>QXEO01000541.1:14219484-14819484 GCA_007115705.1 Dactylis glomerata | reverse complement strand
GGAACATACATAAATTTTTGCTCTTTTCTAACAAAAGCTTTCTCCTTCTTAAACTTAAGAGAAGAGAAAATTGAACTTAAAGTTTCCATAGACTCCTCTACTTTACCAATCCTAAGGTTTTGACTATCATGAGTAGTACTAGCCTCTAAAACGGTGATTCTCTCACCGATACTTTCTATCAATCTATTAACCTGGCTAGCGTTATCAAGGATATTTGGCAAACTTTTTTCTAGAGAGCTAAGTTTTTTTAAAACTTTCTCCAAAGTGACCTCAGTTTTAACAACATGAATAGGTGGTACTCCCACTAAACTTTCAGTTAAAGTGCATGCTTCCAAAGCGGGAGTACCCAGAAAATTACCTCCTGCAAGAGTATCAAGAACGTACCTATTCCAACTAGATATACCAACATAAAAATTTCTAAGGAGGATCATGGTAGAATGCTTCTTTGTACACCTATGATGAGCGTTACTAATATGGTACCAAGCATCTTTCAAACTCTCTCCCCCTATTGCTTAAAAGTACGAACTTCAACTTCAGGATTACTCATTCTAGCAAGACTAAAAAGCAGGCAAGTAAAAGTAACAACTATAAAGGAACTAATTTTTTTGTATTTTTGATAAAACGATGCAAGCAAAAATAAAGTAAAACCAAACAATAACAAAGTAAAAGATTGGAAGTGAGAGACTCCCCTTGCAGAAATCTTCTTTCTCCCCTGCAATGGCGCCAAAAAAAATGCTTGATGGCGTGTAGATTACACCCCGTTGGGAACCCCAAGAGGGAGGTATGATGAGCACAGCAACAAGTTTTCCCTCAGTTGTGAAACCAAGGTTATCGAACCAATAGGAGAAAGCCAAACTTCAGAAGGTTGATGCTTGCTAGCTTCGCGAGAGCTCCGGACAATTTATATGGCACCTCGTCCAAGGCTTAGCTTTGCACCAGCAGCAACATGGAACCTGCACACAACACAACCAAGAACTTTACCCCAACTTACGATGAGGTTGTCAATCTCACCGGTTTGCTATAAACAAAGGATTAAGCGTATCGAGTGGTAAAATGTAATAGTATGCAAGAATGTAAATAATGCAAGTAAAAGTAAAACGGTAATAGCAATGTACAGGAATTGGACCGGGGTCCACAGTTCACTAGTGGTGTCTCTCCATAAGATAAATAACAACATGCTGGGTAAACAAATTACAGTTGGGCAATTGATAGAATAAAGATAACATATATATGTCATGAGGATCACTATGAGATTAACTCTGGGCATTACGACAAAATACATAGACCGTAATCCAACTGCATCTATGACTAATAATCCACCCTCCGGATGTCGTCCGAGCAACCATCGAGTATTAAGTTGCGAACACCAGATTATCGCCTTAAACAAAGTGCGCAATGTAAACAATGCAAATGTCCATGAACACAAGAATGTTGTTTTCTCCCTAGTGGTAACAGCACATCTACAACCTTAGAGGTTTCTGTCACTCCCCCAGATTACTAGAGACATGAACCCAACTATCGAGCATAAATACTCCCTCTTGGAGTCACTAGCATCTACTCGGCCAAGATATGTACTAGCAACGGAGAGCATGCAAGATCATAAACAATATAGAGATAACATAAAGATAATAATTCAGCACATCAACTTGACATAGTACCAATATTCATCGGATCCCAACAAACACAACATGTAGAATTACACAAAGATGATCTTGATCATGTAAGGCAGCTCACAAGATCTAAACATGAAGCACATGGTGGAGGAGACAACCATCTAGCTACTGCTATGGACCCGTAGTCCAAGGTAGACTACTCACACATCACTCTGGAGGCGACCATGTGATGTCTACGCACGCGTCTGTTCTTGTAGACAATGTTGGGCCACCAAGTGCAGAGGTTTGTAGAGCAGCAACAAGTTTCCCTTAAGTGGATCACCCAAGGTTTATCGAAATCAGGGAGGAAGAGGTCAAAGCTACCCCTCTCAAACAACCCTGCAATTATGATACAGAAAGTCTCTTGTGTCCCCAACATACTCAATACACTTGTCAGATGTATAGGTGCACTAGTTCGGCGAAGAGATAGTGAAATACAAGTAGTAGTGATGATTATAAGTAGTAAATGTAATCTGAAATAAATATCGCTGTAAGCAAACATGTAACAAAACTGAAAGGAAACGGTGTGCAATGCTTGGAAACAAGGCCTAGGGATCATACTTTCACTAGTGGACACACTCTCAACAAATATAACATAATTGAACCAATAGATACTATCATCAATATGCAACTCAAAACAATTTCCCAATGGATAACAAACACTAATCATGCGTAGGGCTACGAAGCACTCCTCAAAGTCCGTATGTACCCAAACTATATTGTCCCACACTATCACCATGAACGCACTAGATGGTTCCAATAAACACCAACAATTCATAGAGACATTAACCAAAAAGATAAACATGATGCGCACACTAGTCACCTTCACACCATGATACAAGGTATCTCCAAAGATTACAAATAATAAGCATGGGAGTAGCATAATATCTGAATAATAACATCTACCAATTCAACTAGATACAAAGCTCACGATCACATAAAGATCACATCATGGGAGAGAGAGGTGAACCACATAGCTACCGGCAGAGCCCTCAGCCCCGGGGGAAAACTACTCCCTCCTCATCATAGGAGACATCAAGGTTGATGGAGATGGCGGTGAGGTCGATGGAGACGGCAGAGATGGCAATGGAGACTGATACGTCTCCAACGTATCTATAATTTTTGATGCTCCATGCTTGTTTTTACACCATTTGCCTACTGTTTCGTTACACTTAGTGGCACTTTTATGCATTTTCCGGAACTAACCTATTAACAAGTTGCCACAGTGCCAGTTCCCTGTTTTCTGCTGTTTTTGTGTTTCAGAAGTGATACACAGGAAATATTCTCGGAATTGGATGAAACAAGTTCCTGAAGTCTTATTTTACCCGGAAGCTTCCAGAGATGTGAAGAAGAGTCGGAGGGGGGCCACCAGGGCCCCACACGCAGGGGCGGCGCGGCCAGGCCCCTGGCCGCGCGGGCCCCACGTGAGGGCGCCTGGCTCCTCCTCTGACGACGCCCCTTCGCCTATAAAGACCCCCCGACGAAAAAAACCTAAGTACCCGACCAGATTTCTAGAACACATCGCGATCCGCCGCCACCGTCGACCCGAAGATCGGGAGGGTCCAGAAGCTCTTCCCGGCACCCTGCCGGAGAGGGGAATTGCCACCGAAGGTCTTCTTCATCGCCATGCTTGCCTCCGGAGCGATGAGTGAGTAGTCTACCTTGGACTATGGGTCCATAGCAGTAGCTAGATGGTTGTCTTCTCCACCATGTGCTTCATGTTTAGATCTCATGAGCTGCCCTACATGATTGAGATCACCGTTATGTAATTCTACATGTTTGGTTTGTTGGGATCCGATGAATATTGGTGTTTATGATTAAGTTGTTGTACTGAATTATATCTTTTGTTATCTCTATGTTGTTTATGATCTTGCATGCTCTCCGTTGTTAGTGGCTATCTTGGCCGAGTAGTTGCTAGTGACTCCAAGAGGGGGTATTTATGCTCGATAGTGGGTTCATGCCTCTATTTCACCTGGGGGAGTGACAGAAACCTCTAAGGTGGTAGATGTGCTGTTGCTACTAGGGAGAAAACAACATTCATATGCTCAAGGGCATATGCTTTGTTTACATTACACACTTTGCTTAATGCAATTATCTGTTGTTCGCAACTTAATACTACTGGGGTGTTCGGATTGATATCCCCGGGAGTGGATTATTAGTCAGAGATGCAGTTGGATGGCGGTCTATGTATTTTGTTGTAATGCCCAGAGTAAATCTCATAGTGATCTTCTTGACATATCACGTTTATCTTTATTCTATCAATTGCCCAACTGTAATTTGTTTACCCAGCATGTGTTATTTTATCTATGGAGAGACACCACTAGTGAACAGTGGACCCCGGTCCTATTTACATCATATTGCTATTACCTGTTTACTTTACTTGTACTGTTTACTTTACTCGCATACTATATTGTTTTCCACTCGATACGCTCATAACCTTTGTTTCAAGCAAACCGGTGAGATTGACAACCTCATCGCAAGTTGGGAACAAAGTATTTGTTTGTGTGTGTGCAGGTTCTGCATCACCTTCAGTCGTCATTGTCTCTCCTCTCCTGATCGATAAACCTTGGTTTCTTAACTGAGGGAAGACTAGCTGCTATATTCATTATACCTTCCTCTTGGGGTTCCCAACGGGCTGGTTATCCACCACGCATAAGGACAGTCTGCTCCATATCAACCAGTAGCAGCTAATTTTCTGGCGCCGTTGCCGGAGAGGAAGAGAAGACTTCTGCGAGGGGAGTTTTTCGCACACACATCCTTTACTTTGTTATTGTTTTGCTTTACTTTATTTATTTTATCTGCATTGTTTTATATCAAAAACCCAAAAAAAATTAGAATCCTTGGTAGTTGTTTTTACTTGTTTACTTTCGTTTTGCTGAAATGGCCAATCCTGAAAACACCAAGTTGTGTGACTTTACTAGCACAAACAATAGTGATTTTATCTGCACTCCTATTGCACCACCGTCTCCTGCTGCAAATTTTTATGAGATTAAGCCTGCTTTGTTGAACCTTGTTATGAAAGAGCAATTCTCTGGTGCTAGTACTGAAGATGCTGCAGCTCATCTCAACAATTTTGTTGAGCTATGTGAGATGCAGAAATATAAGGATGTTGATAGTGATATTATTAAGCTCAAGTTGTTTCCTTTTTCTTTGAGAGGAAAAGCTAAAGATTGGTTGTTGTCTTTGACTAAGAATAGTATTGATTCATGGGCTAAGTGTAAGGATGCTTTTATTGGTAGATACTATCCTCCTACTAAGATTATATCTCTGCGTAGCAATATTATGAAGTTTACTCAGTTTGATAATGAACATGTTGCTCAAGCTTGGGAAAGAATGAAATCTATGATAAAGAATTGCCCCACTCATGGACTAACTACTTGGATGATTATCCAAACTTTTTATGCAGGACTGAATTTTTCTTCAAGAAACCTACTTGATTCAGCTGCTAGAGGCACTTTTATGTCCATTACCTTGGGCGCCGCATCGAAGCTACTTGACAACATGATGGTAAATTATTTCGAATGGCACACCGAAAGAACTCCACAAGGTAAGAAGTTAAATTCTGTTGAGGAAACCTCTTCCTTGAATGATAAGATTGATACCATTATGGCTATGCTTGCTAATGATAGGACTCATGTTGATCCTAATAATGTTCCTTTGGCCTCTTTGGTTGCTCAAGAAGAGCATGTTGATGTGAATTTCATTAGAAACAATAATTTTAACAACAATGCTTATAGGAACAATTTTGCTAGTAACAATTATAGGCTGTATCCTTCTACCAATGGTAATGATTATGGTAACTCTTATGGTAATTCCTACAACAACACTAGGGCCACGCCCTCCGAGCTTGAGGTAATGCTCAAGGACTTCATTGGTAAGCAAACTGCTTTTAACAAGTCTGTTGAGGAAAAGTTAGGCAAAATTGATATTCTTGCTTCTAAAGTTGATAGCCTTGCTCATGATGTTGAACTTCTGAAATTAAAAGTGTTTCCTAATGATGTGAAAGAGAGCAATGTTTTTGCTACCGCTAATGCTATCCAAGTTGGAATTGATGAAAATATTAGATTGTTAGCGGAATTGCATGCCAGGTGGGAAAGAGAAGATGAGATGGCTAGAAAAATGAAGGTATGTACCATTACTACCTCTAATGATGTTGCTCCTAATACTAGCAATCCTCTTACTTTGATTGGTGTAGAGAAAACTCCCACTCCTTGTGCTAAAAAGCCTAAAACTGCCAAAACTTTTTCTCAAAAGAGTGCTGAAATTTTTCGGAGTGTGAGAGATGATAGCTCTATTTCTTTTAATGATTTTGATGTTTATGGCTGCAATATATCTGAAGTAATTTTGTTCTTGCAAAAGCTTGCTTTGACTCCCAATGCTAGTTCTTTAAATATTGCTTTTACTAAGCATATTACCAATGCTCTCATAAAAATTAGGGATGAAAAGTTGAAGCAAAAAGCCTCTGTTCCCAAGAAGTTAGAAGATGGTTGGGAACCCATCATTGATATGCATGTTAATGGTTATGATTGCCATGCTTTATGTGATCTAGGTGCTAGTATTTCTATTATGCCTAGAAAAATTTATGACATGCTTGATTTACCACCGCTTGAAAAGTGTTATTTTGATGTTCCTATTGCTGATGTTGCTAAGAAGAAACCTTTGGGAAGAATTAATGATGTTCTTATTGTGGTTAACAATAACCTTGTTCCCGTTGATTTTCTTGTTATGGACGTTGAATGCCATGCTTCATGTCCTATTATTTTGGGAAGGCCTTTTCTTCGAACTGTAGGTGCCATCATTGATATGAGGGAAGGCACCATCAAATATCAATCTATTATATTATTAAAACAACTAACATTAGACGGCTTAGATTGATCTAGCATCTAGCAACATAAAAATAGCGGCCTAGATTTAGACATAGCGATGCCGAGGTCCACGACCGAACGCTACAAATAAAAGGCAATAATCGGCAACACCCATAATCGGTCACGTCTACCTTGCCTAGATGGGATATTCAAAGCAAATTCCTAGAGTCCTCCTAGGACACGTAATAGTGCAGATCAGAGATCCCACAACACCTATCACGAGGTTGAATATACATGTTGAGTTCGTAAATCGTAAGACCTATCGCTCAATCAAGAATCCATATAAGCACATATACCTTAGCACGAGCTGGAAAGAACATACACGATGCTGCCATGGCTACATATCCATATACGTCCACAGGGAAGTTTTATAGGCAAATCAAAGGTACGATATGAAGACACCGCACGACAGATCGAAGCCACGTTGATAAGGCTCGCTTGCATCGGCAACTCGAAGGCACTACAGGCGAGAAGGCACTAGCGGATAAGAGGCTATGGCAGATCAACCACAAAGGTCGCCTTACGATCCAGAGATCTCGGATGAGCTCGAGACAACAATGACGATCTAGCACCGACGAGGCTAGTGCGAAAGAACAACAATCTCGCGCAAGGAAGCTGATCAACGAGACAACGAGTCCGAGTGGGCTATGGCGATACCAATCTAGCGACAGGCGACGATGTCTGAAGTCCACGAGGCAGTTTGAAACGATGACGACCGAAGGGTTGCTCACATGATGATCTGGAGACCATCTGTTAACAGCACTCTACTAACATAGATCAATTACTCATCGAATCTAGTTACAAGCTCTGGATTCAGTAGGTTCTACCCATTACAGAGGAAGGAAGAGGAATCAGAAGAAGAAGGAAGCCCTAAGCTGTGGAGGCCGAAGCTGTCCAAATCCAAGCCAAAGTTTTTGGTAGCCCTTCCCTTCGTATATGTAGCTGCTGGATTGTTTCGCGTCGAAGAAGCCCAAGCCCAATACACGGTCCAGCCCATGGATAATAGGGAAGGTTGCTAACATTCCCCTTTCCTTGAATTGTGGCTTGACCTCAAGCCGCTGAGACATCAAAATGCCTGGATCCCATGGTACTTGATGCTTCATGACGTCGCCGAGGTTGCAGTGGGTGCCGTAGTCGAGGTAGACCTTGATGAGGCGGAGGTAGCAGACTGCACATACTTGCTCAAAGAAGACGCCAATGCAGTAGGCGTGGCCGATGTGCACTTGATCATGGAAGACGCCGAGGTAGTGGTCGAGGTCAATTGTGTTGAAGACGTAATCATGGTAGACGAAGTGGCCGCAGTAGTAGGTGGAAGCTGCAACATTCCTCATTTTTGCTTCAGGTTGTGTGAAAAATCGGAAGGATTTTCTACCACCATGATCCCATGATATCTCACAATAAAAGGACCTTGTCTCCACCATAGCTTGCAAAGAGCGAATGTGAATTGTAGATGTAGCAGGAATTGTAGTGTTTGTGAGCAGCTTCCACAGGCACCGCAACTGTACTTCGGCAGAACAAAGTCGTTTGTGCAAAATTCCTTGTAATTGCAGTAGAATAACGCTATCCGTAGCCCCAGTGAAGCCAGAGTGAAGGCAATCATGCAAGAGGGTGGTATGTAGACCCATCCGACTGTTCATATCCATGATAATTCTACAGTTGCCATGAATGTCAGGTGGTCTGGCTTCTGAACAAGCACAAGATGTCTCCACTAAAATCCATGCGATTTCCCAAGCAAAACATGTAGACTCAGAATGCGCCGTATGTGCAAACTGGAGCCTTGTGCAATTACAGTACCGATTCTCCTTTAATGCTCCAAGATCTTGCAACCGGATAGATCCTTTACCCAGTATTCTCAGAGGTACCAATATATTGTGACAATTGCCAAATGTATGTCGCACCAATAGAAAAACCAATAAGAATTTCTCCCAGGAAGGCCCAAGCTACAGCTAAACAACTTATGTACTGGATTTCCTTGCAGTCTTGGATCCCACGGAAGCAAGAGAATTGTGTTACCTTGTGGCTGCTGCGCTACAGGCACAAGTGTAAGGGCACGGTCAGTGTTGATAGTGAGCTGAGTTTCCACCGTACTAAGTCGGCCTTTGGCATCTTGTGGCATATCAGAACCCAGGTCTGCCGACGTCGTCATGGAAGTATCATCAAGCACATGAGGCACAGGGACAGTAGCAATATCTGAACGTCCAGAATCAAGTTCAACAAGCAGAGCAATTGAGAGGAGTACTGTAGAGGTGGTCAGCGTGGCCAAATGCAGTGGCAGGGAGCAGCCGAGCTTGTCCCTCGGCTGGAGGCCAGGTGCTGCGAGATTGTTGTTGCCCTCGTGCAACACAAACGCAGAAGGTACACTGGTCGTGGTTGCTGATGGCACTGTTGAGGCCACTGTTGCACCCTTATCTCCTCCTGAGCATTGAGCCGAACAGGTCACGGGCGCCCTTGCTGTTGACATATTCTGCTTCTTCGTCATGAACGGTGCCATCTCCATCAATTTGAGCGGCAGAACACCATCGCCCTTGCTGGTGGTTCTGCCATTATGGACACTGAGTGTAGCCTGCGTGAGGGCCACTGCAGATGCGTTGGTGACCAAGCAGTAATCATCCACACTCCTTGCAGCAACAAACTTGAGTGGAATTGAAGACGCGCTGGTGACCAAGCAGTAATCATCCGCCACACTCCTGGCATCTACAAACGTGATTGGGTTGTGCGCCGCAGGCGACGGAGGAGCGCCCATGGCACTGCTCAACACCTCTGGTTGGAGATCCTCATGGACCATCTCTGCGGGGGTGTATGCAGCCGATGGCAAGCTCGGGTCGCCTCCTGGGCATACCGTCGAACAGGTGATGGGTGCCACGGAAGCATGCTCTGCTCCCACTGCAGACTCTCCAGTGGAGATGGAGTCAGCTGCAGATACCGTCCTGACGGACATGGCCTTCTCGAAGGTGACACTCTCGATCTGAACAAGGGCATGCAGATCGGATGGCGATGAGGCCGGAGTCACTGTGGACGAAGCCCTTGGACGAAGCAGGGCGTTGGTGAGCGCTTCCCGGATTGCCTCCTGACGCCTCTCGAACGCAGCGTCTAGCGCTGCTGTTACGGCTGCCGTTACCTCCGCCGTTACCGTCGCCTTCACCTCCGACGCCACTTCCGCCGCCATGATCGGAATGCGGGCGGCAAACTCGGCGCGACAGCGTGCCCTCTTTTCCTCCCATTCAACACGGCGCTGCCGGGATTCCTCCATCATCGCCAACTCGCGATCTCGACGGGCAGCCCACGCTGATCCTCTCAACATGGTTGATTAGGGTAGATCGAAGCTTTCTGCCGTGGGGATTTGTTTGGCTCAAATTCGGGAATTGTGGGGATTTTTGTGGATTTTGCGTGGAGAAATTGGCTCTGATACCAAATGTTAACAGCACTCTACTAACATAGATCAATTACTCATCGAATCTAGTTACAAGCTCTGGATTCAGTAGGTTCTACCCATTACAGAGGAAGGAAGAGGAATCAGAAGAAGAAGGAAGCCCTAAGCTGTGGAGGCCGAAGCCGTCCAAATCCAAGCCAAAGTTTCTGGTAGCCCTTCCCTTCGTATATGTAGCTGCTGGATTGTTTCGCGTCGAAGAAGCCCAAGCCCAATACACGGTCCAGCCCATGGATAATAGGGAAGGTTGCTAACACCATCAGTGCCACCGCCGTTTGCGTCGATGAGCTTGATTATTCTCCTATGAATCACGCGCGTGGACTACTGTATTGGTTGAAATTGGACCTACGGCAATCAATCGCAGAGTAGGAGCCCTCGCCTTAAATCTCACCGGAAAGAATATTTAACCATCACGCTGGACTAAGGATGTAAAAGAAACCATCACAGAGGACGGCTCCTGTCTTCCCGAGTTACGATTCAGGCCGCTTCCTATGCTCCTAGCCTTCACGCCCCCATACAGCAAATCAGAGTCATAGGTACGGTTGATGGACACTCATATCTATGCATCAAGCTTTGCACCAGTCTTTTTTATCACAAGGATGACATGTTGGGATACAGTCGGACCGATCCGTTATGCAGCCATATGTAGGTGCTCTTGCCGTCTTTCTTTTGGACTACACCTAGCCAATTGATTATTGATCTGTTCGATGTGCAATCTTACTACATAAAAAGCCCAAACAGTGTATGCACAAAGAGTGAAAACATGTGGTAGTACCCGATTTTTGTTTTCGATGTGCAGGGTGTGTGAGAGAGAATGTAAGAAAAATCATACTCGCTCAGTCACAAAATATAAGGCCTATAAGATTAGTCAAAAGTCAGTATGTTTGAGCAGATATTTATGGAAAAATATCAGCATCTATAATATTGCATAGACATATATTGAGAAAATATACTTTATGGTGAATCCATTGATACTGATTATGTATTGTACATGTTAATATATTTTTTATAAATTTAATCAAACTTAGAAAGATGTTTACTTTTGACTAAACTAATATGCCTTATATTTTGGGAGGAGGGAGTAATATACACAAGTAGTTATGCTAACTTGGATAGCATATGGTCAAGGTATTACCTAATTAAGATAACACTGCACATATGCATACCATATGTTGGCATGATATATGGCATAAACTGACAAATGCAAGTCAGATTCAACATGAATCGAGGAAGAAAACATATGGTTTAGATACAAACTAAACCATCTTAGATCTAATTCTTCACGAAGAACTACTCATATATTGTGGGGGATGTCAGGTAGCGTCTACTTGCCTTTTTTTGCTCAAAACAATACGTCAGTTGCTCATAGATATTTAGTTAAATAAAATTTACATGCTTGCTCCCGTAAACACTCTTATCTTTACATAGGTACACAATGCATAATGGAGTGGGTACAACAATATTTTTATATTACACACCAATTTCAAAATATTCAACAATCTTTTGTTTTCAAAAAATATTACACACCAATTTCAAAATATTCAACAATCTTTTGTTTTGAACTTTAGGGAGAGCACAAATTAAAAAATTAAGTATTCCAAAAATAGGAGCAGCAAATATTTTCATAATTTAATATTATAAAAACCGAGTATCCTAATTTTTTAAACTATATCAATTCTTATTTATCTTCAATTGTTCAAACATGGTATCAAAAAGAAAAAGAATACATTTCATTTCAAGATTCAAATAATCTCTCATTGCTAGCCGCGCAATTGCGCGGGCCACCCAGCTAGTTCCCACTAAACAAAGGTATGGAACACTTCCCTAGGAAAAGAAAGAAATTACTTTTTGACTCTATTCTTAGAGCAAATTATGAGCTTGATGCTTCATCACCTGATATTACTTGATTCGCAATTTTCTGCGCCTAGCTCAAAGGCGTTAAAGAAAAGCACTCTTGGGAGATAACCCAATGTTTTCTTTTCAGTACTTTTTCTTTTATTTGAGTCTTGGAAGTCATTACTATTGTAATGACCGCTCCTTATCTTGTTTATTTCGTTTTTGCGCCAAGAGAAGCCTCTAATTTGAGTGAGGTAAAGATCTGGGGATGTTGCTGTCCTGAAACTGTTTTTGGTGCTGCACCGTAAAAATTCGTATAAATTCTCTGTATATCTTTTGGACCTGCGATTTCTTGTGCATATGCTCCAGGTTATATCCAAACTTTTGTTAGTTGAACACTTTTTGATTTGAGCAACAGAAAATCCCTCAAAAATTCGACCTTTGTCAGTTGTTCTGTTTTGACAGATTTCTGACACTATTCATTTTTGCCGCTTTATCGCTTTCTTTTTTAGTTCTTTTGACCATGGAACTTTTGGGGAAGTTGTTACAGTAGTATACACTTAATATGTGGTGGTTTTGGGTTGAAACCTGAAGCAAAAAGAGGTTGATTATATGTTATGCTTACACTAATGTTGCTAATAGATTTGTATTTAGTTTTGTATGAAGGAAGTTTTCAAGTGTAGGAATTGGAGAATGATGAGATGAGTTGAAGAATGGACAAAAGCTCAAGCTTGGGGATGCCCATGCATCACCCTAAGAAATATCCAAGAAGTACAAGCGCCAAAGCTTGGAGATGCCCCCGAGGCACCCCTTCTTCATCGGCAAAAATCAGGTCACCTTTCAAAACACTATATTTTTATTGCTTCATGCACTATGTGTTTTTCTTGGAGCGTCAGTTATTTTAGTTTTCTTAGTTAGTTTAGTTTTGTTTGCTGCAATAAATGGTTCGACCCCAACAAATTTCTTTTGGACAAGTTGCCTTGCTTTTCATTTGCCAAGAATGCTCTAGTTTTCACTCTTATCAAAAACCGAGTGTTCTTCTTTTTCTGCTACTGCTTTTGGTTTTCGTTTTTGCCTTGATTTGCATTCAGATATTCTTATATTTATTCATCAAGGTGTATTTTTGCCTCTGATCTTTATTGGTTTTCATCAAAAGAGGTGTCTTTAAAAATTTCAAATGGTGTTGGAAAAGAGAAAAAGCTTTGTGCAAAATAGTGGTACAAGAAGGAGCTTGTGTAGACTGCGGCTTAGGCTTTTTCATGTCATGCTTGATGTCTTTTTGATAGTATGCTTAGTGGTTTTTCTGTAGCATGACTTGTCTCAAATAACTGAGATTGCTTAATGAGCCTTTGAAAAAATTATGCGTTGTTTTTATTGTATGGAAGCATTATTTTGGTTTTCTCCTTGATGCTTTATTTGGGTTGACTTGGCGCATGCTCACACATGTTAGACTCTTACAAAGTCGCCAATAGCCTTCATGATCATTTAGTTTTTGACTTTTGATGCCATCTTATGCTTCTTTTAATGTCGCTTTGTCGCTTTGCATGATTATGGCCATTATTGCTCTCTTAGTTGGTCGCTCCCAGTCTTTTGCTAGCCCTCGCCTTGTACTGAGTATGAGCTCTACTCGTGCATCCAACTCCTAAAAGCCAAAGTTTTCCAAAGTGTCCACCATACATACCTACTAGCAATTTGCTATTCCAAGTAAATTTGACTTGCTTTTATTTTTCTCTTCAAATTAAACTCTTACTAGTGTTATGCGAAATTCGGTCAGTAAAGCTCTCACGAACCGGAAGGCACACTTTGCTTTTTCCTGTTCTTAAAAATTTGACATTGTGGTCTCTTATGTTGAGTTGTTATGCTTGCAAGTTGTAAGTTGGATTCTAGCCCATCCATGCTGTCATGGGGCAAGCTTTCAACATTGCACTTCTTATTTGAGTTGATATCGTGATCTTTTGTCTATGGATGCCCGCGGTGTGAAATGAATTGGGAATCTTGTGGGGATCATGGAGTTTGTATATGTGTTAGGGAAACGCCGGGCCGCCAATCTAAGCCATGCATAATTCATGGTGGAAATTTGCAGCATACCCATGGTGAACATTCGACGACGCATCTCACAATAAAAAGGTAAACAAAAGGCAAATAAAAGAGATGTCGAGGTGTTCATTGTCTGTTTGTCCTGTCATTTTGGTGTGGGCTTGTTCCATGTCATCGGGCACGGAGGTACCCCATTGGCGGTTCTCAATGATATGCATATACTTATAATGACAAGAGCCTTGCTTGGGACTCTAAGTAAGTAGCATGAGGTTTGGGTACTCGTATTCACAGGGCACGAGGTTTTCAACTTATGATTTGTCAAGCATATGCATCATAATTGTTCTCGCATTAACTTTAACCATTCAAGATGCTTATGATGGGGGCAATGAGAGCTCAAAGCCGGTAAGTACCATAATTTTTGAAGGTTATAAAACTTGCAATCACTGCTTCCCTCTGCGAAGGGCCTTTCTTTTACTTTTATGTTGAGTCACCACCTTCTTTCTTTATGCACCATTAAGAGAGCATAGTTGTCATTCTTAGTGTGATATGCATTGTCCCAAAGTTCATTGATTGATTCATATTATTGGTTTTACTTGTTCTTAAATTATTTGTATCTAGTCGCCCTCTTAAACTTGAAGGTGTCCTATGCATTTATGTTTTGCTCTCTTTGAAGGACAAGCTGAAAACCATTTGTATGTTTTTCCTTATGATTTGAACACACGTTTGACTTTCATTGTTTCATTTTCATGATCTTTTGTTTGTGTTCATTTGCATGTTTACAACATGGTTGCTAAGTTCTTATTGTCATGATTATATCTTCATGCCCATGTTTTAAGTTCTTATGATCCCAGCTCACAAATGCTTACATATATGATCAAGATTGTGTAGGTGCATGTCACCTCAAAAATTATTCTTTGTTATCACTTACCTACTCGAGGACGAGCAGGAGTTAAGCTTGGGGATGCTTGATACGTCTCCAACGTATCTATAATTTTTGATGCTCCATGCTTGTTTTTACACCATTTGCCTATTGTTTTGTTACACTTAGTGGCACTTTTATGCATTTTCCGGAACTAACCTATTAACAAGTTGCCATAGTGCCAGTTCCCTGTTTTCTGCTGTTTTTGTGTTTCAGAAGTGATACACGGGAAATATTCTCGAAATTGGACAAAACAAGTTCCTGAAGTCTTATTTTACCCGGAAGCTTCCAGAGATCTGAAGAAGAGTCGGAGGGGGGCCACCAGGGCCCCACACGCAGGGGCGGTGCGGCCAGGCCCCTGGCCGCGCGGGCCCCGCGTGAGGGCGCCTGGCTCCTCCTCTGACGACGCCCCTTCGCCTATAAAGACCCCCCGACGGAAAAAACCTAAGTACCCGATCAGATTTCCAGAACACATCGCGATCCGCCGCCACCATCGACCCGAAGATCGGGAGGGTCCAGAAGCTCTTCCCGGCACCCTGCCAGAGAGGGGAATCGCCACCGGAGGTCTTCTTCATCGCCATGCTTGCCTCCGGAGCGATGAGTGAGTAGTCTACCTTGGACTATGGGTCCATAGCAGTAGCTAGATGGTTGTCTTCTCCACCATGTGCTTCATGTTTAGATCTCATGAGCTGCCCTACATGATTGAGATCACCGTTATGTAATTCTACATGTTTGGTTTGTTGGGATCCGATGAATATTGGTGTTTATGATTAAGTTGCTGTACTGAATTATATCTTTTGTTATCTCTATGTTGTTTATGATCTTGCATGCTCTCCGTTGTTAGTGGCTATCTTGGCCGAGTAGTTGCTAGTGACTCCAAGAGGGGGTATTTGTCGATGGATTTCGTGTCGCAAGAACACGGGGTACCACGCGACAGACCCAAAGATTCGAACGCAGGGGGCTGAACGTGTGAGATCTAGGATCGCAACGAAGCACGGTGACGGAAGCCTCGAGCGGTCGAACGCACTACGCACTGCAGAGAGAGAGACCGAGCTTTACCCAGGTTCAGGGCCCTCGTGGTGAGGTAAAACCCCTACTTCCTGCCTTCTTGTATTGCAACGCGACACCTCGCGAGGAGTACAAGGTCTTGGTTACAAAGCTCTAACTGGCCAGAGGTTGAAGAACCTACGTGCGCAGCTAGCAGCCTCAAGAAGATGAAGATCCGGTCCCCTCTAAGGGGTGGCTTCCCCCTCCTTTTATAGCGCCAAGGTCCTCCTTCCCCTTATCTTCTTGGGGAAGGGGTTGCCACACACGGCCAAGGAGGGAGGACAGCTGTAGACTCTATTCTTCTGTGGACGTAGTCTTCGTAGAGTAGTGGCGCCGGTCCACCGGAGTGGGTGGAGGAAGCTGACGTCTTCCCCTGGCGCCCTGCACCATCCACGCTATTTTTAGGGGGGTGGCCAACAACCACTGTGCCGCTTTAGGCAGGCACAGCGAAAGTTGGTCTCCTCCCTGTCGGGGGTAGCGTGGGCGGTACGCGGTCTTCTGCCCGTTATCTTCTTGCTCTGCACGTGTCGTCGTGGTGAAACAACATATGCCATAGGATGGCTTAAATGGGGGCCGACTAGATGCTGGAGGATTCGGGAGAGGGGAACGAGCTAAAAAGCACGACAGAAAGAGACACTGATCTACCCAGGTTCGGGGCTCTCGTAAGGAGATAACACCCCTACTCCTGCTCTACTGATTGTATATATGGATCGATGTAGTACACCACAATGGTGCTTCCAAGCTCTCTGCTAGAGAAGGAAGATGAACTGGTAAGTGTAAGAGTACAGAGTGACCAACCCTTTACCAGGGCTCCCTATGCCACCTTATATAGTGGTGGCCAGGGTTACAACGGTCATACAAGACCACAAGACAAGGGCTACACTCCAAACAGGAGCTGGTGGCGATGGCAGAGACCCTTGACTTCGCCCCTGATTGCTCTCGATGGGACGCCATATCCCTGTACCTTGTACCTCTTGAACTGTGGCCTTACCTCTGTGCGGTAAGCTCGTACTTGTGCACAGTGAGGGTAGGTAACCTCCACTGTGCACCCTGCCATCTTACTCTGCTACCATGCTTGGATGTTTCCTTCCTTGATTGTAGGGATGTGACACCTTGGTTGACTTAAGTATCCCGGATATGACCGTTGGCCATACCCAGGATTTATATGCCGGACCAACGACCTACGAGGGTCGGGTAATCCGGCCTCCCCTGCTCCTGCACAACACACCAAATGGTTAGGCCGGCATATCTGAGTATATGCCGGCACACCTATACTAGTATTCCGGCTGTACCGGCATATCCAGGCACCAGTCGGGATACACATTATATGCCGGCCTGGCCGATGCTCTTATATTCCGGCCAGGCCCTTCCTCGATAACCCGGCATAAAGTCAATCATAGACCTTGTGTCTTTCTAGTCTCTTGACCCTACCGGGGGTCATCCCCCCGACACTAGTCCCCGAAGCTGGCGAGGTTCCCCAGTCATAACTGTGGAGCCTTGACAGGTTCAACATACCTTTCTTCATTATGCCCCGGCGATCAGATTTATATGCCGGCACATCTGCACATATCCCGGCCTCTGTTCCTGTTCCAAAACTTATTCCGGCCGGTCCCGAGGGTATTCCGGACGGAACATATACATCGGGCAATTAATCCGACATATAGACGAGTCTTCCTCGAGAAGCCATGTCCGACAGCTTTGCATCGAAACTTGTAACTTCCCTGCCACCTCAAACGATCACCCACGATGTGACGGTTCACAGTGCAGCAGTTACTTCTCGCCATCATTGCGTCATGGCACGGTTACAGGAACCGCCGCCCCACTCTGTGCCGCCACGTGGCGCCTCGCCGCAGAAACGGTCGGGGGAGTGGAGCACTCCCACGATCCCCACGACCCTGCCTCTTCGCTATAAACAGGGCGGCGGGGGTAAACGTATCTTTTTACCCCCCACCACCATCGTCTTCCTCGCCTTCCTCGCCTGCTACTCTGCCTCCTGCGCTCCACCGTCGGTCCGAAGAGCAGCATCACCGCCGCAGCCGACCTGCTCCCCGCCGACGCCGACGCCCGACGACGCACGACATCACCTTTTGACGCCGCCGCCGCCTCTTCTCTCTGCAGCATTGCAGGGAGATTGGATCTTCCTGCACGCTCGCCGCCGCTCCATCGTCGCCGGCCAAGCTCCGGTGAGACCTCCCTCTGTTCTTCCTCTTTCACGCCTTTTACAACTTCGCACCGGTAGCCCCACTTGCACAGATCTGCTTCAATCTCAGAGCTAGTTTTCCCTTTGATTCGACTAGCATTGCTAGGCAACGCTCGCAGGTGTTCATCTTTAGGAGTTTTACCTTTATTTGTTTCCTATTTTAACTGTCTCGGTAGATCTTCTATTCCTGCTAACATCTGTGAGAGTGGTATGCCGGAGAGACTAACCTCCCTCTTTTCTCCGGCCTTGATAGGAATAACATCACGGGACTCCGGCTCTCACGCCTTATCCCGGCCACTAAGATGGCATCTTCAAGCATGACGGCTACCTCGGCCTCTGAGGAAGATACCTCGGCCCGAGCCCAAGGACGTTCCGGCTGGGAGGGGTCGGAGGTTACTCTGGCCGACATATCCTGGGTCACCTCCACCAGAAGAGTCCCGGAGGGCGTAGCATGCCGGCTACCAGCGGGAGAAACTGTGTTGGCACCTGAACCCGGCGAACGCGTCGTCTTCATCGCCCACTTCGAGCGGGGCTTCGGTCTGCCGGCATCGGACTTCTTCCGGGACTTCCTCAACACCTACGAGCTACAACCTCATCATATCCCGGCCAATGCCGTGATGATCCTCTCCGCCTTCGCTGCTTTTTGCGAGGGCTATGCCGGCATAGAGGCCCTTACTCAAGGCTGGGCGAAGTACTTCCAACTGCGGAAGCAAGTCGTCCAAGAGCCGCCCCGGAGCAAGGACGACCCGCCGGAGACGGCCCAGGAAAAGAAGGACCGCCCCATGACCCTCTGCGGCGCGGCCACCATCATGTCCCGGAAGGGCTCGGACTTCCCCAAGGTGGAGCTCCTGGAATCTTGCAAGAAGTGGCAGAAAAGCTTCTTCTACGTCAAGAACACCACCGACGAGGATCTGCTCAACCTGCCGCCATTTGTGGACGAGCCACCCTTGGCCATGACGAACTGGACCTATAACCCGAAGAACTCGGTGATGCCGGTGAATGCGCTTCACCGGGTTAAGGGCGAGCTCCTGGATGCCGGTCTTACTCCTCAAGACCTGGTGGCCTGCTATATAAGCCGGCGCGTCTCCCCTCTGCAGCGCCGGTCGCATAAGATCTGCCAGATGAGCGGGCCAATGGACCCCACCCGGCACTCCACACACGAGCTGACTCCGGCCGACATTCTGCGCCGGATTAAGGATGTCTGCAAGTCCTCTCAGGCCACTTTTGCCTAGGGGCTAGAACCATACAGCCGGGATAGGCCCGCCCCAACGGTAAACCATCTTATCCGATACATAAAGTCCATGTCCGGCACATAGATACTTAAGCCGACACATGCCTGTTTGCCGACACATATCATGTTGATCCGACATACCTCTTCCACCGGCATATTTCCTTGTCTGAATACTTTACTTTGCTGTTTATACAGAAATTCAGCTTCCAAACCATGGAGAACTCCCGGATCAAGATCGCGGCGGACAGCACCGTTGCGGATGTTGAAGATCCGGATCATTGGGATAAGCTTCCCAGGAGCACCCGTGCTGCAGCTGCCATGGGTAAGGGCTCTTCATCCCGGCATTATACTCAAGACCGGAGTGAGATTGATTCTGACGAGGAGGTCCTGCTGTACTATGACCCGACGCCACTTGCGTACGCCTTTCCAGAAACCCCTATTGCTTACGAGTTTCCAATGCCGTCCTCAGCTATCCTGGACGATATCGTTATCGACGCCGCCCCTCTGAACCAGGGACCTCCTTCCACCGGCGGACGTGCCGGCCGGAAGCGAGGTGTGAAGCCCCCGTCCGACATACCTCAGAGGTCGAAAAGGCAGAAGGTCTGCGTGCCCAAACAGAAGAAACAGAGGCCTGTTGCCTCGGGGTAAATTTCCTTTTCTTTGCATTTCCTCCGACATATCTCTTGTTTGTATTACTGACTTGGTGTTTTCTCTCTTTCAGTGCTCCTCTTGAGCCGGAACAAGCTTCTGGCTTGAGCGGCGACCCGCAGGTTACCAAGCCCGCTGCCCCTGCTACCTCCGACATTCCCTCTGCTAGTCACACGACCTCACCGGCGCCGGCATCTTCGCCTGCGCCTGAGAAGACCACCTCCCCGGCGAAGGACGTCCCTCCGCCGGAACAAGATACCTCTGCCCCCGACGTCCACATGGACTCGGGGGCTCAACAGGAACCTCCGGCTCCTGATGTCCACATGGACACAGGAGCCCACCAAGAAGCACCAGACTCCGGCGCGCCCACCAGCGACGCCGGCACAACTGAAGACGCCGGCGCAAGCGACAAGAGCGCCGGCACAGACATCAAGGGCAAAGGCCCTTTAGTGCCGGAAGTCCGGACTTTTCCGGATCCTGCTCCCGCTGGCCAAGAAGCACCGGCCGCGCCGGAACAGCCCGCACCCGAGACTCCAGCACCGGCCAAGACCACTGCACCGGCCAAGTCCACTGCACCGGCCAAGTCCACTGCCCCGGCCAAGTCCAGCACGTTGAAGATTCAGCCGGCCAAGTCCGGCACACCATCTGCCGCAACTGCTCCTCCTAAGGCAGCGTCCGGGACCAGCTCTGCTCTGGCCCTGCATCTTGGCAGGGCAGCAGCCCGGCCGGGGTACCGGAAAAGCTTCTTCGACACCCCAGAACTCGAGGGCCTCGTCCCTCTTGCGACGAAAAGTGACGAGAGCCTCGGCTCTCTTAAGGAGCAGTGCATCAAGTGGAACGACGCCAGCAACATGGACACTGCGGACTCAAGGAGCAAGAAGCTGGCCGAAGCCAAGACCAGTGGCGACCCAAGCGACTTCCTGGCAGCGAAGCCCATACCGATCGCCAGCGAGCTCCTCAGCATCCAGCAAAGACTTCACAAGTTGGCCTCTGCCACCAACGTAAGTCCTCTCTATTTACACACATATCCCCAGTCCCCGAAAATGTCGGCTGTCCGGGATATGGACATCCGGGATTTTCTCATAGTCCTTTAGCTAGCTTCTTTTGAATTAACTGCCGACATATGAGCTCGATCCGAGCTTCAAATCCTAGTCACCGAGGGCCGGGATAGGTGCGCAGCACCTGTGCCGGGTCTTTAACAATTTCACATCTCTATTATCTTTCAAATCCTCTTGACCGGGATATAAGCTCGATTCGAGCTTCAAATCCTAGTCACCGAGAGCCGGGATAGGTGCGCAGCACCTGTGCCGGGTCTTTAAAAGAATGATCACTTGATAAAATCTTCACTTTAATTATCATGTCAAATTTCTCTGCTGACATTTCAAATCCCGGCATTTTTGCAGCGCATGAACAACACCCGGGCCGACATGTTCCATGAGTTGGTGTGCGAGCACCGGAAGCTATCTGACGCACACAGCAAGCTTCAGCAGGAGCTGTCCCAGAAAGGTAATCTTTGCCGACATACTGCTGTATGCCGGATATCTTTCCTCTCTTTACTTTGCAATGCTTACTCTTGCCGACACGTAACCTTGTGCCGACATTCTTCAGCTGGTGCCGAAGCGCAAGTCACCGAGCTTCTCAAGAGGGTGAAAGAGCTTACTGGTATGCCGGATCCTGCTGTTACCCGGATAGCTACTTTATACTTCAAATCCTTTACTCTTTGTCACTGTTTTCTTTCTTCAAATCCTTTTAACTTGAAATCTTTGCAGATGAGAAGGCTGCACTGGAGGCACGCCACCAGGATTGTGTGTCCTCGGTGGATGTGGCCAAGCAACTGGACGACCGGGATGCCGGTCACAAGGCCGAGGTTGAGCAGTTGAAGGGCCGGATCACCGAGCTGCTGGACGAAAAGGAACAG
The DNA here is from genome assembly GCA_007115705.1 of Dactylis glomerata. NCBI lineage: Eukaryota > Viridiplantae > Streptophyta > Magnoliopsida > Poales > Poaceae > Dactylis > Dactylis glomerata. The sequence goes on along the minus strand of QXEO01000541.1, from coordinate 14,797,704 downwards.
AGGGAGGGCCTACTGAAGAAAACCCAGACCCTGCTTGTTACCTCCGAGACTGATGCCTCCAACGCCCACGCTGAACTGGATAGCCTGAAGGAGCAGGCCACCAAATGGGAGGTTACAGTTGCACAGCTGAATGCCGACCTTGCCCGTAAGCTTCAAATCCTTTCCCCTTTTATCCTTTCCGACATAGTGTAATCTTTTTCGGCATAGCATCTATGCCGACATATTTTCCTTTTGCTAACATTGTTTCTATTCTGCAGGCATGTTTCCCGCTTCCGTCGCTGACGTTGAGAGGGCTTTGCAGTTGGACCGAGAAAACCGGGGTGTTCCGGTTGACTCGCCCAACTGGGACATGTCGGAGCAGCTGCTGGCCCTGCAGTCCCGGAAGGAGGCCATGACCCTTTACACTGAAGAGCTCTTCTACGGCGCCCAGGAGGCATTCTCTGCCCTCTGGCCGGGACAAAGGACTCCCACTGACCCGGTTGACCTCGGCAACGACCTGCAGCTTGCCAAGGTTCGCCTCCGGGAGTGGCGAGATTCCGGCGCGAGGGTTGGAGCTGACGAAGCCCTCAGCTACTTCTTGTCTTGGTATGAAAAGGCAGACTTGGAGACTTTGCGCACCGTGCGCGAAGGATCCATCTGGACCACGGATCCGGATCATATCCGTCGCCGCAAGGAGTTGGCCCATAGTTATGTGGACTATGCCGACACCGACAAATTCGTCCGGGACATCCGCGAGCCGGAGAAGAATGACGATGCCGGGACATCTGCTGCTGCTGAGGGTTCCGACTCCAGCCAAGATGAAGATGAAGCTGAGGAAGCCGACACTGAAGCTCCGGAACAGGCATCTGCCCCGGGCGGAGGCGATGGCTCCATTCCATCTGCTGGGTCCGGCACACCTGAGGCCGACATCTCGACTGCTACTGCTCCACCTGCTGGCGGCCCCGCGTCTGCCCCTTGAATCTTTGCACCAAAAACACTTTAAGCTTTATCAGATCCCCGGTATGCCGGGTGCAGTTGTAATATACACGTTTAATTTCCTTTGGTTTGCTTCCTGAACAAGTTTTATCTTGGTTTGCTTGTTACTAATGCCGGATCATCTTTTGGCTAAGTCACCGAGTTGTTTTCCTGTTTCCTCAATTTCACAACCTTGGCTGCTTGTCTACCTCAATTGGCTTTCGACGTATGAGTCTCAAGGTTGCTTCCTCGAACATACAGTACTTTAACTTTGAGACTTAGACTTCAAATCATCCGACACTTTAAATTTTAACTTTAGCTTTAACGAAAATGTCGGTTCGCTTGCTTTGTATTTCCTTAGCCGTTTTCCATGTGTAGACAATCTCCGGCATCTACTCTTGCTAGCCATGAAGCCGGGTTTCGGACAGCAGCTGAGTCGAAGAGTGGCCTTTGGTGCCGACACATTACTAGGCCGACATAGGAAACATTCAAATAAAGCCAGCCGGCATATAACAAAAAACTGTAAATAAACAACAAATATACCTCGGAGCTAGTTACCCGGCTTCTTCGGGATGCCGGTATTTCATTCATTAGTCTTGTGCCGGCACAACACGCCGGCATACAAAGGAAAATATGGAAATACATACATTGTGTTGCTCAGGAGTAAAAGGGGCGCAGTAGAGCTATGTTCCATGGCCTCTTGGTTTCTTCTCCGGACCTGTCCGCCTTATTCTTCTTGGGGTCCTGCGCATCTATAAGATAATAGGCATCATTGTGCAGAGCTCTGCTCACAATGAATGGCCCCTCCCATGGAGGAGTTAACTTATGCCGGCCTTCTGTTCCTTGCTTTAGCCGGAGTACTAGATCTCCCTCTTGAAATCTCCTTGGATTTACCTTCTGCGCATGATAGCGTCTGAGGTTCTGCTGATATACTGCTGTTCTTGACAGAGTTATTTCCCTTGCTTCCTCTAGCAGATCAACATCATTTTCTCTGGCTTCTTTAGCCTCTTCCTCAGTATATAGCACTATTCTTGGTGCATCATGTATTACATCTGTTGGAAGCACAGCTTCTGCTCCATACACCAGGAAAAATGGTGTGTAGCCTGTTGATCTATTCGGAGTTGTTCTTAAACTCCACAGCACTGCTGGCAGCTCATCTAGCCAACATCCCGGAGTTTTCTCCAGGGGCTCTATCAGCCGGGGTTTTATGCCGGATAATACTAGCCCATTCGATCTCTCTACTTGGCCATTGGCACAAGGGTGGGCAACCGACGCAACGTCCAGCCGGATTCCCACTTCCTCACAAAATCTGGCAAATGGCCCTTGGGCAAAGTTTGACCCATTGTCAGTGATGATGCTATGAGGAACACCATATCTCAAGATTATATCCTTTAAGAATTTCACTGCTGTGTGACCATCACACTTGCTTATGGGCTTCACTTCAATCCACTTGGTGAACTTGTCCACCATGACCAGGATATGGGTCATTTTCCCTCTGGCCGGCTTAAAAGCCCCGACCATATCCAGGCCCCAAACAGCAAAGGGCCAGGTTATTGGGATAGTTTTCAGGGCAGATGCCGGCTGATGAATCTGGTGGGCATATCTTTGACACCCATTACATTTCCGGACCAAGTTTTCTGCCTCTTGCAGTGCCGTTGGCCAATAGAAGCCATGCCGGAATACCTTTGCCACCAATGCCCTGGACGAAGCATGGTGACCACACTCCCCCTGGTGAATTTCCCGGAGCATCTCCAGACCCTCCGCAGATTCGACACATCTCTGCAATACTCCGGTGGTACTTCTCTTGTATATTTCTTTGTTGATGATGGTATACGCTTTGGATCTCCTTATAACCCGGCGGGCCTCGGTTTCATCCGCCGGCACTTGACCATCCACCATGAAGTTCATGATAGGACGTGCCCATGAGGGCACTTCCCTGACAGTGAACACTGCCTGATCTATTTCCATCATTTCGACCGACACATAATCGATCTCCATGGGCTGCGAAGTCCCCGGGACTGAAGAATCAGTCCCCGGGTATGCCGGAGCAGTCCCCGGGTATACCGGCACAACCTCTTGGCACATTTTACCCTTGCCTTTAGTTTTGCTCCGGAATACTGTACTAACAGCATATGCCGGCCCAGTCCCCGGGACTGAGGAAACAGTCCCCGGGTTATCCGTCCTGGCTCCGGCATCTATCTCCATTGGAACTGCTTCGTCTGGACCTGGCGGGACATAAATGGAGGATGACTCCGGCGAGGGTTTGATCGATGGCTTCCTCAGATGCTCCAGCGAAATGCCGGGCGGGATTGAATCTCGGGAAGACCCCAGCTTGGATAATGCATCGGCTGCATCGTTCTGAGCCCGGAGAACGTGCCGGAACTCACAACCTTCAAAGTAACCACTTAACTGCTGCACTAGGAAACGGTATGATGCCATGTTAGCATCATGCGCGTCCCATATGCCGGAACACTGCTGAATCACCAAGTCAGAATCCCCGAAGCACATAATCCGGCGAATTCCTATGTCCTTAGACACCTTCAGGGCCATGCACAAGTGCCTCATATTCCGCCACATTATTTGATGCTTATGATCTCCGAGATAGGGGCCTCGGCCACTACCCGGATTGGATGCTCTTGGAAGTAATGCTTGAGCTTCTTGCCGCCATATAGACTCCATAAGTCATCTTCTGATAGGTGGGGGACTCGTAGAGTCGCGCACAGGCTTCAACAAGAAATACCAACGTCCCAAACTCACATATTCACAAAAAAACTGATATGCTGGCCTGCATAGGCCTGATTCTATCTCATGCCATCATAGGCAATCTCCGTTTGACATATACTCATATACGTGATATGCTAGCCTTCGCGGGCTATCTCAAAATACTATTGTGCCTTTCTTTGGCTATATCGACACTTTGCCTCTTGGGCTATGTCTCATCGACATCGTCTGCTTCGACAATGCCGGCATACTGCTTTGCCTTCTTTGGCCATATCGATACTTTACCTCTTGAGCTATTTGCCTCTTGGGCTGCTCTGCCTCTTGGGCTACTTTTGCCTCTCGGGCTACTTTGCCTCTTGGGCTTTATATCGACACTTTGCCCTCTCAGGCCATGTCTCATCGACATTGTCTGCTTTGACAATGCCGGTATACTGATATGCCTTTTAGGCTGCTTTTGCCTTTTGAGCTATTTGCCTCTTTGGGCTTTACATCGACGCTTTGCCTCTCAGGCTATGTCTCATCGACATTGTCTGCTTTGACAATGCCGGTATACTGATATGCCTCTTGGGCTGTGCCATCGCTGGGCACTTGTTAGTATGCAAAAATGATAAGACATGTTAATATGCTAAACCGGGATACTCTATGAAACCGGATATGACAAAAGATATGATGCTTGTTAACTTTGAGATCGATGTCTCGATATATTACTGTGCCAGAATTGGCGATAACTGAAAGGATTATAGAATGCCGTGATATGCTGGCATGCCGAAATAAACGACGATATGAGTTATTGATAGATGCATTGATATGCTGGCAAACCGAAATAAACGGTGATTGGGGATTTTGGTCGATGCCATGATATGTCGACATGATATGTCGACATACTGAGATTTTGCTCTTGCCATGATATGTTGGCATACTGACATTTTGCCATGATATGCTGGCATACTAAAACTTTTCTCTTGCCACGACATGCCGGCATACTGAAACACATATGACTCAAGATATCACTTAATAACCTGATGTACTAACAAACTGAAATACCTGAGACCTGAGACTTTGAGATATGCTGGCTGGGACATAAAATATCCCGGCCAGGATACAAAATATAACATATGCCGGTATACTGAAATTTTGCTCTTTGCCATGATATGCCGGCATACTGAAATACCTGAGACACTGAGATATAAACTGAAGCCCTGGTGGTATAATAGCAATTTCTTCTTGTAATGGCAATATGGAGAGTCATAGCCGGTATATATGATGAAATATCCAACCTGTTCTGTAGTCATTCTAAAAGACATAGCGATGGTCATAGTATTTGGCATATTTGCAATCTAGCATATGGAGTTTGGCATATAGCCCATTGCACTCGGCATATAACTCTTGAAATAAAGCACTTGGCATATAGACTGAGATTGACATATAAGCTAACTTGGCAACTCATAGGAAAGATTAGGCACTCATGTGCCGACATATAAATGTAGACATACTGCAACTGGCATATAAGCTAACTTGGCATCTCACAACAGATATTTGGCACTCATGTGCCGGCATATAAATGTAAGTATACTGTAACTGGCATATAAACAGACATACAGGAGGAAACTGGAAAGCTGATATGCTAGCATGCAAACTAATATATACTGGTACAGTACTTGAGAAGCAACTTGCTGGGCTTTAGCCTAGCCCCCGAGCTATTTTTCTATTACGGGGACATTAACTTTTAGATAAGTTGACCAGGATATGGAGTAAACCAGCATAAATACTTACTTGCATGCACCGTTGAGGAAGCATGATGTACCAGCAGATGCTCGAGGCGAAGGCTGAACAGTCCCCTGGTACGACTAACATAGAATTTGCCGGCCGGGACATAAGATATACTGGCCAGGACACAGGATATGCTGGCCAGAACGCAGGATATGCTGGCCAGGACACCGGATATGCTGGCCGGGACGCAGGATATGCTGACCAGAGGAAGCCGAGTGCCGGCCCGGAGATGCCGATGTAGATCCGAGACAGCCGTATGCTGGCCCGGGCGAGTTGAGGTCAGCCCGGGAGTTGAAGAAGACCTGCTATGCTCGGAGGCGTTGCTGATGTCGAGCCCCTGAGCAGATGAAGAAGATCCCCGTCGATGATGGGAAGAAGAACCTCACCCTAGCCGGCACACCGGAAATGCCGGCCAGGTTCTCCGCACGCTCCAACGGAGGACGCGCCGACCTCTTGACCTTCGGCGGCTCCGGAGGAGAAGCTCCGGCCGCTGCTGCTTTGTCGGCATCTTCCGCTGGCGGCACGGATGTGCCGGCCATCATCACCTCAGCCGACTCTACTGAGCGAGCGCTACGCCCAGCGTGAGCCAGCCGATGTGACGGAGGATCCGACGCCACCAGCACCTCCTTCCTGCAAATTCTCTCAGTCCCCACATACACCTCGTGGGAACCGAAAGACATAATCCGGCCATCCCTGGGGAACGGCCGGCCACCGAGACAACCGACGTTGTCACTGACGAAACTGAGCGAGCCTAGCCTCTGGACGAGGCCAGAGACCACGCGCACTCCCGAAGCTACTATCACAGACCCCGTCCGAATGAACACTCCGCCCAGCATATCGATCTACCCCACGGTGGGCGCCAAATGTCGTCGTGGTGAAACAACATATGCCATAGGATGGCTTAAATGGGGGCCGACTAGATGCTGGAGGATTCGGGAGAGGGGAACGAGCTAAAAAGCACGACAGAAAGAGACACTGATCTACCCAGGTTCGGGGCTCTCGTAAGGAGATAACACCCCTACTCCTGCTCTACTGATTGTATATATGGATCGATGTAGTACACCACAATGGTGCTTCCAAGCTCTCTGCTAGAGAAGGAAGATGAACTGGTAAGTGTAAGAGTACAGAGTGACCAACCCTTTACCAGGGCTCCCTATGCCACCTTATGTAGTGGTGGCCAGGGTTACAACGGTCATACAAGACCACAAGACAAGGGCTACACTCCAAACAGGAGCTGGTGGCGATGGCAGAGACCCTTGACTTCGCCCCTGATTGCTCTCGATGGGACGCCATATCCCTGTACCTTGTACCTCTTGAACTGTGGCCTTACCTCTGTGCGGTAAGCTCGTACTTGTGCACAGTGAGGGTAGGTAACCTCCACTGTGCACCCTGCCATCTTACTCTGCTACCATGCTTGGATGTTTCCTTCCTTGATTGTAGGGATGTGACACCTTGGTTGACTTAAGTATCCCGGATATGACCGTTGGCCATACCCAGGATTTATATGCCGGACCAACGACCTACGAGGGTCGGGTAATCCGGCCTCCCCTGCTCCTGCACAACACACCAAATGGTTAGGCCGGCATATCTGAGTATATGCCGGCACACCTATACTAGTATTCCGGCTGTACCGGCATATCCAGGCACCAGTCGGGATACACATTATATGCCGGCCTGGCCGATGCTCTTATATTCCGGCCAGGCCCTTCCTCGATAACCCGGCATAAAGTCAATCATAGACCTTGTGTCTTTCTAGTCTCTTGACCCTACCGGGGGTCATCCCCCCGACAGCACGCAAACGTGCTGAGCTGACGTGGGCGTGCTTCCTCTCCTCACCAGCAGGGGCTCGTGAGGAGGTCTTCTGGTCCTTAGCAGTTTGGTCGTCGTTCTCCTCACGAGGCGCCTCCTCGTGAGGGTCTTCTCCACAGCTTGGGTCGTCGTCTTTCCCCTGGGCTGAAGATGGGCCGATGACGGGGCCCAGGAGCAGGTGGACCGGGATACCCCGGTATCCAGAACACCGACAGTAGCCCCCGGGAGGCCGGCCCGCGAATGCGCCCTCTTGAGGGAGCGAAGGGCCGGGGGCCCCAGGAGCTGCTGGGCCCTCCAACGGCACGCGTCAACTGCGCGGTCAGAGGACCATGTGAAGAGGCAGAGGCTGCGGACACGCGGCGCGGCCGTAGCTGGTGAGACGAACCGGCGGGCGACGCTGCAGTCTCCGAGGCGTCAAACCGCCATAATGATGCGTCGCTTGACTGCGGAGCGCTGCGCCAACGCTTCAATTCCCGCGCAGGGATTTGACGCATCGACGCCGGACGCCCCCCTTAAATAGATCCTCCTCGAGACCTCCGACACTTCACCTCCTTCCTCCAGCGCCATTTCTGCTTCCACGCCCCTGAGCTAATGGATCCTTCCAGCTCCTCCGTCGCCGCTGGATCGGGCTCTGGAGCGAAACGCCGCGGACGCCCCCGAGCAGCGGGAACAAGGCGAAGATCTCGGCCCGATGGACGCCCGGCGCCGGTGGCCCCCTTCGCATCAGCGCGCCGAGGCAGGGCGAGGCGAGCCGCGCCGCCACGGGGGGCCTCCGGTGCTCTGACCCTTAGGGGTCCTGCAGCTGGCGGCGCCCTGAACTCGCCGTCGCCGCTAGCGGCGGCGCCCGCTCCCCACGCCCCGGGGAGCGTTGATCGGGCGCTCCGGGAGGTGGCGGCCGCCCTGGGCCCTCTTCCCCCCGCTGCAGATCCTCCGGCTCCGCCGGAGAACGGAGTGGTGGCCACTCCGCGCCACCTGGCGGCAGCGATGTTGGGACCCCTCATCAGCCTGGGGTCCCGCTTCCTGGAGCTCCTCGCCGTCGTCGACGCCCCGGGCTTCAACTCCCTCCGGCTACCCGATGCAGTCCGGAGGGTGGTTTACGCCCCCGGCGCGGCCGCCGGGGAGATCGCCCTGGGGGAGCATAGCAGGCCAGATCTCTTCTGGCCTGTGGATATCCTCCTCAGAGTGGGTGGCAACGCCATCCTCTCCGGCCGCTGGAGGGCCTTCGCCCTCGGCCATCGCCTCCGCGTCGGCGACCACCTCGTCTTCCGCTTCAAGCTGGGGACGCTGGAGGCTACGGTGCGGATCTTCACCGCTGGTGGCGTCCGCCGCACCTACCCCCAGCCCGCGGCGCAGTGAAGAGGAGGTCCTGGCGCGGTAGTCTTCTGGGGAGGGGAGCTAGTCTCCTCCCCTCTTTTGTCGTGTAGTCCTCGCCGGCGGGGTATGCCCCGCCGTTCCTTTGCTCCTCCCTTTGATGGGATTATTTCAATGAAGTCCACTTCTTAGCTGTCCTACATTCCGCTTCTCAATGCTCTTCATAGTCCTGGTCACTCGCACGCTCGAGAGCCCTGGTGAGCCGTTGGCGTCGACGGGAGGCCTCCCTTCGCCTCAGAGCTCGAGAAGGGGTCGGCGCCGACGACACATTGGACGATTCCTGAGACAAGAAGTTGAACAAAGAGTTGGAAAAGAAAAGACCCCAAATCCCCAAAAACGGAAAAACAAGTCGATAAAACAAACGAAAAAGGAAGGCGAATAAGATGCCCCTGTGACCGGCACAGGGACCTTCTCCGTCGTGGAGGAGCGCGACACTATCTGTGCCAGCAGCTAAGAGCAAATTGCCGCGCATGGCGATTCATGGGGCCTTCCTCATCGTTGAGGGAAGCTGGACCCTCACGGACGTGAAAACGTCGATGCTTAAGAGAGCCCAGAGACCGTCGACACCTCGCAAGGGTTGCTCACGAGGTGAAGGGCCTGGTGCGGACCTCCGGATCTGCGTCTCCTTCGCAAGATGATCGGAGCGGCCTTGGTCTTCAATAATCCTGCCATGTTAGGCCTTCCTCGATAGAGGGAATCTTCTTGCGGATGCTTGTTGCATCGACGCATCCTTGCCTCCTCGTGAGGGTTGCTCACGAGGTGCTGGTCCTTAGCGGGTGCCTTGGGCACACCTTGGACTTTCCTCAAAGATTTTTTATTTTCCGATGTACTTCGCGAGGAACTAAGCACCATGGGTATTTGGAGGTGGTCGATAACAGGGTCGTCGCCCCCGACCAGAGCTCGCTCCCTTCGGGTTTTTTGGGCTTGCTGTTTTCTGGGCGAAGGCCCCAGCATAGACACCGTGCCTAGCCCCCTTCCGCGTGGAGTACAATAGAAAATAAATGGACTTCATGCCATTTTGATGTCATGCCGAAGCAGAGGCGCTATATTGCGCTTTAACTTAATATCAGTGCTTAAGAGCAGGTTGAGCTGATACAAGTGCCATGAAAAACGGTCTTTTTCTCCTCATGAGGAACCTAAGGTTAGAACTTTCGCAGATGAGCTATGTTCCACGGGTTCCCCACTGGCACGCCTTCTGCGGTTTCCAGCCGTGCCAAGCCCGGCCTGGCGATGTGCGTCACCTTGAAGGGTCCTTCCCACATTGGAGACAGCTTGTGCAGGCCCTCGCGAGAGAGTATTCTCCTCAGCACCAGGTCACCGACCTCCAGAGTCCTTGCTCGAACATGGCGGCCATGGTAGCGGCGTAGTCCTTGTTGGTACCTCGCGGCGCGGAGCGCGGCTTGGCACCGAGCTTCTTCGAGCAGGAGGAGGCGATCCTTGATGAGGTCCTCTTGGCGAATTTCGTCGAAGGCGAGCACTCTTGGCGACCCGAACTTGACGTCGGTGGGAAGAACAGCCTCCGCCCCATAGACCAGGAAGAAAGGAGTCTCTCCAGTGGGTTTGGTGGCGGTGGTCCTGATGGACCACAAGATGGATTGGAGGTTGTCTAACCATTTTTTTGCCACAGGCTTCGAGCTTGGCGTTGAAGCTTTTCGTCTTGAGCCCTTTGAGCACTTCAGCGTTGGCGCGCTCGGCTTGACCATTGCTCCTGGGGTAGGCGACGGAGGTGAAACAGATCTTGATGCTGGCCGACGCGCAGTACTCCCGGAACAGTCCGCTGGTGAACTGGCTGCCGTTGTCGGTGATGATGCAGTTAGGCACACCAAAGCGACAGACCAGCCCACGGATGAACTTGACTGCGGACCTGGCCGGGATTGTGCACACCGGCTCCACTTCCACCCACTTGGTGAACTTGTCGATGGCGACGTAGAGGTAGCGGTAGCCCCCTTGCGCTCTGGGAAATGGGCCGAGGATGTCCAGCCCCCAAACCGCAAAGGGCCAAGTGAGTGGGATGGTTTGCATCTCCTGCGCCGGCTGGTGAATTTGCCTGGCATGGAATTGGCATGCCTCGCACCTCTTGACCATTTCCACTGCATCTCCCAGCGCCGAAGGCCAGTAGAAACCGCTTCGATATGCCTTCGCAGCTAGAGTTGCAGCAGAAGCATGATGGCCGCACTCGCCGGCGTGGATGTCCCTGAGAAGCTCTTGGCCTTGGTGAGTAGATATGCACTTCAGAGCGACGCCGTTTGGGCGACGCCGGTACAAGTCACCATCCTTGACGCAGTAGCCTGAAGCTTGGCGTACGATCCTTTCGGCCTCCTCTTCATCCTCGGGAAGCCTACTGCTGGTGAGGAAAGCCTTGAGCTCGAGAATCCAATCCACTCCCTCCTGCCGTGCCAATGCCAGAAGGACGCGGTCACCCGAAGGAGGCCCGCAGTCTGGAGCCCCCTGCTCCGGCGGTGGCGGCAGGACAGGTGGAGGGTCGGATCTAGATGACGGTGGAGAAGCGGACGGCTTGAAGAGACGCTCCTCAAAGACGCCGTGGGTTGTGCCAGGCGGTGAGAGGCGCGCTTGGCGATCTCGTCGGCTTCCACATTTTCTCCTCTCGGGATGTGCTTCAGCTCCAAACCTTGGAAGCGTTTTTCCATCTTTCGATGCTCCTCGAGGTAGGCCGCCATGTGCTCATCCTTTGGAGTGTAGCTCTTGTTCGAGAAGTTCACAACCAGCTGTGAATCTCCCTTGACGATGAGGCGCTTGATGCCCAAAGCGTTTGCCGCCCTTAAGCCGGCGAGTAGTCCTTCGTATTCCGCGATGTTGTTGGAGACCTTGCTCTCAGGCTTGAAGCAGAGCTGCACGGCATAGAAGAGCTTGTCTCCAGAGGGAGAGGTGAGGATAGCACCAGCTCCCGCGCCGAGGAGATTGAAGGCGCCGTCGAAGTGCATGACCCAGAGGCCTGGGGCCTCCTCTCCTGGGAGCGTTGACTCCACCTCTGGAGGCTCGTCGGTGAACAGATCGGTCCACTCCGCAGTGAACTCGGCCAAAGCCTTGCTTTTGATTACCTTTGTAGTTTCGAAGGAGATCTCGAAGGGCTGAAGCTCCACGGCCCATTCTGCCACCCGCCCGGTGACGTTGGGATTGCGTAGGATGGTCTCCAGGGGACGATCAGTTACCACCTTGATCGGGTGACCCTGGAAGTAGTGGCGTAGCTTCCGCGAAGCGATGAGCAGGGTGTAGAGCAACTTTTGCTGCATGGTGTAGCGTTCCCGTGCGTCGCGCAGTACCATGCTGACGAAGTACACAGGCTTTTGCACCTTGACGACACCCTCAGAAGGCTCCTCCTCGGGAGGCTTTTGAGCGTTGCTCTGAGAGAGCGGCTCGGTCGGCGAAGATGCCGCGGGCGGCTCCTCTCGAGGGTCGGGAGATGGAGCGGCCTCTTCCTTGCGAGGAGCCCCTGAGCTTTGAGGATTGACCTCCTCTTTGGCGATCACCTTGGCGTCTCGCTCCGCGACGAGGACGGCACTTGCAGTCCTTGGAGTTGCCGCGATGTAGACTAGCAAGGGCTCGCGGGTGGTTGGGGCAACCATGATCGGTGGGCTCGTGAGGTACCTTTTCAACTCAGCGAAGGCCTTGTCGGCTTCCGGAGTCCACTCGAACTTCCCAGCGCGCTTCATGAGCTTGAAGAAGGGCAAGGCTTTTTCCCCACTCCTCGCGATGAAGCGCCCCAGGGCTGCCATGCATCCCGCGAGGCATTGCATCTCCTTGAGACTGCGCGGTGGACGTATTTCTTCGATGGCCTTGACCTTGTCAGGGTTCGCCTCTATCCCGCGATGGGACACAAGGAACCCCAACAGTTTTTCCGACGGCACGCCAAAGGCGCACTTGGCGGGGTTGAGTTTGATGTTTACCTTTCTCAGGTTGACGAATGTTTCCTCCAGATCCTCGATGAAGGTGCGACTCTCGCGAGTCTTGACGACGATGTCGTCGACGTAGGCCTCCGCGTTCCTTCCCATCTGAGCCCCCAAGGCCTTGCGCATGAGCCTTTGGAAGGTGGCTCCTACGTTCTTCAGACCGAAGGGCATGCAGACGTAGCAGTACACACCACAAGGCGTGATGAAGGCGGTCTTCTCTTCGTCCTCCTTTGCCATCTTGATCTGATGATAGCCAGAGAAAGCATCCAAGAAGCAAAGGAGGTCACAGCCGGTGGTGGAGTCGACGATTTGATCTATCCTTGGGAGCGGATAAGGATCCTTGGGACAGGCCTTGTTGAGACTTGTGAAGTCCACGCAGAGGCGCCCACTGCCATTTGCCTTCGGGACGACCACCAGATTTGCGATCCAAGTGGGGTGGGCTACCTCGCGTATCAGCTTGGCCTTCTTCAGCTTCTCTACTTCCTTGACTATGAAGTCCTGCTTCTCTTGCGCTTGCTTCCTAGTCTTCTGCTTCACGGGGTGTGCCTGGGGGCACACGGCTAAGTGGTGCTCAATCACCTCCCTGGGAACGCCGGGCATATCTGACGGAGTCCAAGCGAACATGTCAGAGTTTGCCCGCAGGAAGGTGACGAGCGCGCTTTCCTATTTGGGGGAAAGCCCTGCCCCGATGGTGACGAAGTTGTCGCAGCCCCCAGCCTGAAGCGGGACCTTCTTGGTTGCAGAGCGCTCTTGGGTGAACTGGGGCCTCCTGCCTGAGGGTACCGCAGCTTCCCCAATGCTCATGTCCAGCATTGGATGGACCAGGTCCTCACTTGGAGTAGGCGATGCTGAGGCGGCGAACTTCTTCCCTGTCGAACCCAGCGGATGGGGCTCGAGAGAGGCCTTCTTCGCTGCAGCCCGCTCTTGGGATACGAGCTGCTTCTTCCTCGTAAGCTCGCCGGAGTGTTCCAGGAGATCTTCGTCGGCGGGGAACATGGTGGTGGCCTCACGGTAAACATGCTCCACTGATCGGAGAGCATCCTTCTCATTGCAGCGCACGGTAATCATGTCGTTGGCGCCCGGAATCTTGAGGACGTTAAAGCCATGGTGCGTCGCTGCCATAAACCTCGCCAGGGCTGGGTAGCCGAGGATGGCATTGTACGGCAGAGCGATGTAGGCGACGTCGAACTCGAGGCTTTCCGTCCTGTAGTTGTCCCGGGTGCCGAAGGTGACGGGCAGGCTTACCTGCCCAATTGGCGTTGTAGACCCTTCGGTTACCCTGAAGAATGGCCGAGTCGGCATGAACCGGTGGTACGGCACCTGCATCTTCTCGAAGATCTCGACCGAGATGATGTTGAGGCCTGCCCCTCCGTCGATGAGAGTGCGATTTACGGCGACGTTGTTGATTGTAGGCGTGCACAAGAGAGGAATTGTGCCCACGCCCCTGGTGGAGGCCGGATGGTCCTCTTCGTCGAAGCCAATCTTGCACGTTGACCACTTCATTAGGCGGTTGCCGACGTTGGGCTGTGCTGCCGCGATCTCTCGCGACAGCTGCTTGAAGTGTCGGTTAGACAAAGGAGCCTGAGCTCCACCCAGGAGGCAAGCGGCGAAGTCTCGCGGCTCTTGATAGCCCCCTTGGTTCTCCTCCCGATGATCGTTTGCTGGTGGGGGCAGCGGCAGCGGCTCGGGATCGGCTCGAGACAGACCCTCGCGGCGGCGACCTTCCTCGCGGCCGTCGTCGCGGCGATCGCCCCGGGATCCACTCTTGCCGTAGCTGCGGCCACCCCCGCGGCGCTTGGAGACACCATTTTCTTCATGAAACTTTCGGACAAACCAACAATCGTCGGTATTGTGGGTGTCCTTCTTGTGGAGAATGCAGTAGCGGCGACGTCGACCCTTGTCGCGTTCGGAGCGGTCCCCGCGGCGTTGCTTATGATCTGGCTCCGCCGCGAGGACAGCGGCCTCCTTTCGCTTGGGGTCTTTGGACTTTGGCTTTGGGGGAGGTGCCTCCGGTAGGTTATGCACGAAGAGCCTCCCCTCCTCGGCCTTGGTGCAGTGGTCGGCGATCTCGAAGAGCCTGACGACGGAAGTCAACTCATCATTCACGGACAGCTTCTCCCTCATCTTGATGTCGGAGACGCCCGTGGAGAACGCGGAGATGACCTCCTCGTTGGAGATCCTAGGGATCTTGTTCCTCATCTGGCTGAAGCGCTGGATATACTGACGAAGCGTCTCGCCCTTGTACTGACGCACCGCCTTAAGATCGTTCTTGGTAGCGGGGCGCTCGTACGTGGGCATGAAGTTGGCAACGAACTGACGACATAAATCCTTCCATGAAGTCACGGATTCGTCAGGAAGATTCATGAGCCAAGTTCGCGGAGCGTCCTTGAGGGCCATGGGGAACCAATTGGCCATGGCACGCTGATCTCCACGCGCGGCCTGGACGGCGACGATGTAGAGTTGGAGGAATTCGACGGGGTTGGTGGTCCCGTCGTAGCGCGCGCCGATGTCCGGCTTGAACTTGTCAGGCCAGACGACGTAGCGTTGCTGGCGAGTGAGAGCAAGACACCCAGGGTTGTAGATAGGGTCGCCGGGGGTCCTGACGTTCTTGCCAGCTTCGCCGATGTCATCGATGGCACGGTCATGATTTTCGCGGCGGCGCTCGAGGGAGACGCGTGCGTCTTTCGGAGCGCGTTGGACGATTTGGCAGCTGGGTTCCCCGCGTGGCGAAGATGCGGCGCGGGAAACCACTTTCTTGGCCTTGTTGGCCCTCCCATCTCCGGCGCCCAGGGCGCGACGCCCCGCCGCCGGATCTGGGTCTCCCACGCCCTGGGCTCCTCCCTGGGCCGGGTCTTCGTTGGCGATGGCGACGAGTTCGGCGATTCGAGCGCGCCACCCCTCACGCCCATCATCGGTGGGTTGATAGCGCAGCAGCTCCTGCGCCATGGCGAGAGCCTGCGCAGGAGACAGCTGACTCCCAGAACAAGCGCGAGAAGTGGCGGTGGCGGTGAAGGAGAGCGAAGGCTCTGTACGCCCAGACGGGAGGTAGAAGGACTCGAGATCTTCCTCCTCGGCCGAAGCTTGACGACGACGGAAGATGGGCTCGGTTTGCCCCCGAGCAGCGTTGCGATGGCGAAGACGCTCGAGCCTTGCGTTGGCGTCGGCCATGTCGAAGCAGATCTAGGAGAAAACACACTACAGCCCCCTACCTGGCGCGCCAAATGTCGATGGATTTCGTGTCGCAAGAACACGGGGTACCACGCGACGGACCCAAAGATTCGAATGCAGGGGGCTGAACGTGTGAGATCTAGGATCGCAACGAAGCACGGTGATGGAAGCCTCGAGCGGTCGAACGCACTACGCACTGCAGAGAGAGAGACCGAGATTTACCCAGGTTCAGGGCCCTCGTGGTGAGGTAAAACCCCTACTTCCTGCCTTCTTGTATTGCAATGCGACACCTCGTGAGGAGTACAAGGTCTTGGTTACAAAGCTCTAACTGGCCAGAGGTTGAAGAACCTGCGTGCCCAGCTAGCAGCCTCAAGAAGATGAAGATCCGATCCCCTCTAAGGGGTGGCCTTCCCCTCCTTTTATAGCGCCAAGGTCCTCCTTCCCCTTATCTTCTTGGGGAAGGGGTTGCCACACACGGCCAAGGAGGGAGGACAGCTGTAGACTCTATTCTTCTGTGGACGTAGTCTTCGTAGAGTAGTGGCACCGGTCCACCGGAGTGGGTGGAGGAAGCTGATGTCTTCCCCTGGCGCCCTGCACCATCCACGCTATTTTTAGGGGGGTGGCCAACAACCACTGTGCCGCTTTAGGCAGGCACATCGAAAGTTAGTCTCCTCCCTGTCGGGGGTAGCGTGGGCAGTACGCGGTCTTCTGCCCGTTATCTTCTTGCTCTGCACGCAAACGTGCTGAGCTGACGTGGGCGTGCTTCCTCTCCTCACCAGCAGGGGCTCGTGAGGAGGTCTTCTGGTCCTTAGCAGTTTGGTCATCGTTCTCCTCACGAGGCGCCTCCTCGTGAGGGTCTTCTCCGCCGCTTGGGTCGTCGTCTTTCCCCTGGGCTGAAGATGGGCCGATGACGGGGCCCAGGAGCAGGTGGACCGGGATACCCCAGTATCCAGAACACCGACAGTATTTATGCTCGATAGTGGGTTGATGCCTCTATTTCACCTGGGGGAGTGACAGAAACCTCTAAGGTGGTAGATGTGTTGTTGCTACTAGGGAGAAAACAACATTCATATGCTCAAGGGCATATGCTTTGTTTACATTACACACTTTGCTTAATGCAATTATCTGTTGTTCACAACTTAATACTACTGGGGTGTTCGGATTGATATCCCCGGGAGTGGATTATTAGTCATAGATGCAGTTGGATGGCGGTCTATGTATTTTGTTGTAATGCCCAGAGTAAATCTCATAGTGATCTTCTTGACATATCACGTTTATCTTTATTCTATCAATTGCCCAACTGTAATTTGTTTACCCAGTATGTGTTATTTTATCTATGGAGAGACACCACTAGTGAACTGTGGACCCCGGTCCTATTTACATCATATTGCTATCACCTTTTTACTTTACTCGTACTGTTTACTTTACTCGCATACTATATTGTTTTCCACTCGATACGCTCATAACCTTTGTTTCAAGCAAAACCGGTGAGATTGACAACCTCATCGCAAGTTGGGAACAAAGTATTTGTTTGTGTGTGTGCAGGTTCCGCATCACCTTCAGTCGTCATTGTCTCTCCTCTCCTGATCGATAAACCTTGGTTTCTTAACTGAGGGAAGATTAGCTGATATATTCATCATACCTTCCTCTTGGGGTTCCCAACGGGCTGGTTATCCACCACGCACAAGGACAGTCCGCTCCACATCAACCAGTAGCAGAGACCGATGGAGATGGCTCTGGGGGCACTTCCCCATCCCGACAGGGTGCCGGAACAGAGACTTCTGTCCCCCGAAATTCGTCGTCGGCGGCGGCGGAGCTGCGGAAATCTTTCTGGAAAATTACCGATTCCCCTAGGGTTTTCCGTCCCGAGGCTTCTTATAGGCGAAGGGGCGTCGTCAGGAGGCGACCAGGGTGGTCACACAATAGGTGGGCGCGGCCAGGGGTTGGGTTGTGCCCCCTGTTGTGTGGGCAGCCCCTGGCCCCCCTCCGGCTCTCGTTCGGTCTTCGGTCCTCTTCCGGGAAAAATAGGAGTTTTGGAACTTGTTTCGTCCAATTCTAAGAATATTTCCTGTGTAGCTTTTCTGAAACACAAAAACAGCAAAAATAGGAAACTTGCACCGTGGCATCTTGTTAGTAGGTTAGTTCCGGAAATCGCATAAAAACTCCACGAAGTGTAACGAAACACAAGGCAAATGGTGTAAAAACAAGCATGGAGCATAAAAAATTATAGATATGTTTGAGACGTATCAGCATCCCCAAGCTTAACTCATACTCGTCCTCGAGTAGGTAAGTGATAACAAAAGAATAATTTTTGAGGTTACATGCACCATTACAATTTGATCAACGAGGTAGAGCATTGAGTGCTGAGATCAAAGAACTTAAAACATGGGCATGAAAGACATAATCTTGATAATAGAAACTTAGCAACCATGTTATAGCATGAAAAGAAACACAAAGGAAAGATCATGAAAATGAAACATTGAAAGTCAAACGTGTGTGTTTCAACCATATGGAAAACATAGCAAATGGTTTTCAGCTTGTCCCTCATGGAGTAGCAAAACATAAATGCATAGGACACCTTCAAGTTTAAGAGGGCGACTAGATACAAATAATTTAAGAACAAGTGAAACCAAAATCATGAGTCAATCAATGAAAACTTTGGGACAATGCACATTATACTCAGAATGACAACTATGCTCTCTTAGACGGTGCATAAAGGTATAAGGTGGAGACTCAACATAAAAGTAAAACAAAGGCCCTTCGCAAAGGGAAGCAGTGATTAAACATGTGCTAGAGCTTTTCATTTGTAAAACAGAGAGATAAAAATTGGGTTTTGAGAGGTGGTTGTTTTTGTCACCGACTGGCAATGGGGTTCTTGCTATCTTCCATAAAAAAATGAAGCAAGTTTTTGAGAGAGAGATTGGCACTTTTGTGCTCTTTTATAAAGCTTGGCACTCCTCCCCACCTTTTTTCCTTTCACAAACCATGGCTAACCGATTCCATCGGGTGCCCACCAACATTCACATACCATGGAGGAGTGCCTCTTTTTTTTTCCTTTTTCCTTTTTTTTATTTATGGAATAAACAATATGGAAGATAGCAAATCCGACCACTACGTCCCCATGAGCTGAAAACAGTGTCACAAAATGAGAAGTGTTTTGAAGGTTTTTTTGAAAGGTAGCACATGAAAATTTACTTGGAATGGCTTGCAAATACCATGCATAGGAATTTATAGTGGACACATTGGAATAACTTGGTTTTTGGGAGTTGGATGCATGAGTAGAGCTCATACTCAGTACAAAGTGAGGGCTAGCAAAAGACTGGGAGTGACCAACTAAGAGAGCAATAACGGCCATAATCATGCATAGCGACAAAACATCATTGAAAGAAGCATAAAGTGGTATGACAAGTCAAAAACCAAATGATCATAGAGGCTATAGGCGACTTATTTCGTAGCCAACATGTGTAAGTGATTGCTGGGATGATGGCGCCAGAAAAGAGTTGGTGCCTAGTTGAATGTCCAGCCCGTTGGGAACCCTAAGAGGAAGGTGTGATGAATACAGCAGCAAGATTTTCCCTCAGTTAAGAAACCAAGGTTTATCATTCTTGGTGAGGAGAGACAAACGACTGAAGGTGATGCTTGCTAGCTTGCGACAGCTTCAGACAATTTATATATGGCGCCTCATCCAAGCTTTGCTTGCTAGCTGCAACGCGGAACCTGCACACACACAACCAAGTACTTTGCTCCCAACTTGCGATGAGGTTGACAATCTTACCGGTTTGCTTGAAACAAAGGTTATGAGTGTATCGAGTGGAAAACAGTAGAGTATGCAAATAAAGTAAACAGTGCGAGTAAAGTAAATAGGTGATAGCAATATGATGGAAATAGGACCAGGATCCACAGTTCACTAGTGGTGTCTCTCCATTGATAAATAACACATGCTGGGTAAACAAATTACAGTTGGGCAATTGATAGAATAAAGATAAACGTGATATGTCAAGAAGATCACTATGAGATTTACTCTGGGCATTACAACAAAATACATAGACCGCCATCCAACTGCATCTATGACTAATAATCCACTCTAGGGGATATCAATCCGAACACCCTATGAGTATTAAGTTGCGAACAACAGATAATTGCATTAAGCAAAGTGTGTAATGTAAACAAAGCATATGCCCTTGAGCATATGAATGGTGTTTTCTCCCTAGTAGCAACAGCACATCTACAACCTTAGAGGTTTCTGTCACTCCCCCAGGTTAAGAAGAGGCATGAACCCACTATCGAGCATAAATACCCCCTCTTGGAGTCACTAGCAACTACTCGGCCAAGATAGCTACTAACAACGGAGAGCATGCAAGATCATAAACAACATAGAGATAACAAAAGATAATATTCAGTACAGCAACTCAATCATAAACACCAATATTCATCGGATACCAACAAACCAAACATGTAGAATTACATAACGGTGATCTCAATCATGTAGGGCAGCTCATGAGATCTAAACATGAAGCACATGGTGGAGAAGACAACCATCTAGCTACTGCTATGGACCCATAGTCCAAGGTAGACTACTCACTCATCGCTCCGGAGGCAAGCATGGCGATGAAGAAGACCTCCGGTGGCGATTCCCCTCTCCGGCAGGGTGCCGGGAAGAGCTTCTGGACCCTCCCGATCTTCGGGTCGACGGCGACGGCGGCGGCGGATCGCGATGTGTTCTGGAAAAGTGATCGGGTGCTTAGGTTTTTTCCGTCAGGGGGTCTTTATAGGCGAAGGGGCGATGTCAGAGGAGGAGCCAGGCGCCCTCACGTGTGGCCCGCGCGGCCAGGGGCCTGGCCGCGCCACCCCTGCGTGTGGGGCCCTGGTGGCCCCCCTCCTACTCTCCTTCAGATCTCTGGAAGCTTCCGGGTAAAATAAGACTTCAGGAACTTGTTTCGTCCAATTCCGAGAATATTTCCTGTGTATCACTTCTGAAACACAAAAACAGCAGAAAACAGGAAACTGGCACTGTGGCAACTCGTTAATAGGTTAGTTCCGGAAAATGCATAAAAGTGCCACTAAGTGTAATGAAACAATAGGCAAATGGTGTAAAAATAAGCATGGAGCATAAAAAATTATAGATACGTTGGAGACGTATCAGTAAGCATGTGCCAAGTCAACCCAAATAAAGCATCAAAGGAGAAAACCAAATAAATGCTTCCATATAATAAAAACAATGCATGATTTTTTCAAAGACTCATTAAGCAATCTCAGTCATTTGAGACAAGTCATGCTACAGCAAAACCACTAAGCATACTATCAAAATGACATCAAGCACGGCATGCAAAAGTCTAAGCCGCAGTCTAAACAAGCTCCTTTTTGTACCACTTTTTTTGCATAAAACTTTTTCTCTTTTTCAACACCATTCGAACCCTTTTAAAACAACTCTTTTGATGAAAACCAACATAGATCAGAGGTCCAAATACACCTTGATGCAAAGATATAGCAAGATCTGAACAAAAATCAAGGCAAAAAACGAAAGCTAAACGCAGTAGCAGAAAAAGAGAACACTAGTTGAACGATAAGAGTGAAAACTAGAGTGTTCTTGGCAATGAAAAACAGAACATAGCTCTCTCCAAAACAAATATGATGTGATACAACCATTTATTGAAGCAAACAAAACAAAAGAAAACTAAAAGCAAAAACAACTGACGCTCCAAGAAAAACACATAGTGCATGAAGCAATAAAAATATAGTGTTTTGAAAGGTGACCTGATTTTTGTCGATGAAGAAGGGGTGCCTCAGGGGAATCCCCAAGCTTTGATGCTTGTACCTCTTGGATATTTCTTGGGGTGTGTGGGCATCTCCAAGCTTGAGCTTTTGTCCATTCTTTATCTCATCTCATCATTCTCCAATCCCTACACTTGAAAACTTCCTTCATACAAAACTCAACACAATTCTATTAGCAACATTAGTCTAACCATAATAATGAATCAACCCTTTTTGGTTCAGGTTTTAACTCAAAACCACCACATATAAAGCACATACTACTGTAGCAACTTCCTCAAAATGTTCCCGGATCAAAAGAACTCAAAAAGAAAGTGATCGACAGGCAACCACAAATAGTGGCAGAAATCTGTCAAAATAAAACAGCTAACAAAGATCTATTTTTTAGAGGGTTTTCTGTTGCTCAAATCGAAAAGTGCAAAACTAATGAAAGTTTGGAAATAACCTGGGGCATATGCTTAAGAAATCGCAGGTCAAAAAGATATTCTGAGAATTTTCACGAATTTTTACGGTGCAGCACCAAAATCTGTTTCAGGACAGCAACTTCCCCAAATCTTACCTCACTCAAATTAGAGGTTTCTCTTGGCACAACAATGAAATAAAAAGGATAAGGAGCGGTTATTATAATAGTAATAACTTCCAAGACTCAAATAAAAGAAAAAGAACTAAAAGTAAAACAATGGGTTATCTCCCAAGAGTGCTTTTCTTTAACGCCTTTGAGCTAGGCGCAGTAATTTCAGAAAATGCTCACATAGGTGCCCGAAAAGAACTTAAGGTAAAGGTGCCACAAAAGAACTTGAACCAAGAGAGAGCATTTAAAAGCAAATATGAAACACATTTAAATCTAAACCACTTCCTATGCATAGGAATCTTGTAAGAAAATAAATCAACGAGGCACATAGTAGCAAACATGGATAGATAAAACAAGTGCCACTTCAAGATTTGCAACATAGAGAGGGGAAACTTAATATTGTTGAGATCCATCAAACCATGTTTCCCTCTCTCATAGTAACTTTCAGTAGCATCATGAATAGAATTAACAATATAACTATCACATAAAGCATCCCTATCATGAGCCATATGCATAAAAGAATTAATACTCCCCACATGAACAATCGTAGTAGGAGAAGATTCAACAGAATAATGATTCTCATCACCATAATCATCAAAAACAGGAGGCATATTGTAATCATAACTAATTTTCTCCTCAAAAGTAGGTGAACTGAAAATATTATACTCATCATCGTAACCATCATAAACTAGAGGTTTAGTATCATCACAAGCTAGAGAACAGCTATTTCGCAAAGCATAATCATCAAACATATCATCATAAGAAGGAACATAAATAGTACTAATGGTACAACAATTATTAACCTTAGAATTGGTACCAAAAAGATTTTCAATATCAAAAGTAGAGTGCTTTTCCCAATCATGATCACTAACATAGGTAACAGGCATGGTAACGGGCATGGGAACATCATCCCAATCAGAATTATCATAATCTATAATAGGAGCAACATGCTTAGGGGAAGATACCGTTTCCTCTCGCCTTTTACTCCTCTTCTTCTTCTTCTTCATACTCTTCCTACTCTCTCCTTTAGGAGGGAGAGGCTTGAAAGGCATCTTTTCCACATAATCTGGTTTACTGACAGAAACAACAGAAGAAACTTTGGAGGATTCCTCCTCTCTATTAATAAGACAGAAACATCTATTAGTCCTGTCATAGCTTGGCAAAACATCATATTTTATAAGATTTTGTATGTAAGTATTTGTGAGGCAATCTTTAACACAATAGAGACGACAACCATGAAGGGTGCTATTAATATCAGGCGCACTCATATCTACCAAAGAAGTCTTTCTATATATCTCTTCACACCCCAAAAATAAAGTAAGCTCATCATGCTGATTGAGAGTAATCTTGTCATCACAATACAAACTTGCGGTACTAGAAAGGTAACTATTAGGGCTTGAGCATTGAAAATTAAAATGACCTATGTCATTGCAATGTTCACAAAGAAAAGGATAAAGCTCACAAACCTTTTCACCAAGTTCACCTAGAGCATTGTGCCACATTCGGGTTTCTTCATTCCCGTGGGTGGTACAATAATCTTCCTTGTTGTGACTCTGTTCACAAGGTCTATGTACTCCACAAAAATTAACATGCTTATAAGAAATAGGACTTGCAGAAGTTTGAGCATGTTTATTGCAATCATCAACAACCATATCACTTTCTGTGCAAGTGTCCTTAAAAGGTTCATGATACACATCCCCATTTCCCTTAGGAACATTAATATGGGAAGCAAGGGCTCTAAAGCAATCAACCATAATTTGAGGATCAAGACCATATTTAGCACTAAGCTCTTGAAAATCAGAAGTTTCAGCGAAAGACTTAATGCAATTATACTCATAATTTATACCTGATCCTTTACCTTTATTGCTATCCCAATCTTCGATATTGCTTTGAATTGTTTCAAGCAGATTCCACTTGACATCAACATCCTTACTTGTGAAAGAGCCATCAAAGCATGCATCTAGATAGTCCTTGTAATATCCTGAAAGCCTTGCATAAAAATTATTAATAACAATATTACGGGGAAGATCATGAATAGGACATTTGAGCATTAGTGACTTCAATCTTCCCCACGCTTGGGCAATGCTTTCTCCCTCATGCGGATGAAAATTATAAATATAATTTCTATCTTTATAAACCTCACTAGAAGGATAGAATTTAGAATAAAAGAGAGGTACAATTTCCTCCCAATCAATAGGTCGGCCATCCTTCAGTGTTTTATACTATTCCGCAGCTCTGCCCTTCAGTGATAAAGAGAATAGCTTCTTCTTAACTCGGTTCATTGAAATACCTGCACACTTGAACAACTCACATAATTCATGTATAAAGAGCAAATGATCACCGGGATGGACAGTTCCATCTCCTAAATAGCAGTTATTCATAGCACGATCAACAATTTTCATAGGTATTTTAAAAGGATGAGGAGCACAAGCATCATAAGAATTATCACATATGGGAGATAAAATATCATCAGAGCAAACTTTCTCCACTAAAGCTGGGGAACTAAAAATATCATGCTTAACAAAACCAGCTTCCCCAAGCTTAGACTTTTCTATAGCATTAGCAATAACGGTGTTCAAAGCATTCATACTAACAACACTATTAGCATGCAAATTAAGCTCCAAAGGTTTTTCAATTTTCTCTTCAAATCTAAACTCAGGAAAAAGACTAAAGAACTCTTTACTTTCCATTAAGCCTAACTAGTGAAAATAAAAACAAGAAACAAAAAGATATAATTGAAGAATCTAAAGGAAATAACTTCGAGCACTCACCAGCAACTAAAAGACTTAGTAGCCAAAGAATGTGAGTACCTTTTACCTTACCTCCCCGGCAACGGCGCTATAAAAGAGCTTGATGTCTATGCACGCGTCTGTTCTTGTAGACAGTTTCCCTTAAGTGGATCACCCAAGGTTTATCGAACTCTAGGAGGAAGAGGTCAAAGCTATCACTCTCAAACAACCCTGCAATTACGATACAGAAAGTCTCTTGTGTCCCCAACACACTCAATACACTTGTCAGATGTATAGGTGCACTAGTTCGGCAAAGAGATAGTGAAATACAAGTAGTAGTGATGATTATAAGTAGTAAATGTAATCTGAAATAAATATCATTGTAAGCAAACATGTAACAAAACTTAAAGGAAACGGTGTGCAATGCTTGGAAACAAGGCCTATGGATCATACTTTCACTAGTGGACACACTTTCAACAAATATAACATAATTGAACCAATAGATACTATCATCAATATGCAACTCAAAACAATTCCCCAATGGATAACAAACACTAATCATGTGTAGGGCTACGAAGCACTCCTCAAAGTCCGTATGTACCGAAACTAGATTGTCCACACTATCACCGTGAACGCACTAGATGGTTCCAACAAACACCAACAATTCATAGAGACATTAACCAAAAAGATACACATGATGCGCACACTAGTCACCTTCACACCATGATACAAGGTATCTCCGGAGATTACAAATAATAAGCACGGGAGTAGCATAATTTCTGAATAATAACATCTACCAATTCAACTAGATACAAAGCTCATGATCACATAAAGATCACATCATGGGAGAGAGAGGTGAACCACATAGCTACCGGCAGAGCCCTCAGCCCTGGGGGAGAACTACTCCCTCCTCATCATAGGAGACAGCGAGGTTGATGGAGATGGCGGTGAGGTCGATAGAGACGGTGGAGACGGTGATGGAGACCGATGGAGATGGCTCCGGGGGCACATCCCTATCCCGGCAGGGTGCCGGAACAAAGACTTCTGTCCCCTGAAATTCATCGGCGGTGGCGGCGGAGCTGCGGAACTCTTTCTGGAAAATTGCCGATTCCCCTAGGGTTTTCCGTCCCGAGGCTTCTTATAGGCGAAGGGGCGTCGTCAGGAGGCGACCAGGGTGGTCACATAATAGGTGGGCGCGGCCAGGGGCTGGGCCGCGCCCCCCTGTTGTGTGGGCAGCCCCTGGCCCCCCTCCGGCTCTCGTTCGGTCTTCGGTCCTCTTCCGAGAAAAATAGGAGTTCTAGAACTTGTTTTGTCCAATTCCGAGAATATTTCCTGTGTAGCTTTTCTAAAACACAAAAACAGCAGAAAACAGGGAACTGGCACTGTGGCATCTTGTTAGTAGGTTAGTTCCGGAAATCGCATAAAAACGCCACAAAGTGTAACAAAACATAAGGCAAATGGTGTAAAAACAAGCATGGAGCATCAAAAATTATAGATACGTTTGAGACGTATCACCATGGTGATGAAGAAGGCCTCCGACAGGGTGCCGGGAAGAGGTTCTGGACCCTCCTGATCTCGCATCGACGACGGCGGCGGCTTGCAGTAGGTTTCGTGGAAAATTGATCGGGGCTTTAGGTTTTTCCCATCGAGGGGAATATATAGGTGGAAGGGCGGCGTCAGGAGGAGGACTAGGCGGCCTCACCCCCTGGTGGCGCGGGCCAGGGCTAGGCCGTGCCACCCTAGGGTGTGGCCGGCCCCTAGCCCCCCTCCGTCTCATCTTCGGACTTCGCGAAGCTTCGGTAAAAATAGGAGGTTTGGCTTTTGTTTCATCCAATTCTGAGAATATTTCTTGTGTAGCTTTTCTGAAACACAAAAATAGCAGAAAATAGGGAACTGGCACTGTGGCGTCTCGTCAGTAGGTTAGTTCCGGAAAATGCATAAAAACGCCACGAAGTGTAACAAAACACAAAGCAAATGGTGAAAAAACAAGCATGGAGCATCAAAAATTATAGATACGTTTGAGACGTATCAATAGTGTGTAGATGACTGCCCAGTTGGGAACCCCAAGAGGAAGGTATGATGAGCACAGCAGCAAGTCTTCCCTCAGTATGAAACCAAGGTTTATCGACTTAGTAGGAAAAATAACCAACTTCCGAAGGTTGATGCTCGCTAGCTTCGCGACAGCTCCAGACAATTTATATATGGCGCCTTATCTGGGGCGTAGCTTTGCACCAGAAGCAACGTGGAACCTACACACAACACAACCAAAGTACTTTGCCCCAGCTTACAGTGAGGTTGTCAATCTCATCGGTTTGCTGTAAACAAAGGATTAAACGTATCATGTGGTAAAAGATAGTAGTTTGCGAGAAAGTAAATAATGTGAGTAAATAGTAAACGATAATTGACAAGGGTTTAGATAATAGGGCCCGTTAGTTAGCTACCCCTGAGGCCCATTAAGCTAGGCCCAATTGTAATTCTAGTAGAAATACGAGTTCATGTCGTATGTCGATATTGTAATCTATGTCGGATCCCTCCCGTTCCCTGAGACCTGGCCACCTATATATAGGGGCCAGGAGGGGACGGTGAGGGACAGATTGAAAGCAAGCCAGGTTTGCACCCACATTTACTTTCGATAGCCACCTTGTTTGACTGATCTTACCTTCGAGTTCATCTGATGCCCTATCTCCCCGATCCTAAGTCCTTCATCTAGGACGTTTGTCGAGTTAACCCTCATCAATTGGCGCCAACCGTGGGGACTCTGGGCGTTGGAATCATGAATTCGACGGCTTTTCCACTCGTAGCCAACAGCAATCCAGAAGTCGACAAAATCTAGATACCCTTCGGAACCGTCGATTTCAACCTCACCAGTCAAGTTTCATGCAAGTATTCGAGAGCATGGATCAAGATATGGATTTGACGATCGGAAGCCTAAACTTTCATGTCGGATCACTAGGTTCGATTCGCCTTTCAGATCCGGTGAAACCAGGTCCGTCGGCAACCAAGTCCAAGACAGAAACAATGTCAGAATCATCAGAAGGCTCTTCCAGCGAAGTAAATTCACCGGTCAACTCCATGGAAATAAAAGCAGGAAAAAGAGAATTCACAGAAGGCGACAAAACCATGGGAAACTTCGACTTAGAAGTACAACTCAAAGATCTGATGATTAGCCGTGACGACACTTCAGATAAATCAACGGACACCTGGAAGACAGGGTTAGAGCTTCATGAGGATGAAAACTCAATCTTCTCAAGCTTCGATAGTAAGTTCGACAATCGGTACCAAGTACTCGCTATTACAGAGGATAACTCAGAAGAGCTCGACGAAAACAACAATCCAATACTCAACCCAGCAAACATAAACAGGGGGGCAAACCACCTGGCAGAAGGAGAAACTGCGGATTCCCTAGTAAACCGGGAAAAAATTTGACTATCAGTCGATGAATGGAAGATAATCAAAACAGTTGTGGAGCACTGCACGCCAATACCAAACAATGCTAGCAATAATATGCTTTTTGGGTATCACTACGCCCTAAGACAGTAGTCAAAGCTACTAGCAAAAGAGAGAATTGAAGTACAAAAGAGAAAAGACTCAGCCATTGCAGCAAGTGACGCTGCTCGCAGAGCACGTAGCGACGCATCATATACAAATGGCAGAAGACATCGTTGACATGGCTCAAGGTACGAAAACCTTGAATACTCAGATAGGCAAAGTATGTCCAAAAACCTCAACTCATCTTTCTTATCAGTCGACGAGCAAGGGAACATTATACCAAAGACACCCAAAGTAGCACTGGTGGCAGCTCAAGCATACCTACACACAACGCGACCAAGTCAAGGAGACCCAAGGGAACACATGCATCGGGTAGCACTGCAGGGACTAAAGATGGTAGACAACATGTTATCAGCAAAAGAGGAGGAGGCATACCGCAACAAAGGAACTCACAAACCAAGATCACCACGCCATCACAACAGTCCTCAGCACAGAAGTGGAAGCCGACGATCTAGGACGCCATCACCAGGGCGATACAACAGTCCAAAGAACAAAGGAACCCGATGATCCAGAACTCCCAATAGAGCATACGATTACGAAGATGATGAAAAAGAGATGGGGGCGCCATGCTTTACCCATAGGGTTCGCATCACGCCAGTACCCAAAGGTTTCAAATTATCCCATGACCAACAAAAGTACGACGGATCTCAGGAGCCACAGTCATGGCTTTCGACTACCTACAAGCAGTAAAACTATTAGGAGGAACTAGGGAAACAGCAATGCAAAGTTTGCAACTACACCTCACTGGTGTAGCAAGGTCATGGTTAAGCAAACTAGGAAAGGAAACAATTGGAAGCTGGGAGGAGCTCACAAAACAATTTATGAGTAACTTCAAGTCGACATATAAGCGGCCATCATCCATAGAAGAAGTCAAAGCCTGTGTGCAACAACGCGGGGAGACACTAAGAGCATATATCCAAAGGTGGAGCATAATCAAAAATTCGGCAGTCGAAGTCTCAGATGAAAGAGCAATAGACGCATTCATAGTCGGGCTACGGCGAGGAGATCTAGTCGAAGAGATGGGGAGAATCAAGCCAAAAACAGTATCAGATCTAATGGATATAGCAAATCGATTTGCAGATGGAGAAGACGCGTGCAACAACAAACGGGAACGATCGCCAGAAGATGACAGAGGGAACAGATACGGAGGCCAAAGAAGGAGATCCCGCAATTACGATAACTATGGCTCTCATAGTCAAGTAGCCGCAGGGTATAAGGATAATAGCTACCAAGGTAATGACCGTAAAAGTTCGGGATACCATAGCTACGGAAGAGAAGACTACAAAAAATTCAGACAAGGGAATCCAGAGAGTACAACCCATCACCAGAGGATATGCTCAACGGACCATGTCATATACACTCCGCGTTTGTCAATGGGAAACGAGTATCGAGACACACAATGAAAGATTGCACTACGTTCTTGAAACTACAGGAAGCGGGAATCAACAAGCAAGCCGAAGCAAAACGGCAGGGATACGAAGGAAACACAAACAACGCACCTGCAACTCAACAAGGAAACAGTGGAGCTCCCAAGGGCCAAGATCAATCGAACCAGGGACGCGACGACGATGAAGGATATGTTCCATCTAAAGGGCACATTACATCAATGATACAACCAGTGCCCAAGTCAAACAAAGAGGAGAAAAGTATAACTCGACAAGTTAACCTCGCAATAACTTTACCTCCAGCAACAATGGAATATCTACACTGGTCAGAGCAACCCATAGAATTCAGCAGAGACGATCACCCAATAATAGTACCTCGGCCAGGAAACGCGCCTTTGGTACTCAAAGCTCAAATAGGGATGTATGATGTCGACAGAGTATTCATGGATGCAGGAAGTGGAATAAATCTAATCTACGCAAAGACTCTCCGGGCAATGCACATTTCATTAGAATTCTTGAAGCCAACTGACTGCTCCTTCCATGGAATATTCCTAGGAAGTGCAAACTATCTGCTAGGTCGAATAGCACTCAATGTTTGCTTCGGAAATCGGCAAAACTACAGAAGAGAGAAACTCGACTTCGAAGTCATGGACTAGCCATCACAATATCATGCGATCCTCGGGTGACCCACGTTTTCGTGATTCATGGCAGTACCTCACAACACTTACCTGGTATTAAAAATGCCAGGACCCAAAGGAATTATTACAGTCAAAGGAAGCTTCGAGTTATCAGATCTATGCGACAAGGAATTTCACAAGATGGCTCAAAACTTTGGCATGATGGCAAGTTACGGGGAACCTAACAGCAAAGCAAAAAGCACAACTACAGGAGTCACACAGCAACTCGAAGGAAACCCTAAGGAACCAGAACTAAAGAAACCATGGGTACAGCCATCAAAACAAGAGAAGCATACAGGAGAAGAAGAGAAGACTCAAGCGACATAGGCGATGGGACAAACAAAAAAAGTAGAGTAGGAAAATAAGGTTGTAAAAGCCACGAGTTATTCCAGGGCAATGCCCTCTAGATCCAGAACACAGGTCATTGGCCGGATCTCTTGGGTCATCCCATGTATCTTACATTATATGCATAAATAAAAGACAAAGTTCCTCTTATTTGAGTTTACACGTCTTCAAAAATTGCAGAAAATGCACCAATATATACAAAAAGTAAAATGCTCTGAGGATAAAATTTCTGACACAAAAAGTTAGAAAACAAAAACTCTCGCATTATACACACAAAAATACATACAAATATCATAGCAGTGGCTGATTAGAATCATCTATGCCCAAAGGATCTAAATAGTGATGCTCGCAGAAAAATGTGGCATCCTCCTGAAGCAACCTAGCTATGAGCCTCCTCACTGGTTGAAGGGTAGCATCCATATGAACTCGCAGCAGAGCTCCCCCTGGAGGCAAACCCAGTGACATGGAAATAAAATTAAGCCTTGGGTGCCACTTACGTGTCCAACCAAAGTGCAAAATTGGCACCAGCCACTAAATTAAGTTCTATCAGTCGATGAATTTGCTGAGTAGATCTAAAAGCAGCGAGTAGCTGTGGAAAGGTTCTAGGAAGCATCACGGAGTGCATGGTAGTCAAAGATCTTCGACAACCATCAACGACTTCCCCAATGTGCTGAGCACGGTCCTGAAGAAGCACAATAGCATGACGGCGCCGGGGATCAGACCAAAAACTCTCGACCCCCTCTGATGATCTCTCAAGAGTCGCGATCCATTCAGAAATCCGGCGAGTTTCACCAACGAAGTCTAAACAAGTGCCTGCAACAATAAGAAGTTACTGGCCAGTAGTAACGGAGTAAAAAGGGAAAAAGAGGAAGGTCACAAGGAACCTTACATCGCAATAGCTCACAAGTAGATTCAACTATACCAACGAGGAAGGAGTCGCACTCTTCTAGATGTACAACCCTAGCCGTCAGACCCAACACCTTATCCTTGAGTATGGATATCTGTTTCATAAAACCGCAAGATTTGCTGGCTTTATCCATAGCCATCTGTGCTTAGCGCTTCGCCAAAGACAAGCGGCTCTCAAGGTCTGAAATCCTTGAGGAATACTCAATACATTGACAAGAATGACGAGGAGGCGACGAAGCTTTGGAGTCGAAAACGTTGACAGGAGACGTAGCCCGATCGCGACCCGACGACCCACCAGCATGAATAGGCTGAAAGCCAAAAGAAAGGAAAAAGAAGCATCTCAGAAACGAAATCAAATAGGACATTTCACAAAAGGAGAATATTTACAATAGCATAAGCCCTCTGACCAGTTCTCGGGCTACATGCGACTAAAAGTTCACTACATTAGAATAAACTACGATTACAAAGGGAGTCTAATTCTACGCCACCTCAGCCTCAGGGTCCATAGCGAAAGTAGGCATAGCAGAGGTAGCACCAGCATTGGGAGGAGGCGCGGATCCACTTGTCGCCGGAGTTGAAGAAACCGGCGTAGCAGAGATCGTAGAAGCCGCCGAAGGAGAAATCATCGACACGATGCCTGGCGCGTACCTTTTTGCCTTCTCGAAGAAAATCTTCAGTTCTAAAAGGGGTCGGCCGCGGGAAGAGCTCACCTTCTCCCAGTTGACCTCCTTGCCATGCGCGTATGTAAGCGCAATGGCCCCCTCGACACCTCGCTTCATGGAGCGGCCCTTCATAAGAAGGATGGGATCGTCGGGGGTGTCGAAGGCCTTGGCAAGTTTCTTCAAATCTGGCACCTCCGCTCTTTGCTTGGGCCACAACCCGACAAAAATCCGTGTAAGCACGCGGTTAACCAACTCGAAGATCTCCTGGACAGATATCCAGTTCACTTCCAGCAAGTTAACTACGGCCATGAGAGAATCATCGTCTGGTTGCAAAGATGACGAAGACACCCCAGTATGCTCTGCACGACCAAGGAAACAAAAACAGCAGAAAAGGAACACATCAGCAAGCACTAAAAGTGGGCAACTCAACAAAAGAAAAGAAAGGCATAGTATGTACCTCCAGCAACAGCAGACATTTTATTCAGCCGCTCAGTCACGGCCTGTTCCCGCTGGAGATGCTCCTTGTTAGCATCAGAAAGGGCCTTCTCCGTTTTCTTTACCTTAGCCAGTGCTGATTTAGTAGCCTTCTCAGCAGTGGCTATGGTAGTAGTAGCAACATCCCAAGCTTTCCTAGAAGCTTCGAGTTCAGCTTCCAGAGACGAGATGCGAGCATTAGATGTCACCAAGGCATCTACAGTTCAACAAAAGAGGAAAGAGAAGTCAAGTAAAGAAGCAAAGAAAGGCATTCAAGACAAGCAAAAGCATAATTACCCTCGGAGGCCCTAGTAGCTTTCAGATACTCGACATATTCATTGCTTAAGGCGACAAATTTCTTCATCAAGTTGTATCCAAAAAAAGTACGTGAGTATGAAGATCACGCAAGAAACAAAAGCAAATATGCCAATATCAACACGCACATCGTCGGAGGAGCTTGTGGGCCGATGAGCCTCAAGAGAAGCACCGGCGTTTGTTGACTTCTTCATGTGCGTAGAACCGCGAGTAGCGACAATCTTCTTAACAGAAGCCCTTGGAGCTTTTGGAGATTTCATCGCCGGATCGGCCTCCTGTGAAGGTGGCTCATCGATAGCAGGAGTATCAGTGGCAGGGGCGGCAGCAGCAAATATCTTTGGGTTTTCCTCGTCACTGAAAAGGAAGCAAAAGGTAGAGCCATTTATCCAAGTCAACAGAAAAAAGATAGTATATGAAAACAAGCAGCAGAACACTCACGAGTCCATGAGGTCAAAAAGCTCTACGTCTCCCTCTGGCGCGGAGGTCTCCCCGATAAAAGTCTCGTGCACCGAAGTACTCGAAGAAAGAAGCTCCGTCACGCGCTTCCTCTTCTTGTCAACACCACGATTTTCAGAAAGCGCAAGGGGAGGCAACGTCGTCGAGCTAGTATCTTCCAGCAAATCTTCACCTTCATCTTCATCTTGGCTATCCTCAACCTCGGGGGCTTCAGAGGCAGTAGAAACAGGAACATTTTGAATGTCCCATCCCTCTGGAAGAGGAGGGTAAGAAACAAGAAGTCGATGATCCTAAAAGGAAAACAAGCCAAGAGTTACAAGACAAATAATGATAAGAGAAAGATAAGATGAATAAAGACAGTAAAACATACCGCAGGCAAGGGATGCTTGGAGTCAAAGTAACTAGCAGCTAAATCCGCAACTTCATGATCCTTGGTGAGAGTGGTAAGAGCTCTCACTCTGTCGTGGTTCTTACGACACGTATGCCATGAGGGGTACCTCAAGGCAATAGAAAGAGGGGATAGGCGATCTGGTGCCCGGGACGGTGATAGACAGGGATTACCCAGGTTCACGTCCCCACGGTGGAGGATCGCTACATCCTGCTACAACTCACTATAATGGCACAATGTGTACATGTTACAATGGTTGTGCTGGTCGCGATGCGATCTGATATGTCTTAGCTATTCTAGCTATCTCATGGCTAAGTCGTCATGGCCTCAAGGGCTCCTCCATGCCGGCTTATAAAGGCGCCTGGCGTGGGCATCACGGTGGTTCCGGGGCGGATACAATATGGAGTCCTAGACTAAGTCCTATGCGTGCACTACAAGGCAACCTGCCATGGGCCTGTCTTCAGTGGTCCGCCATGGGCCTGTCTCCGGATCCGCCATAAGCTCCTGCGTCCAGTAATCCACCATGGTATGGCAGCATCGAATCTGCCATGGCATGGCAGCGTGGAATCTGCCATAAGCTCCTGCCGTCTGGGAATCTGCCATGGCATGGCAGCGTGGAATCTGCCATAAGCTCCTGCCGACTGGGAATCTGCCATGGCATGGCAGCGCGGAATCTGCCATGGCATGGCAGCGCGGAATCTGCCATGCCACCAGCAACTAGGCCGCCCGGTTGGCTATCCGCCATACCACTTCCATGGGCCACCCTGGTTTGCCTGTATGAGACTACGTCATTGGTATACCCGTTTGGTATATCCACAACAGTAGCCCCCGGAGTTCTTTGAGATCTTCCCTTCTGTCTTCAATGCTTGATGGGCTTTTTATCTTCGTCTTCAAGATAGTCGCATGAAAGATCTCGTAGACTTCCAAAGAATAAATTTTATTCGCCTAGAACTTTAGGCGGACCAGTGACGTCTCATACTTGCAGGGCAATTCTCCAGATATAGGCTTGTATGCTACTGCGAACGAATCCAAGGCGGATAACTAGTATTTTTTTCCGAGCTCAAGGAACGTTCTTTCCAGTATAAGATGTTGCCTCGAAGCTTACCAAACAGTGAGCGCAAAATTATCGCACTGCTTCTGTTTTTGAACTTCGATACTTTTACACCATGTGTAGCCCCCGAGCGCCATGGCGGGTTCTCATAGAGAATCCATCAGGGTGCTCTTAGAGAAACTACTTAGAATATTTAGTCTGTAGCCCCCGAGCACCGCTACGCAATTTTCCTAGTGGTGCTCTCAGAAGACTTAGGATTTTTTGCTAGCTGTAGCCCCCGAGCGTTATGGCGGATTTCTATCCAGCATAGGGCTCTAAGAGAACTACGTAGCTAAAATGTGATGAGTAGCCCCCGAGCGTTATGGCGGATTTCTATCCGGCGCAATGCTCTAAGAGAACTTCACAAAACTTAGCATCGATGTAGCCCCCGAGTGTCAAGGTGGAATTTACTTGAAAATCCGGCTTGATGCTCTTAGAGAACTTCACCAGTTATTAGATCAACATATTATGGTCGCAGCCCCCGGGCGGCCAGCTCCATGGCGGCCGGCTCCAAGGTGACCTCAAGGCATCCTGCTCCATGGCGGTCTCAAGGCATCCTGCTCCATGGCGGTCTCAAGGCATCCTGCTCTATGGCGGACTGCTCCAAGGTGGCCGCTCCATGGCGGACTCAAGGCGGTCTGCTTCATGGCGGACTTCTCCAGGGTGCCGCTCCATGGCAGATTTGGGCTGCCATCGAAAGTGACCGCTTCATGGCAGATTTGGGCTGCTGTCGATAGTGACTGCTGCATGGCAGATTTGGGCTGCTGTCGACAGTGGCCGCTGCATGGCAGATTTGGGCTGCTATCGACGGTGACCGCTGCATGGCAGATTTGGGCTGCCATCAAAGGTAGCCCCCGGGTATTTGAGCTGAATGGCTCGAAAACACCTCAGATCGGGCACCAGCAAAGCGTCCAAGCGTCATATGTACCTGTGACATGAAAACAAAACACAATTGTATTAAATCGTTCTTGTTTCAACGAACAAATGCAAGGCGGGTAAAACACGGCCATTGAACAGATGTTTTAAAGCTGAAACTATGCAGCAGTTGAACAACATAAAACTGTCAAGGCGGAAAAACTCGACTATCTTGAACAGTTCATGTGCATTAATATATTTTAAGCAAGTGCTGGTTTATCCGTTTTTCCGGTTTATATGCTTGACTTTTCGTGAGATGGCAAACTTTTGCACGAACAATCCGCCAAGGCGATAGCGCTTAATAGCAGCCGTCCAAAACCTTGGAAACGGATGGCGGCTTTAAAGTGCCAAAATGTCACTACTCGGGAATCCACATATAAAACATCAGAAAACGTGTAGGCCAGAAAACTTAAGCTAACGCCGGATGGCGGATTTTTGCATGATACCAGCGCCTTTAGAGGCAAGCCAGTCAAAATTTTACTCACGAGCGCAAGGCAAATCGTGGAAAAGTTATGATCAAAACGAAAGCGGTAAAAGACTCAGAATATGAGTGAACCAATCTTTATCTCATGATCATAAACAAATAATAAATATAAAATATAAATAGGGACTTAGCTGTTTAAACAAAGTCGATGTGGGTCGCGACGAAGTAGTCCGCGATGGCAGAAAAGCCGGCTATGGCGGAGAGCAATCCGTAGCAGCGACGAAGTTGATGATGGCGGAAACCAAAATCTTTAACACAAGAGGCTAGGCCGGCCTTTGTGAAGGATTATCTGCGACGGCGGCGAAGCCAGCGACGCCGAACATGTATTGAGACGTGGCGGATGGCGGTATTGTTCACGGCGGACTCGAAGTTGTAGCCCAGCGACGATGAAGTATTCTGCCTTCCAACAATGAAGTATAAATTCTGCCATAGCGGTGAAGCCGGCTGTGGCTAAATAAATCTGTGGCAACGGCAAAGCCAGCAGCACCTAGCAGATGTGGAGACGTGGCAGCTACGACGGCGGAAAACGGCTGCGCGGTAATCCGCAGCGATGCCGAAACGAGCCGTAGCAGAGGTACATGGCAGCAACGGCAGGACAAAGTCAGAGCCGGCCGCCAGTCCAAAGGGCCTTGAAGTAGTGGTTATCTGCGGCAGCGGCGGCGAGGCCAGCGACGTCGAGCAGAGGTAGTGATATGGCAGATCGACAATCAGATTCAATCGGCGCCGCCTCGAACACAAGGGATCATGACAATCCGCCAGTGTGAGGGCTGTTACGTCGAGCTCCCGATTGCCTAGCCTGCGGCGGTAATGAACTTTCCGCCGGTGTTGCAGATGAAAGCGATCCGATCCAACCGCCATTGAAGACGGTGAGAAATCCGCCCGGATCGATTCCAGACGCCCTAGCCCCACGGTGGGCGCCAACTGTCGTGGTTCTTACGACACGTATGCCATGAGGGGTACCTCAAGGCAATAGAAAGAGGGGATAGGCGATCTGGTGCCCGGGACGGTGATAGACAGGGATTACCCAGGTTCACGTCCCCGCGGTGGAGGATCGCTACATCCTGCTACAACTCACTATAATGGCACAATGTGTACAGGTTACAATGGTTGTGCTGGTCGCGATGCGATCTGATATGTCTTAGCTATTCTAGCTATCTCATGGCTAAGTCGTCATGGCCTCAAGGGCTCCTCCACGCCGGCTTATAAAGGCGCCTGGCGTGGGCATCACGGTGGTTCCGGGGCGGATACAATATGGAGTCCTAGACTAAGTCCTATGCGTGCACTACAAGGCAACCTGCCATGGGCCTGTCTTCAGTGGTCCGCCATGGGCCTGTCTCCGGATCCGCCATAAGCTCCTGCGTCCAGTAATCCACCATGGTATGGCAGCATCGAATCTGCCATGGCATGGCAGCGTGGAATCTGACATAAGCTCCTGCCGTCTGGGAATCTGCCATGGCATGGCAGCGTGGAATCTGCCATAAGCTCCTGCCGACTAGGAATCTGCCATGGCATGGCAGCGCAGAATCTGCCATGGCATGGCAGCGCGGAATCTGCCATGCCACCAGCAACTAGGCCGCCCGGTTGGCTATCCGCCATACCACTTCCATGGGCCACCCTGGTTTGCATGTATGAGACTACGTCATTGGTATACCCGTTTGGTATATCCACAACACACTCGCTTGTCGAGATCCTTCTTCTCCATAAGATCTCCAAATACTCGAGAAGAATCTCCCAAGCCAAAAAATGTCCACAGTCTGGAAAGGCAATGCTGCAGAGGTTGAACTCGACATTGCAAAAAGAACGCCATAAGTTGTGTACCCGACATTGCGCCTCCTCTACCGCTCTTCAGCCCTTGGATGCGGGCTAGAAGTGGCTTGATTTCCTCCATCTTAGCTTCCGTGGGAGGCGAATCCCACGAGGTCAATTTCTTCACTTTCTTGGAGGCATCAAAAGGGGCAATGCCGTACGGATCAGAGGAAGAAACTTTCCGGTCTTTGATATAAAACCATTTCTTCCTCCAACCTTGTACTGAGGCTGCCATGGAAAACTCTAAATAATGCGATTCAGCACGAATAGAGAAAACAGCTCCGCCCAGTGCAGGTTTCTTAGATAAAGCAACATTGGGACGGAGCCAAAAAAGGAATTTCCAGAGGAGAAAGTGGGGTTCGATCCCCAGAAACGATTCACAGAGGGTGATAAAGCAGACAATGTGGAGAACCAAATTTGGTGTGAGCTGATGAAGCTGCACACCGTAAATGAAAAGAAGCCCGCGAAGGAACTCGTGGGCAGGGAGAGATAGACTACGCAAGAGAAAATCAAAAAACATCACCCGAAAGCCGCTCGGGGGCTTGGGGATCCGCTCAGTGCTAGGAAAAGTGACCTGATCGTAGGCAGAGACGAGGCCATTGGCTTGGGCTTTCTGCAGATCCTTCTGCTTGAAAATAGATGGTACCTAGCTGGTCGCGGAGTTCGCAACGACGTTCTTACCCATCTTGTTCTTCTACACACAAGTCTTGACGCGCATCTATGGGCTGCGCACGGGGGCTGTGCAGAAGCTCAGAAGGGCGCAAGATCAGCAATAATGGCGGTGGCAGCGGAAGCGAAGTAGCTGGTAAACAGTACTTTCCCCACTCTCCCCCTTATATAGCTTCCTACGAAAGGAACGTGGGCTAAGACATGGCGCAAGGAGCGGAAACGGTAGCCCACTAACGGACAGGGATATTGCAAAATTACCGCGCTGCCCATGGGTAACGGTCAGCGTCAAGAAATAATTACAAACAGATTAATTGTACTAATGACGTCACAAATGTGCGAGTAACAGGAAGTAAGGACTATGACAGCAGTGGACACTAGTAAGGTGAACATTCAGAAGAAGGTTCGATATGACGTATCTGTATAAGTGATGATCAAGGAAGTCGACGAAAAATTGAGTTCAGTAGAGGAGAAATCATTTTTTGAGTCTATACCCGAAAATATTCGACTATAGCCTCGGGGGCTACTACCATCGGGAGCGCTGAGCGCGCACCCGACGATATTATTGAGTCAAGTTATGATCTCATGACATGATAGAAGGCAATGTATTTGAGCTTATACTCGAAATAAGTTTTTTCGCCTATAGCCTCGGGGGCTACTCCCATTGGGAGCGCTGGGCGCGCACCCGATGATGCTTTATAATGAATAATGGAGGAAAAGACGCAAAGGAGACTTTGAAAATATCACTACTACCATCGGGAGGGAGTTTTATCAATTAAGGTGGAATAACCCGAATATTTGACACATTAGAACAGTCAAACAAGACTGTGACATATGATTCTCGAGTTGCGTCATCGCGACGGAACTTGAATGTCGTGGTTGAAATATATCACGAAGGTAAGACCCCGGGATCCGTCCTGTGTGGCCCGGTATACGCACATGGATGCGCTCTGCTGGTACTTATCCGTGTCTCCGACGCGAAGAAAATCCTGGTGGACGCACTGGGTACCCTGAGAACCACTGGGATTCATTTTTTGTAAGACCTAAATGCGGCAAAAGAATGGGTTTGACTGGTTTCCCGAATTCAAGTCCAAGGGGATTGAATTTGAAGTAGGTGACAAGTATCTGTTCCAGCAGTTAACTGGCCTCTTGATCCGTCAGAGTTGTCAGGCTTGTTCATCAAAACCCCTTGCGAGATATCATAGCAAAAAGATAAAGTTGAAAGACCAAGTCGAAGATTTGAAAGATAAGAAGAAGTCAAAAAAGTTGATCAAGTCAAAGATTTGGAGATCTAAGATTCAACCCGAATCTGTAATTCTGGTAGAATCTCGGGGGCTACTGACAAGGGTATAGATAATAGAGCCCATTAGTTAGCTACCCCTGAGGCCCGTTAAGCTTGGCCCAATTGTAATAATAGTCGAAATGCGAGTTCATGTCATATGTCGATATTGTAATCTGTGTCGGATCCCTCCCGATCCCTGAGACCTTGATATGTCTCAAACGTATCTATAATTTTTGATGCCCCATTCTTGTTTTTACACCATTTGCCTTGTGTTTCGTTACACTTCGTGGCATTTTTATGCGATTTCCAGAACTAACCTACTAACAAGATGCCACAGTGCCAGTTCCCTATTTTCTGCTGTTTTTGTGTTTCAGAAAAGCTACACAGGATATATTCTCGGAATTGGACGAAACAAGTTCCAGAAGTCTTATTTTTCCCGGAAGAGGACCGAAGACTGAAAGAGAGCTGGAGGGGGGCCAGGGGCTAGCCTCACCATGAGGGGGCGCGACCCAGCCCCTGGCCGCACCCCCCTGTGGTGAGACCCCCCTGGTCGCCTCCTAACGACGCCCCTTCGCCTATAAAAAGCCTCCCAACGGAAAACCCTAAATCAATCGGCGAAATTTCCAGAAGAGTTCCGTAGCTCCGCCGCCGCCGACGACGAATTTCGAGGGACATAAGTCTCTGTTCTGGCACCCTGCCGAGATGGGGAAGTGCCCCCGAAGCCATCTCCATCGGTCTCCATCACCGTCTCCGCCGTCTCTATCGACCTCACCGCCATCTCCATCAACCTTGCTATGTCCTATGATGAGGAGGGAGTAGTTCTTCCCCGGGGCTGAGGGCTCTACCGGTAGCTATGTGGTTCACCTCTCTCTCCCATGATGTGATCTTTATGTGATTGTGAGCTTTGTATCTAGTTGAATTGGTAGATGTTATTATTCAGATATTATGCTACTCCCGTGCTTTATATTTATACTCTCCAGAGATACCTTGTATCATGGTGTGAAGGTGACTAGTGTGCGCATCATGTGTATCTTTTTGGTTAATGTCTCTATGAATTGTTGGTGTTTGTTGGAACCATCTAGTGTGTTCGTGGTGATAGTGTGGGACAATCTAGTTTGGGTACATACGGACTTTGAGGAGTGCTTTGTAGCCCTACGCATGATTAGTGTTCGTTTTCCATTGGAGAATTGTTTTGAGTTGCATATTGATGATAGTATCTATTGGTTCAATTATGTTATATTTGTTGAGAGTGTGTCCACTAGTGAAAGTATGATCCCTAGGCCTTGTTTCCAAGCATTGCACACCGTTTCCTTTCAGTTTTGTTACATGTTTGCTTGCAGCGATATTTATTCAGATTACATTTACTACTTATAATCATCACTACTACTTGTATTTCACTATCTCTTCGCCGAACTGGTGCACCTATACATCTAACAAGTGTATTGGGTGTGTTGGGGACACAAGAGACTTTCTGTATCGTAATTGCAGGGTTGTTTGAGAGGGATAGCTTTGACCTCTTCCTCGCTGAGTTCGATAAACCTTGGGTGATCCACTTAAGGGAAACTTACTGCTATTCTATAAACCTCTGCACTTGGAGGCCCAACACTGTCTACAAGAACAGACGTGTGCGTAGACATCAAGCTCTTTTCTGGCGCCGTTGCCGGGGAGGTAAGGTAAAAGGTACTCACATCCTTTGGCTACTAAGTCTTTTAGTTGCTGGTGAGTGCTCGGAGTTATTTCCTTTAGATTCTGCAATTATATCTTTTTGTTTCTTGTTTTTATTTTCACTAGTTAGGCTTAATGGAAAGTAAAGAGTTCTTTAGTCTTTTTCCTGAGTTTAGATTTGAAGAGAAAATTGAAAAACCTTTGGAGCTTATTTCGCATAGCAATGTTATTAGTACGAATGCTTTCAATACCGTTATTGCTAATGCTATAGAAAAGTCTAAACTTGGGGAAGCTGGTTTTGTTAAGCATGATATTTTTAATTCCCCAGCTTTAGTGGAGAAAGTTTGCTCTAATGATATTTTATCTCCCATATGTGATGTTTCTAATGATGCTTGTGCTCCTCATCCTTTTAAAATACCTATGAAGATTGTTGAACATGCTATGGATAACTGCTATTTAGGAGATGGAACTGTCCATCTTGGTGATCATTTGCTTTTTATACATGAATTATGCGAGTTGTTCAAGTGTGCAGGTATTTCGATGAACCGAGTTAAGAAGAAGCTATTCTCTTTATCACTGAAAGGCAGAGCTGAGGAATGGTATAAAACACTGAAGGATGGTCGATCTATTGACTGGGAGGAAATTGTACCTCTCTTTTATTCTAAATTCTATCCTTCTAGTGAGGTTTATAAAGATAGGAATTAAATTTATAATTTTTATCCGCATGAGGGAGAAAGCATTGCCCAAGCGTGGGGAAGATTGAAGTTACTAATGCACAAATGTCATATTCATGATTTTCCCCATAATATTGTTATTAATAATTTTTCTGCAAGGCTTTCAGGATATTACAAGGACTATCTAGATGCATGCTTTGATGGGTCTTTCACAAGCAAGGATGTTGACACCAAGTGGGGTCTGCTTGAAACAATTCAAAACAATATTGAAGGTTGGGATAGCGACAAAGGTTAAGGATCAGGTATGAATTACGAGTTTGATTGCATTAAGTCTTTCACTGAAACTGCTGATTTTCAAGAGCTTAGTGCTAAGTATGGTCTTGATCCTCAAATTATGATTGATTGTTTTAAAGCCTTTGCTTATCATATTAATGTTCCTAAAGGAAACAGGGACGTGTATCATGAACCTTTTAAGGACACTTCCATAGAAAGTGATATTGTTGTTAATGATTACAATAAACATGCTCGAACCTCTGAAAGTCCTATTTCCTATAAGCATGTTAATTTTTGTGGAGTACATAGACCTTGTGAACAGAGTCACAACAAGGAAGATTATTGTGTCCACCACGCAAATGAAGAAACCCGAATGTGGCGCAAGGCTATAGGCGAGCTCGGTAAAAAGGTTTGTAAGCTTTATCCTTTTCTTTGTAAACATTGTGATGACATAGGTCATTTTAATTTCCAATGCTCAAGCCCTAATAGTTACTCTTCTAGTACCGCAAGTTCGTATTGTGATGACAAGATTACTCTCAATCAGCATGATGAGCTCACTTTGTTCTTGGCATGTGAAGAGATATCTAGAAAGATTTCTTTGGTAGACATGAATGATGTTGATATTAATAGCACCCTTCATGGTTGTCATCTCTATTGTGTTAAAGATTGCTTCGCAAATACTTACGTACAAAACCTTATAAAACATGATGTTTTGCCAAGCTATGACAGGACTGGTATATGTTTTTATCTTATTAATAGAGAGGAGGAATACTCCAAAGTTTCTTCTGTTGTTTCTGTCAGTAAACCAGATTATGTGGAGAAGATGCCTTTCCCTCCTAAAGGATATGTGGAGAAGATGCCCTTCAAGTCTCTCCCTCCTAAAGGAGAGAGTAAGAAGAGTATGAAGAAGAAGAGGAGGAGTAAAAGGTGAGAGGACACGGTATCTTCCCCTAAGCATTATGATCCTGCTATAGATTATGATAATTCTGATTGGGATGATGTTCCCATGCCTGTTACCTATGTTAGTGATCATGATTGGGAAAAGCACTCTACTTTTGATATTGAAAATCTTTTTGGTACCAATTCTAAGGTTAATAATTGTTGTACCATTAGTACTATCCATGTTCCTTCTTATGATGATATGTTTGATGAATATGCTTTGTGAAATAACTGTTCTCTAGCTTGTGATGATACTAAACCTCTAGTTTATGATGGTTATGATGATGGGTATAATATTTTCAGTTCACCAACTTTTGAGGAGAAAATTAGTTATGATTACAATATGCCTCCTGTTTTTGATGATTATGGTGATGAGAATAATTATGCTGTTGAATTTGCTCCTACTACGATTGTTCATGTGGGGAGTATTAATTCATTTATGCATGTGGCTCATGATAGGGATGCTTTATGTGATAGTTATATTGTTAGTTCTATTCATGATGCTAATGAAAGTTATTATGAGAGAGGGAAACATGGTTTGATGGATCTCAACAATATTGAGTTTCCCCTATTTATGTTGGAATTCTTGAAGTTGAACTTGTTTTGCCTTCCAATGCTTTTTGCTTTGCGCTTTCATGACTTGTCTCTTTACAAGACTATTTTTCATAGGAAGTGGTTCAGATTTAAATGTCTTTCACATTTGCTTTTTGATGCTTTCTATTGCTTCAAGTTCTTATATGGCGCATTTGCCTTAAGCTCTTATATGGCGTCCACGTGAGCATCTTTGCAAATTATTGCGTCTAGCTCAAAGGCGTTAAAGAAAAGCACTTTTGGGAGATAACCCAATATTTTACTTTCAGTACTTTTTCTTTTATTTGAGTCTTGGAAGTTATTACTACTGTAATAACTGCTCCTTATCATTTTTATTTCGTTTTTGTGCCAA
Source organism: Dactylis glomerata (assembly GCA_007115705.1). NCBI lineage: Eukaryota > Viridiplantae > Streptophyta > Magnoliopsida > Poales > Poaceae > Dactylis > Dactylis glomerata. The sequence continues at coordinate 14,753,040 of QXEO01000541.1, read as the reverse complement.
GAGAAGCCTCTAATTTGAGTGAGGTAAGATTTGGGGATGTTGCTGTCCTGAAACAGTTTTTGGTGCTGCACCGTAAACATTCGTGAAAATTCTCTGTATATCTTTTGGATCCACTATTTCTTGTGCATATGCCCCAGTTTATATCCAAACTTTCATTAGTTGAACACTTTTTGATTTGAGCAACAGAAAACCCTCTAAAAAATCGACCTTTCTCAGCTGTTCTGTTTTGACATATTTCTGCCACTATTTGTGTTTGCCTCTCGATCGCTTTCTTTTTGAGTTCTTTTGATCCGGAAACTTTTTGAGGAAGTTGATACAGTAGTAGATGCTTTAATATGTGGTGGGCTTGAGTTGAAACCTGAACCAAAAGGGTTGATTTACTATCATGCTTATGCTAATGTTGCTAATAGAATTATGTTGAGTTTTGTATGAAGAAAGTTTTCAAGTGTAGGGATTAGAGAATGATGAGATGAGATGAAGAATGGATAAAAGCTCAAGATTGGGGATGCCCATGCACCCCAAGAAATATCCAAGAGGTACAAGCGTCAAAGCTTGGGGATGCCCCTAAGGCACCCCTTCTTCATCGGCAAAAATCAGGTCACCTTTCAAAACACTATATTTTTATTGCTTCATGCATTATGCGTTTTTCTTGGAGCGTCAGTTGTTTTGCTTTCAGTTTTCTTTTGCTTTGTTTGCTACAATAAATGTTGTATCACATCATGTTTTGGAGAGAGCTATGCTCCGTTTTTCATTTCCAAGAACACCCCGTTTTTCACTCTTATCGTTTCAACGAGTGTTCTCTTTTTCTGCTACTGCGTTTAGCTTTTGTTTTTTGCCTTGATTTTTGTTCAGATCTTGTTTTATCTTTGCATTAAGGTGTATTTGGACCTCTGGTCTATGTTGGTTTTCCTCAAAAGAGTTGTTTAAAAAAGGTTCGAATGGTGTTGGAAAAGAGAAAAAGTTTTATGCAAAAAAGTGGTACAAAAAGGAGCTTGTGTAGACTGCGGCTTAGGCTTTTGCATGTCATGCTTGATATCGTTTTGATAGTATGCTTAGTGATTTTTGCTGTAGCATGACTTGTCTCAAATGACTGAGATTGCTTAATGAGCCTTTGAAAAATTATGCGTTGTTTTTATTATATGGAAGCATTTATTTGGTTTTCTCCTTTGATGCTTTATTTGGGTTGACTTGGCACATGCTTACACATGTTGACTACAAAATAAGTCAGCTATAGCCTCTATGATCATTTGGTTTTTGACTTGTGATACCACTTTATGCTTCTTTCAATGATGTTTTGTCGCTATGCATGATTATGGCCGTTATTGCTCTCTTAGTTGGTCGCTCCCAGTCTTTTGCTAGCCCTCATTTTGTACTGAGTATGAGCTCTACTCGTGCATCCAACTCCTAAAAACCAAGTTTGCCATTGTGTCCACTATAAATTCCTATGCATGGTATTTGTAAGCCATTCCAAGTAAATTTTCATGTGCTACCTTTCAAAACCTTCAAAACACTTCTCATTTTGTGCCACTATTTTTAGCTCATGAGGACGTAGTGGTCAGAATTGTTATCTTCCATATTAAATTAAGTATCCCTCGACTAGGCAGCTTCATCTACTCGTCATTAATTTTGTAAGGGGGCTGGTCAGACCATTGTAATCTATTTCTAAAAAAGAAAAAAAAGGCACTCCTCCATGGTATGTGAATGTTGGTGGGCACCCGATGGAATCGGTTAGCCATGGTTTGAGAAAGGAAAAAAGGTGGGGAGGAGTGCCAAAGCTTTATAAAAGAGCACCAATGTGCCAAATTTTCAAAGAACTCGGAACCGCTCTCACTTGTTTATTATGGAAGATAGTAAGACCCCATTGCTAGTCGTTGACATGAAACAACCACCTCTCAAAAGCCAATTTTTATCTCTCTGTTTTACAAATGAAAAGCTCTAGCACATGTTTAATCACTGCTTCCCTCCGCGAAGGGCCTTTCTTTTACTTTTATGTTGAGTCTCCACCTTCTACCTTTACGCACCTTCTAAGAGAGCATAGTTGTCATTCTGAGTACAATGTGCATAGTCCTAAAGTTTATTATTGATTGATTCATGATTATGGTTTTGCTTGTTCTTAAATTACTTGTATCTAGTCACCCTCTTAAACTTAAAGGTGTCCTATGCATTTATGTTTTGCTACTCCATGAGTGACAAGCTAAAAACCATTTGTTATGTTTTCCATATGGTTGAAACACACACGTGACTTTCATTGTTTCATTTTCATGATCTTTCCTTTGTGTTTCTTTTCATGCTATAACATGGTTGCTAAGTTTCTATTATCAAGATTATGTCTTTCATGCCCATGTTTTAAGTTATTTGATCTCAGCACTCAATGCTCTACCTCATTGATCAAATTGTGAGGGTGCATGCCACCTCAAAAATTATTCTTTTGTTATCACTTACCTACTTGAGGACGAGCAGGAGTTAAGCTTGGGGATGCTGATACGTCTCAAACGTATCTATAATTTTTGATGCTCCATGCTTGTTTTTACACCATTTGCCTTGTGTTTCATTACACTTCGTGGCATTTTTATGCGATTTCCAGAACTAACCTACTAACAAGATGCCACAGTGCCAGTTCCCTGTTTTCTGCTGTTTTTGTGTTTCAGAAAAGCTACACAGGAAATATTCTCGGAATTGGACGAAACAAGTTCCAGAAGTCTTATTTTTTCCGGAAGAGGACCGAAGACCGAAAGAGAGCCAGAGGGGGGCCAGGGGCCAGCCTCACCATGAGGGGGCGGGGCCCAGCCCCTGGCCGTGCCCCCCTGTGGTGAGACCCCCCTGGTCGCCTCCTGACGACGCCACTTCGCCTATAAAAAGCCTCCCGATGGAAAACCCTAAATCAATCAGCGAAATTTCTAGAAGAGTTCCGCAGCTTCGCCGCCGCCGCCGATGAATTTCAGGGAACATAAGTCTCTGTTCCGACACCCTGCCGGGACGGGGAAGTGCCCCCAGAGCCATCTCCATCGGTCTCCATCACCGTCTCCGCCGTCTCCATCGACCTCACCGCCATCTCCATCAACCTTGCTGTCTCCTATGATGAGGAGGGAGTAATTCTCTCCCGGGGCTGAGGGCTCTACCGGTAGCCATGTGGTTCACCTCTCTCTCCCATGATGTGATCTTTATGTGATCGTGAGCTTTGTATCTAGTTGAATTGGTAGATGTTATTATTCAGATATTATGCTACTCCCGTGCTTTACATTTATACTCTCCGGAGATACCTTGTATCATGGTGTGAAGGCGACTAGTGTGCGCATCATGTGTATCTTTTTGGTTAATATCTCTATGAATTGTTGGTGTTTGTTGGAACCATCTAGTGTGTTCATGGTGATAGTGTGGGACAATCTAGTTTGGGTACATACGGACTTTGAGGAGTGCTTCGTAGCCCTACGCATGATTAGTGTTTGTTTTCCATTGGAGAATTGTTTTGAGTTGCATATTGATGATAGTATATATTGGTTCAATTATGTTATATTTGTTGAGAGTGTGTCCACTAGTGAAAGTATGATCCCTAGGTCTTGTTTCCAAGCATTGCACACCGTTTCCTTTCAGTTTTGTTACATGTTTGCTTGGAGCGATATTTATTTTAGATTACATTTACTACTTATAATCATCACTACTACTTGTATTTCACTATCTCTTCGCCGAACTGGTGCACCTATACATCTGACAAGTGTATTGGGTGTGTTGGGGACACAAGAGACTTTCTGTATCGTAATTGCAGGGTTGTTTGAGAGGGATAGCTTTGACCTCTTCCTCCCTGAGTTCGATAAACCTTGGGTGATCCACTTAAGGGAAACTTGCTGCTGTTCTACAAACCTCTGCAATTGGAGGCCCAACACTGTCTACAAGAACAGACGCATGCATAGACATCAGACCTGGCCACCTATATATAGGGGCCAGGAGGGGACGGCGAGGGAAAGATTGAAAGCAAGCCAGGTTTGCACCCACGTTTACTTTCGATAGCCACTTTGTTTGACTGATCTTACCTTCGAGTTCATCCGACACCCTATCTCCCGATCCTAAGTCCTTCATCTAGGACGTTTGTTGAGTTAACCCTCGTCAGTAATAAAATGTAAAAGAATGGACTGAGGTCCACAGTTCACTAGAGGTGTCTCTCCATAAGATAAATAACATGCTGGGTAAACAAATTACAGTTGGGCAATTGATAGAATAAAGAAAGCATACAAATGTCATGAGGATCACTATGAGATTCACTTGGGCATTACAACATAATGCATAGACCATAATCCAACTACATCTATGACTAATAATCCACCTGCCGGATGTCATCCGAGCAACCGTTGGGTATTAAGTTGCAAGCAACAGATTATCACCTTAAGCAAAGTGTGTAATGTAAACAATACAAATGTCCTTGAACACAAGATTGTTGTTTTCTCCCTAGTAGCAACAACACATCTACAACCTTATAGGTTTCTGTCACTCCCCCAGATTACTAGAGGCATGAACCCACTATTGAGCATAAATACTCCCTCTTGGAGTCACTAGCATCTACTCGGCCAAGATATCTACTAGCAACGTAGAGCATGCAAGATCATAAACAACATAGAGATGACAAATCAATAAATCAACTTGACAAAGTACTCAATATTCATCGGATCCCAACTAACACAATATGTAGAATTACACAACGATGATCTTGATCATGATAGGCAGCTCACAAGATCTAAACATGAAGCACATGGAGGAGAGGACAACCATCTAGCTACTGCTATGGACCCGTAATCCAAGGTAGACTACTCACACATCACTCCGGAGGCAGGCATGGTGATGAAGAAGGTCTCCAGTGGTGATTCCCCTCTCCAGCAGGATGCCGGGTAGAGCTTCTGGACCCTCCCGATCTCGCGTCGACGATGACTGCGGCTTGCAGTATGTTTTCTGGAAAATTGATCAGGTGCTTAGGATTTTCCCATCGAGGAGAATATATACATGGAAGGGCAGCGTCAGGAGGTGGGCCAGGTGGCCCCACCACCTGGTGGCATGGGCCAGGGGCTGGTCGCGCCGCCCTATGGTGTGGCTGGCCCCTGGCTCCCCTCCGTCTCTGCTTTGGACTCCGTCTCATGTCGAAAAAATATGAACTTTGGCTTTTGTTTTGTCCAATTCCAAGAATATTTCCTGTGTAGCTTTTCTGAAACACAAAAACAGCAGAAAATAGGGAACTGGTACTGTGGCATCTCGTTAATAGGTTAGTTCTAGAAAATGCATAAAAACACCACGAAGTGTAATAAAACACAAAGCAAATGGTGCATAAACAAGCATGGAGCATCAAAAATTATAGATACGTTGGAGACGTATCAGGAGGTTGTCAGTGCTGCCACCGGCAGACGACTGTGCTGCAAGCAATGGTCATCGGAGCTGCCGAGGACGTCGATGATGCGACCGACAGATGGCAATGCTTCAACGAGCTGGCGACAGTGCTACCATTGGCTTGCAGCGCTGCTACAAGGAGGTAGGGGTGGCGCTGATAGCGATGGGCGACGGCACTGATGGCCGTGGTCGCTAGAGCTACCGACGAAGACGCCTATTGCTGCAAGCGATGGTCGTCGGAGCTACCACGGAGGATGTCATTTCTATGATCCACAGAATGCGGTGCTGCATGAGCGGGCGGTGGTTATGCAAACTAAGAATCGACGTGCTGCCGGTGAGTTTGCCCGCCGGACTTTTTCAGGCGACTGTGCGGTGGTCTGTGTGGGCTAACCGCTAGAGGCGCGCGTCTCTGCGTCAGGGCGATGATGCAACGAAAGGGTTGTGGGCGCTACCTAGCAGGGTTGACACGCTGCCGGCGGCGCTGCACACCGGTGTCGATGAGCTGCCGGTGGCGCTGTAGGCCTTCAGAGTTTGAACAACGGGGGATGATACGTCCATTTTGCATCACTATTTTGTATCATAATTTACTGTTATTCATTGATATATTTCACATTTAGAGATGATACTTATGTTGTTTCCTCTATTTTTACATGTTTGATGATCATTGGAGGATTTGCTACCGGAGTCAGCATTCTGCTGGAAAAAGGACCGTCAAGACACCATATTTCGGAAGATCAAGAAATTCCAAAAAAAAAACCAGAAAATTATATTTTGCCAGAAGACTGAAGTAGCCAGAAGGAGGAGGCGATAGGGGCCACAGGGCAGCCTCACCACCAGGGGGCGCGGCCCAGCCCCTGGCCGCGCCGCCCTATGGTGAGGCCACCCTGGCCCACTTCTGCCATTGCCCCTTTGCGTATTTCATCATCCCCGAAAACCTAAGTCAAGGGGGGGCTCACAGATAGACACCGCCGCCTCTGCGGGGCAGAAAACACCAGAGAGAGAAAAGCTCTCCGGCAGGCAGAAATCTGCCGGGGAAATTCCTTCCCGGAGAGGGGAGATCATCGCCATCGTCATCACCATTGCCCCAGACTTCATCGGGATCATCATCATCATCATCTCCATCACCAGCACCTTCATCTCCACCATCACCACGCCATCCCGCTGTAACATCTTGAGTTGAATCTTGTCAAATTCTTAGAGAAAACTTTCCCGGTGTTGATTACTCTTGTGGTTGATGCTATTGAGTGGAACCGTTGAATTAAGGTTTATGTTCAGATTGTTATTTACCATTATTTCACCTTTGATCATGATCCATATGATGTCTTGTGAGTAGTTCGTTTAGTTCTTGAGGACATGGGAGAAGTCAAGTCGTTAGTAGTGGAATTATGTTGAGTAATATTTAATGGTTTGATATTTATTTGTTGTGGTGCTATTTCACTAGTGGTGTCATGTGAACGTCGACTACATGATACTTCACCATTTATGGGCCTAGTGAGATGCATTGTGTATTTGGCTACCAATTGTGGGGTTGCTGGAGTGACAGAAACCTAAACCTCCGTTGGGAAACCATTACACCAGGGAGCATAGGATCTTAGAGTTTAAGGCTGTGGTTAGATTTATCTTAATTACTTTCTTGTATTTGCGGATGCTTGCAAGGGGTATAATCACAAGTGTGTATTTATCCTAGTATGGGTAATGCGCTAGCACAGGTTCACCCCCATAACACTTATCAAACCAATAAAGATTATTTAGTGGTATGAAGCGAAAGCACTTGACAGGAACTCCCGTGTGTCCTCGAGAACGTTTGATCATCATAAGTTACACAACCAGCTTGTCCTTTGCTCTAGAAAGGATTGGGCCACTTGCAGCAATTATTACTATTGTCTTTTATTTACTCATACTTTATTTACTTGCGTTACCAAATACCCCTGAAAACCCGTTTGCTAATATTTACAGTGAATCCTTGATCAAAACCACTTGTCAACACCTTCTGCTCCTCGTTGGGTTCAACACTCTTATTTATCGAAAGTACTACGATACACCCCCTCTACTTGTGGGTCATCAAGACTGTTTTCTGGCGCCGTTGCCGGGGAGTGAAGCGCTATTGAAGAGTGGAATTGGTAAAGGTAACCGTCACTGTGAGTATTGTTTTTATTTTAGTATTTTATTTTTATTTTATTTTGCTATGGAGAATTCTCCATTTGGTTTCCTATTTGGGAACACTACTACCACTGTTGCACGTGTGGATGAACCACCACCACAACCACCTGCTCAATTAGATCCTTTTAAAATACCTATGAAAATTGTTGAACGAGTTATGGATAACTGCTATTCAGGAAATGGAACTGTCCATCCGGGTGATCACTTACTCTTTATACATGAATTATGCGAGTTGTTCAAGTGTGCAGGTATTTCACCAAGCCAGGTCAAGAGGAAGCTATTCTCTTTGTCACTGAAAGGCAGAGCTGAGGGGTGGTATCAGCTACTAAAGGATGGTCCATCTATTGCATGGGAGGAAATTGTGCCTCTCTTTTATTCCAAGTTTTATCCTCCAAGTGAAATTCATAAAGATCGTAATCGAATATATAACTTTTGGCCTCATGATGGAGAGAGTATTGCCCAAGCGTGGGGGAGATTGAAGTTACTAATGCTCAAATGTCCCATTCATGAGCTCCCCAATAATATTGTTATTGATAATTTTTATGCGAGGCTTGCTCTTCATGATAAGGATTATTTGGATGCCTCCTATTTTGGATCATTTACTCATATGAAAGAAGATGCTAAGAGGAATCTCCTTGACCGTATTCAAGAAAATGCTGAAGGATGGGAAAACGAAAAAGGTACGAGGTCAGGTATAAATTATGATTATGAATGCATTAAAACTTTTATGGGAACCGATGACTTTCATAATGTTAGCACTGCTTATGGTCTTGATTCTCAAATACTTGCTAATTGTCTTAAGGCTTTTGCCTCTTATCTTGATGTTCCAAAGAAAGATTGGAACAAATATCATGTGTCTTATAAAGATTCTATTAGTCATATTCCTGCTGCAGCTACTGAAGTTTGTACTGTTGATAGCATTTTGCCTGAACCTTATTTTGAGAAGACACCTTTCCCTACTAAGGTAAAAGAGCATTCTACTTTGGTAAGTGTGTCTAATAAAAGTACTAAGAAGGCTGTAGAACCTGATGAGCAAATTACTATTAAGTCTCCTGTGGCTATATTGAAGGACCTTGTTACTAAAGATGTAGGGGATGAATATATTATCTTTTGTGAAGAATTGAAGATGCTACTAACATTATTTCGCATCCTAAAAGGCATAGGAAAACAAGTGTTCCTGTTATTTCTGTCAGGATTGGCGATCATTGTCATGGGGATGACTTATAGGGCGTACCACGGGCCGAGCAATATGCCGGCTGGCGTCCCAGGAGTCCCCGCGGCTTCAGCACGAGAAGACCGGCTCTGTCCGAAGGGCCGGCTGCGCCAGCAGCCGGCTGGCGATACCACCGAGGAGAGCCAGAGCCGAGCGAAGAAGACAAAAGCCTTCCAACGGCTGTTTCGCCGAAAGAGGGCTGGCCCGGACAAGAGCAACAGAGGCCAAGGACGGGAGTGACGAACGCCAAGACCGGCCTCAGCCAATCAGTGATCAAAGACCCTTCCCCACGACGGGATCCAAGGCAAAAGGGAGAGGATATGCCTTCCAGATGCCGGTCCAGGGGAAAGGCGCTTTATAAAGCACCTTTGTCAAAGCAGGGGCAGAAGATCACGCCAAGGACGCCGCTGCCGAGGAGCCGGCACCCGGCCAAACCGCTACCTAACCTGTAACCAGGCCCCCGCCTATATAAGGGGGCCTGGACCCTTAGTCTAGGGAGATCCGATCTTCTTCTTCCTCCTCTAGCCCGAATAGCTTGAGGAGCACTGTAATCGCTACTGTCTAGTCAATACGAAGCAGGCAGGAAGTAGGGGCTTTACCTCCACCCGGGAGGGCCCTGAACCTGGGTAAACCGAGGTGTCTCCGTTGGCACAATCTCGAGCCGGACCCATCGTCACCACCATCGTGCCCCCTCGATAAGCCACCCCATGGCTACTGTCTCTAAATTCCCACAACAGTTGGCGCCCACCGTGGGGCAAAGCGTGGCGGCGAGCGGAGTCAAGTTCCGGCCGGGACCCTCATCGGCTCTCGGCGAGAAGGTCGCCTCCGGCCTCGTCTGGAGGTTCGGCACCTTCGACTATGTCAGCGACAACTTGTCCCACTTCGAGAACGGCTTCGGCAACAGCGGCTCCTTCCTCTACGTCGGCAGCCACCACTTCTACGTTGCCAAGCCCTTCTCGGAGGAGGTGACCGATGTCTTCGACCCTCTCTGCGACGGAGGCTCGAGCTGCGGTGAAAGTAGCAGTCTTGGCGCCATGGTCGAGGTGATGGCCCTGGGAGAAGAGGAGGGCGGCGACTCCTTGCGCCCCGAGCGCCCGTCGCCTGAACGCCTTCTTCCACAGGAGCAGGATGCTCCACTCCCAGAGCAGGATGCCCCGGACGTCTCCGTGGTGGACCTGCATGCACCCCTCAGTCGCGTCATCGACCCCGCCCGGGTCGCCGAGGCCCTGGAGCGGACGCGTCTCGTCCTCCTCAGCAAGGTGGCTGAGGACGAGGCCAACCGGTGCCGCGCGAGCACCACGCTCAGCGAGTTCTACGACGTACATGGAGACGCACCGACCGAGCTTGCTCGTGACCTGCGGCGCAGCTTCGCCACCGCTGTCCTCGGCCAGATCCGGCGGTCGCCATCGGCAAGCCGAGGCCGCGGAGGGCGCGGATAGGACGGCCGTGTTCCAAGCGGCATTGCCCAAGGCCGCCGCGCTCAGCAAGGTGGCAGAGCAAGCAGGCCACGCCAGATCCCGGTGCCAGTGCCAGGGTCGAAGTCCTAGACTCGCCCATCGGCGCTGCACATCCACCTGTGGCTTGACCACGTCGACACGTTCCCTAGAGGATCTGCTAGCTCAAAGCGAGCGGCTTCTGACCAAGGAGGCCCGAGGGCTGCCGGCAGCGGTCATGGGCGCAAAGAGGGCAAGTACACCCTCGATGCCGCACTTGATCAGTCGTGTAAGTTCCACACCTCCCCGGGCAGGGAAGCGACCCACTCCATGCGTCAGTGCCGTTTCATGAGAGAGCTGGAGCAACGCGCTCGGCAGATCCCTGGTGCGTCGCAAGCGCAGCCGGCTGGAGGTCAGGAGGACCAACAGCACGACCCGGCTGGAGGCAAGCCGGATCAAGATGATGACTTCCCGATGGATATTGAGCAGTATCACATCTTTACTACCCCGGCAGGGATACAAGGAATGACCTTTGGCATGAGGCATAGGTGAACGATGTAATGCCTGCAGAACCCTAGTTCATGCACTGGTCTGAGGCGGCTATCACCTGGGGGCGCGAGGACCATCTGTGGCTTATGCCCAGCCCTGGAGAATACGCTCTGGTTCTGGACCCTGTTGTGTGCTCTGATACGCACATGTGTCGGTTCTCCCGCGTGCTCATCGACGGTGGTAGCAGTATCAACCTGCTTTACCGAAGCTCTCTGGAGAAGTTGGGCATCCCACTTGCTCAGCTGAAACCGAGCCGGCTCACCTTCCATGGCATCATGCCTGGGCATTCTTGCACCCCTTTGGGCAAGGTGCAGCTGGAGGTTCTCTTTGGAAAGAAAGGAAACAGCCGTCGCGAGCCCATCTGGTTCGAGGTGGTGGACATCAGCAGTCCCTACCATGCGCTGCTTGGCCGTCCAGCCCTGGCCAAGTTCATGGCGGTGCCGCATTACGCCTATCTGAAGATGAAGCTCCCAGGACCCAGAGGTGTAATCACTATCACGGGAAGCTTCAAGAAGTCCCTGGCCTGCGCAAAGGAGAGCTTGCAGCTGGCAGAGGCACTGGTCATCACCGAGGAGAAGCGGCAGCTTCTACATTGCGTGGAGCTTGCCCAGCAAGATGTGCCGGTTCACCAGTCGCCGGTGGAGCAGTTCAAGCCAGCCAACGACACCAAGAAGATCCTGCTGGATGAGAGCGATCCCTCCAAGTATGTCATCATCGGCACCGGCCTTTCCGCTAAATAGGAAGGCGAGCTCACCAGCTTCCTCCGTGAGAATCGGGACATCTTCGCATGGTCACCAAAGGATATGCCAGGTGTGCCGAGGGAGCTAGCTGAGCACTCACTCAACGTCAGGCCGGATGCCAAGCCGGTCAAGCAACCGCTGCGGCACTTTGCAGAAGAGAAAAGGAAAGCTATTGGCGAGGAGATTGCTCGGCTCCTTGCACCCGGCTTTATCATGGAGGTATTTTACCCTGACTGGCTTGCGAACCCAGTCTTGGTACTGAAGAAGAATAACACTTGGCGAATGTGTATCGACTACACCAGCCTCAACAAGGGTTGCCCCAAGGATCCTTTCGCGCTACCACACATCGACCAGGTAATCGATTCCACAGCCAGCTGTGACCTGCTGTCCTTCCTGGATGCTTATTCAAGCTACCACCAGATTCCGCTCTTCCAGCCGGATCAGATCAAGACGTCCTTCATCACCCCATATGGAGCCTACTGCTACGTCACCATGCCATTTAGCCTGAAGAATGCTGGAGCCACTTACCAGCGAACCATGCAGCGATGTCTGCAAGGGCAGATTGGGAGAAACGTGCACGCTTATGTGGACGACATGGTGGTGAAGACCAAGCAGAGCGGCACGCTCCTGGACGACCTCAAGGAGACCTTCGCCAACCTGCGGCACTATCGCATGAAGCTCAACCCAGAGAAGTGCACCTTTGGTGTGCCGGCTGGACAGCTCCTATGTTATATCATTTCCCAGCGAGGGATCGAGGCTAACCCCTCGAAGATAAAAGCCATCGAGGCCCTAGAGAAGCCCACCCAGCTCAGAGATGTGCAGAAGTTTGCTGGTTGCTTGGCCTCGCTCAGCCGGTTCGTCAGCCGGCTCGGGGAGAAGGCCATGCCGCTGTACCAGCTGATGAAGAAGACAGACTACTTCGTTTGGTCCCAGCGCGCTGATGATGCCTTCAACGACCTCAAGCGAGCCCTGTCTACCACGCCAATCTTGGCAGCGCCGGCTCCGAGAGAGCCAATGCTGCTCTACATCGCGGCTACCCCGCGAGTCATCAGCGTCGTGATCGTGGTGGAGCGCACCGAGGAAGGCAAGGAGCTGCCGGTTCAGCGCCCGGTGTACTACTTGAGCGAGGTGCTCACTCTCTCCAAGCAAAACTACCCGCACTACCAGAAGGTCACGTACGGTGTGTACATGGCGGCCAAGAAGCTGAAGCCCTACTTCGAGGAGCACCCTATCACAGTGGTGAGCACCCCTCTGCTCTCGGAGATCATCGGGTGCAAGGACGCATCAGGAAGAGTGGCCAAATGGGCGATCGAGCTCGCTGCTCATACCATTCAGTACAAGCCTAGGACGACGATCAAGTCGTAGATCATAGCGGATTTCTTCACTGACTGGGGAGAGCACCAGTACTTGCCACCGGCTCCAGACTCCACCCACTGGCGCATGCACTTCGATGGCTCCAAGTTGCTCGGGGGCTTGGGAGCTGGCGTCGTCCTCACCTCTCCCAAGGGAGACAAGCTGCAGTACATGCTGCAGATGCACTTCCGTGCGTCGAACAACGTCGCCGAATATGAAGCCCTGGTGCATGGGCTCAAGATGGCCAAGCAGATTGGCATCAGGAGGATCCTCTGCTTCGGAGACTCTGACCTGGTAACGCACCAGGTGTCGGGGGATTGGGATGCCAAGGACGCCAACATGGCCTCCTACCGCTTCTATGTGCAGCAGCTTAGCGGATTCTTCGAGGGCTGCAAGTTCCATCACGTCCCCAGAGCAAACAACGACGAGGCGGACCGGCTATCCAAGATTGGCTCCACCAGGCAGGATATCCCAGCCGGGGTGTCGCTGGAGATCATCCGCAAGCCGTCCATCAAGCCCTCGCTGGACTCTCCATCCATCTACATACCTGGAGACCCCGCCCTGGCTTAGGTGCCACCATTGGACCCGGTGATGGGGGCACGGTGATGATGAAGCCAGAAAACTTGATTGCGTTTGATGGTGCCAGAAAACTTGTTGGCTTGTAGTAAATGACCGACCAGTTGGAAAACCCCAAGAGAAGGTTTTGATGAATATAGCAGCAAGTTTTCCCTCAGTTAAGAACCAAGGTATGTTGATCAGGAGAAGAGCAGACAATACGACTGAAGGTGATGCTTGCTAGCTTGCGACAGCTTCAGACAATTTATAGGGCGCCTCGTCCAAGCTTTGCTTGCTAGCTGCAACGCGGAACCTGCACACAACACAACCAAATACTTTGTTCCCAACTTGCGATGAGGTTGTCAATCTCACCGGTTTGCTTGAAACAAAGGGTATGAGCGTATCGAGTGGAAAACAGTAGAAGTATGCGAGTAAAGTAAACATGTGATAGCAATATGATGGAAATAGGACCGGGGTCCACAGTTCACTAGTGGTGTCTCTCCATAAGATAAATAACACATGCTGGGTAAACAAATTACAGTTGGGCAATTGATAGAATAAAGATAACGTGATATGTCAAGAAGATCACTATGCGATTTACTCTGGGCATTACAACAAAATACATAGACCGCCATCCAACTGCATCTATGACTAATAATCCACTTGTGGCGAATCAATCCGAGAACTCCACAAGTATTAAGTTGCGAACAACAGATAATTGCATTAAGCAAAGTGTGTAATGTAAACAAATCATATGCCCTCGAGCATATGAATGTTGTTTTCTCCCTAGTAGCAACAGCACATCTACAACCTTAGAGGTTTCTGTCACTCCCCCAGATTAAATAGAGGCATGAACCCACCATCGAGCATAAATACCCCCTCTTGGAGTCACTAGCAACTACTCGGCCAAGATAGCTACTAACAACGGAGAGCATGCAAGATCATAAACAACATAGAGATAACAAAAGATATATTTCAGTATAGCAACTCAATCATAACACCAATATTCATCGGATCCCAACAAACCAAACATGTAGAATTACATAACGGTGATCTCAATCATGTAGGGCAGCTCATGAGATCTAAACATGAAGCACATGGTGGAGGAGACAACCATCTAGCTACTGCTATGGACCCATAGTCCAAGGTAGACTACTCACTCATCGCTCCGGAGGCAAGCATGGCGATGAAGAAGACCTCCGATGGCAATTCCCCTCTCCGGCAGGGTGCCGAGATGAGCTTCTGGACCCTCCCGATCTTCGGGCCGACGGCGGCGGTGGATCGCGATGTGTTCTGGAAAATTGATCGGGCACTTAGGTTTTTTTCATCGGGGGGTCTTTATAGGCGAAGGGGCATCGTCAGAAGTGGCCCGAGGGGCTCTCACACATAGGGGGCATGGCCAGGCCCCCGGCCGCGCCGCCCTGGTGTGTGGGGCCCTCGTGGCCCCCCTCCAACTCCTCTTCAAATATCTGGAAGCTTCCGGGAAAAATAAGACTTCAGGAACTTGTTTCGTCCAATTCCAAGAATATTTCCTGTGTATCACTTCGGAAACACAAAAACAGCAGAAAACAGGGAACTCGCACTGTGGCGACTTGTTAATAGGTTAGTTCCAGAAAATGCATAAAAGTGCCATGAAGTGTAACGAAACAGTAGGCAAATGGTGTAAAAACAAGCATGGAGCATCAAAAATTATAGATATGTTGGAGACGTATCAAGCATCCCCAAGCTTAACTCCTGCTCGTTCTCAAGTAGGTAAGTGATAACAAAAGAATAATTTTTGAGGTGACATGCACCTACACAATCTTGATCATATATGTAAGCATTTGTGAGCTGGGATCATAAGAACTTAAAACATGGGCATGAAATATATAATCTTGACAATAGAAACTTAGCAACCATGTTATAAACATGAAAATGAATACAAACAAAAGATCATAAAAATGAAACAATGAAAATCAAACGTGTGTTCAAATCATAAGGAAAAACATACAAATGGTTTTCAGCTTGTCCTCCATAGAGAGCAAAACATAAATGCATAGGACACCTTCAAGTTTAAGAGGGCGACTAGATACAAATAATTTGAGAACAAGTGAAACCAACAATATGAATCAATCAATGAAAACTTTGGGACAATGCACATTATACTAAGAATGACAACTATGCTCTCTTAATGGTGCATAAAGATAGAAGGTGGTGACTCAACATAAAAGTAAAAGAAAGCCCCTTCGCGGAGGAAAGTCGAAAACCTCGTGTCCCGTGAATACGAGTACCCAAACCTCATGCTACTCAACTTAGAGTCCCAAGCAAGGCTCTTGTCATTGTAAGTATATGTGTATCATCGAGAACCGCCAACGGGGTACCTCCATGCCCGATGACATGGAACAAGCCCACATCAAAATGACAGGACAAGCAGACAATGAACACCTCGACATCTCTTTTATTTGCCATTTGTTTAGCTTTTTATTTTGAGATGCGTTGTCGAATGTCCACTATGGGTATGCTGCAAATTTCCACCATGAATTATGCATGGCTTAGATTGGCGGCCCAGGTGTTTTCCTAATACATATACAAACTCCATGATCCCCACAAGATTCCCAATTCATTTCACACCGCGGGCATCCATAAATAAAAGATCACGATATCAACTCAAATAAGAAGTGCAATATTGAAAGCTTGTCCCATGACAGCATGGATGGGCTAGAATCCAACTTACAACTTGCAAGCATAACAACTCAACATAAGAGACCACAATGTCAAATTTTTAAGAACAGGAAAAAGTAAAGTGTGCCTTCCGGTTCGTGAGAGCTTTACTGACCAATTTTCGCATAACACTGGTAAGAGTTTAATTTGAAGAGAAGATAAAAGCAAGTCAAATTTACTTGGAATAGCAAATTGCTAATAGGTATGTATGGTGGACACTTTGGCAAACTTTGGCTTTTAGGAGTTGGATGCACGAGTAGAGCTCATACTCAGTACAAGGCGAGGGCTAGCAAAAGACTGGGAGCGACCAACTAAGAGAGCAATAATGGCCATAATCATGCAAAGCGACAAAGCAACATTAAAAGAAGCATAAGATGGCATCAAAAGTCAAAAAATAAATGATCATATAGGCTATTGGCAACTTTGTATGAGTCTAACATGTGTGAGCATGCGCCAAGTCAACCCAAATAAAGCATCAAGGAGAAAACCAAAATAATGCTTCCAAACGATAAAAACAATGCATGATTTTTTCAAAGGCTCATTAAGCAATCTCAGTTATTTGAGACAAGTCATGCTACAGCAAAACCACTAAGCATACTATCAAAAAGACATCAAGCATGACATGAAAAAGCCTAAGCCGCAGTCTGCACAAGCTCCTTCTTGTACCACTTTTTTGCATAAAGCTTTTTCTCTTTTCCAACACCATTTGAATTTTTTTAAAACACCTCTTTTGATGAAAACCAATAAAGATCGGAGGCAAAAAAATACACCTTGATAAAAAGATATGACAAGGTCTGAATGCAAATCAAGGCGAAAACGAAAACCAAAAAGCAGTAGCAGAAAAAGAAGAACACTCGTTTTTTTATAAGAGTGAAAACTAGAGCGTTCTTAGCAAATGAAAACGAGTACATCTCCTCCAAAGGAAATTTGTTGGGGTCCAACCATTTATTGCAGCAAACAAACTAAACTAACTAAGAAAACTAAAACAACTGATGCTCTAAGAAAAACACATAGTGTATGAAGCAATAAAAATATAGTGTTTTGAAAGGTGACCTGATTTTTGCCGATGAAGAAGGGGTGCCTCGGGGGCATCCCCAAGCTTTGACGCTTATACTTCTTGGATATTTATTGGGGTGATGCATGGGCATCCCCAAGCTTGAGCTTTTGTCCATTCTTCAACTCATCTCATCATTCTCCAATCCCTACACTTGAAAACTTCCTTCATACAAAACTAAACACAAATCTATTAGCAACATTAGTGTAGGCATAACATATAATCAACCTCTTTTTGCTTCAGGTTTCAACCCAAAACCACCACATATAAAGTATATACTACTGTAGCAACTTCCCCAAAAGTTCTGTGATCAAAAGAACTCAAAAAGAAAGCGATAAAGCGGCAAACACAAATATTGGCAGAAATCTGTCAAAACAGAACAGCTGACAAAGGTCAAATTTTTGAGGGGTTTTCTATTGCTCAAATCAAAAAGTGTTCAACTAACGAAAGTTTGTATATAATCTGGGGCATATTCACAAGAAATCGCAGGTCCAAAAGATATACAGAGAATTTATACGAATTTTTACGGTGCAGCACCGAAAACAGTTTTAGGACAGCAACATCCCCAAATCTTTACCTCACTCGAATTAGAGGCTTCTCTTGGCACAACAATAAAATAAAAAGGATAAGGAGCGGTCATTACAGTAGTAATGACTTCCAAGACTCAAATAAAAGAAAAAGTACTGGAAATAAAACATTGGGTTATCTCCCAAGAGTGCTTTTCTTTAACGCCTTTGAGCTAGGCGCAGAAAATTGCGAATCAAGTAATAATGAAAGGTGCTTCAGGATCCACTATAGGAACAAAGAAATGAATACTATCCAATTGAGGTTTTGAGTACCCCTTGTAGTCACGCCTTGGTACACTATTTTCATCAAAAAGATTTTCAGGACAAATCCAACTAGAATTAGTTACCAAGGCATTATGAATTCCTACAAGCTTACAAGGTATTGGCATTCTAGAATCTTCATTGGGTGTACCAACAATTTCAACAGGCGAGCCAAGATTATTAAACTTCTTAAAAACTTTCCTAGCCTCAATTGCAACATCTCTAAATTCTATGCGCAAAGTTTCCAAGATAAAAGCTTTCTTTTCGGGATCCTCAATTTCATGAAGCTTAAGGAACATGTATTGCATAAAAGGATTAAGACTAGCAAACCTAGTTTCTAACATGTGAACTAAATAAGCAGAAGCAATTTCATAACTAGGAGCTAGCTCAACCAAAGATTTTTCCTCAACTTCCTTATGCATAGTAACATGATTAAAGAACTCCTCAATGTTACTTTTTCCAATAATTGAACCACTACCTACTGAGAGGTCCTCCAGAACGTACTTAGGGAACAACATGATGAACTAAAAGTAAAGGAATAACAACTACCAAGGATTCTAATTTTTTTTGGGTTTCTGATATAAAACGATGCAAGTAAAAATAAAGCAAAGCAAAACTTAAAACAAAGTAAAGGATGTGTGTGCGAAAAACTCCCCTCGCAGAAGTCTTCCACTTCTTCCCCGGCAACGGCGCCAGAAAACTTGATGGGGGCACGGTGATGATGAAGCCAGAAAACTTGATTGCGTTTGATGGTGCTAGAAAACTTGTTGGCTTGTAGTAAATGACCGGCCAGTTGGAAAACCCCAAGAGAAGGTTTTGATGAATATAGCAGCAAGTTTTCCCTCAGTTAAGAACCAAGGTAAGTTGATCAGGAGAAGAGCAGACAATACGACTGAAGGTGATGCTTGCTAGCTTGCGACAGCTTCAGACAATTTATAGGGCGCCTCGTCTAAGCTTTGCTTGCTAGCTGCAACGCGGAACCTGCACACAACACAACCAAATACTTTGTTCCCAACTTGCGATGAGGTTGTCAATCTCACCGGTTTGCTTGAAACAAAGGGTATGAGCGTATCGAGTGGAAAACAATAGAAGTATGCGAGTAAAGTAAACAGTGCGAGTAAAGTAAACAGGTGATAGCAATATGATGGAAATAGGACCGGGGTCCACAGTTCACTAGTGGTGTCTCTCCATAAGATAAATAAAACATGCTGGGTAAATAAATTACAGTTGGGCAATTGATAGAATAAAGATAACGTGATATGTCAAGAAGATCACTATGCGATTTACTCTAGGCATTACAACAAAATACATAGACCGCCATCCAACTGCATCTATGACTAATAATCCACTTGTAGCGAATCAATCCGAGAACTCCACAAGTATTAAGTTGCGAACAACAGATAATTGCATTAAGCAAAGTGTGTAATGTAAACAAAGCATATGCCCTCGAGCATATGAATGTTGTTTTCTCCCTAGTAGCAACAGCACATCTACAACCTTAGAGGTTTCTGTCACTCCTCCAGATTAAATAGAGGCATGAACCCACTATCGAGCATAAATACCCCCTCTTGGAGTCACTAGCAACTACTCGGCCAAGATAGCTACTAACAATGGAGAGCATGCAAGATCATAAACAACATAGAGATAACATAAGATATATTTCAGTATAGCAACTCAATCATAACACCAATATTCATCGGATCCCAACAAACCAAACATGTAGAATTACATAACGGTGATCTCAATCATGTAGGGCAGCTCATGAGATCTAAGCATGAAGCACATGGTGGAGGAGACAACCATCTAGCTACTGCTATGGACCCATAGTCTAAGGTAGATTACTCACTCATCGCTATGGACGCAAGCATGGCGATGAAGAAGACCTCCGGTGGCGATTCCCCTCTCCGACAGGGTGCCGGGAAGAGCTTCTGGACCCTCCCGATCTTCGGGTCGACGGCGGCGGCGAATCGCGATGTGTTCTGGAAAATTGAACGGGTACTTAGGTTTTTTTCGTCGGGAGGTCTTTATAGGCGAAGGGGCATCGTCAGAAGTGGCCCGAGGGGGTCTCACACATAGGGGGCGCGGCCAGGCCCCCGGTCGCGCCGCCCTGGTGTGTGGGGCCCTCGTGGCCCCCCTCCAACTCCTCTTTGGATCTCTGGAAGCTTCCGGGAAAAATAAGACTTTAGGAACTTGTTTCGTCCAATTCCGAGAATATTTCCTGTGTATCACTTCTGAAACACAAAAATAGCAGAAAACAGGGAACTGGCACTGTGGCGACTTGTTAATAGGTTAGTTCCGGAAAATGCATAAAAGTGCCACGAAGTGTAACGAAACAGTAGGCAAATGGTGTAAAAACAAGCATGGAGCATCAAAAATTATAGATATGTTGGAGACGTATCACCCGGGGGTTGCCGCCTCGGAGCTGAAGGAAGCAGCTGGTCAGCTCGGCGCGGCCGGCTCGACGAAGGACACGGGGGCTGCCGGCTCCACGCCTGCTCCCCTAGCCGGACAACCAGACGAGGCCGGCACGACGACGGACCCGGGGGTTGCTGATCCCCTGGTCACGAGTGTCTTCCACATACGGGAGATAACGTCATGGGCGGAGCCATTCTCCAACTACCTCATCACTAGAGACTTGCCGCAAGACGAAGTGGAAGCTAGGCAAATTCAATGCCGCGCAGGGGCGTATACCATCATCAACAGCGAGCTGTACAAGCGCAGCGTGTCAGGCATCTTCCAGAAGTGCATCTAGCCGGAAGAAGGGATAGAGCTGCTAAGAGAAATACACCAAGGGGAATGCGGACATCACGCATCTTCCAGAGCTTTGGTGGCCAAAGCCTTCCGCCATGGTTTCTACTGGCCAACGGCCAAGCAGAATGCAGAGAAACTGGTGAAACAGTGCAACGGGTGCCAGCGCTTCTCCAAGCACAGAAACACTCCAGCGGTAGCCCTCAAGACCATCCCGCTCACCTAGTCGTTCGCTGTCTGGGGCCTGGACATGGTAGGGCCATTCAAGACCGCACCCGGGGGCTTGACGCACCTGTTGGTTGCCGTGGACAAGTTCACCAAGTGGATCGAGGCCAAGCCAATCAAAAAACTCGATGGCTCATCCACCATCAAGTTCTTCAACGAGATCATCACAAGATATGGAGTTCCCCACAACATCATCACTGACAACGGGACGAACTTTGCGAAGGGAGTCTTTGCTGATTACTGTTGCAAGAAGGGCATCCGGCTGGACTTAGCGTCAGTAGCGCACCCTCAAATAAATGGGCAAGTGGAGAAGGCAAATGGGCTGATCCTGGCCGGCATCAAACCAAAGCTGGTCGAGCCTCTCAAACGCTCAGCTGGCTGTTGGGTCGAGGAGCTACCCTCAGTGCTCTAGAGCCTGCACACCACTCCAAATCGCTCTATTGGCTTCACACCTTTCTTCCTGGTCTATGGAGCAGAAGCGGTGTTGCCCACGGACATCGAGTTCGATGCGCCCAGAATCATCCAGTACACGGGGAAGCAAGCAAAAGAAGCTCGCGAAGATGGCGTCGACCTCCTCGAGGAGGCATGAGAGCAGGCTTTGGCCAGATCAGCGCTCTATCAGCAGCAGCTGCGACGATACCACAGCCGGAAAATTCGCTCGCCCGCGTTTCGCGAAGGAGATCTCGTACTCCGGCTGGTCCAAAGCACTAAGGGCATGCACAAACTGTCTCCTCCCTGGGAGGGACCTTTCATTGTCAGCTGGGTGCTGGGCAATGGGGCATATTACCTCATCGATGCGCAAAAGCCCAGAAAGAACAAGGCAGATAACTCTGACAAGGAGACGGAGCGTCCCTGGAATGTCAGTCTCCTAAGACCTTTCTTCTGCTAAGGCAAAAGCTTGTACCCCGAAAAACTTGTCAATGAATAAAGGAAAACAGAGCGGATAGTTACGGCCGGCTCCGAGGAAAACACTTCATGTATGTTTTGCTTCCTGCGTTATTCACTTGACCGGCAGCCGGCTCCGGGCACCGAGCCACAGCCGGCAGCCCTTAAAAATAATCGATCTCTCACCAGCCGGATGAGTACTACGTATGAAGAAGGTCTCGAGCCCAACCTCCACCTTCCGGCTCCGCGCAGCCGGACGGATAGGAGCTGGTAGGCCACATACGAAGGAAAGCCGCAGAGCAGAACTGAAAACGATATAAAAATCGCTCAACCAGGCGTTAGGGACAGTGTTTGTTAACTAAGCGTTGGCTAGCACGAGTCGGGTGCCCGATAAACCGAAGTACTACTTCTCACTCCACGGCACGCTCCCACCCTAGGCCGGCATTCGGCTGTCGGCCCAAGGGAGACCAACCGGCACCAGGCTGCCGGTTGGGGGTAGAAGGGCCGAAGGGTGGGAAGATTAAGGAAAAAGTTGAGGGAACCGGACAAAGGCAAAGCCAGCGAATGGTTGATGATCACAGTCTCTCGACGTTTGGGCTGAGAAGCCATGTCAAAGAGGTTCGAAGCTAGAGCTGCCTCGCTCGACGTTGGCATCGTACGCGGAAGGTTAGTTTCGAGCCAGCTGTCAGTCCAGCTACCCCAAAACTCGGGGGCTAGGGGGAAAGGGAATTGGCCCTCAGAAGTGAGCCGGCTCCAGTACCTCGCTGGCTGTCCGATCAGCTGGCGCTGCGACATGATCAGCAAACGAGCGACAGAATCGAAACCTAACACTTGCAAAGTAATGGCTAGAGCCAGAAACTTGGAGATTTGCTCCAACCGCAGCAAGGGACGTGCGAAGACCTGGGAAGGGAGATGTACCGGCTCCAGCCCCGCTCGAGCTGGTACAGGACTCAGCTTCCACTCCGACCCCACCAAGCCGGAACTAGTCCATCCTTCCTAGAGCCGGCCAGCAGAAACACTCCTCCTTTCATGCTGAGGCCGAAGGATCCCGCTCGAAGTGCCTGTGCAGGCCAATGACCATCACGGTCCCTACCTACGGATTTGCACAGCAACGCTTCTATCCAAGGAAGAATCCTAGTCGAGGAATCATTGCGGCGCGGCGATACAAGCAGAAGACATCCACACAAGAGCATTCACGCAGCAAATGAAGAAAGACAAGTTTTCATTAAGCGAAAGTTTGATGATTACAAAAGCTCCCTAAATAGCTACCCTAAGAGTGCCAAGTACTCCTAGCCCGGGGGATGCTCGCCTTCCTCGGCCCGGCGCAAGCGCCGCATGGACTTCGCCCCAGAGAAGTCCGCGCTGGAGGTCGACGAGGCTCGCCCCTCACGGCTGGGCGGTGAAGGCATGGGCGGAGAGGGTGCCGTCGAAGA
This sequence comes from Dactylis glomerata, assembly GCA_007115705.1. NCBI lineage: Eukaryota > Viridiplantae > Streptophyta > Magnoliopsida > Poales > Poaceae > Dactylis > Dactylis glomerata. Next base: position 14,729,798 of record QXEO01000541.1, on the reverse strand, counting down.
GGCAGATGGTGAAGTCCTCCTTCCCATCATGGCGGGTGAGAAGGATGAACCAACCCTCATGCACCCCGTAGTCGATGAAGAACTTTGACCACCCGTCGTGAAAGTAGCACACCCCCTGGCCATCGTAGTAGACCTCGACGCGGTACGTGGGCTGGCCACCGCTGCATTCCCGCAGCTTGGCATAAGCCATCTCCTGGTCTTCCATCGAGCTCGTAAACTGGGACGGAAGGCGGAGAAGGTCCCGGGCACCGGCAAGCATAGGGATGATGCAGGTGGACCATCCCTCGGCCGAGATATAGGCCGGCGGCTGGTGCGCCGGTTTCTCCAGCCAGGGCCGTGATGGCCCACTGGAGGTGAAGCCGCTGCTCGGGGCCTCGCGGAAGTGGAGGCGATGGCCCCGAAGGCAGCGGGGGCCTTTTTGTTCTTGCTGCCCAATGGCCGTCCGCGACGGCGGGGCGACGAAGGAGCAGCAGCCGCCGCGGAAGCGGTCTTCCTCCCGCTCCCCTTCGGACGGCCGGGCCTCTGTTTCTCTAGGATGCCCGTGTCACTGGGAGCCCTGGTTGCCAGGGGCGCGACAGAGGTGGAGGCAACGGCGGCGGCCTTCGCCGCAAGGGCCTCCAAGGTACTCTTGTTGTGACTTCCTTTCAGGCGACCGCGTTTCCGAGATGTGGAAGGCGCCATCTCCGGCGCCTTGACCTCCACCTTGCTCCCCTCCGGGACCTTGTCACTGCTGGTAGCGGAACCGCTAAGGGACGACACGATCAGGTTGGGCTCGGAAAGGAGAAGCTCGAGGTGAGGGGAGAAGTGGGGGATGCCCTCGGCAGTAAGCACGCTCAGTATTTAAAGAAGAGCGGCGAAGGGGATAACCCCCCGACATTTCGGTAACCACTCCCGCATCGTGTGCAACCGCTGCGGTTGCCACAGCGGATCGTGGGAGGAGTCGATGGGACACGTCGCTGACGTGTGCCAGTCCACCCCACATGATGACTCGGGAAGTTATGACGGTGGTGATTCCGAAGTCAAAATGACAAGACTGGCCACTGGCACACTGCGCCGGCCGCAGCGTAGGAGCAAAACCCAAAGCGGCACAAGTTCCAAGGAGGCAGCACACCGGCTCACGGCCGCCGGCTCGCGGCCGCCGGCCGGGTTAAGCCTGGAGCCGGTACGTCTCGAGACGGCCGGAGGAACTCCGCGTGACTTGGCCTCGAAGCCAGCAACCTCCAGACCCGACGGAGAATCCTGGGACTTGGACGAAAATGAGCAAGACTTCGGCGAGAAGAAGAACCCGCCGAAGCCCCATGCTAACCCATGAGACTTCGCCAGTTTCGGGGGCTAGTGTCATGGGGATGACTTATAGGGCGTACCACGGGCCGAGCAATATGTCGGCTAGCGTCCCAGGAGTCCCCGCGGCTTCAGCACAAGAAGACCGGCTCCGTCCGAAGGGCCGGCTGCGCCAGTAGCCGGCTGGCGATACCACCGAGGAGAGCCAGAGCCGGGCGAAGAAGACAAAAGCCCTCCAATGGCTGTTTTGCCGAAAGAGGGCTGGCCCCGACAAGAGCGACAGAGGCCAAGGACGGGAGTGACGAACGCCACGACCAGCCTCAGCCAATCAGTGATCAAAGACCCTTCCCCATGATGGGATCTGAGGCAAAAGGGAGAGGATATGCCTTCCAGATGCCGGTCCAGGGGAAAGGCGCTTTATAAAGCGCCTTTGTCAGAGCAGGGGCAGAAGATCACGCCAAGGACGCCGCCACCGAGGAGCCGGCAGCCGGCCAAACCGCTACCTAACCTGTAACCAGGCCCCCGCCTATATAAGGGGGCCTGGACCCTTAGTCTAGGGAGATCTGATCTTCTTCTTCCTCCTCTAGCCCGAATAGCTCGAGGAGCACTGTAATCGCTATTGTCTAGGCAATACGAAGCAGGCAGGAAGTAGGGGCTTTACCTCCACCCGAGAGGGCCCTGAACCTGGGTAAACTGAGGTATCTCCGTTAGCACAATCCTGAGCCGGACCCATCATCACCACCGTCGAGCCCCCTCGATAAGCCACCCCATGGCTACTGTCTCTAAATTCCCACGACAATCATTGCTATTATGGTTTATGCGACATTGGTGCTAGTTCAAGTGCCATTCCTTTAGAGCTTTACAGAGAAATCATGCATGAGATTGGCCCTTGTCAACTTGAGGATATTGATGTGGTTGTTCAGCTTGCTAACAGAGAGACTGTTTGGCCTCTTGGTATTGTTCGAGATGTGGAAGTTCTTTGCGGTAAGACTAAATATCCCACTGATTTCCTAGTACTTGGTACGGAAGCTAGTAAAACTTGTCCTATTATTTTTGGTAGACCCTTTTTGAATACTTGTGGTGCTGTGATAGACTGTAAGAAGGAGAAAGTTTCACTAAGTTTAATGGAGAATCTTATGAGTTCAATTTTTCCAAGTTAGCTAAGACTTCTTATGAAAATGACATGCCTGATGAAAATTTTCGAGTTGAACAGCTTGCTTCTATTGCTCTTGCTCCTAATAATGCTTTGCAGCAATTCATGGAGGACCATGAAAGTGATGTTTACAGGAAGGAAAGAGAAGAGATTGACGATATTTTCTTTCGTCAACCACCGTTGATCAAGCACAATTTACCTGTGGAGGATCTTGGTACCACTTTACCACCTAAGGAAGATCCTGTTATTATCAGTTCTAAGCTTTCAGGAAAGGAAGAAGAAAGGTTATTGGAGATATTGAGGAAACATCGAGGAGCTATGGGATATACTCTTGATGATTTAAAAGGGATTTCTCCAACTTTATGTCAGCATGCTATTAATATGGAGGAAGACACAAAGCCAGTTGTTGAACATCAACGCCGCTTAATTCCCAAGATGAAGGAAGTGGTAAGAAATGAGGTATTGAAGCTCCTTGATGCTGGTATTATTTATCCTATTGCTGATAGTAGATGGGTTAGTCCTGTTCATTGTGTTCCTAAGAAAGGAGGTATGACTGTTGTGCCTAATGAGAATAACGAGCTTATTCCTCAAAGGGTAGTAGTTGGTTATATGATGTGCATTGATTTTAGAAAGGTAAACAAAGTTACTAAGAAAGATTATTATCCTTTACCATTTATAGATCAAATGCTAGACTCATTTTTGTTTTCTTGATGGTTATTCCGGTTTCTCTCAGATTGCTGTTAAAAAAGAAGATCAAGAGAAAACCACTTTTACTTGTCCTTATGGAACTTATGCTTATAGACATATGCCATTTGGTTTGTGCAATGCTCCTGCTACTTTTCAAAGATGCATGTCTGCTATTTTTCATGGTTTTTGTGAAGAAATTGTGGAGGTTTTCATGGATGATTTCTCTGTCTATGGAACCTCTTTTGATAATTGTTTGCACAATCTTGATAAAGTTTTGCAGAGGTGTGAAGAAACTAATCTTGTTCTTAATTAGGAGAAATGCCACTTTATGGTAAACGAAGGAATTGTCCTTGGACATAAAATTTCTGAAAGAGGTATTGAAGTTGACATAGCAAAAGTTGAGGCAATTGAGAAAATGCCTTCTCCCAGAGATGTTAAAGGTATTCGTAGTGTTCTTGGTCATGCTGGTTTCTATAGGAGGTTTATTAAAGATTTCTCTAAGATTTCAAAGCCTCTTACTAATCTTCTTCAAAAAGATGTACCATTTGTCTTTGATGACGATTGTAAGGAAGCTTTTGAAACTCTTAAGAAGGCTTTAACTACTGCTCCTATTGTTCAACCACCTGATTGGAATTTACCCTTTGAAATTATGTGCGATTCTAGTGATTTTGCTGTTGGTGCTGTTCTTGGACAGCGCGTAGATAATAAGTTGAATGTTATTCATTATGCTAGTAAGACTATTGATGCTGCTCATAAGAATTATGCTACCACTGAGAAAGAGTTTCTTACTGTTATTTTTGCATGTGATAAGTTTAGACCTTACATTGTTGATTCTAAAGTTACTATTTTTACTGATCATGCTGCTATTAGATATCTTATGACTAAGAAGGATGCTAAGCCTAGGCTTATTAGATGGGTGTTGCTTTTACAAGAGTTTGATTTGCATATTGTAGATAGGAAAGGTGCTGAAAATCATGTGGCTGATAACTTGTCTAGACTGGAAAACATTTCTTTTGATCCTATTCCTGTTAATGATAGTTTTCCAAATGAACAGTTGGCTTCAATAAGCATACGCGAGACCTTCCTTGGTATGCTGATTATGCTAACTTTATTGTTTCCAAGTATTTTCCTCCAACCTTTATAGCTCAGCAAAGAAGAAAATTCTTTTATGATTTGAGGCATAACTTTTGGGATGACCCACACTTATATAAAGAAGGAGTTTATGGTATTATGCGAAGATGTGTACCAGAGTATGAGCAACAAGAAATATTGAGAAAATGCCATGGAAGCGCTTATGGAGGACATCATGCTGGAGATAGAACCGCACAAAAGGTTCTACAATCAGGTTTTTATTGGCCAACCCTCTTTAAAGATGCTAAAAGGTATGTTTTATCTTGTGATGAATGTCAAAGAGTAGGTAATATCTCTAGACGCAATGAAATGTCTATGAGTTACACTCTTGTTATTGAACCATTTGATTGTTGGGGATTTGACTTTATGGGTCCTTTTCCTCCTTCAAAAGGCTATACTCACATACTTGTTGCTGTTGATTACGTTACCAAGTGGGTAGAAGCCATACCTATAAAGAGTGCCGATGGTGAGACCTCGTTAAAAATGCTTAAGGATGTTATTTTTCCTAGGTTTGGTGTGCCTATGTATCTTATGACTGATGGAGGTTCTCATTTTATTCACGGTGGTTTTAGAAAAACTCTTGCTAGATACAATGTTAATCATAGAATTGCTTATGCTTATCATCCCCAAACTAGTGGGCAGGTAGAGCTTTCCAATAGAGAGATCAAGTCTATTTTGCAGAAGACTGTCAATAGATCTAGGAAAAACTGGGCTAGCAAGTTAAATGATGCTTTATAGGCTTATAGAACTGCTTATAAGAACCCCATGGGCATGTCTCCTTACAAAATGGTTTACGGAAAAGCGTGTCACTTGCCCTTAGAATTAGAACATAAAGCTTTTTGGGCAGTGAAAGAGCTTAATAGGGATTTTAAACTCGCCGGTAAGAAAAGGTTGTTAGATTTGAGTTCTCTAGATGAGTGGAGAAACGAAGCCTATGAGAATGCCAGACTTTTCAAAGAGGAAGTCAAGCAATGGCATGATAAGAGAATTCTTAAAAGAGAGTTTCATGTTGGTGAGAAAGTTCTATTGTATATGTCTCGTCTCAGATTTTTTGCAGGAAAATTACTCTCTAAATGGGAAGGACCATATGTTATTGTGGAAGTGTACCGCTCAGGTGCGATAAAGATTGCTTCATCAAAAGATGACACTACACAAGTGGTGAATGGGCAAACACTCAAACATTATATTGCTAGAGATTCTTATAATGAAGATGTTGATGTTATTCAAACAGTTTCTCTAGAGGAATTCATCCAGGACAATTTGCAGGAACCTGCAGAGTTCGTTTTTGAATAGGTAACAGTTCTAGTCAGAAAAGATTCACGTAAAACTTTTTCATTAATATTTTTGTTGTTTTTACTAAATATGAAAAATCACGAGATGAAAACGGGCAGGAGATGGAGTCCGGTGGCTCCTCACCACCAGGGGGCACGGGCCCACCCCAGGCCACGCCGCCCTGTGGTGAGACCACCCCGGAGCTCGTTTCCGTCCCGGTTTCCTCCTGTGATTTTGTCTCGATGTATAATTTTCACCTATATAACCCCCCGGAGTCCCCGAGGTCTGTATATCATTTTCTCGTCGTGTTTTTGTTTCGAGCTGTTTCTGTCAGGGGATTGTTCTCAGCTTTGAAGTTGCAATGTCTTCGTCTGGTCCATCCGAGGAGAACCCTCTTGCGGATACTATTAATCTGTATATGAGGGAGCTAAAGATGCATCCGAAGGAGTTGTTGCTCAAAGATGGGGAGTTGCAGATCAAAGATGTCCAAGTCCCTAAGGGAGAAGGGAGCCTCGAAGCCAGTATGGAAGCACTAGAACAAGAAGTTTTTAAATATAAGAAGATGGCGGAACGCGAGGTGGATGATACGTCTCCAACGTATCTATAATTTTTGATGCTCCATGCTTATTTTTACACCATTTGCCTACTGTTTCGTTACACTTTGTGGCACTTTTATGCATTTTCCGGAACTAACCTATTAACAAGTCGCCACAGTGCCAGTTCCCTGTTTTCTGCTGTTTTTGTGTTTCAGATTTGATACACAGGAAATATTCTCGGAATTGGACGAAACAAGTTCCAGAAGTCTTATTTTTCCTGGAAGCTTCCAGAGATCCAAAGAGGAGTTGGAGGGGGGCCACAAGGGCCCCATACACTAGGGCGGCGCGGCCAGGGGCCTGGCCGCGCCCCCTATGTGTGAGAGCCCCTCGGGCCACCTCTGATGATGCCCCTTCGCCTATAGAGACCCCCCGACGGAAAAAACGTAAGTACCCGATCAATTTTCTAGAACACATCGCGATCCGCCGCCGCCGTCGACCCGAAGATCGGGAGGGTCCAGAAGCTCTTCCCGGCACCCTGCCGGAGAGGGGAATCGCCACCGAAGGTCTTCTTCATCGCCATGCTTGCCTCCGGAGCGATGAGTGAGTAGTCTACCTTGGACTATGGGTCCATAGCAGTAGCTAGATGGTTGTCTCCTCCACCATGTGCTTCATGTTTAGATCTCATGAGCTGCCCTACATGATTGAGATCACCGTTATGTAATTCTACATGTTTGGTTTGTTGGGATCCGATGAATATTGGTGTTATGATTGAGTTGCTATACTGAAATATATCTTATGTTATCTCTATGTTGTTTATGATCTTGCATGCTCTCCGTTGTTAGTAGCTATCTTGGCTGAGTAGTTGCTAGTGACTCCAAGAGGGGGTATTTATGCTCGATAGTGGGTTCATGCCTCTATTTAATCTGGGGGAGTGACAGAAACCTCTAAGGTTGTAGATGTGCTGTTGCTACTAGGGAGAAAACAACATTCATATGCTCGAGGGCATATGCTTTGTTTACATTACACACTTTGCTTAATGCAATTATCTGTTGTTCGCAACTTAATACTTGTGGAGTTCTCGGATTGATTTACCACAAGTGGATTATTAGTCATAGATGCAGTTGGATGGCGGTCTATGTATTTTGTTGTAATGCCCAGAGTAAATCGCATAGTGATCTTCTTGACATATCATGTTATATTTATTCTATCAATTGCCCAACTGTAATTTGTTTACCCAGCATGTGTTATTTATCTTATGGAGAGACACCACTAGTGAACTGTGGACCCCGGTCCTATTTCTATCATATTGCTATCACCTGTTTACTTTACTCACACTGTTTACTTTACTCGCATACTTCTACTGTTTTCCACTCGATACGCTCATACCCTTTGTTTTAAGCAAACCGGTGAGATTGACAACCTCATCGCAAATTGGGAACAAAGTATTTGGTTGTGTTGTGTGCAGGTTCCGCGTTGTAGCTAGCAAGCAAAGCTTGGATGAGGCGCCCTATAAATTGTCCGAAGCTGTCGCAAGCTAGCAAGCATCACCTTCAGTCGTATTGTCTGCTCTTCTCCAGATCGACATACCTTGGTTCTTAACTGAGGGAAAACTTGCTGCTATATTCATCAAAACCTTCTCTTGGGGTTTTCCAACTGGCCGGTCATTTACTACAAGCCAACAAGTTTTCTGGCACCATCAAACGCAATCAAGTTTTCTGGCTTCATCATCACCGTGCCCCCATCAAGTTTTCTGGCGCCGCTGCCGGGGAAGAAGTGGAAGACTTCTGCAAGGGGAGTTTTTCGCACACACATCCTTTACTTTGTTTTAAGTTTTGCTTTACTTTATTTTTACTTGCATCGTTTTATATCAAAAACCCAAAAAAATTAGAATCCTTGGTAGTTGTTATTCCTTTACTATTAGTTCATCATGCTGTTCTCTAAGTACGTTCTGTAGGACCTCTCAGTAGGTAGTGGTTCAATTATTGGAAAAAGTAATAGTATGCATAAGGAAGTTGAGGAAAAATCTTTGGTTGAGATAGCTCCTAGTATTGAAGTTGCTTTAGCCTATTTAATTCACATGTTAGAAACTAGGTTTGCTAGTCTTAATCCTTTTATGCAATACATGTTCCTTAACCTTCATGAAATTGAGGATCCCGAAAAGAAAGCTTTTATCTTGGAAACTTTGCGCATAGAATTTAGAGATGTTGCAATTGAGGTTAGGAAAGTTTTTAAGAAGTTTAATAAGCTTGGCTCGCCTGTTGAAATTGTTGGTACACCCAATGAAGATTCTAGAATGCCAATACCTTGTAAGCTTGTAGGAATTCGTAATGCCTTGGTAACTAATTCTAGTTGGATTTGTCATGAAAATCTTTTTGATGAAAATAGTGTACCAAGGCATGACTACAAGGGGTACTCAAAACCTCAATTGGATAGTATTCATTTCTTTGTTCCTATAGTGGAACCTGAAGCCCCTTTCATTATTACTTGATTCGCAATTTTCTGCGCCTAGCTCAAAGGCGTTAAAGAAAAGCACTTTTGGGAGATAACCCAATGTTTTATTTCTAGTACTTTTTCTTTTATTTGAGTCTTGGAAGTCATTACTACTGTAATGACTGCTCCTTATCCTTTTTATTTTATTGTTGTGCCAAGAGAAGCCTCTAATTCGAGTGAGGTAAAGATTTGGGGATGTTGCTGTCCTGAAACTGTTTTCGGTGCTGCACCGTAAAAATTCGTATGAATTCTCTGTATATCTTTTTGACCTGCAATTTCTTGTGCGTATGCCCCAGGTTATATCCAAACTTTCGTTAGTTGAACACTTTTTGATTTGAGTAACAGAAAACCCCTAAAAAATTCGACCTTTGTCAGCTGTTCTGTTTTGACAGATTTCTGCCAATATTTGTGTTTGCCGCTTTATCGCTTTCTTTTTTAGTTCTTTTGATCATGGAACTTTTGGGGAAGTTGCTATAGTATTATATACTTTATATGTGGTGGTTTTGGGTTGAAACCTGAAGCAAAAAGAGGTTGATTATATGTTATGCCTACACTAATGTTGCTAATAGATTTGTGTTTAGTTTTGTATGAAGGAAATTTTCAAGTGTAGGGATTGGAGAATGATGAGATGAGTTGAAGAATGGACAAAAGCTCAAGCTTGGGGATGCCCATGCATCACCCCAATAAATATCCAAGAAGTACAAGCGTCAAAGCTTGGGGATGCCCCCAAGGCACCCCTTCTTCATCGGCAAAAATCAGGTTGCCTTTCAAGACACTATATTTTTATTGCTTCATGCACTATGTGTTTTTCTTAGAGCGTCAGTTGTTTTAGTTTTCTTAGTTAGTTTAGTTTGTTTGCTGTAATAAATGGTTGGACCCAACAAATTTCTTTTGGAGAAGTTGCCTTGCTTTTCATTTGCTAAGAACGCTCCAGTTTTCACTCTTATCAAAAAACGAGTGTTCTTCTTTTTCTGCTACTGCTTTTGGTTTTCGTCTTCGCCTTGATTTGCGTTCAGACATTGTCATATCTTTTCATCAAGGTGTATTTTTGCCTCTGATCTTTATTGTTTTTCATCAAAAGAGGTGGTTAAAAATTTCAAATGGTGTTGGAAAAGAGAAAAAGCTTTATGCAAAAAAGTGGTACAAGAAGGAGCTTGTGTAGACTGCGGCTTAGGCTTTTTCATGTCATGCTTGATGTCTTTTTGATAGTATGCTTAGTGGTTTTGCTGTAGCATGACTTGTCTCAAATAACTGAGATTGCTTAATGAGCCTTTGAAAAAATCATGCGTTGTTTTTATTGTATGGAAGCATTATTTTGGTTTTCTCCTTGATGCTTTATTTGGGTTGACTTGGCGCATGCTCACACATGTTAGACTCTTACAAATTCGTCAATAGCCTCTATGATCATTTAGTTTTTGACTTTTGATGCCATCTTATGCTTCTTTTAATGTCGCTTTATCGCTTTGCATGATTATGGCCATTATTGCTCTCTTAGTTGGTCGCTCCCAGTCTTTTGCTAGCCCTCGCCTTGTACTGAGTATGAGCTCTACTCGTGCATTGATACGTCTCAAACGTATCTATAATTTTTGATGCTCCATGCTTGTTTTTACACCATTTGCCTATTGTTTCGTTACACTTAGTGGCACTTTTATGCATTTTCCGGAACTAACCTATTAACAAGCGCCACAGTGCCAGTTTCCTGTTTTCTGCTGTTTTTGTGTTTCAGAAGTGATACACAGGAAATATTCTCGGAATTGGACGAAACAAGTTCCTGAAGTCTTATTTTACCCGGAAGCTTCCAGAGATCCGAAGAAGTGTCGGAGGGGGGCCACCAGGGCCCCACACAAGGGGGTGGCGCGGCCAGGCCCCTGGCCGCGCCGGGCCCACGTGAGGGACCCTGGCTCCACCTCTGACATCGCCCCTTCGCCTATAAAGACCCCCCGACGAGAAAAACCTAAGGACCCGATCAGATTTCTAGAACACATCGTGATACGCCGCCGCCGTCGACCCGAAGATCGGGAGGGTCCAGAAGCTCTTCCCGGCACCCTGCCAGAGAGGGGAATCGCCACCGGAGGTCTTCTTTATCGCCATGCTTGCCTCCGGAGCGATGAGTGAGTAGTCTACCTTGGACTATGGGTCCATAGCAATAGCTAGATGGTTGTCTTCTCCACCATGTGCTTCATGTTTAGATCTCATGAGCTGCCATACATGATTGAGATCACCGTTATGTAATTCTATGATGTTGGTTTGTTGGGATCCGATGAATATTGGTGTTTATGATTAAGTTGCTGTACTGAATTATATCTTTTGTTATCTCTATGTTGTTTATGATCTTGCATGCTCTCCGTTGTTAGTAGCTATCTTGGCCGAGTAGTTGCTAGTGACTCCAAGAGGGGGTATTTATGCTCGATAGTGGGTTCATGTCTCTATTTCACCTGGGGGAGTGACAGAAACCTCTAAGGTGGTAGATATGCTGTTGCTACTAGGGAGAAAACAACATTCATATGCTCAAGGGCATATGCTTTGTTTACATTACACACTTTGCTTAATGCAATTATCTGTTGTTCGCAACTTAATACTTCTAGGGTGTTCGGATTGATATCCCCGGGAGTGGATTATTAGTCATAGATGCAGTTGGATGGCGGTCTATGTATTTTGTTGTAATGCCCAGAGTAAATCTCATAGTGATCTTCTTGACATATCACGTTATCTCTATTCTATCAATTGCCCAACTGTAATTTGTTTACCCAGCATGTTATTTTATCTATGGAGAGACACCACTAGTGAACTGTGGACCCCGGTCCTATTTTAATCATATTGCAATCACCTGTTTACTTTTCCCGCACTGTTTACTTTACTCTCATATTATTACTGTTTTCCACTCGATACACTCATAACCTTTGTTTCAAGCAAACCGGTGAGATTGACAACCTCATCGCAAGTTGGGAGCAAAGTATTTGTTTGTGTGTGTGCAGGTTCCACAAACACCTTCAGTCGTCATTGTCTCTCCTCTCCTGATCGATAAAGCTTGGTTTCTAAACTCAGGGAAAACTAGCCGCTACACTCATCATACCTTCCTCTTGGGGTTCCCAACGGGCTGGTCATCACCACGTACAAGGACTTACTACTCCCATGTCAACTACACGCCACAGCCCTTTTTCTGGCGTTATCACCGAGTAGCAGCTTCTTTTCTGGCGCCGTTGCCGGGGAGGAAGAGAAGACTTCTGCGAGGGGAGTTCTTCGCACACACATTCTTTACTTTGTTATTTGTTTTGCTTTACTTTATTTATTTTACTTGCATTGCTTTTTATCAAAAAACCAAAAAAAATTAGAATCTTTGGTAGCTGTTTTTAGTTGTTTACTTTCGTTTTGCTGAAATGGCCAATCCTGAAAACACCAAGTTGTGTGACTTCACTAGCACAAACAATAGTGATTTTATCTGCACTCCTATTGCACCATCTATTCCTGCTGCAAACTTTTATGAGATTAAGCCTCCTTTATTGAACCTTGTTATGAAAGAGCAATTTTCTGGTGCTAGTACTGAAGATGCTGCAGCTCATCTCAACAATTTTGTTGAGCTATGTGAGATGCAGAAATATAAGGATGTTGATAGTGATATTATTAAGCTCAAGCTGTTTCCTTTTTCTTTGAGAGGAAAAGCTAAAGATTGGTAGCTGTCTTTGACTAAGAATAGTATTGATTCATGGGCTAAGTGTAAGGATGCTTTTATTGGTAGATACTATCCTCCTGCTAAGATTATAGCTTTGCGTAGCAATATTATGAAGTTTACTCAGTTTGATAATGAACATGTTGCTCAAGCTTGGGAAAGAACGAAATCTATGATAAAGAATTTCCCCACTCATGGACTGACTACTTGGATGATTATCCAAACTTTTTATGCAGGACTGAATTTTTCTTCAAGGAACCTACTTGATTCAGCTGTTGGAGGCACTTTTATGTCCCTTACCTTGGGCGCCGCATCAAAGCTACTCGACAACATGATGGTAAATTATTCTGAATGGCACACCGAGAGAGCTCCACAAGGTAAGAAGGTAAATTCTGTTGAGGAAACCTCTTCCTTGAATGATAAGATTGATACAATTATGGCTATGCTTGCTAATGATAGGACTCATGTCGATCCTAATAATGTTCCTTTGGCCTCTCTGGTTGCTCAAGAAGAGAAAGTTGATGTGAATTTCATTAGAAACAATAATTTTAACAACAATGCTTATAGGAACAATTTTGCTAGTAACAATTATAGGCTGTATCCTTCTACCAATGGTAATGGTTATGGTAATTCTTATGGTAATTCCTACAACAACACTAGGGCCGCGCCCTCCGAGCTTGAGGTAATGCTCAAGGACTTCATCGGTAAGCAAACTGCTTTTAATAAGTCTGTTGAGGAAAAGTTAGGCAAAATTGATATTCTTGCTTCTAAAGTTGATAGCCTTGCTCATGATGTTGAACTTCTGAAATTAAAAGTGTTTCCTAATAATGTGAAAGAGAGCAATATTGTTGCTACCGCTAATGCTATCCAAGTTGGAATTGATGAAAATATTAGATTGTTAGCGGAATTGCATGCCAGGTGGGAAAGAGAAGATGAGATGGCTAGAGAGATGAAGGTATGTACTATTACTACCTCTAATGACGTTGCTCCTACTGATAGCAACCCTCTTACTTTGATTGGTGTAGAGAAAACTCCCACTCCTTGTGTTAAAAAGCCTAAAACTGCCAAAACTTTTTCTCAAAAGAGTCCTGAAATTTTTCGGAGTATGGGAGATGATAGCTCTATTTCTTTTAATGATTTTGATGTTGATGGCTGCAATATATCTGAAGTTATTTTGTTCTTGCAAAAGCTTGCTTTGACTCCCAATGCTAGTTCTTTAAATATTGCTTTTACTAAGCATATTACCAATGCTCTCATAAAGATTAGGGATGAAAAGTTGAAGCAAAAAGCCTCTGTTCCCAAGAAGTTAGAAGATGGTTGGGAACCCATCATTGATATGCATGTTAATGGTTATGATTGGCATGCTTTATGTGATCTAGGTGCTAGTATTTCTATTATGCCTAGAAAGATTTATGACATGCTTGATTTACCACCGCTTGAAAAATGTTATTTTGATGTTCCTATTGCTGATGTTGCTAAGAAGAAACCTTTGGGAAGGATTAATGATGTTCTTATTGTGGTTAACAATAACCTTGTTCCCGTTGATTTTCTTGTTATGGACGTTGAATGCCATGCTTCATGTCCTATTATTTTGGGAAGACCCTTTCTTCGAACTGTAGGTGCTATCATTGATATGAGGGAAGGCACTATCAAATATCAATTCCCACTTAAGAAAGGTATGGAACACTTCCCTAGGAAAAGAAAGAAATTGCTTTTTGACTCTATTCTTAGAGCAAATTATGAGCTTGATGCTTCATCTCTTGATATTACTTGATTCGCAATTTTCTGCGCCTAGCTCAAAGGCGTTAAAGAAAAGCACTCTTGGGAGATAACCCAATGTTTCCTTTTCAGTACTTTTTTTATTTTATTTGAGTCTTGGAAGTCATTACTACTGTAATGACCGCTCCTTATCCTTGTTTATTTCGTTTTTGTGCCAAGAGAAGCCTCTAATTTGAGCGAGGTAAAGATTTGGGGATGTTGCCGTCCTGAAACTGTTTTCGGTGCTGCACCGTAAAAATTCGTGAAAATTCTCTGTTTATCTTTTGGACCTGCGATTTCTTGTGCATATGCCCCAGGTTATATCCAAACTTTTCTTAGTTGAACACTTTTTGATTTGAGCAACAGAAAATCCCGCAAAAATTCGTCATTTGTCAGCTGTTCAGTTTTGACAGATTTCTGCCAATATTTGTGTTTGCCACTTTATCGCTTTCTTTTGAGTTCTTTTGATCATGGAACCTTTTGGGAAGTTGATACAGTAGTATCTACTATATATGTGGTAGTTTTGAGTTGAAACCTGAAGCAAATAGAGGATTGATTATATGTTATGCTTGCACTAATGTTGCTAATAGAATTGTGTTTAGTTTTGTATGAAGGAAGTTTTCAAGTGTAGGGATTGGAGAATGATGAGATGAGTTGAAAAATGGACAAAAGCTCAAGCTTGGGGATGCCCATGCATCACCCCAAGAAATATCCAAGAAGTACAAGCGTCAAAGCTTGGGGATGCCCCCGAGGCACCCCTTCTTCATCGGCAAAAATCAGGTCACCTTTCAAAACACTATATTTTTATTGCTTCATGCACTATGTGTTTTTCTTGGAGTGTCAGTTGTTTTAGTTTTCTTAATTGGTTTAGTTTGTTTGTTTGCTGCAATAAATGGTTGGACCCCAACAAATTTTCTTTTGGAGAAGTTACTCGTTTTCATTTGCAAAGAACGCTCAGTTTTTCACTCTTATATAAAATCGAGTGTTCTACTTTTTCTGCTACTGCTTTTGGTTTTCGTTTTTGCCTTGATTCGCATTCAGACCTTGCCATATCTTTTCATCAAGGTGTATTTTTGCCTCTGATCTTTATTGGTTTTCATCAAAAGAGGTGTTTATAAAAATTTCAAATGGTGTTGGAAAAGAGAAAAAGCTTTGTGCAAAATAGTGGTACGAGAAGGAGCTTGTGTAGACTGCGGCTTAGGCTTTTTCATGTCATGCTTGATGTCTTTTTGATAGTATGCTTAGTGGTTTTGCTGTAGCATGACTTGTCTCAAATAACTGAGATTGCTTAATGAACCTTTGGAAAAATCATGCGTTGTTTTTATTGTATGGAAGCATTATTTTGGTTTTCTCCTTGATGCTTTATTTGGGTTGACTTGGCGCATGCTCACACATGTTAGACTCTTACAAAGTCTCCAATAGCCTTCATGATCATCTAGTTTTTGACTTTTGATGCCATCTTATGCTTCTTTTAATGTCGCTTTGTCACTTTGCATGATTATGGCCATTACTGCTCTCTTAGTTGGTCGCTCCCAGTCTTTTGCTAGCCCTCGCCTTGTACTGAGTATGAGCTCTACTCGTGCATCCAACTCCTAAAAACCAAGTTTTCCATTGTGTCCACTATAAACTCCTATGCATGGTATTTGTAAGCCATTCCAAAGTAAATTCTCATGTGCTACCTTTCAAAACCCTTCAAAACACTTCTCGTTTTGTGACACTATTTTCAGCTCATGGGGACGTAGTGGTCGGATTTGCTATCTTCCATATTGCTTATTCCAAAAAGAAAAAAAGAGAAAAAAAAGAAAGAAAAAAAAAACTCCTCCAAAGAATGTGAATGTTGGTGGGCACCCGATGGAATCGGTTAGCCATGGTATGTGAAAGGAAAAGGTGGGGAGGAGTGCCAAGTTTTATAAAAAGAGCACAAAAGTGCCAATCTCTCTCTCAAAAACTTGCTTCATTTTTATATGGAAGATAGTAAGAACCCCATTGCCAGTCGTTGACAAAGACAACCACCTCTCAAAATCAAGTTTTATCTCTCTGTTTTACAAATGAAAAGCTCTAGCACATGCTTAATCACTGCTTCCCTCTGCGAAGGGCCTTTCTTTTACTTTTATGTTGAGTCACCACCTTCTTTCTTTATGCACCATTAAGAGAGCATAGTTGTCATTCTTAGTGTGATATGCATTGTCCCAAAGTTCATTGATTGATTCATGATGATTGGTTTCACTTGTTCTTAAATTATTTGTATCTAGTCGCCCTCTTAAACTTGAAGGTGTCCTATGCATTTATGTTTTGCTCTCTTTGAAGTACAAGCTGAAAACCATGTGTATGTTTTTCCTTATGATTTGAACACACGTTTGACTTTCATTGTTTCATTATCATGATCTTTTGTTTGTGTTCATTTACATGTTTACAACATGGTTGCTAAGTTCTTATTGTCATGATTATATCTTTCATACCCATGTTTTAAGTTCTATTGATCCCAGCTCACCAATGCTTACATATATGATCAAGATTGTGTAGGTGCATGTCACCTCAAAAATTATTCTTTTGTTATCACTTACCTACTCGAGGACGAGCAGGAGTTAAGCTTGGGGATGCTTGATACATCTCAAACGTATCTATAATTTTTGATGCTCCATGCTTGTTTTTACACCATTTGCCTATTGTTTCGTTACACTTAGTGGCACTTTTATGCATTTTCCGGAACTAACCTATTAACAAGCGCCACAGTGTCAGTTTCCTGTTTTCTGCTGTTTTTGTGTTTCAGAAGTGATACACAGGAAATATTGTCGGAATTGGACGAAACAAGTTCCTGAAGTCTTATTTTACCCGGAAGCTTCCAGAGATCCGAAGAAGTGTCGGAGGGGGGCCACCAGGGCCCCACACAAGGGGGTGGCGCGGCCAGGGGCCTGGCCGCGCCGGGCCCACGTGAGGGACCCTGGCTCCACCTCTGACATCGCCCCTTCGCCTATAAAGACCCCCCGACGAGAAAAACCTAAGGACCCGATCAGATTTCCAGAACACATCGCGATACGCCGCCGCCGTCGACCCGAAGATCGGGAGGGTCCAGAAGCTCTTCCCAGCACCCTGCCAGAGAGGGGAATCACCACCGGAGGTCTTCTTCATCGCCATGCTTGCCTCCGGAGCGATGAGTGAGTAGTCTACCTTGGACTATGGGTCCATAGCAGTAGCTAGATGGTTGTCTTCTCCACCATGTGCTTCATATTTAGATCTCATGAGCTGCCATACATGATTGAGATCACCGTTATGTAATTCTATGATGTTGGTTTGTTGGGATCCGATGAATATTGGTGTTTATGATTAAGTTGCTATACTGAATTATATCTTTTGTTATCTCTATGTTGTTTATGATCTTGCATGCTCTCCGTTGTTAGTAGCTATCTTGGCCGAGTAGTTGCTAGTGACTCCAAGAGGGGGTATTTATGCTCGATAGTGGGTTCATGTCTCTATTTCACCTGGGGGAGTGACAGAAACCTCTAAGGTGGTAGATGTGCTGTTGCTACTAGGGAGAAAACAACATTCATATGCTCAAGGGCATATGCTTTGTTTACATTACACACTTTGCTTAATGCAATTATCTGTTGTTCGCAACTTAATACTTCTAGGGTGTTCGGATTGATATCCCCGGGAGTGGATTATTAGTCATAGATGCAGTTGGATGGCGGTCTATGTATTTTGTTGTAATGCCCAGAGTAAATCTCATAGTGATCTTCTTGACATATCACGTTATCTCTATTCTATCAATTGCCCAACTGTAATTTGTTTACCCAACATGTTATTTTATCTATGGAGAGACACCACTAGTGAAC
Source organism: Dactylis glomerata (assembly GCA_007115705.1). Lineage (NCBI taxonomy): Eukaryota > Viridiplantae > Streptophyta > Magnoliopsida > Poales > Poaceae > Dactylis > Dactylis glomerata. Next base: position 14,711,990 of record QXEO01000541.1, on the reverse strand, counting down.
TGTGGACCCCGGTCCTATTTTAATCATATTGCAATCACCTGTTTACTTTTCCCGCACTGTTTACTTTACTCGCATATTATTACTGTTTTCCACTCGATACACTCATAACCTTTGTTTCAAGCAAACCGGTGAGATTGACAACCTCATCGCAAGTTGGGAGCAAAGTATTTGTTTGTGTGTGTGCAGGTTCCACAAACACCTTCAGTCGTCATTGTCTCTCCTCTCCTGATCGATAAACCTTGGTTTCTAAACTGAGGGAAAACTAGCCGCTACACTCATCATACCTTCATCTTGGGGTTCCCAACGGGCTGGTCATCACCACGCACAAGGACTTGCTGCTCCCACGTCAACTACACGCCACAGCTCTTTTTTTGGCGTTATCACCGAGTAGCATGCATCCAACTCCTAAAAGCCAAGTTTTCCAAAGTGTCCACCATACATACCTATTAGCAATTTGCTATTCCAAGTAAATTTGACTTGCTTTTATCTTCTCTTCAAATTAAACTCTTACCAGTGTTATGCGAAAATTGGTCAGTAAAGCTCTCACGAACCGGAAGGCACACTTTACTTTTTCCTTGTTCTTAAAAACTTGACATTGTGGTCTCTTATGTTGAGTTGTTATGCTTGCAAGTTGTAAGTTGGATTCTAGCCCATCCATGCTGTCATGGGGCAAGCTTTCAACATTGCACTTCTTATTTGAGTTGATATCATGATCTTTTGTTTATGGATGCCCGCGGTGTGAAATGAATTGGGAATCTTGTGGGGATCATGGAGTTTGTATATGTGTTAGGAAAATGCCTGGGCCGCCAATCTAAGCCATGCATAATTCATGGTGGAAATTTGCAGCATGCCCATAGTGGACATTCGACGACGCATCTCAAAATAAAAAGCTATACAAATGGTAAATAAAAGAGATGTCGAGGTGTTCATTGTCTGCTTGTCCTGTCATTTTGATGTGGGCTTGTTCCATGTCATCGGGCACGGAGGTACCCCGTTGGCGGTTCTTGATGATACACATATACTTACAATGACAAGAGCCTTGCTTGGGACTCTAAGTTGAGTAGCATGAGGTTTGGGTACTCGTATTCATGGGACACGAGGTTTTCGACTTAATATTTGTCAAGCATATGCATCATAATTATTCTCGCATTAACTCTAACCATTCAAGATGCTTATGATGGGGGCAATGAGAGCTCAAAGCCGGTAAGTAACATAATTTTTGAAGGTTATAAAACTTGCAATCACTGCTTCCCTCCATGAAGGGCCTTTCTTTTACTTTTATGTTGAGTCACCACCTTCTATCTTTATGCACCATTAAGAGAGCATAGTTGTCATTCTTAGTATAATGTGCATTGTCCCAAAGTTTTCATTGATTGATTCATATTGTTGGTTTCACTTGTTCTCAAATTATTTGTATCTAGTCGCCCTCTTAAACTTGAAGGTGTCCTATGCATTTATGTTTTGCTCTCTATGGAGGACAAGCTGAAAACCATTTGTATGTTTTTCCTTATAATTTGAACACACGTTTGACTTTCATTGTTTCATTTTCATGATCTTTTGTTTGTGTTCATTTTCATGTTTATAACATGGTTGCTAAGTTTCTATTGTCAAGATTATATCTTTCATGCCCATGTTTTAAGTTCTTATGATCCCAGCTCACAAATGCTTACATATATGATCAAGATTGTGTAGGTGCATGTCACCTCAAAAATTATTCTTTTGTTATCACTTACCTACTCGAGGGCGAGCAGGAGTTAAGCTTGGGGATGCTTGATACGTCTCCAACGTATCTATAATTTTTGATGCTCCATGCTTGTTTTTACACCATTTGCCTACTGTTTCGTTACACTTCGTGGCACTTTTATGCATTTTCTGGAACTAACCTATTAACAAGTCGCCACAGTGCCAGTTCCCTATTTTCTGCTATTTTTGTGTTTCAGAAGTGATACACAGGAAATATTCTCGGAATTGGACGAAACAAGTTCCTAAAGTCTTATTTTTCCCGGAAGCTTCCAGAGATCCGAAGAGGAGTTGGAGGGGGGCCACGAGGGCCCCACACACCAGGGCGGCGCGGCCAGGGGCCTGGTCGCGCCCCCTATGTGTGAGAGCCCCTCGGGCCACCTCTGACGATGCCCCTTCGCCTATAAAGACCCCCCGATGGAAAAAACCTAAGTACCCAATCAATTTTCTAGAACACATCGTGATCCGCCGCCGCCGTCGACCCGAAGATCGGGAGGGTCTAGAAGCTCTTCCCGACACCCTGCCGAAGAGGGGAATCGCCACCGGAGGTCTTCTTCATCGCCATGCTTGCCTCCGAAGCAATGAGTGAGTAGTCTATCTTGGACTATGGGTCCATAGCAGTAGCTAGATGGTTGTCTTCTCCACCATGTGCTTCATGTTTAGATCTCATGAGCTGCCCTACATGATTGAGATCACCGTTATGTAATTCTACATGTTTGGTTTGTTGGGATCCGATGAATATTGGTGTTATGATTGAGTTGCTATACTGAAATATATCTTATGTTATCTCTATGTTGTTTATGATCTTGCATGCTCTCTGTTGTTAGTAGATATCTTGGCCGAGTAGTTGCTAGTGACTCCAAGAGGGGGTATTTATGCTCGATAGTGGGTTCATGCCTCTATTTAATCTGGGGAGTGACAGAAACCTCTAAGGTTGTAGATGTGCTGTTGCTACTAGGGAGAAAACAACATTCATATGCTCGAGGGCATATGCTTTGTTTACATTACACACTTTGCTTAATGCAATTATCTGTTGTTCGCAACTTAATACTTGTGGAGTTCTCGGATTGATTCGCCACAAGTGGATTATTAGTCATTGATGCAGTTGGATGGCGGTCTATGTATTTTGTTGTAATGCCCAGAGTAAATCGCATAGTGATCGTCTTGATATATCACGTTATCTTTATTCTATCAATTGCCCAACTGTAATTTGTTTACCCAGCATGTGTTATTTATCTTATGGAGAGACACCACTAGTGAACTGTGGACCCCGGTCCTATTTCCATCATATTGCTATCACCTGTTTACTTTACTCGCACTGTTTACTTTACTCGCATACTTCTACTGTTTTTTACTCGATACGCTCATACCCTTTGTTTCAAGCAAACCGGTGAGATTGACAACCTCATCGCAAGTTGGGAACAAAGTATTTGGTTGTGTTGTGTGCAGGTTCTGCGTTGCAGCTAGCAAGCAAAGCTTGGACGAGGCGCCCTATAAATTGTCCAAAGCTGTCGCAAGCTAGCAAGCATCACCTTCAGTCGTATTGTCTGCTCTTCTCCTGATCGACATACCTTGGTTCTTAACTGAGGGAAAACTTGCTGCTATATTCATCAAAACCTTCTCTTGGGGTTTTCCAACTGGCCGGTCATTTACTACAAGCCAACAAGTTTTCTGGCACCATCAAACACAATCAAGTTTTCTGGCTTCATCATCACCGTGCCCCCATCAGTGGACATCATCCATAGGATTAATCAAGAGCTTGTTACCAAGTACAAGAAGGAGACTACAAAACTTTGGAAGGACATCTTTTCGCTCCATAAGACCACTAACCAATTACAAGCACAACTCTATGACTTGCAGAATCAAAACTGTGAGTATGAAGCTAGATTTCAACAAATGAGTGCTGCTGCAAGTTTCAGGATATTGGAGACCAAGACATACTTCCTTGACGGGGGACCTCTGCCTTGGAAGTACGATGATGATAAAGACTCACCACCACCACCGAAGGAGTAATTCATCATGGTATAGGCATCCCCTTGGCTTGTTCCAAGCTTGGGGGAGTGCCACGGTATCATATCATTACCTTTTACTCATTTACTTTTCAAGTAGAGTAATATCATGAATAGAGAAGTTATCTTATAGACTAGTTTGCAGTGTGGAAGTATCCTCCTTAGTTGGTTATCTATGTATTCCTTGGCGTGAGTTGCGGTAATGAAATATTAATGAGAAGTTTTATCGTTTACTTTCCGCACACTTTATTTTAGTTTGCAATGTCTCTCATATGACTAGTCTTGTTGATTAGTATTGGTATCACTTTGGGAGCATGAGTAAATTTAGTTGGTTTTGTCAAACTTAGCTTGGTCAGTAGCAACATTACCTTGAGGTTTGAGTAGAAAAGAAGAAAGAAGTACTTGTAGTTACATCACTTCCATTTTCCTTCATGTTTGGTTTATAAGCAATATTATTCTCAAAGTTAAAATCGTTGTACCTTCAAGGAAGTTTGCATGATTGTTCTTATTATATGTATGTTTGCTTGTTTCATGCAACTCTTATGCTTGCTACCCAGCCTTGCTAGCCAAAAACCTGTACTGAGAGGAAATACTTCTCGTGCATCCAACTCCCAAAAACCAAGTTACTTCCAAAGAGTCCATTATAAATTCCTACGCATGGTATTGCAAGCCATTCCAAGTAAATTTTCATGTGCTACCTCTCAAAAACCTTCAAACACTTCTCATTTTGTGCCACTATTTTTAGCTCATGAGGACGTAGTGGATGGGTTTGTTATCTTCCATACTAAATTAAGTGCCCCTCGACTAGGCAGCTTCATCTGCTCGTCATTAATTTTGCAAGGGAGCTGGTCAGACCATTGTAATCTCAAAAAGAAAAGAAAAAGGCACTCCTCCATGGTATGTGAAAGTTGGTTGGCACCCGATGAAATTGGTTAGCCATGGTTTGAGAAAGGAAAATGTGGGAAGGAGTGCCAAGCTATAAAAGAGCACCAATATGCCAATTAATCAAACATCTTGGAACTGCTCTCACTTGTTTAGTATGGAAGATATCAAGAGCTCCGTTGCTAGTCATTGACAAAAGCAACCACCTCCCAAAATAACTTTTATCTCTGTTTTACAAATGAAAAGCTCTAGCACATGTTTAATCCCTGCTTCCCTCTGCGAAGGGCCTGTCTTTTACTTTTATGTTGAGTCAACCTATTCCCTTCTATCTCAAGCAAGCATTTGAGTTGTTATGTTTCACTCATCCATATGTTGATCAGTTTAATCATGTTTATTAACTTCTTTTGTTAGTATAATTCTTTTGTCTGAAGGAATATATCTTTCAAAGCTTTCTTTGAATGCAAGAGTTTGTTTTGTTGAGCATATAGTTTTTGCAATATTAGCTCTGTTTTAAAAAGGCTCCGTTCAAAAATAAGTATAGTTTGTTCATTGTTCTCTGACCAAGAACTAAGGTTTACCACCACCAATTATAGTTTACCTTGTGCATCCTTATTTGTGATTCCCTTTTACTTATTGCAAGTCTATATCATATAAAGGGAAGTTGCTGTCTATTATAAATTGCACCTTAGTGAATGTGATGCTTCTTGTCCGTATTTTGATTATCGACACTTCACTCCATAAACTTGTGGTCATGTTTACCGAGTTTAGTTTTTGCTTGGGGACAAGCGAGGTCTAAGCTTGGGGGGGGGGGGTTGATACATCCATTTTGCATCACTATTTTGTATCATAATTTACTGTTATTCATTGATATATTTCACATTTAGAGATAATACTTATGTTGTTTCCTCTGTTTTTACATGTTTGATGATCATTAGAGGATTTGCTGCCGGAGTCAGGATTTTGTTGGAAAAAGGACCGTCAAGACACCATATTACGGAAGATCAAGAAATTCTAGAAAAATACCAGGAAATTATATTTTGCCAGAAGACTGAAGTAGCCAGAAGGAGGAGGCGAGAGGGGCCACAGGGCAGCCTCACCACCAGGGGGCGCGGCCCAGCCCCTGGCCGCGCCGCCCTATGGTGAGGCCACCCTGGCCCACTTCTGCCATCATCCCTTCGCGTATTTCATCGTCCCCGAAAACCTAAGTCAAGGGGGGGCTCAGAGATAGACACCGCCGCCTCTGCGGGGCGGAAAACACCAGAGAGAGAAAAGCTCTCCAGCAGACAGAAATCTGCCGGGTAAATTCCTTCCCGGAGAGGGGAGATCATCGCCATCATCATCGCCATCGCACCGGACTTCATCGGGGTCATCATCATCATCATCTCCATCACCAGCACCTTCATCTCCACCATCACCATGCCATCCCGCTGTAACATCTTGAGTTGAATCTTGTCAAATTCTCAGGGGAAACTTTCCCGGTGTTGATTACTCTTGTGGTTGATGCTATTGAGTGGAACCGTTGAATTAAGGTTTATGTTTAGATTGTTATTTACCATTATTTCACCTCTGATCATGATCCATATGACGTCTTGTGAGTAGTTCGTTTAGTTCTTGAGGACATGGGAGAAGACAAGTCGTTAGTAGTGGAATTATGTTGAGTAATATTTAATGGTTTGATATTTATTTGTTGTGGTGCTATTTCACTAGTGGTGTCATGTGAATGTCGACTACATGATACTTCACCATTTATGGGCCTAGTAAGATGCATTGTGTATTTGGCTACCAATTGTGGGGTTGCTGGAGTGATAGAAACCTAAACCTCCGTTGGGAAACCATTACACCAGAGAGCGTAGGATCTTAGAGTTTAAGGCTGTGGTTAGATTTATCTTAATTACTTTTTTGTATTTGCGGATGCTTGCAAGGGGTATAATGACAAGTGTGTATTTATCCTAGTAAGGGTAGTGCGCTAGCACAGGTTCACCCCCATAACACTTATCAAACCAATAAAGATTATTTAGCGGTATGAAACGAAAGCACTTGACAGGAACTCCCGTGTGTCCTCGAAAACGTTTGATCATCATAAGTTACACAACTGGCTTGTCCTTTGCTCTAGAAAGGATTGTGCCACTTGCAGCAATTATTACTATTGTCTTTTATTTACTCGTACTTTATTTACTTGCGTTACCAAATACCCCTGAAAACCCGTTTGCTAGTATTTACAGTGAATCCTTGATCAAAACCACTTGTCAACACCTTCTGCTCCTCGTTGGGTTCGACACTCTTATTTATCGAAAGTACTATGATACACCCCCTATACTTGTGGGTCATCAGGGGATCCCATCGGGGGGCGGTGCTGCGTTCGTCTTCCATTGCGAGCGTCCTGTGTGAGGGGTAGTTACCGGTTGGAGATGGAGGGGATTTTTTTCTATGCACTAGTGGACACGTGTTCGCAGGCGAAGACGGGGGATCCGGGGTAAAAATCCCCCGGAGGACGCTCAGCAGTACCCTTATTCAAAAGCATCCACATTTGTTGGGACAACATGACTAAATTAATAGAGTGCAAACCTGAAAACCCATACCCCCCCCCAATTTACTTGGGGATGCATATTCTCCACCAACCAATGCATCTTTTATACACATCCGAATCACCCCACTAGTAAGCAAACATGGCATCATTTATATCTTTGCATAGACTCTTCCGTAGCTTAAATAAGACCGCCATACTTCCTCCGTTCTGGTTTAAAAGGCCTACACGTATTTCTAGGTTGTCAATTTGAACAACATAATACAAGGTATATATTATACAAATTATATCATTAGAAACTATAGATCTTCTAGTTTGTAATGATATAATTTTTATGTTGTATAATTTATATTTTATTAGTCTAATTGACAACCTAGGGATACGTGTAGGCTCTTTAAATCGGAATGGAGGTAGCAGCAAACACCGGAATTGACTAAATTGTTCCTTTCAATACCCCCTTCCTCTAAATAAAACCTTCTCCCTAGTCCGTTTGACCTCTGAATAATCCTATGAAGACGAGAGTGGACAAATGGCTCCCGAGCTTCAGGGATCCAAACTTTGAAAAAAAAAAACTCGAAAATGGCATTTGAAAGGTTTAGAAAAATCAGGATAGAAAATCTGGATGTAGATAATTATGAGATCCACGAGTGTGCAAAAATTCAACGCGAACTCGCTGAATTTTAGGTTTAGCAAAAATGACAAATCCATGAATATGGGTCTAGTGAACACTGCATAGTTTCAAAGTTTGAAATTCTCACAAATTTACCATTTTTTGCCGAGCCTACATACAATGAGTTTCAGGTTGATTTTTTGCAAACTATTAGATCTCATAATCATCTACATCAAAATATGCTGTCTTGTTTTTTTAGAAACTTTCAAGTGCAATTTTCAAATTTTTCAAAAAAAAGCTCCATGGAGCTCGAGCTCCATTTGAGGTTTTCGTTTGAAGACACTTTATGTGCCTTTGCTTTCTCATTGTCTTTGTTTCTTTAAATCTTGCGGTTTACATAACTCATGCACACTTTCATGCTTATATACATGCACAGAGGACCTAACTACAAAACTGAATCGGTTTCTAACTCAAGCTTTATGGGAGATAGATAACTACAAGACCTTCTCACAGTGCAACATGACAAGCTGCGAAATAACCATTCATAATTGACTGCTAACATAACACGACTTGTACTCCTAGTGTAGCACATATCAACTAAAACCAACAAGGTACAGCAAGCCCCAAACAACTAGCTCACACTAATATGAGGACAAGAAATCACAAGAGGATAAACACTAAGAGATTTATTAGCATGCACACATCAATGTTCTCTCGACATGAATATATCCTCTGTTTCATACCTCCATTTTATTCTGAATGTTTGAACCTTAAAGACCAACACGTCTAGGGTTAGTTCTGGCAATGGGCGACCATGCAGGTCTTCCCTTGAGGGGAGTCGTTTCCTTTGCTTCTAGAAATGGTTTCCATGACATCAACGAGATCTGATCTAGGGGTAACATTTCCAAGTTTATTTTGAAGGAAGAACTTGCAGTGTTTTCGCATGTGATAAACTCCATGAGTGGAAAACACCAGAGCACAAAGTAAATCACCATGCTTAATCGTCCTCCCCTAACTAACAAAAACTCTGGTCTAAACCCTATATGCCATCGTCAATGGTGACAAAGGAGATGGAGGTGGCCAAGGGGGCTAGTGTGAGGCACTTTCCCACCCGAAGTCGACTAGTAGCAACACAAGTGTGTGGACAAGGTGATGAACATGACACATGTTGAGGAGAGGAGCAACTAGGATGCATATGTGACTGAGGAAGACCCTGATAGGAGAATGCTCGGATTTGTAGCGTTGTAGACATGGAAAATGATGTACATTGAACCGGTCAATGAGGAGGTGGACGAGCAACATAATACATGGCAACTCATGGCTCTGCGTAGCGGATGCCATAAGCACAAAAAATATTTAACTTTTGTTAATAGGTATCAAAATTCTGGACTGCAATTCGATTGCATTGCTACATGCAATTCGATTGCATTGCTACAATAAGAATTGCTTCTTGGCATCTCTTTTCTTGTATGACGATCTTGAGTTTACGATGAGAGGAGGGTCGTGGATTTTGAAGGATTATGCGCTGCTAGTAAAACCCTTCGAAAGCAACATGATAGTTGAGACATGTGATTCACAAGTTGTGAGAATCAATACTCAACTCCGTACCAATGTTGGTCTAACTTCAATGTGTCGCGGAAGAAGCAAAATGACGCAACATTAAAATAACTCATGACCTCTCTCGGTATATTTTTGTATGCACATTTTTTGTTACATGGATGTTTTTTGAAATGTTACGATTTTTTATAGTTTTATACTCAATAAAAATGATTCTTTTTTGACGATCTCAGTAAGGCCCCGCTTGGATTACAGTTTCAATTTACCTCTGTCAATATTTTCGGCCGCATTTTGTTGTCAGAGCTGGATTTTTAGCAGGGCCTCGGGAGGTCCGTGAATTTTTCTGATAGTTTTGGTTAAATTACTGGAAACCAAGCGGGCCCTAAAAGTAATGCTAAGACGTGGTAAACGTTTTTTTTTTTTTGAACTAGACGTGGTAAACGTTGAGCGGGCGAGTATTGCACGGCGGTGAGGCGGTCGATTGGGCGTTTCTATTGCAGTATTGCGAGATCGACGACTATCGCTGCCCGAGTACAAACGTGGCGAGGAGCCTAGGCGCAGATCTCAAAGCGCGGCCAGATGGTGGACCCACCAGCTCCGGTGTACGGTGGGCCGGGTCCATCCGTCCGCTGGGCTCGATCCAACCCGCTCGCCTCGGTGCTTCCTTTCCTAGGCTAAAGTGGTCTCGTCATCGTCGTCTCCCTCCTTGCCTCGGCGGCGTTGACCTCAGCTACCTTCGACATGCACTCTCTGCTCCTCAGGCCGCTCCCGAGCGGGAGCATGGGCGGTCGGCTCTCCCCGGCGGCGCCGAGGCGGCCCGGCGCGGTGGTGTGGGCCGGCGACCGGAGATGCCGGCGCGGCGGCGTTGTGGCGGCGGGGGCGGGGGCGTGGATGGAGGAGGCGGGGACGGAGGTGCTGGAGGAGGCGGCGCGGCGGAACCCTGCGCTGTCGGAGTCGTACCGGCCGGCGGGGCTGCCCCGGCCCAACGGCACGGTGCTGGAGGCGCAGGGGCGGGTGTGCACGGGCCCCGAGCAGACGCGCCCGCTCGGGGAGGAGCAGGCCATGCGGGTCCTCGACACCATCCTCCGCTCCGGTGAGCGCTCGGCCTCCTCTTGCTTCGGTTCTTCGTCCTGGACACCGTGTTTGCTGTGGTGATTGATTACCAGCGATTGGAATTTAGCTTGCTGTTATCACATACAGATTGTAGAGATTGTGTTGGGTGATAATTTCTCTTATATTATTACGTTGAGCCCGAGCCTAATGCTTAATCATGCACTCTGTATATGCACTACACAAATGGGTAACCACTAACCACTTTTTTATGCCAGGCAACAGAAAATAGCTTAATATGTAATTTTCGAAAGTTATGCTATTTCATAGGACATTTTAACGCATGAATCAAGAACATATATCTGACGCCTAATTGTGTAATACATTAACATGTAAATGTATTATTTAGGCTACATTTAATATATTTGGCTGATGGATGTAGGATTACTGCCTTTTACATTTTGCTAGTAAGTACTTACTTGGGAGGAACTATAGGTCCGGCTTTGATTTTTTTTTCCTTCTTCTCATGCCTTGCATAAAATTCACACTATATTTTCCGTGTAAACTCTTTTGTAGCGACGGGAGAACTCAAAGACGATCCCGTGTCCAGTGCTCAGTTGGGTGCATTCTTTGCTGGCATGACAATAAGAGCTAATTGTTTTCCCGAGGCCACCCAATGGAGTGAGGGTGAGCGACGTGCCATGAGCCTATACTGGCCACGCCTTGTCCATGTTCTCCCTCCCGAGGTGAAGTTTATAGCGGACCCTGAAGGCACGATCATGGGAGCAAATGGTTTAACAGGACCTCGGTATATCGGTGAAGGAACTGCGGAGATGAGACTCGTTGGTGCTTTGAGGGAAGTGCTTGCTGGTGGCCATTTAGGTTACGAGGAAGTTCAGTGTGTATTAAAGGATGTTCTACCAATTGGGTCAATAAGTGCAAACTCAACAGTAGTCAGTGAAGCACTGCTAGCAGCGTTTTTGATTGGACAGCGGATGAATAGGGAAACCGATCGTGAGCTCAAAGGATACTGTCTAGCCTTCGATGATGAACTAGGTACCACTATTTGGGTTAATTTGTAGTGAACTGTGTAGAAAAAACCAACAATGTCATTAACACCACTTTCTATCAGGTCCTCCCCCAGTTGCTGATGTCGATTCCCTGACACACTATGGTGAGCCCTATGATGGGAATACACGCTTTTTTAGGAGTACTCTGTTCGTTGCAGCTGTTAGAGCCTGCTATGGCGAGTCTTGCCTCCTCCATGGCGTCGAATGGATGCCACCTAAGGTCAGTACAAAGCATATCCAGCAACGGTCATCGTATAAGAGTATACGTAGTTGTATTTTTCTTGTGGTTCGATGACGGGCTTTACCTGTTATATAATTTATTTACAAAAACCATCTGTTATTACTTAATAGCCAAGGTTTTCAGGGTGGCATAACAGAAGGGCAGATGCTCAAATTCATGGGTGCAAACACACACTTGTCTCCTACACAAGCCAAACGACTATTGGAGGTGTGTGTTGGTGTGCTAACCTGCAACCCTCTTTCACTGCTGAGTGTTGACTGCATCTGACCACATGAACTGCGTGGTTGCTTTCAGGATGAGGATACTGGTTTTGCATACCTACATCTCCAAGAAGCTTGCCCGTCATTGTAAGTTTGACATTTCCTTGGTAACTTTATGTACAAATGACTAAAGGCATTGCTGAGTGAATGTTCCTGCAGAGTGCAGACATTCGTTTTAGGACACAGTTACTAGCTTTGCATATTAAAAACAGCAAGAAGTATGTGTTCTTTCGGTGCAACAAAATACGTCATTTGATTTGACTTGTGTTAAAATAAGTTATTTGCTCAGGTAAGTTAGTTGTTCTGCATTTAAAGGTGTTCACTAACATGTTGTTATTGTAGATTTTCCATTATCGGGCTTAGGGAGCATATCAAGAAAAGACCACCCTTGGCAACTTCTGAGAAAGTTCAACAATTTGTGAGAGTGAGTAACACTCTTCTCGTTGTGTGTGAAACGCTAAGAACTGGTAGCATGATAGCACAATGATATAGCAACTGCTCTATTCTTTGCAGTATGCTATATTTACATTCTATCACCATTTATGCTTATTAATACTATGCACAGATATTGATTCACAATTTCACAGCTGCTAGACCTTCAACTACTAATATAAACATGTAGCACCATCTGGTGTCTCCCTTTGATAGTAAATTGAATACCGGATTAAGTGCTTATGTTTGACAGCGGCAAGTTTTTTTTTTGTAATTATCCAATTCCATGTCATTGAAAGTATTAGACATAACTTATATGACCACCTTATGGGGTAATGGAGTATCTGTTGAGAAGTAACGTTATGTTTTTTGTTTACTTGACCTTGTTCACATATTGTTCTGTTGTAAATATCGCAAATGCTGTTTTACTTAATGCTACTGGTTTATTGTTAAAAATATTGTTGGCCTTTATTTTTATCATAGGCACGGGGAAGGGAATCGATGGTTGCTGGATTTTATCATGTGGGCTATGAAGATCCATTGCTTATGCTTATGAGAAGGAGAACTGTTCATGCTGGATTAGTTGTTAAGGTAAGTAGTTTTTTGCCTCGTGCCATCTTGAAGGCTTAATGTTACTGTTATTTCTTTCCTCTACTTAGCCAAAACTTGTGGTTATAACTCATTTGTGGAAAACTTGGCCTGCTTTCATTAGTATCATTTGAGTGTCATTTCTCATGGATATGATGTTTTCTGGATTAATTGGACCCAGTACAGTTCTTACCATTGTTGTTCTTATCAGATTTTTGAATATGATCGTTAAATACTCTTCTTTAATCAATTTATTGGTCGTTATTCCTGCTAAGACAATTTTATGGTACCCACTTTAGGGTGAGGAGGGTGCACTTTCTTTGACAACCAAGGCAAGGTCGACTAATGCATCAAAAGGGCTTCCAGTGAACCATTGCTCAGGGTTCCGGACACCAAACGGCGTAAATTTCTCCGAGGCTGATGGTACAAACATGAAACCTGTTACCCTTGTTATTTATTAGTCATATTTAATATATAGGGGTCACTGTCGTGTATGCTGGAGGAGAGGGGACTTTTTAACTCTTACCATTTTTAGTGGCAAAGAATTTCTCCACTGAAGTTAGGAATGCATTGAATTTGCTTATATTCAAGATTTGTTATACCTTGGTCTTCCATTCACGTAAAAGATGAGTTTATGACGACAATGATAGCCACAGAAAATTCTACGATTGGAATAGCCTTGTTGTGATTTGTGAATGCCAAAGAACTTGGTTAAGATATGATTCCAGTTTGAGCTTATCTTGTTTATCTTGCAGGTATTTCTAGAGAAAGCTTCAGTGTTGCTGTGAATGCTCAGGAACTTGGTTTCAAATCCACCGAAACTCCAAGAACTGATAGATCGGTAAGTCTTTTTGCCCTGTCTGCGGTTGCTGGTATCTCCACTTCATATTTCTCCATTGTGTTCCAACGAAGGATGGGCATTATTTATTCACCCCTGTTAACATTTAGTGTTTCTGTGCGTCACCCAAAACTGTTGGCATGAAATGTATTTTCCTTTTACTCAATGTATCTCCACACTGAATCAGGTCCTGAAAAACTTGGAGCTTGGTTTGTCAGCGTTGGGTGGGGACAAAGGGCCTGCCTATGACAGGATAGTTCTCAACGCAGCTATGGCTGACCACTTGTTAGGCTGTAGTGGAGCTCAGGATATCAACTCCGCGCTCGACAGGGCAAGGGAAGCCATTGACAGTGGTAATGCTCTGAGAAGGCTCATGAACTACATAAAGACCTCGCACAAGGTGTCATAGTTAGTCTCGACAAAGTGCTAACTGTAGATTTTGGTCCCACATATACTTTGCCTTTTTCATCTGGAAATCTTGTTGTCACTAGAAAATTTTGTAACCCCTCATCGCTGAAAGATGGGTCCAGGCTCCACATGTCATTGACATCAGCGATGAAAAGGTATCGTGGTGGCAAAAAAGGGAAGACCCTTTCAAGTTGCTCAGTTAACACGGATAAGAGCTGGTGTGTGAATGCTCTTTTACAAGGCTTGTCAATAAATTAGATTTAATTGAAACGAACCACAGCTTGTTGAGGATTTTGTTGGCGAGATTTTTTTTGGCTTAAACTCGTCTTGATCGTGTCGTGAGAGGAGGTGATGTTGTGTGTAACACATGTGAACAGTGTTCGAGATTTCTATGTGTTATGCACATCTCGAACACTGTTGGCATGTGTGAAAATCAACATTTGTATAGTGAGAACATATCTTGTACGTTGACGCGTGGGGAGTACTTTCGATATTCCTGTGCGTGTTTTCCCTTTCTAGAAATCTCTAATAATTAGGATTGAAAATTCACACCATGGACTCTATATGTACTGTCTCACAATTTTCTAATGAAATTTTGACCCATAGCTCGAGAAATAAAACGAAAAATCCAGTGATGAATGATAGCTGACACAAGTTCGGTTACGAGTTGGCCTATTATCATTGTAGTCACCAAAATTATCTATGACTTCTATGCTTAGCTAGCTATGACTCGAATATTGATTTGAATATCTAAGAACCGAGACTTGATAAAGGTATTGCGGTGACAAAAGATCTTATATTTATGAATAGAGAAAGTACATGTTATGTTAATGCCATAAATAAAAGTCGTGATTTTTTGAATCAGAGGCAAAAGCTTTCCTCCATCTCATTAATTTAGAAGAGTTCAAATGAAAATAAAAATAAACGAAAGGCTCCAAAGTAAGGAAACAATGTCTACTCCCGCAGCATAAAAAAACTCGGATGTTTCGCACCCGCTCGAACCCAATTGGCGGTCTCTACTTTCACTCTCCAGAATGACGGCATGGAGTGCACGTTCCTAAAAACTAGCATTTCGCACGGTCCAAGTCTCAAAGATGATAACATAAGCAATGAAGCCACTCCTTTCTCCTCCGTCCTTGTGTGTTGACCATCGAGAACCATCACTCAATCGAAGGGTGGGTTGGCCAATCGGCGGTAAGGTCGGGGTCAAGACCAAGCTATGCGAAGACATCATTCCAAATACGCATCGAGTACTGTGACTTGAACACAATGTGTGTCGGTTTCTGGTTCTCTCTTGCAAAGTTCACATAACCCGCAATTAGGCTATCCCTTCCGCTGCAACCTATCCGCCGCACACTCCATCTTGCAAAATGAGCCACACAAAAAACTTGCACTTAGGCGACCCAATTACTCCAAACTGACTATTCCATGACCGTGGGAAATAGTTCCTTCAAATTAATTGAGTGGGTACGCCGATGCCGCCAAGTAAGGTCGGGGTCAAGACCAAGCTATGCGAAGACATCATTCCAAATTAATTGAGGGCGCATGTTCAACTTTCGGACTACGCTACCTCCCCACACCTTCTTCTTAATTAAAAATCGCAGGGGCTCCTCCCCCTGTGATCTCATTTTTAAATACTATCATCCGGCACATCCTCGATGAGGTGCGCGTCTTGTATCACATTCACTACCTAGTATCCACAAGTCATAGAATTCGCGAATATGCTGGACAGAGAACTCAGAGGAGTTATTGATGGTGTTGATCCAATAGTCTTCCTGCAAACCTTTCTTGACACAAAAAATTTTCATCTTAGAGAGGATAAAGATGGAGGGAGAAATATCTTTTGGCCTCCTTCCATTCAGCCATGACGTCTGCCAGAAAATGGCCTTGGAGCCATCCCCAACCAAAGACCCTGGTGGCCGCATGGAACAGATCCATGTCCATGTCATCGCACGGGTGCCTTAAATCAACCCAAACTCGGTTGCTGTATTTCCACTGCCGCCATGGCCATATAAGACGCAATTGTGACTTTTAAGATGAGTTTTTCTAGCTTTGGGAGTACTATGACTATGTGCACCATATGCATGTGAGCACTAGACACATTCCTCTAGTGTATTACACATTTACACCCAGAGTATGACATATGGTCCCAAATGCATCTATTGATCGACGTGCTTACCCATGATCAGCCTATATGGCAAGACATAAGACTTAGTGAGTTTAGAATTTGAGTAAATTCAAAATGAATGGGGGATTTTAAAACAAATGGTAAAGCACTGGAAAGCTGAGTAAGAGTTATTTATCATTAGTATGAGTGCGTTGCTACGACCTTGTTGTGTCTAGGTCAGAAAGAAACATCATCGTCACTTCTACCTAGCAGTGTTATGCTATGGGTGCATAGATGAAAAAAAAATCGTAAGAAAAGAAACAACATTGTCACTTTCTCTTAGTAGCGTTGTAACAGGTGAATCAAGCATCTTGTATGTTCACTATGTTCCATCTACTTGTTGATATATAAAAGGTTTAGTCTGCTTTGGCCTGCCGTAGTTTAGTAAAAAAAATAAAGAGAAATGCAATTCCAATGGAAGCTTTGCACAAAATTAACAACGAGTGATTTTTCACCAGTTTCAAATCCCAAGCACAAGACAGGTATTTCATCAAAATTGTCTACTCCCTCCTATCCAAATTAATTGACACAGATTCATTGAATCTAGACAGAGTTTAGGTAACATTTTGCCTAAATATGTGTCAACTAATTTGGATAGGAGGGAGTATAGAATCTTGTGTTGTGCAAATCAGTGGTAATATAAACATGACAACTTGTGTTATACAACATGTGCATTCTCCATAAATATGTCAGCTTGTGTTAAATAAATGGAAATTATGACAAGTTGATTATAACAAAATCAAGTATAAATAAAGGAAGACAGTATTCAAATACGGTATTCCTTTATTTATACTTGATTTTGTTATAATCAACTTGTCATAATTTCCATATCAGGTAATGAACGTTTTCTAGCTCCGAAATTGTCAGATCAGCAGGACTTGCCTGCTCAAGCAAATAGATGTTACTGCTACTGTCACTTGCGTACACAGAAAAGCTCCACAACGTGCCACTAAAGTAATCACAACCATGAATATTGTCTACACACTCTGGAAGCCTAACAATTTGTTCGCACCCATCGAGCACCAGCTTGGTCAGGTAGCTTGCACTATCTGGTATTATAAGATGATAAGCATTATCAGACAAATCCAGCTGCTCCATATTGGGAAGGGTGCATATACAGTCAATAAAACACTCAGTTTCATCCCTTGAGTGGTCAAAGATATATTGTAAGCACTTTGATAGATTCAAATATCGGAGTTCTCTTAGGTTCCGACAACATGATAAGTCAAGATGTATCAGTCCTTTCATTTCAGCAATCGACTCTGGCAATACTGTGAGACCACAGGTAGAAATTCTAAGATAATTCAACTTCGAGAGCATACCGATATACCTGGGATTAATTGGAAGTTTGGAACCCAACCACCTGAAATGCTAAGATACCTCAACTGCTTTAATTCACCAATAGAAACTGTCAAATCATACCCACTTTCTATGCTTAAATCTAAGACACGGACTTGCTTAGCTGCTGAAAATGCTTCACTGTTTGAAACTTTGTCTGCAAAATGTAGCGTCCTTATTTTTGCAGGTGAATTTGCGGATGAATTTAATGGCTTTGTACAATCTGTCAGCCATGCATAGCGGCAGTTGGGGCCCTCCAAGTTATATTCGTCAGCCATAACCGATCTTGCGAGGTCATGCACCAGGTCATGCATAATGAGCCGTGTAGAATCTTTTCTTCGTTCGAAAATCCCAACGTCCACCTGCAGGAATAACATACAACAGTGTAAGACTTATGGGTTTTCCCTTATTAGCAACTGGAGGAATAAAATAAGCAAAGTGCTAACTGGGTGCTAATTCAAAGGCTATAACTCGGCTGAGTTTTCCATCTGAATTTATTGCATTTTTACTTTTTTTCCCTACGTTGACAGTTTCTTTTGTAAATTTCAACAAAATTTTCATCTAATTATTGTCACTTTCATCTAATGCCTTCCACAGTATAATACAGTGAGGAACAGTAGCATACAGGTAGTAGGGAGGAACAGTAGCATACAGGTAGTAGGGTCCATCACCAATTGATGATTAGGTATTTCAAATTAATGAGACCGAGTAACAAATTGTCTCTCTTCACAAGGTATTTAAAACTTTAAATGGCTCAACACAGCAGCTCCACAGCGATTCACAATTAAGAACATATTTAAATTGTTAAAAACCATTAACAACATACACTTAATGTAAGAATCCGACATTAGCAAAACAACTGCGATGAAAAAGATTCAACTACCTCAAGTATATAAAACTCAAAAACACCAACTGTTGCTCGAGCCAAAAAAAATTATAAACGGAACTCTGCATGGGGAAGACGAGCTGAAATTGTAGAGCCAGAGTCAGTCAACGAGGCTATACAAGATGCACTGCTACAGTATTAGGGCGGCGCATCTCTTTTGCATCATGCAATATTCATCCTATGAGTAAAAAATAGTGCGATGCAAAGTCATGAACTAGAAATTCAAGTAATTAAAGAACAAATATCAAGGGTTTTAATTTTTCGCATGTACATTTTCACATATTTGTACTCTTTCTATAGATACATGATCAAAGAATGCAATGGAACATGTACATTTTTAAATATCAGTCATTTGAAAACAGAAGTAGTAAATTGGTTCCTCCAACATAATGCATGGAAAGCTTTCACAGAAAATACTCTCAGCATCTCCATAAAAAAAGCACTACCGGACAGAGTTGTAGTTACTATATTAAATAAAATAAGAAAACAATTATTTCTGTAGGTATTGTATAACTTACCTTTGACGATTGAAGAAATGACATCTCCAGAAGCTTCGTAATATAACTCTCACCGAGCTGCCAGGTAGAGAATGTACTAGATGGCTCCATGAATCCAAGAGCAATCCAATTATGAATTAGATCATCACTGATCATGTCGTATCCTTTTGGAAAGATTGCACAATAAGCAAAGCATAACTTCAAGTTTGGAGGCATGAAGTTGTAGCTTAAGAGCAAGGATGCAAGCACTTCATGTGTAGACGATGTTTCTTTGGACGCAGATAGATTTCAAATATGGTTGGATCTGATGGAATCCCATACATCATATTTCTTGGATTTCAACATGTGTCCAAGTGATTGAGCAGCTAAAGCCACACCTCCACAGTTTTTTGCAATTTCCTTCCCAATTGGCTCCAAGCGCTCTTTGTCCTGCCTGGTTTCAAACTTACTTTTCACTTTTAGTATATCCCATCACATCAGATCTGACAAGGGAGGTAATTCGAATGGATCAACAGTACCAATTTCTTGTGCAATGCTTTCTTCGCGTGTGGTAACCACAACTAACACCTTGCTCCCCTCTCCCTACTTCAGCATAGCCTTCAATTCTTGTAGGTGAGAAGGATTGCGCTCCCACAGGTCATCCAAAATGATCAGGATCCTCTTACCAGTGAACAACTTTTGAACTCGGGTTTGAATGCTATGTAAATCATCAGATATTGGGCTACCCGGTGATAGTTGTGATATTATGATGTTGCCAATCTTTTTCAGTTCAAATTTCTGGGATACATAGACCCACACCAGAGAGCATTCTTTGAACTCAGAATCATTGAAAACTAATCTCGCCAAGGTGGTTTTTCCAATGCCTCCAATGCCACATATGGGGAAGATGGTGGTCCCTTGAGTGGTGCTCCCAGATATACAAGCCATGATTTCTAATTTATCAACGGTCCTTCCGATGGTTTCTGCTTCCTCCACATTCCATGCTGTCTCCCGGATATCAGGAACTTGATTATCCTCGCTTCTAGTTTCTGGTAGAACACGATAATTATTACGGTCGTCTGTTATCTTTTGTAGCCGCTTTCGCATCTTTTTCATCTTCCGTGGCATCTTAATCTTGTTCAACGTAGCTGCCCACTGTAACACGTACAAATTGATTTGTAAGTACCATGGAAGGATCTCTATGCAAAAGAGTATTCCGGTTAATTGTTTGTTTCCGTTATGTAGTACTCCCTCCGTTTCAAAATATAAGATGTTTTAGCTTTGTGAAGCAAATGTATTTAGACATCTTTTAGTGTGTAGGTTCACTCGAATACACACACTAAAACATGTCTAGATACATTTGCTTCACAAACCTAAAACATCTTATATTTTGAAACGGAGGGAGTAGTAGCATAATGGAAAATGGGTGCCAAATAGGAACGCAGTTCGGAAAAAAAAACACAGAGAAAACAGCAGCATTCAGATCCAGTTTGATGCAACCAAATGGTTAGAATCTTGCATACCAGGTCGGTGTCAGCATCGAATTCATCAAACATGCCGGAGATGTCGAACATGGCGTCCTTGAGCCGCTTCAGCCACAGAAGCGCCGAGTTATCCGTGATAGACCGCCTCTCAGCGTCGCCGAGCACAGCCTCCGCCGACTCTAGCGTGCGGGATGTGTGTCTGTTTGGCTACGCCTTGCTGCCGGTCGTTTTCCTGCTTTGCTTTGGTAGTCAGTTGGCCAATTTGCCAGGCCACGGGTCAACCCATTTCAATTCACAAACCTGCTCCTTCTGTCGTTCATGGCTTTGCGTACTCCGCATAGAAGAACACCGCGGCTGCGCGGACAGGTTGACGGGTTTGACCGTCGATCTCCTTGCGAGCGCCTCGCCATTTCCGCCACCGCTGCCGAGATCGCGAGAGGAGGGAGCAAGCTGCGAAGGCTGAACGGCAGCCGCCGCTGTCCGTCTGCGCGCGGCCTCCACGGCGTGTGTCCACAACCCGTTCGACGTTAGTCCACCTCCGCCGCGCGCGCATCGGCGCATGGATGGTGGGTCGGGCTCCTTCGCGCCCGCTCGCGTGGAAGATGTGGACGGCTGGGGGCCGGGCACAGCGCGCGCGACGGGATGGTTCTGTCTGCAACCTGGCGGCTGGCGCTGACCCAATTCGCTCGTCGCCATGGTGATTTTCGGCTGGGGGCTGCGAAATGCTTTGGCTGTTGCCCTCAATCACAGCCAATGGCGGGGTCAGCACGTTGACGTGCTCCAGGCGCTGTTTTGCCGTCTCCGTGCCACGCCCACAACCTGTTTGACACTCGTCCACCTCAGCTGCATGCCTACCGAGCGCGTGATCTCTTGCGCGCAAGGAATATCGCACAAGCGCAGTAGCAGTGGCCAGCCAGGGATCCTGCAGTCTGCCTGACACCATGGATGGTTTGGTCCTCATTGTGGAGTGGTGGCTCATGTGTGTGGCCACCTGGTCCGCGGCACGCCCACCACCTGTTCGACACTCGTCCACCTCTGCTGCATGCCACTGTCCCCTCTCAAGAACACACTGACAGAGGCCACCTCGTGGAGGCACGGAGCATAGCACGAGCAGGGATACCAGTGGCTACTTGCCAGCCCGAAGGGGATTCCGTACTCTGCATGACACCACGGATGGTTTGGTCCGCATTGTGGTGGTGGCTCAAGTTGCGTTGCTTCTTACTGCAATTGGAATGTTCATCCGTGGAGATCTTCACCCATCACATCACACCAGGTTTGCCACCGGCCTTAATTTTGCTCATCCCATTGGATAGCATGATTAAGCAACATAAGTAGATCTTTCTTGTTCGTACAGTCCGGAGTCGTGCGTTCGTAATTTCCTGTACTAGTCTCATTATTGTGAATTTATATAATTACAGCAGCATGTAAGATCCATTTATTGTTTGATTCAAGTTATCTGCCATGTGTTAGCATGGTTTGATACTCTGATTGGCATTGCACGTTCCTTCCAGTAATCCCTTTCAATCATTTTAGCCCACACTGGTCAGGACCAGAGCAAAAACACAGAGTAGCCCCACGTGGTTTTAGGAGGAAGACAAATTATGTTGCACGATGACCAAGCAAAAGTACCTACAATGACTGAAGAAGAAACAAACCATCTGACTTTCACATACTGTACTCAGTTATACCCCAAACTCAAACAATTACCATACTTCGATTTACACACTATCTATATTTACAATCGCTCTTTCAATCCAATGGCCATAGAGAAACCTTGAAGTTCACTAGTACCATCACGGCATACTACACCTCAAGTAAATAGAATACAAAAGTACAAATAGCAAACAAAAATATACATGCTCTAAGGTGAATGCAGTTTCAAGATTTTGGTAATTCAGATTTTGTGTGACCAGGCTTGCCTATGATAGCCTTTTTCACCTTTGCTAGTTGGTGCTTTACCTTTAATCCGACACCTGATAAGATATTATGTTTCTTAGGTGATGCCTTCTGTCCCGCCTCTCGTTGTTCAGTTTTCATTGGTGCTTCATCGGTGAAATTTTTAGCTTCCTTGTCACCGTTTGTATTCTCGTCATAACTCTTCTCTTCAGCAACGTTTGATTCATATTCCTTTGGACTCTGTTCTTCATCTGTGCTGAACTCTGGCGTTTTTATATCCACAGAACTTTCTTCTCTCCCAGGAGCTTCTGTTGGTAAAACCACATTGAGATCACGTGACACATTATGTATCGCTCCTTCAATTTTCATTGTTGCTTCATCAGTGAAACTCTTAGCTTCCTCTTCATCCTTTGTCTTCTCTTCTGCCATATTTGATTTATCTTCCTTTGGAATTTGTTCTTCATCCGTGCTGAATTCCGGCTTTGCCACATTCTCTTCAGCCTCAGGAGCTTCTTTTGCTGACACCACATCGAGACCACGTTCTTGAACCTGTGACATAACTGTTTGCACATGGCTTTCGACTGATCTATTTGCATTCTCTTCTTTGATAACAGGCTCTCTTATGGCCAAACAATTCTGATCACCTCCATCAGATTCTTTAGGAGACTCTTGTCCAATTTCGGTGTCCTGCTCCTCATGCAAATTAGACTCTCCTGGTTTATCCAGCAGGTTGTTATTCTCCATCACAAGGTCTCCAGCAAATTCATCTTGCTTATCTTGGTTTATATGCAAGCTGGAACCATCTGACTGAATATCCAAAGCTTTCTCAGAGTTGTGTAGTTCACTGTTAGATAACTTAGAACTTTGTTTTTCTTCCTCACATTCTGAGCCTGCAGAAATCTCCTTTTCATGAACCAAATTTATCTCGGTGCCCATAACTGGTTCAGTACTTTCAGCCGTTTGCTCATCAGATATTGCTTTTGTTCCTTTAGGCGAGTTATCATGCAAGTTTTCTGTATGTCCTTCAGTAGCTCTACCTGTGCTGGTTGAATGCTGTATCTCTTCTTCCTTCTCTACTTGGTTCTCCAGTTCTGCCTCGATAGTACTTTCGGCCTCAATGATGGAAGATTCAGTGGCCTCTTCTCCTTTTGTGCTCAGAGGACTTTGAAGATCATCAGTGTCATTTGGCAATTTCTTATCATCACTTGGATCTGGTTCTGCCGACAAGAGTGTGTGGCCGACCACTGCATTTATGTCTTCAGGTAAAGACTCATGCCGAAGCTCTGTTCTTCCTTCCTCTAATGTATCCTCTTGAGAATCCTTTGGGTTTGTTGAGTCATCAAGATTCAAGCTTCCTTCTCCAGAATTGGATGCCTTTTCACCTAGGTTGACGTCTCTAGTTTCCAGTTCTGTCGTCAGGCCAGGTCCACCTGGTACCAGTTCACTAGAAATTTCACCTTGGACATTGTTTTGGCATACTGGTGCTTCCAAATTATGAGTGTTCCTACTGAGGTCATCACTTTCCAGCTTGAAATCATGTGTTTCCTCAGAACCTTCTAGATTATGTTTTCCTTGTTCAGAGATGAGCTTGTTCTCCACCTTATTTTCTGTAGGAACTGGCACCGAGCTTTCTTCCTGTTGAGAGGTGATCAAACAACTTTCATCTTTTGTAGTTTCTTCTTGCTTATTTTCAGCCTCAGGTTCTGAATTTCTGTCTGGCTCAGTGCTTTCTTTTCCCATTATCAGGTTCATCAAAAAATTGGAGACAGGCAAATCACTTTGTTCATCTTCTTTCTCTGTGTCACCAGTTTCTTGCTCATGTATGGCCTCTTCGTCTTGTTCTTTGGTTGTTTGACTTTCCTCATGCACTTCTGATTCAGTGGGGAGTGGCTTCTCTGGAAATAATAGCCCTCTTTCTGTCACCTCTGAGCCAGATGCCTGTTCAGTTGTGTTTCCATCCACTGCAGAGTATGCAGGATGAGGAAGATTATGATGTTCCTTGTCTTCGTTCATACTTTCTCCCAATGCTGTAACTACAGATGAAGCCTCAAGATTCGTTCTGTTATCCTCAAAGGTCTCGAGGTTTTCATCAGATAGTGCCCCATCAGCTCCACTAGCCTAAATTGAAACGTGAAATAACCTTAAACAGGATATATTTAAGTCTGAACTAATAATGGGCTAAGGAATTTGACTACTGACCTTATTGTCGTTAGCTTCGTCAAATTTGACTGCTCCAGTGACAGCCGTAGAGCTAGCCGCCATTTCCTCATTCAAGTTTGTTTCGACTTCTGCACCAATCTGCTCGCCTTTTTCCAAGTTGTCATCTACAACCTGAATGACACAATTCTTTTTCGCTTATTGCTTGTACTGGAAAGTAATAGCCTTAACAATTTATTACAAGCAGATTTGACCTGAAAATTTGTTCACATGAACTTATAAGGGTATCAATACTGACCTTTGTATGAATGCTTAAGTCATGCTCAACATCATTCTGCTCAGATTTTTCTACAACATGTTCTGAAATGGAACTGAATCCCTTGTTTCCCTCCACCTCTTCGATATCTGTGGGCTGTGTGTCTACACTTCCATGTACCATTTCTGCATATGGCCTCATGGTATCATCCATTTTAGTATCTGTGCTGTCACTGGAATGCAGTTCAGATGACTCGTCATCTATAGGTTTGGTCTGAATTTCATCATTGTTAACATCGGTGTCTTCATTTTGCATTTCTTGTTTTTTTCCCACTTCATCAACGATCTCTTCTTCTGATGCTTGAATGGCCTGCATATCATCATTGACCTTGTTTATGCATTCTTCCTCCTCTCTATGTACTTCGGGTTCAACATTCTGAGGAACCACTGTAGGACTCTGCACATCAATTATGATTGTTCATTTCGCTGACCATTATGATAGAATTAAATATGTAGATGGAGAGTGACTGGTATCTTTGTTTCTTGAACCGCAGGCTCAGAAACAAGCTACTCTTGAGAGGCATGCAACTATGGAGAAAAAGTAGCAAAATTTCATCTAGAGATGAACTATCACTGAAACTAGAGTTGCAGATATTGCGGAGAAGAATATTTTTTCTACTGTCTGCAAAGCTCAAGCTCATGTCTCTTCATCTTATTGATATTCTGTATTGCCTGACTCGGTGTGTTGTTTCTAGCTTACTTTGATTTTCCTTAATGTGAGTTTATCTGCTGTTAAAAGGTTTTTTAAAAGGAAGCTAGTTAAGTTGACCCACCTTTGAAATAGTTACCTTAAAGAATGAATGATCAATATTCTTTTCAAAGTACACAAAATCCTGAGTAGTAATTACTTCAATAATTCTTACATTCTCTAGCGTTTCTTCATTTGAAGGAGCTAGGTTAGATGTTTGTTGAAGATCTTTCTCGATGGGTGATGCCAAACCATTTCCAACCTACAAGAGGAGCAAACAATAGCATGTTTTAGCATGACCTATGAGAAGTTTCCACTAATCATCACTACTGTGTTTTTGAGCTCTGTCCTGTAAAGTTTTAACATATGTTGGTGTATGCCATTGTGAATTCGTATGGGCCATTCTGATTATTTACTTTGATCTGAATAATACTTCTACTTAATAGTGAGCCCATGCAAAAAAAGTGTGCTAGGAATAGTAGAAATTAGTGCTTACTGCTTAGTATTGTCACGAGATGGAGATGATAATGTTTTAAAAACATGCTTGTTAATCAACGTTACCTCATGGTGATAACAGTTACATGTATGTAAAAAAATCTCACTCTTTAAATTTTATTAAACATTTTTCTGTATAGTAACCTCGAAAATTGGTGTTTCTTAGAACAACACGCAGAGCCCTATTTTTTTTTAAATTGTACTAATGTGGTCCAACATATAACTTATTAACAAAACAAGATCATGTCTAAATTTCTCAAACTGTGTTTAATGGAAAATTTGGACTGACCTCTTCATTTATAGTTACATCATTTGCTCCATCATGTTCGTCAGTAGAAGGTTTTGCTATATTCTCCTTATCTTCAGCATCAGTGTTGTTGGCTGCATTTTCATGTTCAGGCGTTTCTTCTATTTCTGTGGAGTTCTCAACCTTCACATCTGCAATGCTTGGGATGGACCCCTGGGGTATATGTATGGTTTGTTCATTCATGAGCATTTCAGTAGCCACTGTCTCTGTCTGTTCAGCCTGGAAATCATTGAATAGGAGCTGCGTGAGAAAAGTTTGGAGATAAATTACAAAATGCATTGAGTTTTAAAAAATCTTCACCTCAGACACATCAATACCCTCATCCGAATTTTCTGTACCAATTTCACTGCTCTGGGGTTCCAATAGTGTCTCTGTGGTTAAATCAGTGCTACTGTCATCATGTTTCTGCTCATCTCTCTGAATTTCTTCCGTTTGCTTGTCAATCACCTCATCTTCGTTCTGCTGATCCAAGTTAACCTTTTGTACATCCTCATCTGGCTGCTCAATGGCGGAAACATCTACTGACCGCTCACAAACTTGCATTTGATGTTCAACATTGTGAAGTTGCTCATCATCTTGATCATTGGTATGGTCACCATTTTTTATTGCATCATGTTCTATTGGAGATTTTGACTGCTCTTTGATTTGCTCAATATTGTTTGAAGTCCCTACTGTATCTTCACCAGAAATGTGAATAACATCTTCCTCAGTAGGGCTCTCACCTTCCTGAGTTGTAAAAGCAGTTTTTTCACCCAAGTCAGATGATTCGTCCTGTATAAAATGCACTAGTGAGTTCTCCTGTGTGTATGCTCAATTTCACGAGTGGTGGCATGTTTTGCTGCTGCTACAGATTGCAGAATTTATATTACTGAAATGGAATGCATTTGAAGTACGAGTCTTCAATCTAGTTTGCATTTTACAACTTTGGGTAGAAAACAGTTTTACATCATGTGTATTCAACCATCATGTCAGACAGTTTTTACCTTGGTAATTTATTGTGTGCACTATCATGTCAGACAGTGATAGTGGTCAACCTACAAGCTGATATGTTGTTACAGTGTTATGATGGATGATAGTACTTCTATGCGCCTCTTGCTACATACAACGTTCCAATGCAATTAGATGTATCGTAGTTATAAAATTTAACCAAAATGGGTGACACACCTACTTAAAATCATCGAAAAACTAGTTTCCAAATATTTTGGAGTTTTCAACAGGTTTAGCAGTTTAGCAGTACCTACATCTCTTAACATATATCCTAAACGATGTGAGTGCTATATATTTCAGATAGATGAAATAAACTATATGTTTAGTTGAAATACCTTTTGTTCTTTTGGCTCTGCATTGCTGATTTCATTTCCCAAAGTTTCCTCGTCTAACTCTATAGAATTTTCTTTTGGTGACGTTCCATTATCTATTGGAGATGGATCCTCCAAAGTAGCAACCTCTGTTTTTGTACAGGAAAGTTCTTCATTATTGATGGCTTTAGTGGCCGTCGTTTCTTCTGTGTCATCCAAGTCATTTGCTTGCTGAATATCAGAAGTTGGCTCAGTTGTTGCTACATTACTTTCTGAAACTAGCTTCTCTAAACTAGCATCTTGGCTTGGATGGGAGGCTTCTTCACCTTCAGTGGCATCAATACCTTTGTTTCCTTCCTCTGATTCTAGTTCATGCTCTTGTTTAGTATCAGCAAGCGGGTCGATTTCATTTGCAGCATTGTCTCCTGCAGTTGGTTCTTCGAGGGTGGCACCATTACTTTGGCCTCTTTCCTCTGCATTTACAAGTTGATCCTTGCTGTCTTCAGACTGGACAAGCAAATCTGGGTCACTTCCCGGTTCACTGCTTTCTTGAGCTGCATTTTCAATTGTAGGGATATTATCTTGGATAGATATATTTTCAGTTCCCATAGCTTCAGTGTCTTCGACTTCTGCTGATTTGTCCTCCTGCACTTCTTGATCAGCAACAGTTTGCTCGCCCTCTGACACATTATTTTCTGACATGGGCTTCTCAAGGTTAGAAACTCCGTGCTGATGGTCATCTTCAGTTTGCACAGCTTCGATTTCTCTGGTTTCTTCTGTTGAATCTCGTTCGAGCACTTGATGAACATTGGAAGCCACCTCACCTCCTAGCAAAGGACTTTCTTGAGCTGCCACTTCAGCAGTACAAATGATACTATGATCAGAAAACTCCTGATTTTTTACATGTTCACTGTCCGCGATTTCTTCGTCTGTTGGAGCGGTAGTGACATTCCGTACATGTGTATCTTGAGTAGGCTCTGTTACTGTTGTTTCTTCTTCTGTTGGAGTAAGCTCATCAGCAGTAGAAGCAATGCTTTGTTGGGGTTCTTCTTGGTTTTCTGTGGTGTCAGTGCACTTCTTGTCTTCAACTGCTTCTTGTTCCTGGACTTGTTGAATATCAGCAAATGGTTCGATTTCTGTCAAACTATCATCTGTGCTCTCATGAGTGATTTCTTCTGTCTCCATGGCTTCAGTGTCAATTAACTCCTCTGCTGGAGTGTCATCTGCTGTTATAATATCTTCCGCTTCAACAGGTTCAGTATTTTTTATCTCTTCTACTGCTGGCTTCTGTACTGGTGGAACTCCCTCGTCTGCAAGCGTAACATCTTCAGGGAGCTCAGTGATGTTTCCATCGTTGATTGCTTCAGTTTCCATTGTCTCAGTGTCCTTCACCTCTTCTGCTGGCAGGTCATTTGCTGATATGTTCTCTTCCATTTCAACATGTTCAGCATTATCGGTCTCTTCTATCTCTGGCTCTTGTGCTCGTGGTATATCAACTTTTACCTCAGTTGCTTTTACATGTTCTTCAGGAGCTGGCTCATCTGCAAGAGCAACATGTGTTTCCGCATCTACAGTGAGCTCACTGGTATTTGCATCAGTGCTCTCGCTGATTTCTTCAGTTTCCTTCACCTCTTCTGCTGGCAGGTCACTTGCTGATATGCCTTCTTTCACCTCAACAGGTTCAGTATTCTTGATCTCTTCTAGTTCTGGTTCTTGTGCTCGTGGTATATGAACTGTTGTCTCGGCTGCCATTGCATGTTCTTCATGAGCAAAATTTTCTTTCACATCTTCAGTGAGCTTGGTGCTGTTTGCATCAATGCTCTCGTTTATTGCTTCTGTTTCTGTGGCTTCAGTGACCCCGATCTCTTCTGCTGACTGGTCACTTGCTGAAATGTTTTCTTCCACCTCAATAGGTTCAGTATTCTTGATATCTTCTAGTTCTGGCTCTTGTGCTCGTGGTATATCAATTGTTGCCTCAGTTTCTATTACATCTTCTTCAGAAGCTGCCTCTTCTGCAAGAGCAACATTGTTTTTCACATCATTGGTGAGCTTGATGCTATTAGCCTCAGTACTCCCATCAGGGATCATTTCAGTTTCCATGGCTTCAGTGTCCTTGATCTCTTCTGGCACATCACTTGCTATTATATTATCTTCCACTTCAACAGGTTCACTATTCTTGATCTCTTCTAATTCTGGCTCTTCCGCTTGTGATATATCAGCAGTTGCCTCTGTTGCTTTTGCATGCTTGTCAGGAGCTGCCTCGTCAGCAAGAGCAGCATTGCTTTTGACATCTTCAGTGAGATCACCACTCTCATTGTGGATTTCTGCAATCTCTGTGGCTTCAGTATTCTTCACCTCTTCTGCTGTCAGGTCATTTGTCACCACATTATCATGTACCTCAACAGGCTCAGTATTCTTGTTCTCTTCTAGTTCTGGCTCCTCCACTGGTGGTATGTCAACAGGTGCCTCAAATTCATGTACTAGTTCTTCTGGAGTTTCCTCCTCAGCAATTGTCTCAGTGCTTTTCACATCTCTAGTTTCCTCGGTTACTGCTGCTGATTCTGAATTCTCTGCTTGAGTGTCAGGACTTGGTTCTGTCGCCACATTATTTTCTGGTGTGGACTCCTCAGAAGTAGAGGCAATGTGAGATTGGGAGATTCCCTGAGGTTCAGTAGCTTCAGTGTCCCTGAATTCAATTGGTTCTTCCTCTTGAAGCTGCTGAATAGTAACATCTGCTAGGATTGTTGTGTTATCTTCTGTTGCCATCTCCTCTAGACTAGCAACATTGCTTTCATGGGGTGTTGGTTCAGGTCTGGTGGGTTCGATGCCAGTCATCTGCGGCTCATTTTCTATGAAGTTTTCTTCAGCTGGCAGGTCATTTGCTGATATGTTTTCTTCCACCTCAACACGTTCAGTATTCTCTATCTCTTCTAGCTCTGGCTCTTGTGCTCGTGGTATATCAACTGTTGCCTCAGTTGCTATTATATGATCTTCAGAAGTTGCCTCGTCTGCAAGTGCAGCATTCCTTCTCGCATCTTCAGTGGGCTCACTAATATTTGCATCAGTGCTCTCGCTGACTACTTCAGTTTCCTTCGCCTCTTCTGCTGGCAGGTCACTTTCTGGTATGTTTTCTTTCACCTCAACAGGTTCAGTATTCTTGATCTCTTCTAGTTCTGGTTCTTGTGCTTGTAGTTTATGTACTGTTGCATTGGCTGCTATTATATGTTCTTCATGAGCTGCCTCATCTTCTAGAGCAAGATTTCTTTTCACATCTTCAATGAGCTCGCTGCTGTTTGCATCAGTACTCTCGTTGGTTGTTTCAGTTTCCATGGCTTCAGTGGCCTTGATCTCTTCTGCTAACTGATCAGTTGTTGATATGTTTTCTTCCACCTCAAGAGGTTCAGCATTCTTGATCTCTTCTAGTTCTGGCACTTGTGCTCGTGGCATATCAATTCTTGCCTCAGTTTCTATTACATGCTCTTCAGGAGCTGCCTCTTCTGCAAGAGCAACATTGCTTTTCGCATCATTGCTGAACTCGGTGATCTTTGCACTAGTACTCTCATCAGGGATCACTTCAGTTTCCATGGCTTCAGTATCCTTGATCTCTTCTTCTGGCAAGTCACCTGCTATTATATTATCTTCCACTTCAACAGGTTCGTTATTCTTGATCTCTTCTAGTTCTGGATCTTGTGCTTGTGGTATATCAGCAGATGCCTCTGTTGCTTTTGCATCTTCAGCAGGAGCTGCGTCGTACGAAAGAACAACATTGCTTTTGACATCTTCAGTGAGATCACCACTCTCATTGTGGATTTCTGCAATTTCTGTGGCCTGGGTATCATTCACCTCTCCTGCTGGCAGGTCATTTGTCATTACATTGTCATGCACCTCAACAGGCTCAGTAGTCTTGGTCTCTTCAAGTTCTGGATCCTCCACTGGTGGTATGTCAACAGGTGCCGCAAATTCCTGTACGTGTCCATCTGGAGTTTCCTCCTCAGCAATTGCATGAGGGCTTTTCACATCTGGAGTTTCATCGGTTAACAATTCTAAATTCTCTTGAGCTGTCTCTCCAACAGTAGTCCTGCTGCTTTGGTTGGATATTTCTCCAGCTTTCACATCATTTTGTTCCTCGGTCAGTTCTGGTTCTTCACTTTGCACTTCTTTGATATCAGAAACTGGTTCTTTTGCTGTCACATCTTCTTCTGGAACAGACTCTTCTGAACTTGAAACAATGCTTTGTTGTGCGATACTTCGAGGTTCAGTGGCTTCACCGTCTCCCATTTCTTCAGCAGGTTCTGGTTCCAGGATTTTTGGCTCACTTTCTGTCGTATTTTCTTCTATTTCGTGGTCTTCCGACTGAGTAACTTCATGTTGAGGCATCTCTTGACCTTCAGTGGCTCCACTACTGCTCACTTCTGCTGATTCCATCACAAGCGACTCGCTTGTGGTCTGGTTATCTTCATGAGTTGGGTTCTCAAGGACAGCTGCATCCATTTGACCGGATGCTTCATTCACTTCAGTAAGCCCGGCATTCTTGTTTGTTTCTGATACCTCCTGCACTGATTGCACATCAACAGCTGGTTCACTGGTTACTTGAGCCTCCTCCCTGGCAAAAACATCATTGCTTTGGTCAGAGATCTCTTTAGTTCCGGCATCTTTGTTTCCCTCAGCTTCTTCTGCTTGTTCTGAATTTTCTACTTCTTGAGCATCACAAGTTATTTCACTTGCTATTATATTTTCTTTTGAAGCAGGTTCCTCAGAAGTGGAAACATTGCTCTCCTGGGGGAGTGCTTCGGTTTTAGTGGCTTCAGTTTCCTTTACTTCTTCTGTTGACTCAGTCTTCAGCATCTCACTTGGTATAGTATCTTCTGGAGCGTGACCATTCAAGAGAGCAGGATGCCTTTGATCAGAAGCTTCTTCTGTTTCAATAGGTTCAGTGTTCTGTATTTCTTCTGGCTCAAGCCCCCGTGTTTGCTGTTCAGACACGTCCTCACTTGTTAGCACATTTTTTTCTTGATCTGCCTCTTCAACAGTTGCCACGTTAGAGGCTTCAACAATATTGTCAGCTGTGTTATCCTTGATTTCTTCTACGGATTCTACATTCTCTACCCCTTGGGCATCAGAGGTTGGTCCTTCTGCTGTTACATCATCTTCTACAGAGTCTTCCTTAGAAGCAGAAATAGTTCTTTCATGGCAGATTTCTTGAGTCTCGGAAGCTTCTGTGTCCTTAACTTCAACTGATCCTTGTTCCAGGGTGTGCTGGATATCATCATTCCGTGACTCAACTGCCATAGAATTATCTTCTAGTTCCTCTGAAGCAGCAACATGACTTTGTTGAGTGGTTTCTTGAGTTTCAGTTACTCGAGCGTCCTTCACCTCTTCTTCTAAGTCTATCACCAGGGGCTGACATGCTGGTACGCCGTCTTCTTCAGCAAGGTTATTGAGGGCATTGGCATGTGCTTGACTGGAAGCTTCATCCATTTCCACAGTTTCAGTGCTCTTAGGTTCTTCTTCCAACCCTTGCTCTGGTTGTATATCGTTTGTTGCTTTCTTATCTTGGCCTGCATCTTCAGCAACTGCCACGTTGCTTTCGTTGGAGGTTTCTTCAGCTTTGGCATCTTCAAGACCCTTGGTTTCTTCTGATTCCACATTATTTACATGTTGGATATCAGAGCTTGGTTCGATGGTTGCTACAGTATCTTCTGGAGTTGCCTCCTCAAAAGCAACACCACTTTGCTGAACTGTTTTCTCAGTATCGACTTCTTTGGCATCTGCTATTTCTTCTGCTAATCCCTGGTTCTGCGCTTCTTGCACATCGAGAGCTGGCTCCATTGTCGTTCCATCATGTTCTGGACTTGTCTCCTCAGAAGCAGAGACGTTGCTCTCATGGGAAGTTTCTTCAGTGGTTTCACGCACAGGGTCAGTGCTTTGTACTGGCGATTCTTGGTTCAGCTCTTCATCACCCTTCGTTGACTCATCAGCTTGCTCAGTTTTAGTCAAATCTTCTGGCACATCAGTTTGCTTGCCTTTTGGCACCTCTTCCTGCACCACTTCTGCATCCACATCATCAGTTGGCTTACTTGGTTGATCTTCTAGTTTGATAATTTCATTTGTATGGTCTGCAATATCTTCATCTTCAGGAAAGCTCTCTTTATCCACTTTAGCTGCTTCTGTTTCTGTGTTTCCATCACTAGTATCTGGAAGGGCATCAGAGTCATCGACTTTAGGCTCCAGAGAAGTTTGGACTCCAGCAGGTGCTTTAGCTACAACTTCATCATGAGGACATGACATGCTTGTATAGTGTGTGCCCTCGGTTACTTCTTCTGGTTCCAGATTCTGGCCTTGTTGAGCATCGATGGTTGCCTCGTCAGGTTGCAATGTGTCTTTGTGCACCATTTTGTCATCCACTGCAGCACCTTCTACATCTTCCTTGGGCACTTCATTCTCATATTTCAGAAGGCTGGTATCATCTGCAGTGCTCTCAACATCGCCAAAAGAATTGACTGCCGCTTCGCCATTACTTTTGTTGCTTTGCTCTATGCTTACTCCATCTGTTGAGGCTTCTACCTGCTCGTTATCTTTCTGACCATTTTCTTGTGGCTTCTCATTTGAAATCTTCACTTCTTTCATATGGCTATTCAGAGAAGATGCCGTACCATTTGGAGTATGTTCTAGAGGAATTTCGGCTACACAGGGTGCTTTTTCTGAAACCTGATCCTCTGTAACCTTCAACAGACCTTCAGTTGAATCCATGATTTTTGCCTCGTCCTTGATCTCTTCATGAGATGAAAGCTTGCCGTGTAGGTTCATTTGCAAATGGGTCGTTCCTAGATCCGCAGCTTGCACTTGAACTTCCTGGGAAATGAACAGGTAAATCTAACATTCAAATCAAAGTACACTGCATGCCACTCTGGCTGTCATTATTGGAAAAAAGAAGGGATGAAAAAATAAGGATGTGCTGATATATGCATTCGCAGATACAGTATATTTAGCATCGTCCTGTTTCAATTATAATTCATACAAAAGGATATCCAACAAACATGATAATGCTGCAGGACTACATAAATCTTGTCCTACGTGACAGCAAGGATTTCCCGCTTGGGCAAGTATGTCTTGCTAATATATGGCACTGAATGGCACATGTAGGTTCAGCACATGTAAAGGTATACATGTACTCTTCAGAGACTGGTCAACAAAATGACAGGAATTACTTTCTAAACAATACAGAAGACCACATGCCAACCCAGGTGGTATAAACAACTGAAGTCTTAGCTTAACTTTTTCATCCAGAACCTGGCATGTGGGCATCCTAAGTGGACAACCTTATGACTCGAAGAGCCTTGACCAATTCTTACATGAAGCATAGATTGTCAATAATATGATATTATATGCTTATACTTAGTGAATTAGTACTGCGATCATATGCTTCTGCACGATTTTCATGCCACTGTCTTACCACAACACATTTGACAACAATTCACAGTGTAACTTGCAGGTTTCAGTTTGTATGAATGTTGACCTTCTCTGCATCTATTAGGGCGTGTTTGTTAGCTCGGTCCAACTGAGAAAATCCCACCCCAACCGAGTTTTACGTGTTTGTTAGCCCGGTTTTGGTCTTTCAGCCCTGCCCACCTCGCACAGAAATAACCCCTCAGCCCTGCCCGATTGTGAAGCTCAAAACGAGCTTCTCATGTCGGCCGAGCTCACTTGGCCCAGAAAATCCACCCCCGCGCCCCGCACGTGGGCCGAGACCGACAGGGGTCAATCGCCCCCAGGTCCATTTCTTCCCCATCTCGTTCTCTATCGAGACCGACAGAGGGTCGCCGCCTGCTCGCTGCTCTTCTTGCGCCGCCAAGACAGTGGCCAGCGGGAGCTCCTTGCGCCGCCAAGACCGTCGCCGGCGGCGGCTCCTCGCGCCGCCAAGCATCCTTGCGCCGGCCCGATCTGCACCTCCCCTTCTCCGATCTGTGCTGCCCCGCCCTCGCCCCAATCTGTGCTGCCCCGCCACCGGAGGTCCCTGCCAGCGCCGCCCCGATCTGTGCTGCCCCGCCACCGGAGCTCCCTGCTAGCGCCGCCCCGATCTGTGCTGCCCTCGCCACCGGAGCTCCCTGCCAGCGCCGCCCCGATCTGTGCTGCCCTCGCCACCGGAGCTCCCTGCCAGCACCGCCACCGGCCGCTGCCGTGCTCCCTGGCTAGCTGCCGCCTCGGCCACGCCGGCCCTGTCGACAGCATCGGCTCCCCCGGCCGCCGCGCAGCTCCTAGACGAGGGGGGCGACCTCGCCTACCTCCGGCCTCGTCGGCAGCGGCCGACGCGGAGCGCTCCGGCCCCGTCGGGACTGGATTGCTTTTTTCTTTTCTTTGCAGGGACTAGATTGCCTTTTATTTTTGTCTAAGGATCTATGTGTAAAAAAATCGAGACAAGCTACCAAACAAGGTCTTAGTTCAACTCGTCTCAACTCAACCGGGCTACCAAACGTGGAACAAAATCTGATCTCAGCCTAGCTGACCTCAACCTAGCTGAGTGGAGATAGCTAATCTCAACTCACCCGGGCTACCAAACACACCCTTACTGTATTCCTTAGTATCTAGTGCTTTGTTGAGTGTTGGATAACATTTTCTTACTGTTGACTTAATCTGCGAGCCAATTAACTTCATATCAAGTTCTCAAAAAATTACCAAATGGGTGTAAACAGAGGGTACTGGTTGTGAATACTTCTATCAGTAATCAAGAGAGCAGAACAGAGTGTACTGTAGAGCGTTACTTTCCATGAGTAAATAGTCTGTGGAAGTATGTTGATTTGTTTTGTTCACCAAGTTAGTATTTCCCTGAAACAGGATCCTTCTAAGGACATGCTATTTTTTGTATAGTAGAAGACATCTATTTTTGAAAGTTTGACATCTTGATTCAGTTTGTTATGCATCAAACTGGAACCTGATCGCTCACTTAATTTGCGTTTTATTGCACTATCTAACAAATCATGCTTTGATTCTGAATCGTTTGTTTAGGAGCAGTTTTCATTTCAACATACAAAGCTGGCTGTACGAAGAGCCTTGCGTAGAGGCTAAGGAGATTAGCAAAACAAAGAGATAACCAGAAGTAAGACGCAATGATCAGTTCTCTTGAAAAACTGCCGGAAGTCTACTGAACTGTTACTAATATGCTACTCACTGTGCAGCTGATTCTGCAACACTGAAGTTCTCTTGACAGAGTATGCATGCATGGAAGCAGAAGGAAGCAAGTGAAACCTCAGAGACGAGAAGGAGCCATTGCTTACCTCTCCATCTGCTGCCTCTCGTGCTTCCTCTTCCGTCACCATTGCTCCAGATCAGGATGGGAAGAAGAGAAAAGAAAGTGAAAAAAAAGGAAAGAAAGAAAGAATGGGAGCGAGAGAGAAGGAGGCTTCTTTACATATAAGTTTTGTGGGTGCTTGAAAAGCTGGTGGGCTTTATACCGACCTTTCCTCTGTCAGATGTGTTTTCTATTGCTGAGCAGCTGTTAGGAAAGCAGGGACAGACTGACAGTGCTCTTGACAGTGAGTTGGTACTCGCTTAATCAGCCCAAATCTTGATTAAGCTGGAGGAATTATCCCTGAAATGGCAGAGCAGTGAACATGGGAGCTTAGCATTAGGTGCCAAGATGCCAACTGGTGCTTGAGGCACATGGTAGTGGTAGCTGGACCAATGTGTTTACAGTCTTGCATCGCTGGACCCACAGAACCTTTTTCTCTGAGGAATTATTGGATCCATAATTGATTGAGATAAGTATCATTCTTGGATCCTCTCCCTCATTCTTTTTCGCCTCCGGAGTTAGCGCAGTTCAAAATAAGAGCCTCATTTTCGGTTTGAAAATACTATCATCTGCTCTGTTTCTTTTGTTGCTTGTTTTACATTTATATAACATTACATGATTGCCTTTGTGATGTCCCTTCAGGTGCAAATCATCTCCTACCGGTTAGGCAGACATTGGATCTTTTGTCACATTCAACTTTGGATGCAAATGGCTAAAGGTGCCGCGAAAGGTTGTGTTCTGCTTACCTCATAACGCAATGGGGATTCAAGCGACTGACGGATTAGGCCAATTTTTTCTGCTGGCCACCAAAAGTTCCGCTGAATCATGACAGGATGAAAGCAAGACTTCACCTATGGTACAGTGGTATGCTGTACTTCCAGCTGAACACCTTTTTTGCAGTACAAGTGTCATTATTCTTCCTGCATCTTTTTTTGCAGTTGAATCTCAAACATAACGGCTATTGCGATTCAAGCAGAATACTGGTGATCGAAGTCTTTTTACTCTTGAGATCATTGCTTTGTCGTCCAGAACTACGGAAGCCTCGGCGCC
Organism: Dactylis glomerata; assembly: GCA_007115705.1. NCBI lineage: Eukaryota > Viridiplantae > Streptophyta > Magnoliopsida > Poales > Poaceae > Dactylis > Dactylis glomerata. The sequence goes on along the minus strand of QXEO01000541.1, from coordinate 14,673,938 downwards.
TACTAAAATATACCCCTGATTTCTGAGGGATCACATAACCACAGGGGGCAAAGAATGAATGGAGAAGGTGCACAGCCCTGAATATTGAATCTGCCCAAGTGGCTGCTGATGACAGCGATCCAGAGCGAAAGAATTCCACATGGATCAGCCGCTTTAGAGAAGGAAAACACCAAGTTGGCCAGACCAAAGCGCCATGCTGGACCCTCTGTCACACGATCCAAATTCCTCTTGCAGAAAAGAAATGCACCGACCGGACCGCCGTTCTAGACGCTTTAAGAAATTAACCAAGAGACGGCTCGTATGAAAACCTGAGAGAATTCGGGGATTATCCTAACGTGCCGCGGCACCGAAAGAGCGAAGTTGATGTGTTGGAGCCGTAGGAGTATGACATGGATGGTTTGAGAAATACTTATCGTCAGAGCCTCTCTAGCCGCCCCTGCCAGTGCATCTATCGGATCCCAGTCAGCATCGTACGTTCTTGCTAACACTCTTGGGCCTCGTTCGGTTGTAAGGGATTGAATCCTAGCTTGGATTTGATCCAGACAGGGAATTGGTGTATCCAGAGCTGTCACCCAATCCCGTCTGACCCCCTTCCCGTAATCCCTATTAATCCCTAACTCCAAGGACATGTTCGGTTAGTCCTCTAGAGTATAGACGGTGGAGCACATATTCGTTGTCGCCGTTTTCGTATCGCCCGGTCGCCCATCGCTCTTTCTGCGTCGTGGAAATATTTCCAGGGGTGTGGTGGCGAGAAAAATAATCCATACCAAGCATGAAGAGCTGGACGGGATATGTTGGGCTGATATTCCCTTCCTGGAGTAACCGAAGACCTAAAATCGGTGGGCTGGAAAATAAAACTCGCCGGGCTGGAAAACCAAGATTAGGCCGCAATCCAGATCAATCCAGCCCTCCCAGGGATTAAACGAACGAGGCCTTGGGGGGGAAAAGAAGATGAGAAGTTGATGTTTTGTTTGCTGGCACTGTTTGCTTTTCCTCACTGGAATATAAGCAGCCGCCACTTGGTGGTCCTATCCCACGAGCTAATAAACCTATAGGTACGTCAAGGTGTTTTTATTACATTTCAAAACAAGTGAAGTATTAACACTTTTAAATCAAATTAGACGGGGGATATATTTTGAAATGTTGGATGAAAGGAACAGGAGAGGAGGATGATTAATTAGCTTGTGATCGGAGAAGAGGCGGCGATTTTGGCATGCACCGGCCGTGCAGAAAGCCGTCTTGGCATGTTGTGCCGCCAAAGCCTTAACCACCGAAAGAAGTGATCGCGTCGTCACATCATCTATTCATGTGTGAATATGAACCATCAGCTCATCCGAGCAATTTCGGGCTGGCAGGGAATATCTGATAACGATGTATAGGACAAACAATTTTCGCAAAGAGTTAGGACGAACCATTTAAATATTGCCAAAGGCGGTATAGGTTAGAATCAAGGCAGGTGCAGATCTGTGTTTGTTTCCTAGAGAGTGATTGACCATTTGCTCGTGCCGTGTACGCATCGAGTTCATGGGCAGGATTATAACGCTTACTACAATATGTTGAGTTTTAAGGGCATTAATGAAACCACGTAAAATAGCTTCAAAGAGGTGTTTGCATATCTTGCAAAACAACACCGCAAAAGAGTAAAGTTAGGTGCCAACTGGACAATGGGGACGGATTTCTCCTCCTTATTGAAACTTTGAATTAGAGATGCAAGATCATTAGGGTACCCTCTGTCCCTTTTAGTTCAAACAAATGAACTAGTTTTTCAAAAAGTGGTGTGAGTTTAGATTTTTAGTTCATTTGATTGAACTAAGTAGGGTCGAACTATACCCTAATAGTGACTCACTTATATTTCTACTTTTAGTCGCCCCTTCTTCCAAGAGGGCTTTTCTTGGGTCGGTTCTCCACCCCGAGTGTAGGGCTGTGTCTGGATGTTGTTGAAGTGTATAAGTGAACTGTATCAGCCATTTTCATCAGTTTGGACTTTTGGTTGCATTGGCTAGTACATGAAGCTTGATATTGTATCAAAGCCTAAGGTCTCGAGTTCGAGTCCTGGCTTTCGCAATTTATCCTAAAATTGCTATTACCCCTTCGGTGTCCACGTATTGGCCTCTTGAGCCATACCTCTGAGTCACTGGTCCACGTACAAGGCCTCTTGTGCCCCGGATCCAATTACATGTTTATACAGGTCTGGCGCTTCTGGCCATCGTGGCGGCCGGTTCACACAATACAAGAATTATCCAAATTACAATAACTGTTCAAACCCAAATAATTAAACAAATAAATTGTTTGGAATGCAAAGAATGGTTTGAATCACACATGAATACAAAGCAAATCAAATAAATAAATTAGGAGCAGACGAATCCAGGGAGAACGGCCACCCCTCGATTTAAGCCTTCAGCGCGCTGGAAGGCAATGCTACCGACCTAAGAATGGCCACTGGGACCTTTTCAAACATTTGGGGGGGCACTCACTGAGCTCCCAAATAGATCCATGGCAGCAGTGGCAGTCAAGTCCCGGCAGAACGAAATGGCTTGCTGCGACGGATTCCAACTCAGCAGAATGGGCAGGAATGGAGCGGTGGACCTACTAGGCAGCATAGGGGCCGGTCAAATCGATAGTCAAAGGCAGCAGCGGTGCGGGCGGAGCGAAGGTCACACGCTAATAGTTCAGCCGCACTAATACGCGAACACGTGAATGATGCATGTAAAATGCATCCATGATCTTTGTAGTTTATTAGGTAATATTCTTAGTTATTTGATAGTTTTATGAGGACCTGGACTTGTTTGCCATTGATTCTAGGGGTTTTCTAAACAATCCCCTTTCATTTGGTTTTAAAATTATAAAGCAGATTTTCTTGTTTTTGCATGTTTTTGACTTTCACGGACCTTCCGGATGTCAAACGGACCCAAACTTTTTGCCACGTCATTTTTTCGGGAAATACAAGAACTAGAGAAGAAGAAGAATAAGTCAATAGGGGACACAACAAGGCACAAAAGAGGGCCCACCATGCGGGCCCACATGTTGGTCGCATGGTGGGGCCCAACTCTAGCCTCGAGCATCGTTTTGACACAATCTTGGACTCCACGGACTCGTCTTTACCTAAAACCAACTATATATACCCTCCCCTCTGGTGATTTCATGAGGGGGCTGCGGAGAAACATAGAACACATGAAACTGGTCTAAAGACTACGAGGATATGAGGGAAGACACTACTGGAGCCGCTCCCGGTTGTCCCTGCAACTCCATCGACACCATCTCCTTCAGCAACATGATGAAGAGGGAGTAGTTCACCCCCTAGACATGGGGATTGTGGAAGTAACTTGTATCAAACTCTCTCTCATGCTTTATATATTAGAGTCACATGAGCTGCTTGTCATGATTGTGACCATATTTGTATTACCCCATGTGGTGGATCTTATGTTTGTGAGATGATTCATGACATTCAAAGATGTTAATGTTTTTTATGTATGAGTAGATGTATATGTTACCTTGTTCTTGTTTGCTAGTCCTGATCACACTAGTATGCTAGGGCGTGTGTGGGGAATGTGTGCATTAGTTGGAGCAATCTTGTAGTGGTTTGGGGAAGTAGTAGAAATATCTATACTGCTAAGGTTTTCACCTTTCTATGGTTGCCTCACTAGGAAGAATGGTTAACCATGTATAAAAGTCTAGTGACAGAAAGGACCCCTTTTTTAAAGGATGCATCTGTGTTTTCAACATCAAATTATAGTTCTTTGTGCAGTACTCTGTTAAGTCTTAAATTTGGCTTAAGGTGGACTCCCTTGTCAAAGGAGTATTAGTGAGTTGAATAAACATTAACTCTATGTTTGGACATGATGCCCATGTTTGCATGCTCTTAATTTGTCGTTTGTGCTTTATTACCATCATGTTTATGAGAGAGGGAGATCAAGTGAAAACATGATCCCTAGTCCATCTTTTAATCATAAGAAGTTCTCTAGTTACTTTTGCACTATTTTACTTTCAGTTCTTTAAACCCAAAAATCACCAAAAACCTTGTTCTCACTGTTTCCTTTGATTTTGTTAATCTTGCGAGCTATTGGTGCTTAACAACCACCACAGTTAGTTGGGGATGCAAAGCTGTTTGTTCACTGTTGTAGGTTGTTTGAAGAGCGAGGAAAAGGAACCAACCTCAGGCTTTCCCAAGATTTCAATAATTACCCCGAGTCACCCTTGTGGGGAAAACTTCTCTTGCTGCATCACTCCGCACTTGGAGTCCCAACAAGTGGCATTTTAAAGAATAGATTTGATGCCATCAGTGAACTAAAAATGATTGTAGGAAAACCGTAATGATTTGGTGGTTTTGGGGTAAAATACAAGGGTACTCAAAAAAATCTGAGTCAAACAAATATACGGTCCGTGATCCTTTTTTTTTGGCCAAAAACCTAAAATGGCAAATATTATAAGGGTGAAACCCTTTTAAGGGATTAGATAGAGATGCTCCAATGCCCAGCATGAGGAGATAATCCTCGTGAAACTTGATTTTATTGTGTGCGTGATATTCCGCATGACAACTCAAGAGTGATGGCGGTTGCCTCCACTATCCTATATGTCCATGTGAGGTTCGAGAGAGGGTGATCTACTTTGATGACGATGTGAAATGTTAGTGAGGGCATATAGTATGGGAGTGTTGGTCATCGTTACTCCTTGAGTCAGGCAGACTCGGGCTGGTAGCCAGCGGTCATGCATCGGAGCTCATTATCAAACTTGGCTTGGCACATGCATGATGTCGTGGTGGCGAGTGGTCAGAGTGATGGAGTTTTCACCCTGTGATCAGAGGATAATCCATGGGAGGAGTGGTTGAGCATGTCAAGGCTCACAATGGTTTTCCACATGAAAAGAGTCTTATCCCTTAGAGTCTGATTGGACTTCTCGAGTTGGAGGCGACTTGAGGTTGTTTAGAGTTTGAGAGAGTCCTCCCATCATCCCCTTGAAGTCGTGAAGGAGGCTGCAATCGAGAAGATTGTATTTTCCTATAAAGAATCCCAATATACAAAGAGAAAAAGTAGGACCCTTCAACAAGTCATGCGGGTTTGGATCTAGGCCTGCTCTCATTATACAGAGAATTGGAGGACGATCTTTATTTTTTTAAGGAATGTGGTAGGGAAAGCCCCTACATTGATTTTTTTAAATAATAAGAACCAAAATTTGTGTCCGTGAAGGGTTGAAACTGGGTGGCTATATTGTACATCCACTTCTCTAACCATGTGAGGTAGACATAATTCTTAATTGGGAGAGTTATTGATGATGTATGATGCTACAGAAGTTCCTAGCTTGTCGTAGTCGGAGTAGTGTTTGTAGTCGTGGTCCCATCAATGTGCCCTCAGTAGAAGTTCTGATATGACAGTAGAGAGGTGTATGGAGGGTTCCTATCATACAATATCCTTGCTTGTGAAGACCAAAGTGTAGGTGCAAGAGACTGAGTGTATCGAGAAACGGTAGCCATGTTGCTCCTGTCATGTATGCCTGCATGAATTCGAGGACGCGTAGCTTGGCAAGCCGGAGGACCATATGAGTTAGATGTTGCTCAACCTTCTAGCCAATTATACGACACACTGCACCTGTTGTTTACCCCAATTGGCACCCTGTAGTCTGAGCCAACGGAGCTGTATTAGGGGGCAAGGACCCTACTAGGGAAGATTAACCGTCAAACTATCACAACATGTGTCAAGATTGAAGTCGGGGTTGGTGTGGCTCTTTTTCACCCACTGAGGGTGTTGATGCAGGGTTATAAAACCCTAGCCCCTAAAGCCGGAGTAGCCCATGGAGTTAGCATCTGTCGATGTTGTTGAAGTAGACCCGATTTGATGGTGTGAGGTCCCCATGGCCCATGCCAACTATCAAGGGATAAAACCACAAATATTTTATGACCTCGCATGTGTACCCAAATGTGTAAGTCATTTATTTGATCATGGGAGCTCCCAGATCAATACACTAGTAGGAAACAAGCTACTAGTGACATTGCCAAAAAAACCATTAGTTTCGTATTTGTGGCACACCAATGGTGTCAAATACCGCCACAAGTATATGTTGTATACATGCCACTAGGTATTTTAGTGGTGTCAGCGGCACCATATTATCTGACGTGGCAGCGTATTTATACATCACATGTAAAAGAGCGGAAGCATTAATATATTTGTTCTTAACATAGACATACATGTACAAATAGTTCTCACACATGTCCATCTTAGTCAAATTAGTTCACCATTACTATTCATCACACACATTTAAGACAATAGTAAATACACAATCACGAGGAACAAGACGAGGATTTTGAAGTTCTTCGTCCTACTAGACTTTGCAAATCCATGGTTGCTCATCTTTGTTTTTTCTGCTAGGAACTGCAAGTAATTTTTCTCTCCTTCTCTCTAGTAACAAATCCTTGGAAGATTTTGTTGTAAACATTCACTTGTTCCTAGCACTTGCTATATGAGTTGTAGACTCCTGGAATCCTCCCCCATGCACTGCATACCACCTCATCTATCAACACAGAAGATTTCAGCGGATGCATCATACTTAAGTGAGTTCGATCATATATATTTGCAACAGAAGCAAGTTAATAAGATCTCATAATCAACATAATTAATCATGCATGGTTCATGTCAAAAGCATCAATAATCAAAAGTTAATCCCACAAAAAATAAAAAGTATATGACAACAGAAAATTGATAGGTAGCTACACAAACTTTGGAAGAACATACACACAATGAAAAATAATGATAATGTAACTAACCGATACCTTTGATCCAGAATACCGGATGTAGTATAGTTGCTTTTTCCCTTGAAAACCTATGTTTATATCAAACCTTGGCAAGCGATTTCTATGGTGATTTACTCAAGCAAGACCTTGTTAACCTGTAGAATCTTTGTTTCACCGGAACTTTGAATTTACTTTGGGTTTGTGTATCAATGAATGGAAATAGGCCAGGGCCAAGGTTTCACCTACACTTGTGCATACAAAATAGGATAAAGACAATAATAAGCTCATTCAAGTGCATTTATCAATACAAATAAGATACTTATGGGCGATGTGTCCTTATACACTATAGAATTTACCATCCACATTGACTAATAGACTTATGTCCAACTATGACACTCCAATCAAGCTGATTATGCTATAGTTATTAGGTACACAAGAACATACCAAAGCATTAATATCAATGATGTCACTTTTACTTCCTAATGGATCTCAAACAACTAGTATACTCCCCATGCAATCACCGGGTTTCACACGTAGTTGCAGATCACCACTCATCTCACCTCGTTACCTTTACCAATCATCGGGGTCTTGGGTACCTGACAAGTCCTACACTGAGGTAGGAGACAAAGATACTATTATACAAATCTCATATGTAAATCAAGCACAACACCCACATAGAAAAGAAAAGAGATGCACATATAGCTGCGAGGCTAGGCCTCAACCCTCAGTCCATGAGGACTACTCACACATGATGAGATCAACAATCATAAACATTGTATTAAAATACTTGAGCTCAATACCAAATAGTATTACAATGCTGCCAATCGCGATGATATCAAGATTAAAATTAGTATCTATGACTATGGATATGGAGAGGGATGAGATGGCGACGGCTGAGCAGTGGTTCCCCCTCCTTAGATGTCATTACGGAATGGATCAGAGATGGCTTTCTTCTGTGATGTCTCCTTCCTCTTTGTTTGTGGCGGCTGTGTTGCGGAATATATATGGGTCTCCGATGCATGTAAAACGCATGCATGATCTTTATACTTTATTAGGTCATACTCTTATAAATTTGATAGTTTGATAAGGACCTGGACATGCTTTCCATTGAATCTGGGAATTTTCTAAACAATCCCCTTTAATTTGATTTTAACACTGCGAAGCAGATTTCCTTATTTTTGACTTTCAGGGAGTCATCAAACAAACCCAATCTTTTTGCCACATCATTTTTTTGGGAAATAGAGGAACATGAGAAGAAGAAGTCAACGGGGAACACCACGAGGCACAAAAAGAGGGCACCAAGCGGGTACACATGTTGGCCGCATGCTGGGGCCCATCTTTGGCCTTGTGGGTCCAATTGCTGCAAACTTTGGCTCCACAGACTCGTCTTGACCTAAAACTGACTATATATACCCCCTGGTGATTTCACAAAGGGGCAGAAGATAAACACTAAATGCACAAAACAGATTTGCAGACTGTGAGGATAGGAGGGGAGACGCTACCAAAGCCGCTCCCGGTTGCCCCTTCGACTCCATCGACACCATCTCCTTCAGCACCATGATTAAGAGGGAGTAGTTCATCCTTGGACTATGGGATTTTGAAAGTAATTTGTATCGAACTCTCTCTTGTGCTTTGATGATTAGAGTCACATGAGCCACCTATCATGATTGTGACCATATTTGTATTACCCCTATGGTGGATCTTTTGTTTGTGAGATGATTTATGAGATGATTTATGAGATGCAAAGATGTTTATGTTCTTGATATATGAGTAGATTTATATGTTACCCCGTTCTTGTATGTTTGTTCTGATCAAACTAGTATGATAGGGCTTGTGTGGGGGATGTGTGCAGTAGTTGGAGAAATCTTGTAGTGAGTTTGGGGAAGTGACAGAAATCTCTGGACTACTATGGTTTTTACCTTTCTATGATTGACTCACTAGGGAGAAAGGATTACCTATCATAAACATCCAGTGATGGAAAGGATGCTTTGCTTGCAAGGATATATATGTGTTTTCAACTTCATGTTATAGTGCTTAAGGCAATACTCTGTTAATTCTTAAATTTGACTTGAGGTGGACTCCCTTGTCAAAAGATTATTAGTGAGTTGATTTTGTGTCATCTCTATGTTAGAACGTGATGCTCATATTTATACTTATCAATGAGATCTTGTGTGTTTGCATGCTCATAGTTCATCGTTTGTGCTTTACTACCGTCATGTTTATGGGAAAGGGAGATCAAGTGAAACCATGATCCCTGAACCTGTTTTAGCCGTAAGAAAAGCTCTAGTTACTTTTTGATATTTTACTTCCACTTATTAAACCCAAAAAATAAAATAAAACCTTGATTACTCACTTTGTTTTATTTTGGTTTTGTAAACTTGCGAGCTGTTGGTGCGTGAGAACCACTATAGCTAGTTGGGGACACAAAGCTGTTGTTTTAATGTTGCAGGTTGCTAGAAGAATGAAGAAAATGAACCACCTCAGTATTCCCCGAGAGTTAGATATAAACCCTGAGTTACCTTTATGGGGAAAACTTCTCTTGCTGCATCACTCTGCGCTTGGAGTCCCAACGAGTGGCACTTTAAAGAATAGAGGCGTGCTATTAAGAACATTTTTTTGGAGCCATTGTCAGGGAAGAAGGAGGAGGTCCTTCACCTTTGTGAGCTTCTCTTTCACTTTAGACTTTGCAATAGTTTTTCTTTTCAGTTCTTACTTTTCGTTGCTCTTTTTGAAAAAAACCAAAAAATAAAACTAAAACAACCATTGTTGCTTCTTTTACTATGCTTGATGAGGTATGGAGGAGCTTCTCAAAGTTTTTTTGGATGAAAATTTTGACTTACAACATGATCTTTATATCAATATTAAGTACTACTCTTCCGATGAAGGGAAACAGGTACAAGGCATGATGAGTTACTTGAAGGATGTTGCCACTAAGCTTTGTGATTTCTATGATATAACTTGTTGCTCTGGGCAGAAAAATAAACACTTTGGCTTTTATTGTGAGAATAATGTTGATCCTGCAATTGTAACCAACTTAAAAGGTGGGTATCATGAATATGGTATAGAGCAAGGTAATCAATATGCTACTTTTGTGGGTGCCTATGAGTTATTTTCTTTCATAAATGAAAAACCTGAGATTTGTGCTATGGCTAGTAAGGTCATGAAAACAATTTTTTACTTGGTTAATTTTTGCTTAGAAAATTTCCATAATAATTACTGTATTGACCAATTTGTTAAGAACCTTTTTGCTGGCAAGGAAAGTACTAATATTTTGCAGGAAGAAGAAGATGAAATCAAATGCCAAGATGAAGATGTGGATGAAGTGAAGCAGAAAATAAAGAAGATATGGTCCCATCTAAGCTTGGGGATGTGTCGGAGCCTCCACTTTCACCATCAACATATGATAATAATCTTGAAACTGAAAACTCCATTGTTATGCATGATTTTGTTGTTGTAAATAATGATGTTGATGCTATTGAGGAGTATGTTTTGGATATGCTATATGATAATGCTTTGGATGATGGTACTATGATGCTTGATGATCCTCCATGTTCAGAAATTGCTATTACTATGTGTGAGGATGAAAATGATATGGTTGCTATTTCTGATGACACTCTCATTCATGAGAGTCCTATAGTATTCTTGAATTCTCCTAACCATACCATAGAGGAGAAGTATGTGTATGTTGAGAATTATTTGTACGGTTTGCAACTATCTTATGCTTGTGTTTGCAACCATGATGCTATGATCGAGAAAGGAACTAGCAACTTCTTTGAAAGAGGAAAGCATGTTCTTGATTACCATGATAATTTAGCGATCCTATTTGTATGTTAAATTATCCTATGTTCCTAGCTATTAGTGATGATATGCATTGGCATGTTTTTAATTGCTATGTTTTGATGATATATAAAATGACAATGCATTTTCGTTGTTATTGCTTTTCTGCTTTGTGTTGCTCTTTATCATGTTTTAGTTTGATTATCACTTTGGTTGACTTGAGCACACCATGGGATCCTAGTGGACACTTTCCAAGGAAGGAGTGACGAGGTTTACCCCCGACAATGTCCATGTTTAAGAACTTGAGTTTTCGTGATAGGAGGGATCTGGCAAACTCGATGGCGGTCGGACAACAACAGGGAGCACACGAGGTTTTACCCAGGTTTGGCCCCTCGAGGTGAGGTAAAGGCCTACTCCTGCTTGTCTGACTTGGGATTGATTGGTGTGTTACAACATGACACATTTACAACGAAGGCGTAGATTGGATCTAGCTGAAGGTGGTGAGTTTTCGAAATTACGAGTATTCAGGTGGAGGCGAAAGTTAGGTGTCCTGATCTCGAAGGTACCTCCTACCTTTTATAGAGTAAGGATAGGTCACAGGATCCTTGACCGAGTCAATTACAAACTTGTGTGGTAGGTGAAACCCTAGATTGCTATGGACACAAAGATCTCCATCTATTTGTGTTCTTGCGATGCAAGTCAAGATAAGGACTTCATGGGCTGCACCACCGATGGGCCTCGCGGGCTTCAAGCATCCCTCGAGTGGGCTTCTTGCTTGGCCGATAGCGGGTATACTAAAAGTGAGGACCCAATGGGTCATGTCCTCGTCAGTAGACCCCGAGTCAATCTCCTTTGAGTCAATCATCTTCCTTTCGTGTAGTCGACAAATTTAAAAGAGAAAACATTAGCGTTGAAACCCAGAAACGCATCGGATGATAAGCATGGGGATTGGCATAAAAATGTCTGGAATACTTGAAGCGTCGGGTCCAGTTAATTGCATGGCAGCAAAAACAATGTTAGCTTACTCAAGCTTGAGTCCCCGGACTCGAACCCGCATGGACTGGCGTAGCTTCGACTCAGGTTGCGTTGGAATTATTGAGTCAAACCTCCAGTGAAATGCATGGAACCCGACACGTCCGTCGGGGCACTCTTTCATGCCGCAAGCACAGAAGTTTTCTCGGCAGAGCGTGTTTGCTGTGTTTACCGGGCAAATCAGTGTTGCTAACTGTGGACTTATCGTCGTGTCTAGTGCACGACATCCGAACGGGTTCATGATGACTACACTTCAGGCATTCGAGGAGCACAGCGGCTCACATTCAAAACTCATGTGAATGGTGCTATCAATTAAGGAGATTCGTCGAGTGCTGTGCTAGCACGTTTAAAGCAGTAGTCGACACCGGCGCTCGGGGAGAAACTCGACCTGATCCAGACATGGTTAGTCTAGATAAGTAAAGGCTATGCCAGCCATGACATCATGGATGATGCTCAAGAGTACTCAAGTGCCTTTGCCAGCACCGAAGCAGTGCCCTGACATTGATGGGATGGGACGTGACGGGGCCCATGATGGGGAACATCACACGCCAACAGCTGACCGCGGTTTGACCGCATGTTCCGTGTAGTAAACGAGGTAGTATTAACTGTGTCTCCTCAATTTTCATGCGGAGTGGGGTAGTGGGCAGAGCGATGCTGCATGGGATTCCGCCATGTGTACATTCAGATGCGTGCCGTCGCTTCAGCTGTGAAATTAACGGTGGGGATGCGAGGAAAGGTTTTACCTTTTTAGGTGAAAGTGGGGAGTGAAACCTATTCACCCCCATTCTTCCGCCAGTGCATGCCTTCTCTGCTTCCTTCCTTCCTGAGCCCTTCTCCATTGTTGCACGCTCAAGCTCTCCCCCAACGCTTGCCACCACCACACTGTCGGCAGCGATGGTGAAGAAAGGTGCTGTCGTTGGGCATCAGGCGAAGTCACCAAGAAGGGGAAGAAGGTTCAATCTCCACGCAATCCCAACGCCCTGAAGATCGGTGCCTAGGATAGGTCCAAATTTGGGCAGAAGGATCTACGGGCGCGGGTGAAAGATGACTTCATGGAGAAGGACTCCAAGGACATCTAGTTGCCTAGGCCGAAAATGACACCGGCACCGCCCACGGGATTCTGGGTAAAGTTCTTGGCATTTATCATCCGCGGCCTTTCTATTCCTTTCCATGAGTTTCTCCGGGGGCTCCTCTTTGCTTACGGGATGCAGCTGCACGACTTGACCCCCAATACGGTGCTACACATCGCGTGTTTCATCATGCTATGCGAGTGCTTCTTGGGGGTCGAGCCTCACTGGGATCTCTAGAAATGGATCTTTGGCATGAAATCCTAGGGCCATTACCAGACCGGTGGCTTTGGTTGCTTCGTGCGACCGGAGGTGAAGTATTTTAACCTGATGACTCCCGTGAACAATCAAGGCAGGCAATTGAGGTGGTTCTATATCAAGGATCAGCCGACAACTGGCCATGAGTTCGGGCTCAAAGAGTTTCGAGACGTCTCCGATCTGAGGGTGAGGCAATCTTAGGATCATCCCATGAAGAAGGAGGAGATGATCGCCACCGAGCCGCTGATGCTGAAGATTCAAGAGCTGTGCTTGACTCCGGGCCGAGAGGTGACTGGAATTTAGTTGGTCAGACTCTTCATCGAATGTCGAGTGCATCCCATATCAGCAAGTGCCTGCTGTTTGTCGGATTACTCGGGTCGAAGGGATTCGACCCAGATTTCAGGAGATTACCTAAAAGATCAAGAAGTCAACGAGAAGATTCAGGCACTCACTTCCCTACTGAAGAAGGACGCAGTGCCTAGGGAGTTCCCGATGAAACCCTTTAGCAAGAACCTCGAGCACACGGAGGTACACTTTGTCAATCTTATGTTCTTTATTTGCAGTTTCTCGATCTGGCTCACTGCTACCCACCGTAGCCTGAGAGCAGCGCTGATGCAGACATAGTGTTTGTCGAAGCTGGTGGCGACACGACGTCGGCTGCGCTGACCGCATCTCACGCGGAATCGAGCAAGCGCAAGAGGGGTGTCAGCTCTGAGGAAGTCAAAGATTCAGAGGAACACCAATCCTCCAGCTCTTCGGGCGACAAGGGGCATGAAGCATCTATCTCCGTGGTGCATGTTTCTTCCTTTTGCCCTAATCGGACCCCAAGAAGAGTCGAGTTGAAGATTATGATGTTGGCCATTTGGAAGTGAACATCTCTTATTTTTAATAAATTCCTTGCTGATTTACTAGCTGCACTCAATCAATCCACAATCTTAGATCTTCATAGGATGAGCCGACAGAGATCGAGATAGACCACGAGCAATATCTTGTGCAGCATGGCGAGAGCGCGCCACGACCATGTAGTCAGTTGAACAAACCATCAAAGAATTGGCGTCGGAGATGACTCTGAGTACTTCTCAGGCGTTGAAGAAGGCTGTGGCAGACAAGGAGGTCATCATGGTAACATCATCGGGTGGTCCTCCTCCAAAATCCAATCAGCAAGTAAGTTGTTTCTGTTATCTCCCCTCACTAGCCACCAAGGGTGAGTCGAACTGCATGCACTTGGGCTTGCCCTCAAGACTTGAGTCATTTTTATTTTTATTGCATGATGCTTGCTGTCGGCTGCCACATCCCTTCATGCATGACATGTCCAAAGTCATTCGCTCTTACTTGGCCATTGAGGAAGAGAACAAGCGCATGGTTCCGGAGCTTGCAGAAGCACGTCATAAGTTTCTTGTTTGCATGCCCTTCTGTCTCAATTCCTTCTACTATTGCATTAACGGTTCTGTTGATCTGAGTTTGCTGCTCAAGCTATTCTGGCTGCAAAGGACAAGGACGCTGTCCAATCAGAGCTTGATGCTCTGATTGTCGGGTAAGGAGAATAGCTTCCTTTGCCCCTCCTTTGCACCTCCTTGGATTGCAGAATTTGTCTTCCTTACGGTTTGCCTTACTTGAATCAGCCGCTGCAGGCGTGAATATCGAGTGTGGTGAAGAGCCATCGACTAACGCTATAGCCGATGGTGTCAGGGCAATGGAGCGTGCTTGCGCCAGCGTTCGTGGACTGCTAGAGAAGGTGCAATAGACGCTGGAGCGTGTACATGGCATGGTCATTCCTGACTCGGCAAGTGTTACCATCGCGGGCATGGTCGACACCCTGGCGCTGAAGGAGGATGGAGAGGATCTGATGAACATCGCCATGCGTAGGAAGGTAATGATCGGATCTGAGTTTGTCTTTACAATGTTGATGGTGCACGGCGTCGAGTGTGACTTCAAGAAGATTACGACCACATACCCAAAGGGGAGTGATGGACGTGATGTACCTACGAAGGAGTTCATCGAAGGCGCCAAGAAGCTCGCTGGCTAGCTCGCCGCGTCTCCGTCCCAGTGAAATGTTGTGAAGCGGGCAGCCAGAGAGGCCAAGCAAACTAGGAAGGGCCAGTCCTCTAGAAAGATTATCGACAGCGCCACATAGTTGTCCTTCGTGTTGATCTGTCAAACTTTTGTGAATTTAAGAACTCTGCCTTCGGGCGACTGTATTGTCATTATCGTCGAGATGTCTAAGTACTTCCACCATTGAGTGGCTTGTGAATCTTGTTATACGGTATTGTCTCATGTTGTTGCTGCCCCCGGGCATTTATTCTTTCATTGGTCAAAGACCTGCCCTTTGATTCCGCTTGCATGTCGTGTGCAGGCTGGTTCTGCGGGTCCCGATGCATCACGACTATCATTGTTGCTGGCTGGCGGAACTTTGGCAAGTTCCTCGACTGTCGGTGCACCGAAAAAGCGTGTCCCTACAACAGGCGAGCTGTCGGTGATACGCGACCTTCGGGATCAACTTAAGCGACTGCACCAGGAACTGTAAGAGGTGACCGCTACCGTTGCGGTGTCCCGCTCGAAGGCTGTACGAGCCGCCAAAGCTGAGCGTTATCTTCTCTAGGAGATGGGCCACTTGAGCGCGGCTCCGAAGTGTGAGTAGCCGATGGAGCCCTCAAGCCCCCACACGTTTTGGGGTGTGCAGAAGTGCTTGTACTAATGATGCTAATAATTTTTGCAAGTATTTGCTCCGATCCACAAGAAGAGGCGTCTTGTGTGACAGCACACCTTAATGCAGCTGGGGCGCATGTTAGTGTTGCTGTCGACACCTTTTGGGCCGACAGGGCTAAGGCCCAAGTGTTAGCTCTGCTCTAGGATCGAGTGGCCCAGGTTGGTGACTTTATCAAGTCCTGTCGATCGGCGTTGGCCCTGGTTCATAGGGTCATGTTCCCTTTGAATGATCAACCTGACGGTCTTCGGGCCTTGATGGCGCGATTCGAAAATGGGAGCGTTGTTTATAGGTTTGTTTGACAACATCTTTATTGTGGTCCGAGAGTTATACTATCCTTCGTTCGGGTTCGCTACTCGGGCGTTGATATGAAGGTAGTTGGGAGTCTTCCTAAGACGCCCGAAGGAGTGACGGAGATGTCGCCTCATTATGAAGCTTGCAGTGGTGCGGCGAAGAGCATCACGGAATAGATCATTGTCGAGAGCGAGAAGGAACATGCCGCATGAGAGCAACAATAGGGTATAAACAATGTAATGTTTTGTCTGTTGTAAATATGACTCGACACGATATGTGATCGCGGCTTCGAAAACTTTGTAGGGAGATCCCCTGGTGTAGATTTTCATGTGCATATTTTTAAGGCGAAGCCCCCGAGCATGGGTAAGCGTAATTTTTAGGGATTTCTATTTTCGTGCCCTCGGGTCCTTAGTTCTACTCAGTTTTCCCCAGCTCCTTAGTTTTTCCTCAGTTTTCCCCAAGCACTTGTCTGAAACCCCCAGAAGGAGCTCGGACGGGAGGATTTCCATTTAGTTGACCGTTCCATGCTGACGTGTGGGGCTGCATCATGTGGGGCCGCGTCGCGTGGGGCTGGTAGAAAGGGACCGCGTGGGACAGGACAAGACCGCGTCGTGTGGGGCTAGTAGAAAGGGACCGCGTGGGATAGGACGAGACCGCGTTTGGTTGTACGTGAGAGCTCGGTTATGTCTCTCTCGGCCCAAATTGGCATTTTTCAGAGCGCCTTTTCCCCCTCTCTCTCTCTGTAACAGTTCTCTCTCTTTTCACCAAATTAGTATCAAATCTAGAGAAGCTTCTATTTCTGTCTTTCTTCAATGATTGTTGCCTTTTGGCCCTCGTTTTTTGCCCAATACGATAACAAATCTACTAGCAAATCTAGAAGCTAGTATAGGATAAATTCACAGCAGCACAATAAATCCAGAAAACTAAGTATAATACATAAACTGCATACAGCAGCCAAAAGCAGCCAATAATGATGTTAATGTTCACGACAAACTAAGCTGAAAATAATACAAGACGCAATGTATGGCTAACATGAAGATTAGGATACCCCAGGATGAATGAACCTGTTCTTCATTCCTCATATATTTCGTCGTCGCTACATTCCATGAGATGAAGGAAATATTCACTGAACTCCTTCCGTCTGCAGTGTGCAGCCAATACATCCTCCAAACGATATGGCCTTTGTTCATTTCTCAGACCGTAGTATCCTAATCTATCCACACGTCGTGGCCACTCATCCCAGGCCTTTCTATCATTAAAGTACTCTCTGATATAACCCAAATCTACGTAGTAGATGCAGCCAGGTCGAAGTGCCGGGTGCACTCTGGTGTTGACGGAGATACACCGGATATAATTGACAAAGAAGGCATGACTGCCAATGTTACTGACGGCATGGAGAGAGCGGCTCTCAGTGTCCACGCGGGACACCAATGGTTGACCTTCCTCCAAATGCCTGTTGTCACTGCTGCCGCCCAACAACACAAGCAGCAGATCACCATCCGACTTCACAAGGTAGAACTTGGAATCATTTCCAAGTTCTGGAAATGAAAATAGTGTCTCCATGTTGACAGTGCTCGCGTGCTGCTCCAACTAGACATTGTTGGTGCACACTAATTTTCTGACCTCAAAATTGTTCGCAGCTATTGCATACAATTCACCATTGAACGGGGTAATGCAACGCAGAGAATGGTGCTCGATCGAAAATCTTCCTTCTCCCTAATCTTCATCTATATCCTTAGTTGGAGTGCTCTCATCGACCCAAGCAATTTCCATGGGGTAACCTGTGCAAACGAAGACCATAGTCGGGGACTTCATTACAGCGACTGACTCCACAATAACAGATGGCATCTGCGCCTCAAACATAGTGTTCAATGTCTTTGTGAGTGGGTTCAGAAGCTGTATCTTGTGCGGCTGGTTCTTTTGGGCAAGCACGATGACGCCACGGCAAAAGCCGACAAAGTAGTATCTAAAATATATTGATAAAGATAACATTCAGCACTAAGATGTTTATGATTGAAAATAAAAATAGATTAACTCTATAGATATGGAGGAATTTGAACCTTGCATGAACTTCTGTTAGATCGATATTGACGTAGCGGGATGTGCGGAGGTTGAGGAAGGAGAACTCAGCGGCGCGTGGAAGGGCGTGTTCTACCATGATCCATTCGTGCAGGTGCACGTCGGGCTCAGGTAAATCTGAACGCCAATTTGTACAAACTTGCCTCAAAGAAGAGTAGGTGTCCACGTACTCCTTGTTCGCCTATAAGCAGTCGCCGATCTTGTGAAGTGGTCCATCACCCTTAAGAGAGGCCCAGTTCACGGAGGCGCCGTGCTTGGATGCGCCGCCCTCGGAGGCGACGGGCTCAGCGGCGACGGCCTCGGATGCGACGGGCTCGGCAGCGACGGGCTCGGATGCGACGGGCTCAAATGCGATGGGCTCGGAGGCAACGGGCTCGGAGGCGACGGGCTCAGGGACGACGGCCGCCGGCGCATTCTTCTTCTCCATCACCGGCAGGGGAGCGCGCTTAGGGCGGTTGGGGTTTTTTCGAGAAGGTGATGGGACGTGAGAGGCGTGGTTGCGTGCGTGAGTGAGAATGAGACTGTGTGCAGAGGGAGGGAGAGAGGGGCTCTGTACAAGCAAAGTGACGGTTCGTCTCAGCAGTTTCTCAAAAAACTAGACATTTGGTCTCAACACGCATCCGTGGTACTGCACGTCTGCACTGTTACGTGTACTCAGTTCTACCCTCGAGTCTTACACTGGAAAAATATCTGTACTCAGTTTTCTCCTCGAGTACTAATACTGGCTAGTGCAATATACTCAGTTTTACCCTCAAGTGGCTGGTCAACAGAGAGTCAACAAATGGGATTAAGCTATCTAATTGAGTCATTTCATGCGCAAATAAAATCATAGTGCCTCCTACTCATGGAGTCTTGTTACGCGACCTGCCACGTAGATAATCATATATAAATCAAGTTTTAACACGCCACTTCTCAAATCACTAGTAGCTATGAAGATTGATGGCTTTCCACTCAAACCCCTTCTCAAAACATCTATACCCAAAACATAGTTTGTCTGAATGAGGCCATAATATTCACACTTATGTATATTTGAATTGCTAATACTTTGAGGTAGGCCAACCTGGGTTTCATTGTACAAAACATGTGTTTTTCTTTTTCTAAATCTCTTATTTGAATTCCTTAGCCTGTTTACTATTTACTTGCCCTTGGATCCTTGATACTACTCAGTTTTATCCTCTCCCTTCTCACAGAAGCCCAAACTTGGCCTGATTGGTCGAGCTGTTGTCACACGGATCGTGCCCACCTACCGTCGATCCTATGATCTAACGGGCAAGATAACCCCTCTTTCTCTCTCATCATGGCCACCCTCTCTCTATCTGTCGGTGGCAAACTACTACCCCTCTATGTATGCTAAATAACGAGTTTGCCACCGGATTCAACAAGTTTGGTAATCATGAATTTCTTGTAGGCATTACTTTTCCCGGTAAAATGATAAACTATCACGAATTTCCATTTCTTTTAGGCATTACTTTTCACGGTAAAATGATAAACTATCACGAATTTCCATTTCTTGTAGGCATTACTTTTCACGGTAAATTGATAAACTATCACGAATTTCCATTTCTTTTAGGCATTACTTTTCACGGTAAAATGATAAACTATCACGAATTTCCATTTCTTTTAGGCATTACTTTTTTGTTGAGATATAAACCCCCACAACGGTCATCTCCTCCTTAATTTATTGTGTAAACCCCCACAACGGTCATCTCTACCTTAATTTATAGTGTAAACCCCACAACGGTCATCTCTCCCTTATAAACCCCCACAACGGCCATCCCTCATGTCAATAGGTTCTGCCTCTCTCTTCTTCGTTCACATACACTTGATCCATTGCCATGGCTTCCACGTCTCGGACGCCGACCGGAAGGGGAAGGGGAAAGGGAAGGGGAAGGGAAAGGGGCGGTCGGGGTGGTGGATCATCATCATTGCCACCACCACCGTCAACACTGCCATTGATCATAGAGGAGTTCTTCATCGTCATCTATGAAGACCCTTTGGCCAAGAAGGTACATACGCGTTCCCACATATATGATGCATGTGATTAATTATGTGCATGTTCTAAAAAACCTTTAATTTCAAACGATCGGCGCTCGATCTCTTTGCAGGCACTCCCACAAAAGTTTGCGGACTATCTTGACGGCCAGAATCCCGCAAAGGTGTATCTGCGAGCAGCTGACTGCGGTCCTCGTCTCTGGATCGTGGAGGTCCTATTTGACGGACAAGGCCGGATGTACCTCGACAAGGGCTGGGAGAATTTTGCCATCGCGCACGGTGTGGATTTCGGCTGCTTCCTACACTTCAAATATGAAGGCGATTATGTGCTCATAGTGAAGGTGTTCGACGGAACAACGTGCAGGAAGTACTACTACACCATGATTCGAGCAAGAATCATGCAAGCGACGACGAAAACGATGACGACGTGAAGCCATGCATCCATCCCCTTTAGATAAGCGGATTATGACCAAGAATATATATGTAGCTTCATATGCATCGATTTAGAGATCTAGCTATTTTCTATATATTATGCATGTAAAAATAATAGGGAATCGCAATTTCCACCATGATTCGAGCACCACAGCCTCCAAACGATGCCGCTGCCGATATCGGCATGGTCAGAACGGCTATGCTCGCCGCCACTGCTAGGTCACCGTCGGGATGCACGTACCCTCAATCCCGTCCCCTCATTCGATCACTGACACACAAGAGATACCACCGAGGCCAATGACGAACGTACATGCTAATGCCAATGCCGAACATGCACGCCGCTGTGGGCACGGCCACGCCGCCCCGCTATGCTGGATGCCACAGACCACCACGAGGTCTTTCCCTTCGCCACCACACTCCCCTAGCACCCATCTATACACGCCAGAAAGAAGAGACACTAGTTCTACATTGCTCGCGTTTGTGTCCGACACCGCCAGTCAAAGTGTTGAGGTCATCATCGATGTCCTCGACCATTTCTTCTCTTCTTTGCATGGTTAAACGCGTCTAGTTCATATCTATCTAATGTGTCTGGTCTCGCCTCATGCAGTTCTTTGTGGACATCGATCTCATCTCGGCACCCCGCAAGCCACCTCCTCCATGCCATCGCTGTAGAGCTCCGTTTAAAAATCTAATCCTACCCGTGTATTGCCCCTTGTATCAGCGTCATGGCCCCACTTGTCATTCGACATACCAAAGCCCCACTCGTCCGCGTTTTGGTCAGGGATACGGCGATGCTTACGGTCAAACAAAGATGGATGGTCTGACGTGTCTTTGCGGGCTCTATGTGGCCCCACTAGTCAGCAGATAACGGTCAAAGTTGTTGACTCATCGGGCAACCGGCCATTCCAGCACTTGTGACGGTTTCAGACAAGGGCTTGGACAAAACTGAGGAAAAACTAAGGAGCTGGGGAAAACTGAGTACAACTAAGGACCCGAGGGCACGAAAATAGAAATCCCTAAATTTTAAGGCAAATCCCCCGAGCGTGGGTAAGTCTAAAAAATTTAAGCCAAAGCCCCCAGCATGGTAAGTGTAAATTTTAAGGCGAAGCCCCCCAAGCGTGGGTAAGCGTAAAGATTTTTAAGGTGAAGCCCCCGAGCGTGGGTAAGTGTAAATTTTTTAGGCAAAGCCCCTGAGTGTTGGGTGTAGATAAGCAGTAAAGTTATCTACTCATAGTATGAGGAACACTTTGCTTTATTTGATGGGTGCCGAAGGCACAGTATGATTTTCAGGATGTTGCAGCCTTTTTACAACAAAAAGGGACAGAAACAAAGGAACTTTAAAATAATAGAAACACAGTAGCTGTGTCATGTTCAAGGGATTTCTCTCATCCTTCTCCTCTTGTAAGTCATGGAGTCGATAAGCCCCGCCCGGGATGACTTCCTTGACGAGGTATGGTCCCTCCCATGGTGGCTCCAGCTTCTTGGTGCTTCTCTGCTTGAGTCGAAGCATGAGGTCTCCTACTATGAAGGACCTACTGCGCATTCGACGGCTATGGTAATTCCGGAGGCTTTGCTGGTAGACTGCTGACCGATCTAGCGCGACGTCTCAAGCTTCGTCGAGGAAAGAGAGACGCTCTCAGCTGGTGGTGGAGTGGATGATTTGATCTATTCGAGGGAGCGGGAAGTAATACTTCGGGAAGTGCTTGTTCAATGCGGTGAAGTCGATACACATGCGGTAGATTTTAGTTTCTTTCTTTTCAACCATCACAGGGGGTGACTTCCATGTTTCTTCCTTGATCTCCCTGGTGAACTTGGCTTCGAGTAGCCTATTGATTTCTTCTCCCATTGCCTTGCTCTTCAGCCCCGAGTAGCAATGCATCGACAGCTTGATGGGATTTGTGTTGGAAAATATCTTTAATTCATGCTCGGCGAGTTCCCTGGGGAAACTTGGTATATCCGCTGGACACCAGGCAAACCTCCCTCGCTCACGGAGGAACTCGACGAGTGCACTTTCCTATGCGGGGGTGAGAGAGGTCGACACCCACGCTATCTTGGTTGGATTTGTCGGGTGGATCTGGTGCTCACGCGTATCCTTGCTGGTGTCGAATGCTAAATCCGAGGCATTCTATTGCACCTCGGGAGACACATCCATGTTCATCTTCTCTCTAATATGCAGGAGCTCCTCATGGATCCCTCAAGTCTAGGATAGGTTGTTGAAGTCGACGTCGTAGTTCTCTGATTGTGCGAAACTCCTGCTGATTGTCAGGGGGCCTCGGTTGCCTAGCATCCGCATCTTGAGATATGCGTAATGAGGAACTGCCATGAATCAGGAAAACGCCACGTGTCTGAGGATGGCGTGGTATTGGAAGGGCCAGTCGATGACTAAAAACTCAATCTTCTCCTTCCTGAAGTTTTCACCGGTGCTGAAGATGATGTCCACGTGAATCGACCCCAAGGGGTATATCGGCTTCTGTGGGACAATGTCATGGAAGGATGTTTTGGAGGGTAGGAGATCGGCAAGCGGGACATTCATTTTCTGTAGTGTGTCAGCGTATATGAGGTTGATAGTTGATACCGCTGCCTCCGTCCATGAACACCTTCTTTGTTGTGAAGCCCCCAATTTGAGCTTTGAGCACTAGTGTGTGGTGCCCTGGGCGTGGTATTCTGCGTGGGTGATCTGACTGGTCGAAGCCAATAGGTTGTTCGGACCAGTTGAGATACTCGGGTGTAGCTGGCGGGTCATGCTCGGCCAGGAACACCTGTCGGGACCTCTTCCTCTATGTCCGGTTGGTCGAGCGCCCCCTCTGTATCATCTGCACGTGGCCTCGTGGGGGCGGGAATGCACTGTCTGCGTCGATGGCTTGCTGTCGTGGTTCCTGACGGTGATGGATGGCCGCAGACTAATGGCTCTGATGTTGCGCGTTCGGCAGTAGTGGCGGTGGTGGAGCATTGAAGGCCACGGCCATCGGGGGCGGGTTGGCTGGTTTTGCTTGCATCTTCTCCTGAAGCGCCTGGCTGAGCCATATGAATTCGTGGCACTCGATGAGGAGGCGAGCTGGCTGTCTCTTGCCATTTGTGTTGATGTAAGTGTGCTTGGGGCATCCCCTATTGTGGAGCTTCTCCATCGAGGGCAGTGGTTGGCCACGGTGCTTGCGCCACATGGACTTTGGTCGACTCTCGTAGCCGGTGCTTTGGCTACTAGGGACCACACGAGGTTTTACCCAGGTTCGGCCCCTCGAGGTGAGGTAAAGGCCTACTCATGCTGGCTGACTTGGGATTAATTGGGGTATTACACCATGGGGCGTTTAAAATAAAGGCGTAGATTGGATCTAGCCAAAGGTGGTGAGTTCTCGAGATTACGAGTACTCAGGTGGAGGCGAAAGCTAGGTGTCCTAATCTTGGAGGTTCCTCCTAGCCTTTTATAGAGTAAGGCTAGGTCTCAGGATCCTTAGCCGAGTCGGTTACAAACTTGCGTGGTAGGTGAAACCTAGATTGCTATGGACACGAAGATCTCCATCCATATGTGTTCTTGCGATGCACGTCAAGATAAGGACTTCATGGGCTGCGCCATCGATGGGTCTCGTGGGCTTCTTCCTTGACCGATAGCGGGTATACTAAAAGTGAGGACCGAATGGGTCGTGTCCTCATCAAGTAGGGCCCTAATTTCCCTCATGGCATGTGCACCTCCTAAAAGCTTGAGGTATGAAGCCTAGCTATATGACTATAAAGAAAACGCTTTACAGGAGGCAACCCGGTCTTTATTTTTGGCTTGTTGTAGCTTTTTAGTTTGTGTCTTTGCTTTGCTTTGAAAATAAAGTGCCAAGCTTTACCCACTTCGATATAAAAGATGGAAAAAATTTGCGAGTTGCTATTTTCTGCGTGTTGCTGTTTATGAGAAAACTCATTGAAAAATCTTTGAACTGTAAGGGAATTTTATTTTTCAAAACTTCTAAGTGGGCAGTTAGCATTTGTTAAGCATTTGTTGTTTTTCATGGCAAATTTTGTCTTTGTTTTGTTGGGTGCTTCTTTTGAGTTTCAATTTGATTCTTTTTGGGTTTTTGAGCTTTTAAGGTTTTATGTACTTTGGAAACTCTCTGGACATGAGGAACCAAAATAATTTTGGTGTTCTTAAGATGGAAAGATTCATATCTTTCTATGCTCTAACAATTAACCCCCCCTCCTTGCCACCTCTCCTCCACTATTTATATAGATGACCTAGGGCTCTGGCGATTTCCAGAGCGACTAGGGTTTACTTCTACTCCGCCGCCAAAACATACTCCGGCGTGGAGTCCGTCTCGTTCCCGGTCTGGTCTCCTTGATCTCCGGGTTAAAGGCGATCGTTCGGGTTTCTCTGTGTTGTCTTGGTGTTTCTTCCGTTCCGTGAAAGCAATGGCAAGTCCGGCGAGCTCGTCGAACCAGGCGAGCGGCTCAGGTAGAAAACAATCTGAAACCTTAGATGCAATGCTGTTGCGGCTGGGAATCGAAGAAGAGGAAATAGATGATCTAGTTTTTGAGGAGGAGGAATCAATTTCAAAGGAGATTAAGTGGATGGCGCTTGCAAAGGTCCACACGACAAAATTTTTCAGCCCACAAACTTTCGAACAACATATGCAAGTTGCTTGGAGTCCTATGAAGGAAGTGCAATTCCACCAAATAGAAGGTAATCTCTTTACTGTCCAGTGCATCTGTTTGGGGGACTGGCTAAAGATTGAGGAAGGAGGCCCCTGGCTATTTAGGCAAAATGCAGTATGTTTCCAGAAGTACGATGGCTTTGCACCTCCAGAGTCAGTTGATCTGAACACTCTTGAAACATGGATCCAAATCCACAAGCTTCCAGTGGGATATAGGAAAGTACCACTGATTAAAAATCTTACAGAAAGAAAAGTTGGAAAAGCTGTTAAAGTGGAGACTGATGTGCATGGAGTTGGGACCTTTGTTCGTGTTAGAGTGGTTCTGGATGTTAGAAAGCCATTGGCAAGGTTTGTTACAGTTTCCAGAGCTGGACAGCGGGAGTTTTATCAAATCAAGTATGAAAAACTTCCAAAGTTCTATGGAGCGTGTGGATTGATGGGTCATACCCACCTTGAGTGCGGATCGGGGGAACACGATGAGGACAAACTCAAGTGGGGTGATTTTCTTAAGGCAGACTGGGATACCTGGCACGGAAGGGGCCTTGGTGGTAATCATGGTGGCCGTAGGACTGGATATCGCGGTAGAGGAAGAGAGGGTCCTTTGGATGGCAGAGGTAGAGGTGGCTTCGTCCAAGGCAGGGATGTGCAGAGGAGCTGGCGACATAATGCTTTGCCTTATTCTGAAGGCGAAGAAAGGGAGGAGCAAGAGCAAAAGGAGGAGCGGGAGTTGGATGACACGGGTGCCAGCCCTGTAAAAACAGCGGATATGGAGGTGGAGAATGCCAACCATGTGGAGGCATTAGCAAAACGACGGCTTAATCTGACTCTTGATGATGAAGATGCAAATGTGAATCCTATAGGAGATGCAAATCTGGCTAATAATGCAATTGCTGTGGCCATGGAGGGGGTTTATTCTCCTCCTGATGTTAATGGTGATGGTACTGGGATGGATAGAAAGAAATGCTCAAAGAAGGATGGAGCTAACTCCCCTTCACTAGGATCGGTGGGCTCCCGCGAGGAGTCCGTCCGGTCGCAATGAAAATATTATCTGCGAACTATCAGGGTTTGGGTAATCGCCCGATAGTTCGTTCGCTTTTGAATGTTCAAAGGCGCAGCAACCCCGATGTGATGTTTTTGTCGGAAACTCACCTTGATTCTTATCCGGCAGAGTGTTTGCGAAAGAGATTGAAGATGGACTATAAAATTGTGAATCCATCAACTACTCGTAGTGGAGGAGTTATGCTACTGTGGGAAAAAGAGATTAATATTCAACAATTATTTTCTACTCCAAACTATATGGATGTGCATATTCAAGAAAGGCCTCACAAGATTTGGCGATTGACTGGTGTTTACGGAGAACCACGTTGGGAAGATAAATACAAGACATGGGATAGAATCAGAGAGCTTCATTCCCAACATAACCTCCCTTGGGTTCTTATTGGTGATTTTAATGAGATACTTTTTTCTCGTGAGAAAGAAGGGGGCAACCTCCGGCCTATAAACTTTATGCAAAATTTCAGAGATGTATTGACAGACTGCAATTTACATGACATAGGTCTCATGGGTGACCAATTTACATGGAGGAGAGGACGGATACGGGAGCGCCTAGATCGTGCCTTGGCCAACACGCCTTGGAACAATAGGCACCCAGAGGCAATGTTGCACCATCTGGAGGCCATGCAGTCAGATCACAGACCTATATTGCTGGAGACGGAAGTCACAATTGTCCCTGGCAGAAGTAATTCAAAAAAGTTTGAGGCCAAATGGTTAAAAGAAGACTCTTTCCGGGAGGTCGTCGAACAAGCTTGGGAGAAGGCTAATGTGGAAGTCCCGGACGGGGGTGTCCTAGAGAGATTGGCTCACCTGCACTCATCATTGCATGCTTGGGATAGCGAGATCCTGCAGCAGCCAAAGAAACGTCTGAGGGCAGCGCAACGGAAGTTGGAACGGGCGATGGCTGGTCCGTTTTCTGTTGAGAATGAAACTGTGGCGCGTGAACAGGCGGCTTTGATTGAATTATTGCTTGAACAAGATGAGTTGCACTAGATACAGAGATCACGCGCAAACTGGTTGCAGCATGGTGATTGGCATATCACATTCTTCCATCAGTTTGCCTCGGCTAGAAGGAAGAAAACCTTTATTAAAAGGCTGAAACATGGGGATGATTGGGTGGAGGGTACCTCGGCCCTCAAACCAATTGTTCTTCAGTACTTTTCTAACCTTTTTTCATCTGAAGTGCAGGAAATTGATCCGTTGGTGCTTAAGAAAGTACAACCAAAGGTCTCGCAGGATATGAATGAACAATTACTTGCACCCTTTTCTGCTGAGGATGTCAAGAAAGCAGTTTTCAATATAGGCGATCTGAAAGCCCCGGGCCCTGACGGTCTGCATGCTATTTTTTATAAAAGATTCTGGAGTATTTGCGGTGATGCTATTACCTCTGAAGTTTTGCAAGCGCTGAATTCTGGGATTATCCCCGAGGGGTGGAATGATACAACAGTGATTCTGATTCCTAAAGTTGATTGTCCGGACTCGATTACTCAATATCGTCCAATCAGCCTCTGTAATGTGATCTATAAGATAATTTCAAAGATGCTGGCTCAGCGACTGAAACTATTACTTCCTGAGGTAATATCCCCTATGCAGAGTGCCTTTGTTCCAGGGCATCTTATTACTAATAATGTTCTCCTTGCTTATGAGAGCATCCATGCTATAAAAAACAAAAGATCTGGAGTGAATGGAGCTTGTGCTGTCAAGCTGGATATGCATAAAGCCTATGATAGGGTGGAATGGATTTTTCTTGAAAACATGATGTGACGGTTGGGTTTTGATGAGAGATGGATTTCTCTCATGATGGCTTGTGTGAGATCGGTAAGATACCAAGTAAGGTTCAATTCTGAGGAAACAGACATGTTTACTCCGACTAGAGGTCTTCGTTAGGGGGATCCCCTCTCCTCATATTTGTTCCTTCTTTGCGCTGAGGGTTTATCTAGTCTTCTATTGTACGAAGAAGAAGTTGGTGGCATTGCTGGGGTAAGAGTGTGCAGAAATGCACCATCAGTCTCTCATCTACTTTTTGCTGATGATTCTCTTATACTCATGAAGGCGGACACGAATAATGCAACTTCCTTACAGCAAGTTCTGGATACTTACTGTGCAAACTCAGGTCAGTTGGTCAGTTTGGCAAAATCAAGCATTTTCTTTTCACCTAATACAAATACCCTAGCTAGAGCAGAAATTTGTGAAGCTCTGCATATTACCACATAAGCTATTTCAGATAAATATTTGGGTCTACCCGCTCTAGTGGGAGCTGATAGGAGTGACTCCTTCGAGCATTTTATTGAGAGAATTATTCAGCGCATCAATGGTTGGAAGGAAAAGTAGCTGTCAATTAGAGGCAAAGGGTTTTATTGAAGGCGATAGCTCAAGCCATTCCAATTTACGCAATGTCGGTTGATACGTCTCCAACGTATCTATAATTTTTGATGCTCCATGCTTGTTTTTACACCATTTGCCTATTGTTTCGTTACACTTCGTGGCACTTTTATGCATTTTCCGGAACTAACCTATTAACGAGTTGCCACAGTGCCAGTTCCCTGTTTTCTGCTGTTTTTGTGTTTCAGAAGTGATACACAGGAAATATTCTCGGAATTGGACGAAACAAGTTCCTGAAGTCTTATTTTACCCGGAAGCTTCCAGAGATCCGAAGGAGAGTAGGAGGGGGGCCACCAGGGCCCCACACACCAGGCTCGCGCGGCCAGGGGCCTGGCCGCGCCGCCATGGGGTGAGGGCCCCTGGCCCCACCTCTGACATCGCCCCTTCGCCTATAAAGACCCCCGATGGAAAAAAACCTAAGTACCCGATCAATTTTCCAGAACACATCGCGATCCGCCGCCGCCGTCGACCCGAAGATCGGGAGGGTCCAGAAGCTCTTCCCGGCACCCTGCCAGAGAGGGGAATCACCACCGGAGGTCTTCTTCATCGCCATGCTTGCCTCCGGAGCGATGAGTGAGTAGTCTACCTTGGACTATGGGTCCATAGGAGTAGCTAGATGGTTGTCTTCTCCACTATGTGCTTCATGTTTAGATCTCATGAGCTGCCCTACATGATTGAGATCACCGTTATGTAATTCTACATGTTTGGTTTGTTGGGATCCGATGAATATTGGTGTTTATGATTAAGTTGTTGTACTGAATATTATCTTATGTTATCTCTATGTTGTTTATGATCTTGCATGCTCTCCGTTGTTAGTAGCTATCTTGGCCGAGTAGTTGCTAGTGACTCCAAGAGGGGGTATTTATGCTCGATAGTGGGTTCATGCCTCTATTTAACCTGGGGGAGTGACAGAAACCTCTAAGGTTGTAGATGTGCTGTTGCTACTAGGGAGAAAACAACATTCATATGCTCAAGGGCGTATGCTTT
This sequence comes from Dactylis glomerata, assembly GCA_007115705.1. Classification (NCBI taxonomy): domain Eukaryota; kingdom Viridiplantae; phylum Streptophyta; class Magnoliopsida; order Poales; family Poaceae; genus Dactylis; species Dactylis glomerata. The sequence continues at coordinate 14,644,529 of QXEO01000541.1, read as the reverse complement.
GTTTACATTACACACTTTGCTTAATGCAATTATCTGTTGTTCGCAACTTAATACTCATGGGGTGTTTGGATTGATATCCCCGGGAGTGGATTATTAGTCATAGATGCAGTTGGATGGCGGTCTATGTATTTTGTTGTAATGCCCAGAGTAAATCTCATAGTGATCTTCTTGACATATCACGTTTATCTTTATTCTATCAATTGCCCAACTGTAATTCGTTTACCCAGCATGTGTTATTTATCTTATGGAGAGACACCACTAGTGAACTGTGGATCCCGGTCCTATTTCCATCATATTGCTATTACCTGTTTACTTTACTCGCACTGTTTACTTTATTCGCATACTCTACTGTTTTCCACTCGATACGCTCATAACCTTTGTTTCAAGCAAACCGGTGAGATTGACAACCTCATCGCAAGTTGGGAACAAAGTACTTGGTTGTTTGTGTGCAGGTTCCGCGTTGCAGCTAGCAAGCAAAGCTTGGACGAGGCGCCATATATAAATTGTCCGAAGCTGTCGCAAACTAGCAAGCATCACCTTCAGTCGTCATTGTCTGCTTTTCTCCTGATCGATAAACCTTGGTTTCTTAACTGAGGGAAAACAAGCTGCTATACTCTTCATACCTTCCTCTTGGGGTTCCCAACGGGCTGGTCATTCACCACGCACAAGGACCTCTGATCTTCCATATCAACTTGGAGTATCATCGGTCTTCTTAATTCCTAACGGAATATGTAAAAAGATGATGGATGCCATATCTAGTTTTTGGTGGGGAGATGATGATAATAGTGACAAAATGCACTGGTATGCATGGTGGAAACTATGTTACCCCAAGTGTGACGGTGGTATGGGGTTTAGAGATTTTCATTCTTTCAATTTAGCCATGCTAGCCAAACAAGTGTGGAGACTAGCTACTGATCAGGACTCTCTTTGTGCGACTGTTCTTCATGCAAAGTACTACCCTCATGGAGATATTTTGAAAGCTGGTCCTAAGTCTGGATCAAGCTTCAGATGGCAAAGTATAGTTTCTGGTATTGCTACGTTCAAGCGTGCATATATATGGAGAGTGGGCAACGGAGAAAAGATCAACATCTACATAAACCCGTGGATCCCCTCTAGCTGGAACAGGATGATTTTATCCCCTCGTGGGAATGGCGTATATTCCAAGGTTTCAGAACTTATTAGTCCAGTGACGGGTACATGGGATATTGAGTTACTTAACTCCCTCTTCTCTGTTGTTGATGTCCAACGAATTTTGGAGATTCCTTTAAATAACCAAGGATTTGACGATTTTATTGCGTGGCATTACAATAAGAATGGAAGATACTCAGTTCGGTCAGGCTATCATATTCAATGGAAGCATACTTTTGGGGCAAGGCAAGGGCAGCTTGCTTTACCTGGCTCCTCAGCGATAAACCCTGTCTGGAAAGAACTCTAGCGCCTCAAGATTCTGAGTAAGTGCAAGATATTCCTTTGGCGTGCTCTTCATGCTATTATTCCTTTGAAATCTATTCTGGTGAATAGGCATATTGGCACAAGCGGGCAATGTCCGATATGTCAACAAGCGCCTGAAGACCTAATCCATCTTCTCTTTCAATGTGAGATGGCGCGGGATCTTTGGAATTCACTTGGCATCACTGAGGTGATTGAGCAGGCGGTGACCATTGATCGAGCTGGCTCTGCTGTTTTAGAGTTTATATTGCGAGATCAAAAAAGACAGCTGCCGGGGTTTGCTAGTATTGGCCTCAAGGAGACTATTGGTGTTGCATGCTGGTACTTATGGTGGATTAGACGAAGGCGCACACATAATGAAACAGTTCCTCCCCTGTTGAGATGTAAAATGTCGATTCTTTCCATTGTGACAAATTTAGCAAGGGCTTCAGCTACCGCCAAACCAAGGAGTATCAAACGGTGCGTTCCATGTGAGAACAAGGTAAAAGTGAATGTCGATGGTTCTTACCACTTAGATGATCATGCAGGTGCAGTGGGGGCGGTGATCCGTGATCTCAATGGAGGCTTCTTGGCAGCCTCTTCTTCTTTTATTTTTGACCTATCATCGGAAGGGGCGGCATAAGCCCTAGCAATGAGAGAGGGGTTGGCTCTTGCTCATCGGCTAGGGTTTAACAAAGTCATAATGGAGTCAGATTCTGTAGAATGTGTGGAGGCCTATATAGGAAACGAAGCTTGGTGGGGCGAATCATTAGCTATCTTTGCTGATTGTGTGGACATCCATTCCTTTATTGATGATGTTTCCTTCAAGCATTGCCCTAGGGAAGCTAATGAAGCTGCACATGAAGTAGCTCGAGTTTGCTTTGCTTCTAAGATTTCTTGTAATTGGGTTGATAATCCCCCTAGTTTCCTTGTTGAAAAACTTATAAATGATATAACCATACTGTGATTTAAAGCAGCAAGTTTCAGACGCACTCTTTTCCTTACCAGGGTACCTAAGGGGACTAGAAGGTTTTTAATGAGGCGGCTTGCTAGCTTAATATATTCCTTGTTTCAAAAAAAAACAATTAACCCCACAAAAAAGAGTGGGAGAAGTTTTTGTAGTGAAGTTTTTTCAAAGGAAATGAAGCCAAGTTAAACCAAGGTGTATCTAATGATGGTCAAGACCATAAGCTTGGGGATGCCCCATGCATCCCTCTACATCAATACAAATCTCGGTTTGCAAATCTTCAAACTTCTATTTTTTAGCACTATACGAGCTTCATTAAGCTTGGAGCGTCTAGTCTTTTGTTTTTGTTTTTGGAGTAGCATCTCTACCTTTTGTAGACCACCTTCAGTTGTGAGGCTATTATAATATCTTTTACCTCTGAAATAAAGAGAAGGAGAAATAAGCATACTCGAACAAAAAGATTTTGGGCAAGAAGTAGGTAATAGCTGCAAATATGAAGCTATGATTACTATGGCTCTAAAGTGTATTCATTGATACATATGGAGTGATTGCAATACTTTTCATTCAGTTGTAGTTCTTATGTATTTATTTTTATAAGGGTTTTATAATTTGTCTTGCATCATTATGAACAAGGTTGCTTTCTGTTAGCGGTCAACTTTCAAACTTGCAGTTGTTGGACATAAAAAGGTGAGATAAGTTGAGTTAAGAAAAGTTTGTGGGGTCACCACGGACTTGATAGCACAGCCCCAGTTTAGTTAAGATGATGAGTGTATAATCCTTTTGACATGGTGTTGTGATGATGTCAAACATATAAGCCATGCTTACATGGTAGAATTTTTTTTAACTTTTGTTGGTGTTCTGGATACCGGGGTATCCCGGTCCACCTGCTCCTGGGCCCCTTCAACGGCCCAGCTTCGGCCCAGGGGTAAACCGACGACCGAAGCCCAACAGAGAAGACCCTCATGAGGAGGCGCCTCATGAGGAGAACGACGGCTAAAACTGCTAAGGACTAGAAGACCTCCTCGCGAGCTGTTCCCCATGAGGGGATGGACCACATCTACATCAGCTCAATATGTTTCCATGCTGAGCAAGAAGATAAGGACGGAAGACTGCGTACCATCCATGCTACCCCGACAGGAGGGAGACCAGTTTCTGCCGTGCCTGCATAAAGCGGCACAGTGGTTGTTGGCCACCCCCCTAAAAATAGGGTGGACGGTGCAGGGCGCCAGAGGAGGACGCCAGCCTCCTCCACCCACTCCTGTAGACCGGCACCACTACCCTACGAAGACTACGTCCACTGAAGACTCAAGACAACAGCTATCCCCTCTCCTTGGCCGTTTGTGGTAACCCCTTCCCCAAGATGATAAGAGGAAGGAGGACCTCGGCGCTATAAAAGGGGGGGAGGCCGCCCCTTAGGGGGGATCCGATCTTCATCTCCGGGCTCCTAGCTAGGCTAAGTTGGTTCTTCTACCTCCGGTCGGTTAGAGCTCCGTAACCAAGACCTTGTACTCCCCGCGAGGTATCATGTCGTAATACAAGAAGGCAGGAAGTAGGGGTTTTACCACACCACGAGGGCCCTGAACCTGGGTAAAGCTCGGTGTCTCTCTCTGTGGTGCGTTGTGCTCTCCAGCGTCTCGAGGCTTCCGTCACCGTGTTTCGTTGCGATCTAGATCTCCCGCGTACAGCCCCCTACGTTCGAATCTTTGGGTCCGTCGTGTGGTACCCCGTGTTCTAGCGACACAAAATCCCTCGACATTTGGCACGCCAGGTAGGGGGTTGTGGTGTGTTTTCTTCTAGATCTGCTCCGACATGGCCGACGCCAACGCAAGGCTCGAGCGTCTTCGCCGCCGCAACGCCGTCCGAGGACATACCGAGCCCATCATCCGTCGCCAGCACGTCTCGGCCGAGGAGGAAGAGGAGGAAGATCTGGAGTCCTCCTATCTCCCGTCTGGGCATATAGAGCCTTCGCTCTCCTTCACCGCCACTGCTACTTCTCGCGCTCGTTCTGGGAGTCAGCTGGCCCCTGCGCAGGCTCTCGCCATGGCGCAGGAGCTGCTGTGCTATCAGCCCACCGCAGACGGGCATGAGGGGTGGCGTGCTCGAATCGCCGAGCTCGTCGCCATCGCTAACGAAGACTCGGCCTTGGCAGGAGCCCAGGGCGCGAGAGAGCCAGATCCGACGGCGGGGCACCATGCCCCGGGTGCCAGAGATGGGAAAGTAGCTCAGGCCAAGAAGGTGGTTTCCCGCGCCGCATCTTCACCGCGCGGGGAGCCCAGCTGCCAAATTATTAAACGCGTTCCGGAAGACGCACGTGTCTCCCTTGAGCGCCGCCGCGAAAATCATGACCGCGCCATCAACAACATCGGTGAAGCTGGCAAGAACGTCAAGGTCACCGAGGATCCTGTCTACAACCCCGGGTGCCTTGCTCTCACTCGCCAGCAACGCTACGTGGTCTGGCCCGATAAGTTCAGGCCGGACATCGCCGTGCGCTATGATGGAACCTCCAACCCCGTCGAGTTTCTCCAGCTCTACATCATCGCCGTTCAGGCCATGCGTGGAGACCAGCGTGTGATGGCTAATTGGTTTCCCATGGCCCTCAAGGACGCTCCGTGGACTTGGCTCATGAATCTTCCGCACGAATCGGTAACTTCGTGGAAGGATCTGTGCCGTCAGTTCATCGCCAACTTCATGCCTACGTATGAGCGCCCCGCCACCAAGAATGATCTCAAGGCAGTGCATCAGTACAAGGGCGAAATGCTTCGCCAGTACATCCAATGCTTCAGCCAGATGAGGAACAAGATTCCCTGGATCTCTAATGAGGAGGTTATCTCCGCGTTCTCCACGGGCGTCGCCAACATCAAGATGAAGGAAAAGCTATCCGTGAATGATGAGCTGACTTCTGTCATCAGGCTCTTCGAGATTGCCGACAGGTGCGCCAAGGCCGAGGAGGGGAGGCTCTTCGTGCACAATCTACCGGAGGCGCTTCCCCCAAAGCCCAAGTCCAAGGACCCTAAGCGTAAGGAGGCTGCTGCCCTCGCGGCGGAACCGGATCATAAACAGCGCCGCGGGGACCGCAACAAGCGTGATAAGGGTGGGCGCCGCTGCTACTGCATCCTCCATAAGAAGGACACCCACAATACCGATGATTGTTGGGTAGTCCAGAAATTTCATGAAGAGAATAGAGTCACCAAGCGCCGTGGGAGTAGCCGTAGCTATGGCAAAGGTGGATCCAGGGGCAACCGTCGCGACGACGACCGGGACGAGGGTCGCCGCTGCGATGGTCCGTCACGTGCAGATCCCGAGCCGCTACCGCTGCCTCCACCAGCAAATGATCATCGAGAAGAGAACCAGGGGGCTATCAAGAGCCGTGAGGCTTCGCCGCTTGCCTCTTGGGTGGAGCCCAAGCTCCTTTGTCTAATCGTCACTTCAAGCAGCTGTCGTGGGAGATCACGGCGGCACAACCCAACGTCAACAGCCACAGGTTGAAGTGGTCTACCAACAAGATCGGCTTCGACGAGGAAGACCATCCAATCTCCACTAAGGCTGTGGGCACAATTCCCCTCTTGTGCACGCCTACAATCAATAACATTGCCATCAACCGCACTCTCATCGATGGGGGGGGGGCGGGCCTTAACATCATCTCCGTCGAGGTCTTCGAGAAGATGCAGGTGTCGTACCATCGGCTCATGCCAACCTGGCCGTTCTTCGGGGTGACTGAGGGTTCTACAACACCTATCAGGCAGGTGCGCCTACCCGTCACTTTTGGCACCAGGGACAACTACAGGACACAAAGCCTCGACTTTGACGTTGCCTACATCGCGCTGCCTTACAATGCCATCCTTGGCTACCCAGCCTTGGCAAGATTCATGGCGGCAATGCATCACGGCTTCAACGTCCTCAAGATTCCTAGCGCCAACGGCACGATCACCGTGTGCTGCAATGAAAAGGATGCTCTCCGCTCTGTAGAGCATGTCTACCGTGAGGCTGCCACCATGTTCCCCATCAATGAAGATCTGCTAGAACACTCGGGTGACCTCACGAGGAAGAAGCAGCTCGTGTCACAAGAGCGAGCTGCTGCCAAGAAGGCCTCTCTCGAGCCCCTCCTGCCGGGCTTGTCAGGGAAGAAATTCGCCGCCTCTACATCAACTATGCAAAGCGAGGACCTAGTCCATCCAATGCTGGACATGAGCATTGTGGAAGCTGCGGTACCCTCAGGGAGGAGGCCCCAGTTTACCCAAGAGCGCTTTGCTACAAAGAAGGTCCCGCTCCAAGCTGGGGGCTGCAAAAACTTCGCCACCATCGGGGCAGGGCTTTCTCCCAAATAGGAAAGCGCTCTCGTCACCTTCCTGCGGGCAAACTCTGACATGTTCGCTTGGACTCCGTCAGATATGCCCGGCGTCCCCAGGGAGGTGATTGAGCACCACTTAGCCGTGTGCCCTCAGGCACACCCCGTGAAGCAGAAGACCAGGAAGCAAGCGCAAGAGAAACAAGACTTCATTGTCCAAGAGATAGAGAAGCTGAAGAAGGCCAAGTTGATATGCGAGGTAGCCCACCCCACCTAGATTGCTAATCCAGTGGTTGTCCCAAAGGCTAACGGCAGTGGGCGCCTCTTTGTGGACTTTACAAGTCTCAACAAAGCCTGTCCTAAGGATCCTTATCCGCTCCCAAGGATAGATCAAATCGTTGACTCCACCGCCGGCTGCGACCTCCTTTGCTTCTTGGATGCCTTCTTCGGTTATCATCAAATCAATATGGCAAGGGAGGACGAAGAAAAGACTGCCTTCATCACACCCTGCGGTGTGTACTACTACGTCTGCATGCCCTTTGGCCTAAAGAACGCAGGAGCAACATTCCAAAGGCTCATACGCAAGGCCTTGGGGGCTCAGATGGGAAGGAATGCGGAAGCTTATGTCGACGACATTGTCGTCAAAACTCGTGAGAGTCATACCTTCATTGAAGACCTGGAGGAAACCTTCGCTAACTTGAGAAAGGTAAACATCAAGCTCAACTCCGCTAAGTGCACCTTCGGCATACCGTCGGGCAAGTTGTTGGGGTTCCTCATGTCTCATCGCGGGATAGAGGCGAACCCCGACAAGGTCAAGGCCATCGAAGAAATGCGTCCTCCGTGCAATCTTAAGGAGATGCAACGCCTCGCGGGATGCATGGCAGCCTTGGGGCGCTTCATCGCGAGGAGCGGAGAAAAGGCCCTGCCTTTCTTCAAGCTCATGAAGTGCACTGGGAAATTCGAGTGGACGCCGGAAGCTGACAAGGCCTTCGCCGAGCTAAAGAAGTATCTTACGAGCCCACCGATCATGGTTGCCGCAACATTCCACGAGCCTTTGCTACTCTACATCGCGGCGACTCCAAGGACTGCAAGCGCCATCCTCATCGCTGAGCGGGACGCTAAGGTAATCGCCAAAGAGGAGATCGATCCTCTGTGCCCAGGGGCTCCTCCTGAGGGAGATGCAGCAATTCCCTCTGCCCCTTGTGAGGATCTGCCCGATGCAACTTCGTCGACCAAGCCGCTCTTGCAGAGCGACGCTCCTGATCTCCGTGAGGAGAAAACTCCTGAAGACACCACCAAGGTGCAGAAACCCGTGTACTTCGTCAGCACGGTACTTCGCGACGCGTGGGAGCGCTACACCATGCAGCAGAAGCTGCTCTACACCCTGCTAATCGCTTCAAGGAAACTACGTCATTACTTCTAGGGCCACCCGATCAAGGTGGTCACCGATCGGCCCCTGGAGACAATCCTGCGCAACCCAAACGTCACTAGAAGGGTGGCTGAGTGGGTCGTGGAGCTTCAGCCCTTCGAGATCTCCTTTGAAACCACCAAGGTGATCAAGAGCAAAGCTTTAGCTGAGTTCACCACCGAATGGACTGATCCATTTGCCGACGAGCCTCCGGAGGTGGAGTCTACACTTCCAGGAGAGGAAGCCCCAGGTCTGTGGGTCATGCACTTCGACGACGCCTTCAACCTTCCCGGCGCGGGGGCTTGGGCCGTCCTCACCTCTCCCTCTGGGGACAAGCTCTTCTACGCCGTTCAGCTCTGTTTCAAGCCAGAGCACAAGGTCTCCAACAACATCGCGGAATACGAAGGACTACTCGCTGGCCTAAGGGCAACGAACGCTTTGGGCATCAAGCGCCTCATCGTCAAGGGAGATTCACAGCTGGTCGTGAACTTCTCTAACAAGAGTTACACTCCAAAGGATGAGCACATGGCGGCTTATCTTGAAGAGCATCGAAAGATGGAAAAACACTTCCAAGGACTGGAGCTGAAGCACATCCCACGGGGAGAGAATGTGGAAGCGGATGAAATTGCCAAGCGCGCCTCTCATCGCCTGGCGCAGCCAGTTGGTGTCTTCGAGTAGTACCTCTTCAAGCCATCCGCTTCTCCATCAACGTCAGGATCCGACCTTCCGCCTGCCCTGCCGCCGCCACCGGAGCAGGGGGCTTCGGATTGCAGGCCTCCTTCGGGCGACCGCGTCCTTCTGGCATTGGCAAGGCAGGAGGGAGTGGATTGGATCCTCGAGCTCAAGGCTTTCCTCGTCAGCAGCAAGCTTCTCGAGGATGAATCAAAGGCTGAAAGGATAGTACACCAAGCCTCAGGATACTGCGTCAAAGATGGTGACTTGTACCGGCGTCGCCCAAACGGCGTCGCTCTGAAGTGCATATCGACTCACCAGGGCCAAGAGCTCCTCAGGGACATCCACGCCGGCGAGTGTGGGCATCATGCCTCTGCTTCAACCCTCGCCGCGAAGGCGTACCGCAGCGGCTTCTACTGGCCTTCGGCGCTCTCGGATGCGGCAGAAATGGTCAAGAGATGCGAGGCGTGCCAATTCCACGCCAAGCAGATTCATCAACCAGCGTAGGAGCTACAAACCATCCCGCTCACTTGGCCCTTTGCTGTTTGGGGGCTAGACATCCTCGGTCCATTCCCTCGAGCGCAAGGGGGCTATCGCTATCTCTACATTGCCATCGGCAAGTTTACCAAGTGGGTGGAGGTGGAGCCGGTGTGCACCATACCGGCCAGGTCTGCAGTCAAGTTCATCTGTGGCCAGGTCTGCCATTTTGGTGTGCCTAACCGCATAATCACCGATAATGGTAGCTAGTTCACCAGCGGGCTGTTCCGGGAGTATTGCGCATCGGCCGGCATCAAGATCTGCTTCGCCTCTGTCACCTATCCCAGGAGCAATGGCCAGGCCGAGCGTGCCAACGCCGAAGTCCTCAAGGGACTCAAGACGAGAAGCTTCAACGCCAAGCTCGAAGCCTGTGGCAAGAAATGGTTAGACAACCTCCAATCCATCTTGTGGTCCATTCGTACTACCGCCACCAAGCCCACTGGGGAGACTCCTTTCTTCTTGGTCTACGGGGCGGAGGTTGTCCTTCCCACCGACGTCAAGTTTGGGTCACCAAGGGTACTCGCCTTCAACGAGATACATCAAGAGGACCTCATCAAGGATCGCATCCTCTAGCTTGAAGAAGCTCGGTGCCAAGCAGCGCTTCGCGCTGCGAAGTACCAGCAGGGACTTCGCCGCTACCATAGCCGCCATGTTTGAGCAAGAACTCTAGAGGTCGGCGATCTGGTGCTCAGAAGGATACTCTCTCGCGAGGGCCTGCAGAAGCTATCTCCAATGTGGGAAGGCCCCTTCAAGGTGACGCACATCGCCAGGCCAGGCTCGGCGCGGCTGGAAACCGCAGAAGGCGTGCCAGTGGGGAACCCGTGGAATATAGCTCATCTGAGAAAGTTCTACCCGTAGGTTCCTCACGAGAAGATAAGACCGTTATCACGGCATTTTGTATCAACTTAAACTGCTCTTCAGCACTGAGATTAAGTTAAAGCGCATGTAGCGCCTCTGCTTCGGCATGATATTGAAATGGCATGAAGTCCATTTATTTTCTTTTGTACTTCACGTGGAAGGGGGCTAGGCACGGTGTCTATGCTGGGGCCTTTGCCCAGAAAACAGCAAGCCCAAAAAACCCGAAGGGACTGATCTCTGATCAGGGGCGACGGCCCTGTTATCGATCACCTCCACATGCCCGTGGTGCTTAGTTCCTCGCATAGTACACCGGAAAATAAGAAATCTTCGGAAAAAGTCCAAGGTGTGCCCAAGGCACCCACTAAGGACCAGCGCCTCGTGAGCAACCCTCACGAGGGCGCTCGGACGCATCGATGCACTTAGAATCCGCAGGAGTCAAGATTCCCCTTGCTTGAGGAAGGCCGAACACGGCGGGATTATCGAAGACCAAGGCCGCTCTGATCATCTTGCGAAGGAGACGCAGATCCGGAGGTCCACGCCAGGCCCTTCACCTCGTGAGCAACCCTCAACGAGGTGTCGACGGCCTCTGAGCTCTCTTAAGCGTCGACGCTTTTGCGTCCGTGAGAGTCCAGCTTCCCTCATGACGAGGAAGGCCCTGTGAATTGCCACGTGCAGCAATTTGCTCTTAGCTGCTTGCACAGATAGTGCCGCGCTCCCTCACGACGAGGAAGGTCCCTATGCCGGTCACAGGGGCATCTTATTCGCCTTTTTTCGTTTGTTTTATTGATTTGTTTTTTGTTTTCGGGGATTTGGGGTTTTTTGTTTTTCCGACTCTTTTTCAACTACTTGTCTCAGGAATCGTCCATCGTCATCGCCGGCGCCGACCCCGTCATGAGCTCTGAGGCACAGGGAGGCCTCCCTCAGGCGTGAACAACTCGCCAGGGCTCTCGAGCGTGCGGATGACCAAGACAGCAAGAAGCATCAAGGAGCGAAGGAAAAGGAAATAAACAAGGTGACTTCATTAAATAACCCCTCACCGGGGGAGGGAACACAGATGGCGGGGCATACCTCGCCAGCAAGAGCTACATGGCAAAAGAGGGGAGGAGACTAGCTCTCCTCCCCAGAAGAACTCCGCAGCAAGACCGCCCCTTTACTCCACCGCGGTCTGGGGGAAGGTGCGGTGGACGCCGGTCGCGGCGAAGATCCGCATCGAGGCCTCCAGCATCCCCAGCTTGTAGTGGAAGATGAGGTGGTCGCCGACGTGGAGACGGTGGCCGGGGGCGAATGCCCTCCAGCGCCCGGAGAGGACGGCGTTGCCGCCCGCTCCAAGGATGATGTCAACAGGCCAGAGGAGCTCTGGCCTGCTCTGCTCCACCAGCATGACCTCTCCAACGGAGAAGCCAGGGGCGTAGATTACCCTCCGAACTGCATCGGGCAGCCGGAGGGAGATGAAGCTCCAAGCCTCGACGACGATAAGGAGCTCCAAGAATTGGGACCCCGGCGCGATGAGGGGTCCCAGCATCTCTACCGCCAGGCGGCGGGGAGTCGCGATCACTCCGGTCGCGGGGGGTGCCACCTCCTGTGGCCCCGGCGTGTCCACAACCGGGGGGAGGGGGCCTAGGGCGGCCTCCACCTCCCGGAGCGCCCGATCGATGCTCCCCGCCCATCGCCGCCGCCGCCAACGACAGCGCATTCAGAGCACCTCCTGGTGCAGGGCCCCAAAGGGTCAAGGCAATGGAGGTCCCGGGGGCGGCGTGGCGCCCTGCGTCGGCGCCCCAATGCGCAGGGGGCCTCCAGCTCCGGGCGTCCATAGGGCAGGAACCTTCGTCTTGTTCTGGCTGCCCGGGGGGCGCCCGCGACGTTTCACCCCCAAGCTCGTAGATCCGGCGGCAGCGGAGGAGGCAGAGGGATCCATCGCTTGGGGAGATATCTGAGGAGGAAGTAGTACTGGAAGAAGTGGGCAAAGTGCCGAGGGCATCGAGGAGGCTGCATTTAAAAGGCGTGGCCGGCGTCGAAGCGTCAAGTCCCAGCGCGGGAATCGGAGCGTCGGCGCAGCGCCCTGCAGTGAAGTGACGCGCCATCATGGCGGTTTGACGCCTCGGGGACTGCTGCGTCGCCCGCCGCTTCATCTCACCAGCTGCGGTCGCGCCACGCGTCCGCGGCCTCTGCATCTTCACATGGTCCTCTGACCACGCGCGTTGACACGTGCCGTTGGAGGGCCCAGCAGCTTCTAGGGGCCCCTGACCCTTCGCTCCCTCAAGAGGGCGCGTTTGCGGGCCAAGCTCCCGGGTGCTACTGTCGGTGTTCTGGATACCAGGGTATCTCGGCCCACCTGCTCTTGGGCCCCTTCAACGGCCCAGCTTCGGCCCAGGGGTAAACCGACGACCGAAGCCCAATGGAGAAGACCCTCATGAGGAGAACGACGGCTAAAACTGCTAAGGACTAGAAGACCTCCTTGCGAGCTGTTCCCCGTGAGGGGATGGACCACATCCACATCAACTCAGTACGTTTCCGTGCTGAGCAAGAAGATAAGGATGGAAGACTGCGTACCGTCCATGCTACCCCGACAGGAGGGAGACCAGTTTCTGCCGTGCCTGCATAAAGCGGCACAATGGTTGTTGGCCATCCCCCTAAAAATAGGGTGGACGGTGCAGGGCGCCAGAGGAGGATGTCAGCCTCCTCCACCCACTCCTATGGACCGGCGCCACTACCCTACGAAGACTACGTCCACCGAAGACTCAAGACAACAGTTGTTCCCTCTCCTTGGCCGTTTGTGGCAACCCCTTCCCCAAGATGATAAGGGGAAGGAGGACCTCGGCGCTATAAAAGGGGGGAGGCCGCCCCTTAGGGGGGATCCGATCTTCATCTCCGGGCTCCTAGCTAGGCTAAGTTGGTTCTTCTACCTCCGGCCGGTTAGAGCTCTGTAACCAAGATCTTGTACTCCTCGCGAGGTATCGCGTCGTAATACAAGAATGAAGGAAGTAGGGGTTTTACCTCACCACGAGGGCCCTGAACCTGGGTAAAGCTCGGTGTCTCTCTCTGCGGTGCGTTGTGCTCTCCGGCGTCTCGAGGCTTCCGTCACCGTGTTTCGTTGCGATCTAGATCTCACGCGTACAGCCCCCTGCGTTTGAATCTTTGGGTCCGTCGTGTGGTACCCCGTGTTCTTGTGGCACGAAATCCCTTGACAACTTTATGTTGATCTTCATGTCATTTTGGTTTTGGATCCTAGTCGGTGTGGACTGACTATGCCAAGTGGTAATTTTATATGCATGGGATCTATTGATACAAGTCTTGACCGCTAAACAGTAAGCCATGTTCTGTGGTGGACGTTTTTCAGCAGCTCAAACTATACAAATGGTGGAAAGCAAATAAAAGTTGATTGCCATGTCATTGGAGTATGGATAGTCAGATGGTGGAGACACCGGCTATGGCTATCCGTACAAAGGGGCATGAGGTACTCCAAGTTTTGTAGTTTGAGATATTATGCATATGACAGGTGCTATGGAAGCATGATAAAAATACACGTGGTGCTAGTCTTCATCTCCGGGGGTATGAGACACTTGATATTGTGTCAAGAAGGTGCTTTACACACCAAGATGCTTATAATAGGGGCAATGGAACTCCTCACCTTGGAAGAGCTTGGTAAGAAAAAATTCAATGCAATCCCTTCTAAGAAATCAGTTCAAGTAGTAGGGTCTGCTACATCGATGTCCTTGACTTGCTCCACCCCAACAACGTTGGAACATCCATAGGCAGATAGATCGTGTCGTTGCATGTGAAACATGCTGAAGATATCCTCGAAACGCGAAATGAACTTGCCCACAAAGGGATTGATGGACAAAGTCAATTGCCCAATCCATATACATCAATGGGTTTGATATCATTAGAAAAGACCGCAAAAGATGTTACACATTACAGAAAATAATTTTTGAATATCAAGATAAATGTTCACATGTACGAAAACAAATATTCATGTGTATTATAAAAGGTATTCCTATGTGTTCATGTATGCATTACTTTTTGATATTTAGTAATTAAATAAAAATCAAAAAGTAATGTTCATGTGTCATAAAAATAGTGTCCATGTATCATAAAACCAAAGTTGATGTACCATAAAAGTAATGTTCACGCTTATTAAAAATGTTCATACATATAAAAAATGCTATGCAATTAAATGATATTCATGTGTTTACAACAAATGAGATTATAAAAAACTAGCACAATGCCCGCGCATTGCTGCGGAAGAGCAAGATTAGAGACCTGGTATTCTATTTCATGAAAACATGTGCGTCAAAAAGTGATGCATTTTGTGTTGCATTACCACAAAATGCTAAGTTTTTTTTTTTGTCCATATCAATTTCAGTTGATGCATATAGTGTTAAAGTATAAAGGAAGAAATCACAAACATTTGCTATAAACTTGTCAATATACTAAAACATTTCAGGGGCATTGTTTTAAGCAATGTGGTCCCTAGAAGAATATGTGCGGTTAAGTGGCTTTACTCTTATCCTGGCACCGACGTGGAAGACTCGGCCTGGCTAGCTTCGAGATACGGCGACGAGGGCAAAAAGACCGTGCTTCATAATTTTTTCTTAAGCTCCTGATCTGGCCTATTATAGGAATATATGCACACAATATTTGCCCCAGTCATTATACAATGAGTTTCATAATTGTTCAAACACAAAGAAGCACCCGGAATTCTCTACCTCAAAAGCTTGGAGAAACATACTTGAAAATCTGGTGTCTTCGTCTTGGCATTCCCTTAATATACACCAGTCTGCAGGTTTGTGTCCCACTAAAGCAGACCCCTACATCTTAAATACCGAAAGTAATCTAAGCCAGGAGTAAATTCCTCAAGATTTTTTACCGTTTGGTTGAAGCCGTGATGCATGCAAAGCAGAACGATACAGCTTCTGTAACAACGAACTCTTGAAACAAACATAACAAAACATTTTATCTAGCACAAGAAAAAAATTTAGAAAACGTGATGCAATCAAAGCACGTAAAGTGCAATCGATTTGAAAATCCATATAATCTAGGCAGACTGCACATCCTAGCGACATTGAACATTTGCCTCTATGATACATGTACCCTAGCGGGACACTGTAATCAAGTATTCGAGAACCGGTGGTGACTGGCATGATCAAATTGATTACCATGTCCTTGTCACTCGGCAGCATTGCCCAATGGTTCTAATCCAATTGCCACCATCTGCACCTTACGTTTAGTGCGCTTACAGCGCAGCGCCATTACTTTGATCCGTGTCGCGGTAGACAGCCGACGTCACTGGAGCTGCCTAGCCTGGAGGCTGGAGCCGGGGGTTGACGAGCTCGACATGAACGCCACCAGGGCCTTTCCGGCGCCGGCGCCGTACGCGGCAGTGGTGCAAGAGAAGCACAATGCATGCGACCGGCGAGCGTGCATGCAAAGCAGGACGCACCAGTGATAACCAAGGAATGACAAATGGGCCTTCGATATTCGCCTACCTAGTTTTCGGTTCAGGAGGGACATCCACCGAAGGGATAACGAGGCCCATGAAACTAATAGCCTGGCACGGCCCAGGAGCAAGATTTGCCATGCAAGGTGAAGATTCAAAGGAAGAAGCCTAGTTGGATTAGGACTCGATTAGGGTTTTATCTACCGACTTTATACGTAGTTGACTTGGAGAGCAATCCTGAGACCCAACCTTCGCATATAAAAGGTTGGGAGGGAGATCCAAGAGCCTCTCTAGACACTTTTCGTCACCATCTACCTGAGCGCTCGTAACCTCGAGAGCTCTTTACTTTTCGGCTAGATCCAATCTACACCATCGCTGTAACACTGTTGGAATAAGTCCACAGATCAATCACATGAAGCTAGATGAACACACGCGGAGACTACTTTTATCGCCAAGCGTGCGTATCGCACGCTCTAAACTTTTCTCTTTTATTTCTTATTTTCCCTCAATTGCCGGTGTTCATCTAGCTTTATGTGATTGATCTGTGGACGAATTCCAACAATTGGTATCAGAGCCAGGTCAAAGATTTGAAGCTGCGCTTGCCCCGGGGAGGCGACCCGTGCTAGCTAGTTTGGTTAGTTTCCTAGTACTAGTTGGAGTCAAGGTCCAATACGGTTCAGGTTAGAACTTGTATCCGGTTTGCACTCTAGTCTAGGTCGGTTTGTTTTGAGTCGATCTGCCTGCTGGCTGTGTATTTATACACGAGGGAACCAGCATATTGTAACACCATGAGTTTAGAAGAAATAAAGAAAAAGAACGGGTGCGACACGCGCCCTTGGCGATATATTGTGTCTCCGCGTGTGTTCGTGTAGCTTCATGTAATTGATCTGTGGGCGAATCCCAACAAACACTTTCATTGTAGCCACCCCATCAATAAAGTCAGACAAGCATGACGTAGGTCTTTACCCTACACGGGGGCCGAACCTGGGTAAAACCTATGTTTCTCCGTGCCGTCTGATCGCCGTCGAGTTCGTCGGATCCCACAAACGCTCCATATCTCGAAAGCCCTCAAGCATGGGCATTGCCGGGGTTGAACCTCGTCAACTGATGATTCACCACCGACGTCCAGAGAAGAGCACAATGCGTGCAGACTTCTTAAACTTGAAAGTGGTCGTCATATCCACGGAAAAGCATATCAGCTGTCTTGCGGGCGTTGTTCAACCTTCGACGGTCACCCGGTCGAATCAGGCATGCATGCGGCCTATTCGAGCCCTTCTCGTCGGCGGACTGGAAGACGAAGTTGGTCGAGTCGGCGAGCGCACTCGTAAGTCTGAACCAGCACGCGGTGCTGGGAGCGGGCTTAACATATCGATGCTCGACAGCATGTGAAGTGTAACATGGTGGTCATTTGGTGTGAGCTCGAGGAGGCGGCGGGCCGCGGGCGAATCTCACCGCCACATGGCTCCCCATCGGCGAGGTCCCCGGCTGCAGTACCGCTGCCGCAGACACGTCTAGCGTGCCCATGTGGCGGGAGGAGCGCTCCGAAGCCCTCGCGCGCATCTCAGCGCCACATGGCTCCACATCGGCAAGGTCTCCGGCTGCAGTACCGCCGCCCGTAGACACGTCTCCGACCGTATGTCTCGACGCAGAAGGCCAGCGCGCCCATGCAGCGGGAGACTACTGACGCCGAGGGCAGGTCGGGAATCTAGGGCAACGCCGTTCCTTTTCACCGGCTGGAAGAGGACGGCAGTTTCAGTGGGAGGAGATCGAGAGCTTGTCCCTGCCGGACCAGCACGGGTCGAGATCGAATCGACCGAAGCTCGACAATCACTCCCCGCCTCGCCTCCTGCCTTTTTTTTCGAGAATAACGGGGGGGATTAATCCCCACCGCTTGTTGCATTCAACTCGAAAGAACCCGGCAGGGCCATGTTTCTGTTACAACATATGAAAGAACTACACGGGGGTTTACAAAGGAGAGAGAACAGACATGACCAAGAACCACACCACAAATAGAACCGATCCTACAAGAACACCAAGAGAAACACCGCCAAGGATCCAAGCTTGCCGGACACGTGCAGGCAAGGTAGATCGCCACCTCCAATCTTCATCAGGCCATCCGAATGTGGCCATATGGTTGCCTCTCTCGCTGAAGAACTCCGCTCGCCCTTCAGGGGAAGGATGCCCTGAAAGAGGGAGGACCACAGAAGAAGAACAACGCCTCCTGCCTACAATCAGCTCCCACGATCGTCTTCGGTAGAATGTGCCCTCAAGGTGAGTAGTCCCCGTCGAGGAGGAGATCGGGATCCCGTGGTCTCGCCTCGTTCCGTTCGTCTACTCTCCGTCCCGTCAGCGACGGCCTTTGGCTTTGGTGTTGGCCCATGTTGCGACTTGCGAGGGACAGCATAGAGAGAGACTAAATGCATGCGGACGGATCCTGCACGCACTACTCTGATTCGGTCCTACCGGTGCGCGGTGGTGATGCGGGTCGAGGAACAAACCGGATCAGGAAATCCTTTTCTCCGTGAAACAACGACAACATATTAAAAAACGTTTCAGGTTTTAACTTTTAAAGTTGTAGCAAAGAAAGCGTATTTTAGCTGGATTGAAAACATACTTGCGAGCCACGGACCATACCTGTAGCAATATTATTAGTAGAGACTTGTGCATGTGTCAGAAAAAATAATAGTAGTAAGACAAAAGAAAGAGTAAACTAATAAAAAGGGAAATACAAGTAGGGTAAAGTAGAAAGAAAAATAAATTACAAAATTATAAATAAAAGAAATGAAAATGAAAAGGAGGAATAAAAGGAAGAAGGAAAAAAATCTTAGATGGGCTGGTGCATACAGCTCGGATGTGCGGCAAATCGGAAAGCCGGAACTGGACGCCAAACGACACTAATGGAAAAGAATGCAATTGCAAGCTGCAGGCTACCTGATGGCCATGTGGACAGGTGAGCAGCAAAACTTTTTAACCGGGGTAGAGGAACGGGATCGATCAACATCGAATCAGAGGCAGCAAGGAGTTCTCGTCTCGTGGTTGAGCTGTCACTGCCTATGGCGCGAAACTTCACCTGGATCCCACCAATCCACCAGTGCGAGTAGGTGTCTGAGAGTTTTAGATTAATATTTGGACACCAAGTATGATTTGACATTAGATATCAGTGTATATATCTGCAAAAGCCGAATTGAATTGTCGGCCTACGTTTTCACCTGATCGACCGATCGAGAGCTAGCAGAGCTACGTTAAACAGACGATGGAGTATGCATGCATCGATGAGACATCATCATTAACTGAAGAAGTGACACTAAACAGATCAAAGATGCTGTCTGCGGCAGATTGATGGGTGCTTAACTGAAAAGATCAGGGATGGGATTTTCCCCTCGGAGGAAAGGACTGGAATTTTTAGGTGTGCGAGAACAGTATATAGAATAGAATTATAGATTGATGGATAGAAATGCTGAGATGAGAGAGATCGCTTTCAGAAAAAAAAATAGATTGGAGAGCATTTGAGTGGGAGACAGAGAGTTTAGTTAGCACATTGGCCGTGTAGCATTGTTATGCTCAATGGGCCTTCCAGTCCATGATATGGGCCGTCACGCCATTACTAACATTCTACACTGCAATATTTGGTACTCCCTTCGATCGAAAAAAAAAAATTGAATGATTTAGTGTTACTTAGTATAAAAAAGTGTCGGGTGATTTAATATAAATGTATAACTAAGTATAAAGTTTGTACTAAGTCACCGCCACTTTTTCTGATCGGAGGGAGTATTGAACAGTGAGGAATAGAGCAAATAAAATTTTGCACTCTTCATAAACACACAAGATGTTACCGAATATTATCGCCGTTTCCAAACTACATGAGGGTCCTTTACTGCTTTGGGCATGCATATAGCCTCCAAAATGTGACTTTGAATGTTATAAGTTCTTGTATGGAATCTTTTGGCCATTTCATAATTTTTAAAAACAAAATTATGAACTATTTTCACAGGATATCTAGTGATAAGATTATTTTTGGTTTGACCAACCTCATTGTTTTTGCATGCATTGATAGTCAAAGTTAGAGAAATTCAACTGCACACTCTCTACTATGTACAATTTATTTTCCAACCGAGTACCCACTCATTTGGTTTTCTATGACACAAATTAGATGAATCTCTTTTGGCTAATGTCCATCGACTAAACAATCTTATAAATTATTTATATATTCTTTTAGCACCGCACATGCCTTAATTGTTACTTTAGCTCGGAAGATGTTGTGTAGCCACCGGTTTTGACACTCCTTAGGTTAGGTGCCGCTATTAACCTTGCCTGCCACAACGAGCATGTGCTTCCACCATATATGCTGGCGTAGCATGCCATTTCATGTGCTCACAACTCCTAAGGCCTCCTTTGATTCATAGGGTAGGAAAATCAAAGGAATATGAATTGCAAAGGATTGAGATGCCCAGTCTAACCAAATCCTCCATGCGTATAGGATTTTTTCCATGAGGTCAGAACTCATGTTATTTTTCCTATGAAACTACACTACAGATTTTCTATAGGATCAGTTCCTATAGGATACAATCCTATGAATCAAACGGATGGGAAAGGAAAATTTCCACAGGGTTCTAATCCTACAAAAATCCTTTAGGAATCCTATGAATCAAAGGAGCCCTAAGGATGTGATTGGTTGCTTGGAACTATTTTCCAGCTCCCGGGGACATTTCCCTAAGGGGCATGGCTACGCAAAAATAGCCTCTGGGTCATGTTGTGCAGTTTGTTTGGTGGCTTGGCTATACTGTTTACAGCCCGTTGATAGAAAGTGACAGCAAAGACATGCATAGCTTAATTGAGATCCCCAGGTGTGTGTGTTTGGTTTTCTAGCATTCCAGGCGTTGTGGTAACCTCTTCTGAGGACTGAGGTTACCAGGAACAGCAAGAACAAGTAAACTGGAGAACAGCAAGAACAACAACAAATACAGCAATAAGAGACACGTAGTAGAACTAGCAACATATAGTACGTAGTTAAGTATTTTGGTAGAGCGGATCTATTAGGTAGAACACAATTCAACTATACATAGATAATAGCGGGACTAAAACGGGTTATTCCTTCTCATCGCCTTTGATCATCCTCATGCTCTATGGGTGCGGAGGGCACCTGCCAACCACCTCGCAGCATGATTAGTCGAAGATTACCACCTTGTACTCCTTAGCAATGATCTTGGTGAAGAAGAGGAAGTAGTCAATTTTGGGGTGTGCGCAATGGCGGAATCTTCCCATCCAGCTTCGAGGCAAGCTTTGCCACTGACCTCCTTCAGGCTCATCAACCACTGGCACTCTATGGTGGTCTTGACGATCAACTTCCCCGGCCCAGACCCAGGTATGATTTGAAGGCATCAGGGATAGGGAGCACTCCAATGCCAGGAGCCATGAGCACCTTGCATAAGTGTGATGGCGAGAATTTCTCGTGGTAGTGGCAAAACTTGGAACCACCACAAGCTCTCCCAAGCAAAGCATCTACAGAAAAACAAGAACCGCGAGGCAATGCAGTAACATAAATCTACAGAAAAACAAAAACATTAGGTCAGATCATCTTGTCAATATATTATAGGTGTTACATTTTAATCATTTGCAAAGCACACACACAAAATTGGGGCCTCGTATATATAGTAAAGGAACATTTTCAGGGATGGAGTTAGCGAATCAAGGTACATACACACCATTTTTCAGTGGACATAACACTAGATCCGGTAACACCATCCTGAACATCCAGTTTAATCATTGAACTTAGGTGATCAACTACAAATGCCTTATAAGTTAGCAACAAGCATGAGCTGAGGTGATCAAACATTTAGCAAATGACATACACAAGAAATACTATGGTTGTACATAACACATGTTAAATGCAGATTACCCATGGACATACACAGTGCAGGATTTCCAATCATCAGCTCAAGCAAACATACTCAGTCAGTCACAAATCATAACACAATTGGAACAGTAAAAAACCCCAATCCTACCATTAAGAAGTGGCACAAATCGTAGCACAGTCAGAACAGCAAGAAACCCAAACCTAGCAGTTGTACAATCACAGCACATGTCACAAATCATAGCATATTTGGAATTGGAATAGTAAATACCCTAACACTGACAGATTTGTCATGCATGTCATCTACTAGCTGTCTTGAGAGCATTATGTTCGGATCTAGGATAAATATGAGGTGCTCCAGGTGTTTGTAGGCCTTACCACGATTGTCGAGCCGTGAAAGGTCCAAGACGGCGTGTGCGAAGAACTTCCTGCTCACGGATGAAGCTGTGAGGTCGACGTCAATCCAGTAGAGATTTGGAAGAAGCGGAGGATCTTCGTGTCGCCGATGGCAGGTGAACCGCTGGCGAGTTTGGGGGTGGGAAGTGAGAAGAGAGGGAGAGAGTGAGACAAAAGAGTGGGCGGTGAGGGGATTTTATGGCGACAGTTCCCAAACCCACGCGGCGTCTCGCTCTCCTTCCTAAGACGTGCAAAGGAAGGATCCTTTGCGCTATATGCGGCCTGGCTCTAGGAAAGCGGCCGATTCGGACATTCCCTTTGGACCTGGTCTGGAGCTGTTTTGACGCACGTGCGGGACATAATGCGGTGGGAGCCCGGGGAATCAAAAAGTAGGAACTGGCAGATCAAAAATTGTTGTGATTGAGGAAACTTTCTAAAATATCCGAAAGCCAGTGCACGGATCTGAAAGCAAGATGGAATGGTTCGAGATAAGAATGAGACATGCATAAGTATGTGGTTTTGCTTTTTGATGCAACTCAGCCACATAGAAGCGAGAAGGGTGGAACTTGTTTTGCTTAGGGCATCTTCAGCGGGCCGACGCAAACTGGCGAATCAAAGCGTCCATCCTGATCCGTTTTCATCGGGCCCCGGACAGAAAATGGGTCGCGGTCCTGCCCACCTGGCCGGCGCACGCAGCGGCGCGACGCATCCTGTCCAACAAATTTTTTTTAATTTGGCCAGTGCGTCCCCGCCGCATTCTAGCGTGTTCCCGCCACGGCGGTGGCTCTTTCCCGCCGCCTGCCGCTGTTTCCCGCGCAGGGAGATGTTTCCCTCTGGCTCACCGCTCTAAAAAGACGTCCCCAACCATAACAACGTGCCACCACAACAACGAGCACCGTGCCAGGGCGCCCTCTTCCTAGCAATGGTGCCGGCCATGGAGATGGGCGAGCAGCCGGCCAGCAATGGGGCTGCACGAGGGCGATGGCGCCAACAAGGCCCCTCTGCTGCGCCGCCCGGCGCTGGTAGCTACCGCAACCAGACCACCGGGGAGCCTTTCTCGTGGGCAGTGGCCGGCGTTGTCATGCTGCTGGTGGTGGTCCGGCTGCATGCATTACAAGATCTGCGCATGGAGCTCTTGGAGGCTATGTGCGTCAACCCCGGAGACGCCGGTTTGCGCGCTCAGTTCGAGCAAGCGCAACACAACGTAGTGGTGACGATGGCCGAACTGCGGGCTCTAGAAGCACAGTGGGGCTTCGGTGCTCGGGCACCGCCACCGGCAGTGCCGTAGTTTTAGCTAGTTTAGCAACTTTTAGCAAGTTTTAGGTATTTTGTGCCTACGGGTTTCGGATGTGCAATCGGTTCAATAAAACTAAATTAGCATTGCATTGCAAATTTTTTGGATACATTGCATACACGATCATGTCCTAGAACTGAATAAAAAGTAGCATGTGGCTACTGGTCGTCCTCGGAGGAGGAGGAGGAAACGGCGGCCTTGCCGTGGGAGGGCGCGACGTAGTGCCAACGGTACATGGTCTCATCGAAGACCGTGACCATAATCTGGTGGTCACCGTCGTAGTTGGAGACGACAAAGTGCCCAGCCACGATCTCGTGCCACTGGTAGAACCTCCTCCACCCGCTGGCCAGGTACGGGGTGCCGGTGCGATCGAAGAGGAGCTCCACGGTCCATAAGCCAGTGGCGCCGCCGTGCACCCTCAGCAGGAACTGGTTCGTCCTGACGTCGACGACGTCGCCGAACTTGCGGGGTAGCCTGATGGAGTCCGGGTCACCGCCATAGTTGAGGGTCACGCCGAACTCGAACCCGTCAACACGCTCGGGCTCGGGCATCAAGGAGGGAGAGGGAGAAGGTAGAGGAGATGGTGATACTGGTTCCTCGATCCAATGCCTCTGGCCGCCAGCACGGCTGCCCTCGCCACGCCGTCCACGATGTCCTCGGCGTCCATGGGTGGGTGGCGGCAACGATCTCTAGGCGCCACCACCGCGGCTACCTCCTCGGCTACCTCGACGCCTACCTCCATGGCCACGGCCCGGTGGGCGCCCTAGCCGCCCTCCCCTCGATCCAATGCCTCCGGCCATGGTCTAGCTAGCGCCTCTCTGCGGTGGTGTGGAGAACAACGGTGGGGGAGAAGGGAGAAGGCAGCGTCGGTGTGCTCGACTGGCCGGGCGCGGCCGCTTTAAAAAGACCTGATGGCATTGGATGCTGGTGGGAGACCCAAGCGGCGGTATTGAAGTGACATCGCCATGCGTCGGACGGCGCAGCAGGCTGCCAATGCCGCAGCACATAGAGCGAAGCGACGGGGCGGCGCGTCCAGCCTTTGACCAGCATCGCTCTTGCCCGTTGAGCCGCTGCTAAGTGGGGCCTAGACTCACGCGGGAGGACATGGACGGACAGCGCGCATGTCCGCGCCGATGCATCGGTGACCCAAATTTAATGGACCGATGACGCGTCAGTCCGAATACATCGCACCACTGGGGCGTGCGGAACCGATGCGCCTAATTCGAACACGCCATCGCGTCCGCGCGCTGGAGATATCCTTACTCCAAACTACGGTCACGTCTATGTACTTACGCCTGTTTGACTGCACCATCTCTAGCATTTAGGACAAACCATGAAAATTCACCTATTATGAATCAAGTTTCTCGCATTGATTCATGATTTATGATTTGTATCACTAATGCGACCTCTCCATGAAACATTGCTGCTTTGAGATCCGTGCCAGGTACCTTGCATGTTACTTCCATTCTTCTAGTAAACTTGTATGCTACTTCTACTCCCTCTGACCCGTAATATAACATGTTATTACCGGACACGGTGTTTTTGGCTCATAGGAGCAAATGCTCCTATTATGAAAGTACATTTGAAATGTATTTAAAAAAATTTATAAAAAAATTGGACAAAATATTCCAAATATGCATCTGAACATACTATGTCCATCCACGAAAGTTTTGGTGTGAAAAGACATTTTTCATGGCCTGTATAAAAAAGACAAAAAAATGTTACGTAAATAGTAATTTTGTACCATAAAAAATTGTCTTTTTTACATAGGCCCCAAAAAATATCTTTTTCTTACAAAACTTGGTGAGTGAACATAAAATGTGTAGATGCATGCCAACAAATTTTTTCAGAATTTTTGGATATTTTGAAAATTGATTTTTGACCAGTGGGTGCATCTACACCTAGGAGCCAAAGTGGATTTCCGGTTATTACCAAGGTTTTCAGTATCGGGATATTAGATAGTATCATTTTCTTGTCAGCAGTATCGTATCGTAGAATCATATCATAGTATCATGATACTATGAGATTTTATTTTTAATATAATAAATCTCAAAAATATATCAAAATTTAATATTTTTTATATAAATTTTAAGCATGTTCTATGTATTTCAAAGAGGTTGATCATGTAAATGATGCATTTATATAATATAATTATGGACAACTCGTCTAATGAATAATACAAAACTAAACACAACTGGCTAGTTGACTGCTTTTTGCATGTACAAAATCTTTTTTTAACCCATATCAACCAAACTAATGGATATTGTATTATTTAGATACTTAGTTAGCCTTGAGACTACAAAACAAATTTTAATATTGAACTTGTCAGGATGTCGTGTTCTTGTTTTTTAGTATAGCTGTGAGATCATATGGTATCGTCTTTGTATCAGAATACTAAAGATACCATGATATGTAAGATACTACTAGATTAAGATACCATCACGATACGATATGTATCGATTAGCCCTGATAGTATCGTAAAATCGTAAGATACTACGATACGTATCGGGATAATAACAACCATGGTTATTACAAGGGAAACTCAAAATGGAACCCTAGCTCCATGGTGGCCTTTAAAAAAAATCAAAATTAACATTTATAATTTTCAGAAAATTTAGAACAAAAAATCTAGGTGTAGATAATGTTGAAACTCTACCAATGTACAAAATTTCAATTAAAAATTTGTTGTATTCAGGGCTACACAAAAATGACATATCTGACAAATTTCAAGTTTTAAAAATATGCACTGTTCACCACACCCAGATTCATACATTTGTCTTTTTTTTCTCAGCCTAAAATACAACTAAATTTGGTATGGTTTTTTACACACTAGTAGATCATATCATTATCTAGATGTAGGACATTTTTTTCCAAATTTTTCTAAAACTTTTAAATGTTATTTTCGATTAAAAAAACAAGCTCCCTAGAGTTCGGAAGCCATTTGTCCCTTCTCCTTATTACATCCAAGGTATTCATATGTTTGATGTAAATAACATTTTATATTTTTGGACGGGGAAATAGCGAACTTGTATACTACTTATACTCCCTCTAGTAAACGTGTATGCATCATTATGAAACTGCTCCGGTAGGTACCGTTGCTGTTAAAACAATCCTCTGTTTTCACCTCGTCAAGTGCGTGCATCAAGCTAACATCAATCGGCAAGACACCAAAACTGTATCTACCCCAGCTAACTTCCCTCCCGGGCCAACCACCCCTACCAAAGCCATTCACCCTTCCCCTGTCGCCATTATATATTACAAGCAATCCCTCCTTGCTTTCACAAAAGCCTGGCCTCACACTCATTTCTTAGCTGCTTTGCTAGCTCTTCACACTCAGACAACACAAGCTAGTCCAGCTACATTGAGCGATTGCACTCATGGGGTTGCAAGAGATGAAGGAGCTGCAGCTGCACCGCCATGGCGGCTTTATGCGAGTGGAAGCCGCTGCGAACGACGACGACCAGGCGGTGGGCGGCGGGAGGAGGAGGAAGACGGCAGAGGCGGCGGTCTGGATTGACCTGCCACCGATCAGGCCTATCAAGGTAACCCGCCGACGACTCGAGGACGGAACGAGCAGCAACGGCGGCAGCGCGAGAGGGGCAGAGGAAGAGGAGGTGACGACGCCAAGAGGGGAAGGGTGCAGGATACCGGCGGAGGCGGCGACGTGCCCGCCGGCGCCCAAGAAGGCGAGGACGGCGGTGGCGATCGTCTCCGACCGCCAATGTAACCGCGACGACGGCGAGGTGATGGAGTACTTCCGCGTGCCGGCGGACTTGGGCTCCGTGTTCGCCGTCGTCGGCCGGCTCGCCGAGGCCAACTGATCGGCACGTGTTTGTAATGTGGCCGAAAATCCAGTTCAAAGAACAGAGGAAGCGATCCTATTAATGTAGCTGTACAAATTTCGCATTATCGTTGGGCTGAACTTTCTTTTCTGTTGTTGAAATTAATTGAGATGGAGGAGGTCTACATTTTGTGATCTTATTATCTCTATCAACTATTCGGTGTATGATTAGTATGCTTCTGTTTAATATTTCTCCTTTCCTAAGGAGGTGGCTTTTTCGTGTTCTTTGGCAGATCGTGAGTTGTTAGCATAGAACTACGACTTTTCAGTTTAAATTCCGGAAAACTACGACTTTACGTTTGAATTGCAGAAAACTACGCCTTTTTCGTAAGTTTTTTGCAATGTGCACTGATTGGCATTTTCTGGCCGATTGACAGCGAATCTGACCGTTGGGACCCAGCTGTAAGGGTGACGTGGCAAGTCCATCTCCACTCCGTCGACGGCCGTTAGCTCTGACCGGTGGGGCCCACCTTTATCCTGTCTGAAAGGGAGAGACAGCCGCCCGGTTAGGGTTTCCGCATCTCACTGGACTCCACTCCCCTCTCCCCGCGCCCCCGACAGCGAACCGCCTCGACGCCGGAGATCCGTCGCCGGCGGCAAGATTTGGAAGCTCCGACGGCCCGCGTCCATGCCCAGCTGGCCCAATAGCCCCTCGTCGAGCCCGCCCCCATTGCTAGGGGTAAGTTTCTCCAAAAAATCTAGGGTTAGGGTTGCTGTGAGCCGTCTCCGATTTGTCACCAATTTGTGCTCAGCGGAAGCTTGATTTGTTTCTGGTTTCGATTTCTGCTTGTCAGCCGATGACCCTCATGGATTACTGCCCTGACACCTGCGAGGATTTGAGCTTTCATGGGGTGGCTGTGGGGTGCCCAGAGGTATGCCGGGAGCACAGGCTGCCACCACGCAAGTGCGTTGCTTTTGAAGGATCGAACACTGGCCGCATATTTTACATGTGTTCAATTGAGAATGTAAGTACGATGTATTTTCAAATTTATTCCAATTTAGCTGCAGATAAATATAGGAATGAATATGGCCATGATTAGATTAGAAGTGAATTTAGGATGCATGATTTAGGATATATATTTAGTATGTAAACCTTTAGATCAGGACAGTAGGATGCTTTTAACTAGGAAGCAATTGTGGACTCATGTTCTGGTTATAGTACTAGTAATTTAGTTTCCATTTAATAGGAGGTGAACAATTGTGGAATCATGTCCTGGTTATAGTACTTTAGCTTCCATTTAACTGGATATTTTTTTCTTAGGAAGTGAACAATTGTGGATTCCAGTCCTGGTTAGACAATGAGTGGCCAGAAACTATGAAGAATGCTATATGTAGGCTCTGGCACATGTATGATGCTAGCAACAATGCTCTTCTTCAGGAGAAGATTGAGAATGGTAGGATGTTGAAAGAGTGCAATGAAGAGAAAATGAAGGCAGAGAAGAGATATGCTAGTCTTATGAATGATGTGGCTCAATTCATGGATGATACAGATAGAAGAGTGCTTGAAGCTAACCACGGCAAACTGAAAGAGAAAGAACAACAGGAGATGCATCAGCTTGAGGAGAAGGACAGGATGATTTCTTTGATGAGAAATGAAGTTGAAGTTCATAGGAATGCAATTAGTGAGATGAAGCAACTGCTGAAAACACAAGGAGAGGTGATGAAGTCTAAGAGGAAGCAAGCAGAAGAGGAGAAAGCTGCTCTAAAGGAGGAGAAGAGGAAGATTGAGTACGCGTTGTATGAGCTTATCCAAGCTGGTGATGTGAACAAGGATAAGATGAAGAGGATAAAGGAGATCTGCATGGAGGAGTGATCTTTGATGTTGTTATGTGTTATTATGTTGTAATGCATGTATCTGGAGACTTTTAGGTGAACTTGATGTTGTAATGCTTGTATCTGGAGACTTGTAGGTGAACTAGATGTTTTTATGGTTATATTAGGGATAATATGTGTTGAACTATGTGTTTTAATGTAATGTTGAGATAATATGTGTTGAACTTGATGTGGTTATGGCTAGGAGTAGCTCCTTGAATGTTATTGTCTAGTTGGTTGATGGAATGGTTGTTTGCATGATTTTGTTGTTGATGAAATATGTGTAGAAATGTGGAATTTGTTTGCATGATTTTGTTGTTGAATTAGGGTTGCCGAGACACCTCGAGGTTGGATAGGTTTTTTTTAGGGTTACCGAGACCCCTCGAGGTTGGATAGGGTGGTTTAATTAGGGTTGCCGAGACCCCTCGAGGTTGGATAGGGTGGTTTAATTAGGGTTGCCGAGACCCCTCGAGGTTGGATAGGGTGGTTTTATTAGGGTTGCCGATACCCCTCGAGGTTGGCTAGGGTGGTTTTATTAGGGTTGCCGAGACCCCCTCGAGGTTGGATAGGGTGGTTTAATTAGGGTTGCCGAGACCCCTCGAGGTTGGATAGGGTGGTTTAATTAGGGTTGCCGAGACCCCTCGAGGTTGGATAGGGTGGTTTTATTAGGGTTGCCGAGACCCCTCGAGGTTGGATAGGGTGGTTTTATTAGGGTTGTCGAGACCTCTCGAGGTTGGATAGGGTTATTTTTTAGGGTTGCCGAGACCTCTCGAGGTTGGATAGGGTTATTTTATAGGGTTGCCGAGACCATTAGATAGTTGAACATAGTCTTCGACAACAATACATACCAGAACATCACATATTAGAACATAGTCTTCGACAACAATACATACCAGAACATTGTCATGAGATCATAGTCTAAGACAACTAAACATGAGATCATAGTCTTGGACAACCACACATCACAAACATGATTGTAGACAACAAAACATGAGAGCATTGTCTGACAGATCTTATGGGATCATAGTCTAGGACAACCACACATCAGAAACATTCAGATGCATCACTTATGGGATGAATGCTTTCCTGCATTGAGGTACCCCTTCATCCTTCCAGTTATTTTGCTCTTCCTGCTAGTCCTTCTAACTGGAGGTTCACTTGTACCACAACTAGAGGCAGCAGCAGATCTTGGTGCAGAGAAAGGTGTTGTTGCAGCTGTAGACCTTGCTGCTGGTGGAGCTGCTGAAGCAGACCTTGCTGGTGGTGGAGCTGCTGTAGCAGTTCTTGCTGGAGGTGCGCCTGTAGTTCTTGCTGGAGGTGCAGCTGTAGTTCTTGCTAGAGGTGCTGCTGTAGATCTTGGTGCTGGTGCTGCTGTAGAACTTGCTGGTTGTGCAGCTGTACATCTTGCTGGTGGTGCTGGAGCAGACCTGGCTGGAGCAGACCTTGCTGGTGGTGGTGGTGGTGGTGCTGCTGGAGCAGAGTTTGCTGGAGCACTTGAAGGCTGGCAATGGTAAAACAAACATGAGATAGTAACTGCAATGGTCCTTAGCAAACATAACATGAAAAATAATTGGTGAAAGGACATAAAACAAACCTGGTGTTGTGCTTTCCTTAGTTGTAGTTCAGGCCTTAGGGTAGCAGTGCAAGAAGTGTACCTATGGCCAGTTTTACTGCAGTTGCTGCATGTAATGGTTCCCATCCTTGAACTATCTCTAGGCTGAGGAACCTCAAATGCAGATTTCCTTCTTTTGGTCTGCTTTCTACCAGGCTTTTCTCTGAACACAGGAGGATCAATATCCCTGGTTCCAGTCTTTGGCCAGTCTTCTTGTCCTGGGACAGGGTAGATGACATAACTGAAAGCTTTCTTGTACATGGGCTTCTTGAAGAACTCATGCACATAATCCTCTGGTTGCTGCTTAAGCTTCATGATAACTAATATGGCATGGTTGCAAGGGATGCCAGTGACATCCCAGTACCTGCAGCCACAGGTCCTAGCTCTGAGGTCAACAGCATGTACTCCAGGGCCATTGGTGCTAACTTGCCACAGTCCTATCTCTGCATTTTTTGCTTTGCAATGCCTGGAAAACTTTTTGGCCTCCTCTAGCTTCTCAGAATAGTAGGGAGTAATTTCCCATCTTGTAGTCTCTGCCTTGGCTCTAGTTCCACTATACTTCACCATGAGCTTGTCCTTTATGCCATCAAGCATTGTCCTAATTGGTTTATTCCTAACATCCAAGATCATTTTATTGAACACCTCAGACAGATTGTTCACAACTAGGTCAGTCTTGCACACTGTGTCAAAGGCATGTCTTGCCCATGCTTCAACAGGTATCTTCATCACCCACTGGTAGGCTTCTTCACAATCCTCTTTCAATGATTCCATTGCCTTGTCAAACCCACTCTTGGTATAGGAGTAGCTAGCTGCAAACAAGTGTTTCTTCAACTCTTCCCCTCTGAATCCAGCAGACTGAAAATTGGCATAAATATGCCTAAGGCAGTACCTCTGAGGAGAGTTGGGGAATATTTTGGACACTGCTTTCAGCAAACCCTGGTACAGTTTACTTGTGTAAGAAGAATACTGAAGAAAAGACCTGACACAATGCAAAGTAGAATAGTGTAATGCCAGATGAGAGAAAATATATTACCTTCTGTCTATCAGAGATTATAGTGTAATGCCCATACTCAGATTGTTCTCCAATGCAGTACTTCAACTGTGTAAGAAACCACATCCAGGTAGCAGTTTCTTCCTTGTCCACTACACCAAAAGCAATTGGGAAAATATTGTTGTTCCCATCCCTTCCTGTGGCAGCTAAGATTTGTTGTCCAGTGGATAGCTTGATGAAGCATCCATCTATCCCTGTACACAGTGACAACACTAGTCAATACAATTGAGCTAGCAAGCAAGCAATCAAGCAAGCAAGCAAGCAGTACAATTGATCAAGCAAGCAAGCAAGCAAGCAAGCAATCAAGCAAGCAAGCAGTACAATTGAGCAAGCAAGCAAGCAAGCAGTACAATTGAGCAAGCAATCAAGCAAGCAGTACATACCTATAAATGGTCTGCAACCATGGAGAAAACCTTCTTTGGAAGCATTGAAGCAAATGAATAATCCATGGAATCTTGGATTTTCACTTGGATGCTCAACCAACTCCCTACATGTCACAATGCATCTGCTCCCTGGGTTTGTCTGCAAGATAGCTTCCAGATAGTCCCTCAGCCTTGTGTACTGCTTCTTTTGGTCACCCATTACAACATCAAATGCTTTCTTTCTAGCTCTGTAAGCCTTGCTCCTTGGCACTTCCACTCCAAATTTTTGCTTTGCATTATCAATCAGTGTGTCAACACAAGTATTGGGATCAGTCCTGACTGCTTGCTCTGACTTATGGGCCAACCAATCTATTGTTACTCTTGTGTTCTCCCCATGTGGAATGCAAATGTGCCTTGCTCTGATTTTCCTGATGCAGAAGGTCTTCTCATGTGCAATTTCAGAGGCGGTGAGGTAGAAAGGACAACCATGCTTTTTCTCACTGCATTCCACAATTATGCTATCTGGAGCATTCCTATGATAGGCAAAATTCCTGAGCTGAGCAATGTGATAGTTTCTCAAAGCTATTCTGAATTGGTAGACATCTCTGAAGCAAAGCTTGATGGCAAACTGCTCATGAGCATTTTCCCTTGTTTCATCATACCAATTCCTCTTCTTCATTTTTTTTAGCCTCCTCTTTTTCCCACTACCCAGGGCAAACTTCTTGACAAAGTCATCATCATCACTGACAGGTAGATCATCAGAGTTGCAATCCTCATCAGGTGAAGGGACAAAGTAGTTATCATCTTCCTCCTCAGGCTCATGGTGTGATCTAGTTGTTGGTCCTACCCTCTTTGCTTTTTTTCATAGGGAATAAAATCCTCTTCTGCTGCTTCCTCAACCTCTTCCTCTGAAGAATCTTCCCCTGAATAAAATTCTTCCACATCTGTATCTCCTTCTATGTGTTGGTCAGGATGCTGCCTTTGCTTCTTCTCTTGCATCAGCTGCTCCTCTATGTCAACACTTTCAGGATCTTTCTCTGCTTCTTTCTTCTCTCTTCTAAGTTTCTTCATGAGTTCAATCTCTTCAGCTACTCCAACACCATGATCCTCAGGCCTATACTCTCCAATGTTTCTCCCTGACCAAATCATGTCATCTTCATCAAGTGCATCAACAGGCACAATCTGAGTGCAAGCTATCCTTTTGCCCTTCTCCATGTTGCAGCTCTGCTGTGTTCCCATATATACCACATCTGTATAATCCATTGCCACTGGATACAGTTGCTCATCTGTATAATCCATTGCCACTGGATACAGTTGCTCATCTTCACTGATGTAAGTGACACCATGACTGTCAACAGATAGAAGAGCATCACTGATTTCCTCTGCCTCTAAATCATCCCTGTTGAGTCCAATAGGAAATGTTGCTTGCTTCTTAATAACTGTCAGGTTGAGCACCTTGTCATGGTCAAACAGCTGTAACATGCTCTCCACCTTTTCCATGATGTCAACACACTCCATTCCTTGTAATCCTTTGCCCTTTTCTTTTACATAATATATTTTATCACCAAATCCATAACCCCTGCCTTCTATCAGTGCAATCAAATTCAATATAGTGATGTCCCCAGAGCAGAGTGTTCTTTCTAAGTTGTCTTCTCCAGGAAAATTAAATCTAATTTCCCAAATATCATCATCCAAACTGCAAGCAACCAATTTATAATTATTACTACCAAGCATACAAGTTAGCAGCAAGCATACATGTTAGCAGCAAGCACTCAATTTCAGTACCAGTTCAGTTAACAGCAAGCAAACATACAAGTTCAGTTAGCAGCAAGCAAACATACAAGTTCAGTTAAAAATTCAGTTGTCATACAATTACCAGCAAACATACAGGTTCATTTAAAAATTCAGTTAGCAGCAAGCACACAATTTCAGTTCAATAATTCAGTTAGCATCAAGCACACAATAATTCAGTTACCAGCAAACATACAATGTCAGTACATTCAGTTAGAAGGCAGGGGTTGATTTCTACCTAACCTACAGGCTCTACCAGTGAAATGCTGAGAAAAAGGCAGAAGACTTACTCGATCGCGCCAAAGGAGGAGCCCCAACGGTGGCTGGCATTTGCAGGTGAAGCCAGCACAGCACCAGCCAGAGCCACCGCCGCCGATTGCTCCAGCGAGCGGCCGGTGTATCGCGGCGCCTCACACCAAGATGAACTGCTACGGGGGTCGCCTCCCATGGGGTCGCCGCCGGGAGGCTCGCCGGTGAGAGCCGCGCCGCCGTCTGACATTCCACCGCGGGGTGTCGCCGCCGCCATCGGGTTCGACTGGGGAGAGGAGAGCGACGTGTGAACGAAACCCTAACCGGGCGGCTGTCTCCCTTTCAGACAGGATAAGGTGGGCCCCACCGGTCAGAGCTAACGGCCGTCGACGGAGTGGAGATGGACTTGCCACATCACCCTTACAGCTAGGTCCCAACGGTCAGATTCGCTGTTAATCGGCCAGAAAATGCCAATCAGTGCACATTGCAAAAAACTTACGAAAAAGGCGTAGTTTTCTGCGATTCAAACGTAAAGTCGTAGTTTTCCGGAATTTAAACTGAAAAGTCGTAGTTCTATGCTAACAACTCGCAGATCGTAGATCGTTCGGGTTGGATTAATTTTGTTGTGGCATTCTGTGCAAGAAGACTGAACACATCGATTTTAAATTTCATGAGAGCATCTACATATTTTCATTGTAATACTGTTTTGAGACTATTGTCAATCCTTGAACTATGCAATCCGTGAAGTGGTAATATTTGGAGATGCAGCAAACCCTCCACAATGTGTTACTGAAATGATGTGAAGTACTAGCATTTGCACGCACATGTCCATACCTCTACATAACAACCTCTTAAGCCCGCCAAAATTTGAAACACTAACTTCTAAACAGAAGATCAATTAAGTTCCCAAAAACCTGCGTGCCACTTTTAGTTGATAATACAATCAGTAGGTTTTTTTCTCTAAAGCGGTTGCTTTCTCGAGCTTTGGAGGGAAAAATAATGTTAAGGTACGATCCCAATTTCAAGTACTAATTAATCTAAACAAGATGCATGTTGCCAAGTCCTTTGCATGTTTACAAAAGAAAAAGATGACCTACTCTTTTGTACCTGCACAATTTGTTAATTTCAAGAAAAAGAACAATGATTCATGCTGCCTTTTTCAAACCATGTGAGCACAAATTGATCACCATTTATAGCAAATTCTTACTATAGGAGGACGTATCCATCCATTTTTTTATTTTGGTTATTCCGCCATAGGACCGAAAGATGATGAAGACTTTCATTCATACCGCCGGAACATTTCACATGGATATGTGTGGAATTCTAACCAATTAGACAAAAACATATACCAAATTCCAAAAGTTCAAAAGGCCACCAAAAAGATGCAGAAGTCAACACAGCGTATGGATGCACATGCATGTTACCAGCTTATTTCTTTATTATTCTCATCACAAGTCTTGAAGATCAGATCAGATCAGATCAAAACCAGTTTTCATGTAGTGTAGGCTAGCTAGTAGCTTCAGCAGGGTATCCCGATGCTGGCACTATGATGGAATGTTCTAATCCTTTAAAATACCAAGTCTCAGATGCTGCTGCATGCATGCAGCCACAGTTTGATGAGCAGAGCAAATAGATGGATAACTTTGTCCAACCAACATAGAATTCAGATACTAGTATTAACGGCTCCACTAGGACTTGGTCTGCCAGTGCTATCCTTTTCTCCCTCGGATTCCTCTATGCCTGGGCCACCACATTGCCCAAAGGCCAGCTCTCCCCGCTTCTCCTGGTTTGACCTGCACAGTGAAAAGGGCAGTACTGTTTACTCTTGTAAAGTTCTAATATACTACATGCCTGCAGCCACAGTCTGATGATCGGAGCAAATAGATGATCAGAGTACTTGTGTATTTGTTTTTATCTGATCTTCTGTTTGCACAATGGATAAAGGAAATGGTTCATCCAGTGAAGAATATTCACATCATATTGACCCATCTTTGGAACTATGATCGTACTTAAAGAGCATAGAATTTTAGAATCACTTCTCCATACACATATTTCCAAAACAAATGAGCATGTGAAGAACAACAAGCCAAAGATAAAAGAGAAATAGGCACTCAAATCTGATTTTGAAGGTAAAAATGCACTAGGAATTCCAATGTTATATATCTCCCATACTGCAGATCCTCTTGCAGATAAAACTAGGGTTTGGTTGTTCAACTTGAATGACAGCCCTGTATTGGGTATGTGTCCAAATGATGAAAGCTCCAGTTAAGGGTACTGGAGATGATTAGGGGGACTCCACTTTATTATGTCTGCCATTATAAGCTTACATGTATAATCTATTGGCCCATCGTGTCTTTTCCTAAACTACACAACAAGAAAGAGTACTATTTAGTATATGTATGCTGATGTAACAAGACACCAACGTTTGTCGCGGCTGATGTACTAAAATGGTGATCTGATTATTGGATTGGATGCCATAAATGAAAGAGATAGGGGGGAGCTCAACAAACTAAGATGCATATCATCTCGATCATTGCATCTTAATTAGCACTGTGTAAGATGTTCAATGACAGAAAGTTTATTTGAAACATGAGCACCAGTGATCTCTATAGTTTCAAATTTTTGAAAATTTCAAAACTTCACATTTTTATATCTTTAAAAATTATGGTGTTAAATATATAGAAAGATAAATACAGTAGGAGCATACGTGAAAAAGTCTCGTTAAAAAATACTTTATATTTTAGGATATACAAAAAAGACAAATTTCTGATAAAAATATATATTATTTTACTACTACTTTACTACTATTTACTATCATAAATTTGTCTATTTTATATCTTTCAAAATACAACGTATTTTTTAACGGGACTTTTTCGCACGCACTCCTCTTATACATATCTATCTATATATTTAACGTCATAATTTTTGGAGACATAAAAATGTGAGATTTAAAAAAATTCTAAAAGTGAAGAGAGCACTGGTGCTCATGTGCACCAAATCCCCTCTCATTCAATGAAAGCGACAAAAACATAACCCAAGCATTGTTGAAATACATGCATGAGTTGGCCGAACGTGATGGGTATTATAAAAGAGGGGCTCAATCCCCGTTGTATGGAAGCACTATAAAATGGTACGAAAGCTATAAGCCTAAGTTTGATCTATCAACACTTCACTAGTGCCACTGCGGGATAAGTTGTCTCTCTGTTTTGTATTTCTTCCTAATTTCACTCTGATCATTGCACTTGTAATAATTATTGGACATGCACTTAATATGATGCCTAACTAAGTTGAAGTGTAGTAATGTCTCCTTTTGCATTCATCAGCATTAAGGCGTTGCATTCATCAGGAAGCAATGCAAGATCCAGTGTAGTCTTTTCTTTCCAGCTCTTTAAGAGAACATGACATGTCTTTCAGATAGGTATGTCATTGTTCACCCTCCCATGCATGGCCTACTGTGCTTTACCATTTCTGTGAGAACACTTGATAAATCATGAGCCCTTTCCATGCTACTTTCATGGTTCTGGAAAAAGGTGTATGCAAATCATGTCTGATGCTGTGCTGCATCCGTGCATGCACATGTTCCAAAGCAACAGTGAAGTGGACAAAACATGGGCATGCACACGTACAGATTCATGAGATTTTGCATGTACAGTCACCTCATTTATCACAGGCTGGGTTGGCTTCTTTTCATCTATGCATGTAATTACCAAATTACATTGAAAAATGAGTTTGAATATACTATCAGAAGTATGTGATCAATATGGCAAAAATTTGGAGAGATTGTGCCAAAGTATGTGATTGATATGATCAAATGCGATTGATGCTGTATTTTGTGGAACTGAACTATATAGTCAAACACAAAGAAGATGAAATTATTCTTCTACGAAAAAGAAAAAAAATTACACATGCATGTGCCAATCTGGGTCGAGAAATCTAAGGGGTTGATGTTGTGTTTACATAAAGGGGAAGCCACGTACTCTCACATCACAGGGAACAACGGTTGTACACTTGTTCCAATGAAGACTCCAGCACTGTTTCCATAGCTATATACCAATCATTCATATTTTTGTGCCTGCCAGTTGCTCTAGTATATCAGATGAATGTAACAAGGCGCTACAAATCTTGCAAGTTGCAAGCAGCATTCTCAATACTAATATATAAACCCAATATGCATCAATGGATCATAACATGGTCATATTTGGTTTCAACATCAGCAGAGACTATGATCAATCATTAGTTTCATTGGAGTCAGTTATGTTACGAGGATGCTTCATTTGCACCATGCTATAAGAGTTGAAGAAATATCTTTTTTACCAGAAGAGTGGAACAAATTAATGCATCACTTAAGAGATCACTCCATAAATGGAAATCAAAGATTAAGATCTCACAACGTACCAGAATACAGAATATAACCAGGTTAGTGGGTTGATCATTAATTCTTTTAGAGCTACAATAAGGTGCCAAATACTTCTGAGAGTTGATGACAAGACGGCTGAATCCCGTATCGCCAAAAGGCAACTTACTAAGAACTTAGATTGAACTCAGCCTTGTGACAGCCATGTTAGTGGATTGATCATTAACTCCTTTAGTGCTACAAAAAGGTGTCAAATACTACTTAAGAGTAGACGACAAGAAGGCTGAATCCCCTATCACAAAACGTCAGCTGAACAAGAACTTCGATTGAACTCGGCCTTGTGACAGCAGGGGGGTCCAGAAGTCTTGCATGTGTACAGATGACCAGCTTGTACTAAACTGAGATGGGCAGCAACACAGCTGAGTCTCCACCAGATAGGCATGATACATGATCAGTCGGAGCTTGGTGCATCATGAATAACTACTATTATCTTAGACTCAAGTCAACGCTCCAGACATGAAAGAGACATTCCTTCAAGTGACGAGCAGGAAAGTGGGAACTCTTCCATAGCTGAGCTAAGGCATTCAGTAAGTTCATCTATCTGACGCCCCATCATATATAACTGTTCAGCCCGATATTTGGATGACCACTCCTCTACTGTCCTGCATAATGGAAACCATAGAAGATGAGTCAAGAGGGCGGGAAAACAGAAGGAAATAAACATGGCATATTGCACTTGTGACTTTGCACACAACAGACATGCGGAAATACCATCAGCTGTTGAAAATTGATAGTGACATACATTTAAGGCTTTAGACAGTATGATAGGTTGGTAAACATCAGTATACTTCGCATCAACAAAAAATACTATGTGTAGGTTAAGCATTCAGCGTACCTTAGGTCTGCTTCTGAGGCATTACTGCAGTTAGAATACAGGAGCTTAACCGTAGGCTGCAGATGTGCTGTCCCATGTGAACCATCCATGTCATTTTCATAGCAGTAACCAGAAAACAGCCATGCTTTTGAACTAAGGAGGACTATTTGCAGCATGGGTCTTTTGGTTTTCAAATCTCTCACTACAGTACGAAAAGATATTTCATCTTCAGCTATTTCAAGCAACAAATTAACAAAAAGTTTTCCCAACGTATGTCTCCTGCACAGAGATAATATGTGTCCATGTCAGATTATCAGTAACGAAATCAGCCCATAAACACCATGCCAATGCAGAATATCCATTCAGAGAGGTACAAAGAGCAGCAGTTCTAACTGCCAAACTATGCATACGAGTTGTAATTTAACTTCCTTTTTTCAATCATTGGCAATGGTACACCAGTTATCTCAAAACTAGTAGGAAGCAAATACAAACCTGAAAACATCATGAGGACCCCCAACAGGAAGGTCTGAGGATGTGTAGCACTTGAATAGCCGTACCCGCCCATCCGTCGGAGCATCTGAACATTGCGAAGGGTATGACCCAAGAGATGACGAGCAATGAGAACACAGAAGTTCAACCCAGTTAACATCTTTCAGAAGGTTTGATTCTTTGACAATAAAGCTACTACCAAGAGAGATACTTTTAGTTAATTTGTAATCTCTTTCGTTCTCCAATGTAGAGGTCATTTCTGAAGTGCTATATGCAGCTTTTCCGCTATCTCCACTGCCACAACAGCATTTCCATGGATCCACCAGAAACAACTCAGCCTCTTGAGAAGTTTGCTCCATGTTCTCAACACAACAGTCACTTGTAGACTTCTCAGAGTTCACATCAACACCAATGTTCAGCTGGATAGTACCACATTGATCACTTGAAGGAGTGCCTCCGTTGTTTTCAGTAGTCCTTTCGGTATTATTAATGCAAGGACCCTCTTCCAAAAGAACGGGAGGATGCACCTGACTAGACTCATTTTCCTTTTTGTGACATGCTTCTTCTGAATTATTCAATTTTATCCTATCCGTAGTATGATCACTTTCTAGAGTAAAATTAGACAAAACTTCTTGTAATGCAACAAAATCAATACTGGGCACCGAATTATCTATTCTGGACACTAAATCAGTCTCAAGATAATCCTTCTCTATAATAATGGAGGTAGCATCTATTAGAGTTGTTCCCTCCAGGCGACCATATGCATTGATATACCGTGATACTAACTTTTCACTTGCCCCTCCAAATGATGTGCAACATCCACCAAACCAATTGTCAGCCACATCCTCCCAATTTAAAGATGGCATTTCCACAATGTCCCTGAAAAGTGGTTATCTTAATCATGAGACTCACCAACAAGATAAAGTACATAACTACATATTAAGCTGCTCGATCATCATGATACTCAAACATAAGTTCTACACCTAGTTTTCAAGTCCAGTACAAACTATTAGCACACACCAGCTCATGAGTATGCAGATAGCTTTGAGTAATAACCTAATGTTTAAATGCAATGAGAAACTCTTAGGGTTAGTGATCTGTAGACCATGGCTATTATTACTTTATTAGGGTTCTAGAAATTATCTTCCAACTGACACAATAGCACAAGACTACCCCATAAACAACAACCACGTCCTTTACTGCTGGTAGTGTTGCTCCTCGGACAAATTCAGAAATTTCAGTGCTTCTTTAGGACATTATGTGCCAATACACCATTGTAAATGTCTATGAAAAGTGATAAGCAGAACCACCACCCTATACTAAGTTTCCTCCAATGTAAAACAAAGAGAGACGATAGGAAAGTCCAAGGCATTTTGAACTACATACCAAATAAATGTGAAAAGTATAGGTTGAGCTGGAAACATCAACAATGAAAAATTGTTTAACTTGATCAACAAACCTCTAATTGCAATTTACATTATATATTAGTATCATTCCAGTTTCTACAAAAAAATTGATGTAATAAACATGCATTTTGATTAAAGATCATGATTCTTGAATAGTGCACTAAAAATACGGAACAGCGTGGCTTTGGATAATGCTAACTATGATGTACTGAGCATCAGCAATTTGATTTGACTGGGTTCCATTTGTGCACATACATTTATCGTGAGACTCACCAACAAGATAAGATCAAGTCCAATACAAATTATTAGCACCTAGTTTTAAAGTCAAGTACAAACTATTAGCACCTAGTTTTGAAGTCCAGCACAAACTATTAGCAACCATGAGCTGTTGACAGAATCAGCTCACAAGTAAGCCGATAGCTGTGAGTCATAACCTAACGCTTAAATGTAATAACAAGTTCTTAGGGTTAGTGATCTCTAGTTCGCAGCTATTATTAGAAATTATGATTTTAGGAACTATGTACTTAGCCAATAATACATCTTCCGAGTGACACCAGAACATAAGACTAAACACTTCCCTTACCAGCGACCATGCTGCACGTCAGACAATTCAGACACTTATAGTGCTTCTTTAGGACATGTACATTCCAACATAACTTCGTAAACATCTATGATGTGATCATTCATGAGCAGATCCATCACCCAATAGTGAGTTCTGTCCAATTTAAAAGCAAGGGATATGATATGAAAGTGCAAGGCATCTCTGAGTCACCTACTAATTACATGTGAAAAAAAGGATAGGTAGTGCAGGACACATGAACAATGACGAAATTGTTTAACTTGAACAAGAAACCCCTCATGAGACATTAATTTTAATTCCAGTTTCAGCAAAGTGTTGATGTTATAAGCATGCAGTATGAGCGTAAACACTAAAAAACAGAACATCATGAAGTACTGAGCGTCGACAATTTGATTTGAATAGGTTCCATTTGCGTACATATATTTATCTGTAAAGAAGTGGCATGTGCAACTGAAGAGTACACACTGCAAGGTACTGTATAAAGTAAGTACCGACCACAAGGTTGCAAATTGTCTACCTTAGTGGCTGTTTTGTCAATCTTGCTGAGCATGATTTGCAATACAAATGGACATCTCCAGACGACAGACTCTTCAAATCTTGTATCCATGAAAATGAACCAACAAGCAGATTTCAAAATTGATCTGAAAAGGGGAGAACGAAGGTAATCTAGGAACATTTCAGTAGCATTTGAAAGTAGAAATCAGATTATACAAAAAAGTTCCAGGGGCTAAGGTCGTATCTTATACTGATTAATGACTCGATTGTACACTCAATTCCAATTGGACTAACAAGCTGAGCTCAACTTCATGCAAAACTCACTTCAGGAAGAAATTGGGAAACTAAACATGGCCTAACTTCGAAGAGGAATATACAGGCCACCAGAAGCTCACCGTCGCGGAGGGACAGGGGCGCGGGCGGTTCGGCGCCGGGGAAGGCGGCGGCGACGACGGGGTGGTCGACTGGGAGGACGAGGGTGAGGCGGACCTCGAGGTGGTCCCCCGCGGCGCGGCACTCGGGCGTGGCGGAGGGGTCCACGAGCACCCTCGGCACGGGGACCCTGAGGGAGACAGGGTCCGCCCCGGAGAGGGAGAAGGAGAGGAGGAGGAGTGAGGCGTCGAGGCGGAGGTCGGCGCGGAGGCCGGAGGGCGCGGTGGCGGAGAGGGCCGGGTGGGAGAGGTAGAGGCGCAGGAGGGGGAGGTGCGCCAAGGTCTCCCACGTGTACCGCCACTGCCGCCGGTCCGCGCGGTCGCCGTCGGCGAGGGAAGGGGAGGCGGCGGCGGCCATGGCGGTGGTGCTCAGCGACGCGCTGCCGAAGCCTGTGGGGTTAGTGAGGTTCTAGGTCAGGACCGTGCGTCTATCGTGCCCGTCGATTCTTTAACGGACGGAGAGTGTTGCCCGGCGAGTGTGCTTAGCACAACAATCAATGTCTGATATTACCTCCATTTTAAAATGGAAGCCTTTTGGAATGGAGGTAGTGCTACACACCAATCAAATAAAAAAATTCCTCCATAAAAAATAATTGAGTGCGAAGGAATCATTTGAAACAAAATTGCATTCGAATCCGAATGACCTTTACAAGAAAATAACTAGAAAGGGTCCTAGGAATACACGTGGAAACTGATCTCGGGTACCAACCCTTCTGTTTTCGATCTTTTAGCTCGATCACAGTAATGTTCAATTCTTTCACTACGGGGACTTTCATCCCAAAGTAGTTAGAGCATCTCCAACATTCGTTGTATATTTTGGCGTTGTAAAAGTGATATGCAGCGCGCTGTAACCGGTTACAGCGTGCAGAACCTCCACCGGAGGCTTCATTTTGCAGCACGAGCTAAGCAGCTAAAAAAGGCCCCGCACCAAATGCTGTAAAGTAGAGCTCCACATACTTGTCTCTTCAAAATATGATAACAATCAGGCCCTCAAATTTTATAAAAAGGACCTTAGATTTGTTTTCAGAAAATCAATCAGGTCCTCAATCAGCGCGTCCTCAATCAGCGCGAGCTAAGCGGGCGACCGTGTGCTGCTCTTCGGAGCTTGGATGCGACTTCTTCCTGGGAGCTCCTCTAGCCATGGTTTGCGTTCAAGGCACGAGGGACTTCCTAGGCGTATTCGGTGGCGGCGGCGGCGGTGGGCGCCGGCCGAGGAGGGCGGGAGCACGGAGGGCGGCGAGTCGGACGAGATCGAGCTCGGCCTGGGCCTCTCCCTCGGCGGCCGCTTCGGCACCGACCACTCCCCGGAGCTGCGCCCGCGCCTGGCGCGCTCCACCTCCATCGCCTCCGCCTGCTCAGTCTCCCTCGGGGACGGAGACGGAGACGGCGACGGGGACCCCTCCCCGGCGTCGCCGCTGCAGCTACTGTGGACCAGGCATGGACGGCGGACGGCCAGGCAAGGGCGGGGGCCAGGCGCGGACGGAGGAGCGGGCGGCGGCCGGCATCGCCAGAGAAAGTGGTTGGGGCAGCGCGGTCGCCGAAGAGAAGGGAGCGGGGCAGTTCAGGGTGAAGTTTCACGAGCAGTTGTCTCGCGCGAGTTGTCCAGACTTTGCAGCCGGTGCACCAAATTTGGTGCTTGGGATATAGCTTTTGCACAAACGCTGGATAATTTTTTTGGGCGCGGGCTAATTTAGAGTCTCTGTTGGAGTACCGGTTGTTGCCTCTCGCGCGCTATATTGGTGGTTTTTTTAGCACGGAGCCAATATACAGCGACTGTTGGAGATGCTCTTAGCCTTCAAAGTGATGAATCCCATATCATTGGCTTTGTTTTTTTTTCTAGGGAAGTGAACAACAAAAAGGTCTCATGAGAATAATTTAAACCTCATGTTCTCTTCGTGCAAGTTAATCGAAGTCTTAATAGTTCTTAAAAATGGCCTATAAAAATAATAGGTGCAACGGAATTCTCACGCATATCAACAATAACTAAATCAATAAGTGCATGACATTCTTCTGTTTAAATAACAATATTATCTTTGATGTCTACAGCTTGCTTATAAGTAGAATCGGCTAAATGCAACTTGAGCTCAGTCAAGACAAAAGAACCAAGATTTATTCTATCAAACAAGCTCTTAGGAATGGTTGAGACGCTTGCACCAAATCACAAAGTGAAGTTATCTCATTCATCCCAACATTGATCTTAATAGTAGGCTCAAGTATGTATGTATCTACTAGTACAGTGACTCCGGACTTTCTTTCTCCCTCATCTCCTCGTTCCCTCCGCCCCACCTTTGAGAGTCGACCCTCGCCTCCTGGGCCGATCCGGCGCCTCACCCGGCGGCGATGCCGGACGGAGTTGGCAA
Organism: Dactylis glomerata; assembly: GCA_007115705.1. Lineage (NCBI taxonomy): Eukaryota > Viridiplantae > Streptophyta > Magnoliopsida > Poales > Poaceae > Dactylis > Dactylis glomerata. The sequence goes on along the minus strand of QXEO01000541.1, from coordinate 14,599,689 downwards.
AGGAGAGGTTCCGACGTGAGTAGATTAGGTTTTAGCAGTAGTTGTTGCGGAGAGAATGCCCTGGTGGCTTCCCGGAGTAGGTCGTCGGTTCCCATCGGTCGGACCTGGTGCGCCCGCCTCTTCGTCGTCCTCGCAGCACTCCTCTGGTGGCAGGAGTAGTGGTCGGTGAGGAGATCGGAGAGCGGCATCTCCAATAAGGCCGTCCTCCCTTCCTTTTGGAGGTTGTGCATCTCGGCACTTATCCGCAGCACCCGATGTTCGTCGGAGTTTTTCATCGTCAAGTCTCCGTGGTGGAGATGCGGCGCTGGCAGATCGGACAGGGCCTTCTTCAATAAGCGTGAGTTTGTCTTCCTCTGGCTCTGGAGCTTGCCGATCTTTCTTCCTCTTCATGCCGGCCATGGTGGTTGCGAAAAGTGGTGGGAAGTTGCTGGTGTGTTGCAGCAAAGGAGGAGATGGGGTGTTTCTGAGCTCATCTACGATGGAGGCCTGCTTACCTCTATGATCCTATGCCGGCATGGCTATGAGATTTCTACCTCCAATCCGAAGGCCCTGCATCGATCAAGTAGTGGGTGCTCGAAGCCTCTCAGCCACAAAGTGAGTCGTTCCCCGTGGCTTGGAGGTGGACCATGGCTGTGGATCTGCGCCGGAAGGGGACTCCCGAGCAGCAAGCCCTTGCTCCTCGGCGGCGACGCCTCGAGGACACCGGCGAGCGGTGGCGGAGATGCCCAGGGACGTGATTGCATTGTATCTTTGAGTTCTAGAGTGTTTTTTGTAAAGATAAAGACCCGATCTTCAAATTATAGGTTGCTTAGGTCTAGAGATGCTAGGGTCTTTATGAAAAATATAACTGCCACGTTTCAGTAATGGAAAATCTGGGGTCTTCTAGACCCCGCTCCTGTTTATGGGGTTGGGCTTCGAGAGGTTGTTGTGCTCACATCTCGTGATTCAAGGGACGACGATGCGATTGAGGGTGTAGGATGAACCTGGATAGTATGAACGAGGATATAGTGAGAAAGAGAACATAGAGGACTCGGAAGAATGATGGGTTTGGAGACAGGGAGAGAAAGGTGAGCAGCAAAGAGCCAAAGGAGCAGAGGCCGGAGTAACATGCGGATTCAGTTTTGGTTTGGCAGAGAGCGGAGAGGGACAGTGAGCAGTGAACAGTCAAGACTGAAGACTCGGTCTAATTTTCAGTTCGGTTACAAATTCCTTCCGTCCTTGACTGAGAGCATAAAGTGCTACCTGCTTGTATGGAATTAAGCTACTTTGAACTTTTTAGCTAGACTGTTTCTAACAATATTGCCTGATTCGACGTGTGCTGGAGGCTGATGTGCAGAACAGTATAAATATCGAACTGTTACTGTGTACCATTGTTGTCAATTCTTCAAAACAAAAGACTTGATCACTGATGAGCTACTTTGGTTGTATTTTCAGCTCACTCATGTACAACTTGTGTATCTCATGAGTAGGCATTGTGTGACTAGATCTTGCAGGATTTGAATAATGATTATTTTATAAACTTGATGTTAATAGTAATTATTTCTATATGCTGAAAATATTCAACACGTGATATATATCATACTCCGGTAAAAGCTAAAGCCATCTGACAATGGATAGGTCCGAGGCAATGTTGCTCGAAGGGAGAAAAGACTGAAAACCACCAAATTTTATGCAACGGAACTTGAGTTGAGCAAATATTTAAAACCCATATCCATTCAATAATATCAAAATCTAATTTTTTTTAAACATGAGTTGGATACTTGGTGTACCCGTAGCAACGCACGAGTATTGTGCTATTATAATATATAACGTGCATGTGCACGTGCTTGATTACTAGTAATAATAATAGGCTCAAGTATATTATCTAACTTAGCAAGCAATTTCTCAGATAGGTTGGCATATTCTATCTCAAGCTCACGTACCTTGGCGGCAACTTGGCTGATAAAATTTTGATGCATCGCCTCATTTCCTGCTTCAAGACCGGGATTCTTCAAAGTGACCATCTTCACTAGTTCCTCCACAGTATAGTCAGGTGTACGTACGTGTTGCTATAGTCTACCTCTTCAGGCATGTCATCGTCCACACTACTCATCATCTTGATATATGCAACTGGGTTAGGCTCAGGTTTTTCTGCAAAACTTAACAAGAATTAATCCTTGGCTATCGGATATCTTGCCCAACTGAGCCTCTAGAGTCTTTGTCTTATCCTACAGATCATCGATCTTAGTCTTCATAGTGACAACTTGTATACATAGTTGTCCTATAATTGCTTCATGATTCCCACTTAGTTTAACAATAAGATTATTATGCTCAGTTTGAGATTGCATAAAAGTTTTAAGAGAATCTTCAAGCAACTGGAGATTACCATTGTTTCCTCCGCTGTTGAAATTGTTGGAGAATCATGTAGGGTCAGTATATGGCTTTAAATAATTTGAGCAAAAGTTTTGGCCCTTCCAAGAAGGATTAAAATTACAAGATATGAAGTCTATCTCCTCAACCTTAGCGTTGATGATGGCATTAACATGAACTTCTTATTTACCTTTAATTATACCAATAAATTCATCTACCTTTGTCGTGAGGACTTTATTGCCTCCTTCGGTGATGGTGTTCACCTTCCTTGTGGAGGACATTTCCACATGCCATTGGGGGAATGATTGTCTTGCATGTCATTGAGTAGCTTCTTGGCTATCTCTATCTCATTTCCCATTCACTAGTAGAAAAAAAGGGCTTCCATTTGCCTCCATTAGTCCCCAAACTATTCGGTCCGCGGCTAAAGGGGGTATTAGTTTTGGTTCAATTGAAAATGTGGGCCAGGGGGCATTAGTCCCGGTTCAAATGGGCCCTTTGGTCCCGGTTTGCGCCACCAACCGGGACTAATGCCTTTGGGCCTTTAGTCCCGGCTCGTGGCGCAAACTGGGACTATAGGGCACCCTTTAGTCCCGGTTTGTGCCATGAGCCGGGACTAAAGGCCAGTTCAAACGAACCGCCGCTCTCCCGCGCCAGTTACACATGGTCGCCGATCGTTTCGGGAAATCGCTGCGGCCATTAACTTGATCGCTTCGGTAATCATCATAACGCATCGGGACCTCATCGTCGGCGGCCTAACCACACCGCCGGCCAGCCTCTTCTTCTTCCCTCTCTCTAGTATATAAGGATGTATCTATAAGCATCTTCTTCATCATCTCCTAATCTCCTCCAAAACACTATAGCATCTCCTAAAAAACACCATAGCATCACCGGTGAGCTCTCTCTCTCCCTCTCATTTCAATGGAGCCGACGATGCTACCTCAATCTCGGGTGCATAATATCACCGCCGAAGGGATGGAATTCACCATCACGAAAACTCTCCGTGCATCAATGGTGGAGATGTGGCTCCGCGCCGTCAAGCAGCGGTTCCTCAACACCGCACCGATCAAATGTGTGGGCTTGGACTGCGAGTTCACTAGCCCTCGCGAGGGTAGGCGCCATCAGCATGTCGCCGTCCTTCAACTCTCGGTGGCGTCCGAGGTTTTGGTCTTCCAGATATGTCGGGCCGATCATGTGCCGCAGCTGCTCAAGGATTTCTTGAAGGACCCCACAATTAGATTCTGCGGCGCGGCTATCGGCAATGACGTGCGCGTGCTGGAATCATACGGAATTGAAATTCCATCGGTCTATGACTTCCAAAGGATTATGCCAAACCCCACCAATAATCCAATTCTAAGTCTATACGATCTGTTCAATGCTACTATTGGGACAAAGCTTGAGAAGAAGAAGAGGAAGAAGGATAAGAAGAAGGGCGACAAGGAAGAAGAAGAAGAACTTATATATGGTTGGACCAAAATTCCATTGAGCGACACGCAAGTGTTGTATGCCGCTCTAGACGCTCGCTTGGGCTTCGAGATTGCTAGGAGGTATTGGAAGCTAGAAGGCTACTAGATGTGTGTGTGGTGTGGTGTGCGAGTCTTTCGGTTGAGTAGCATGCATATATATTTGGAAAAAATGTACTCCCTCTTATTTGGTTAACAAGTCTATTAATTTTTGAATTTTGGATTTTCAAGTTTTTTTGGCCTTTTTTGAATATTTTAATTATTAAAAATTAATAATTAAATTATGCATAAAAATTATTTGGAATTCATTCATGCTTATTATTACTTAATCATTGTTGCTTATTTTGTGAATTTATTTGGAATTTAAAAAAGTAATATTATATGTTACCAAAGTGTATAGGTTAATAGAATTGGTAGCATACTATTATCAACAAGTCGCGAGCACAGTCTTGAAAGCTACTATGAAAGGAATAAAGAAGTTAAGCGTGCTAAGAGTGGAGCAGTGTGAGGATGGATGACCGACTAGAAAGTGAGGACCACAAGTTTGTAATTTGACATGAAGAATAGAGTGAGCCATAAGTATGTAATTTGACATGAGATAGAGGTGATTATATATTAGAGAAATAAAGAAAATAGAGAAATTCCAAAAATAGAGAAATTTCCGAAAATAGAGACCCGGTTTGTGTTACGAACCGGGACCAAAGGTCCTCCAGCCGCAGCACATGACCCGGGCCACGTGGAGGCCCATTGGTCCCGGTTCGTAAACAACCGGGACTAAAGGCCCGCTTTGTTAGTCCCGGTTGCTCCAACTGGGACAAATGGACCTTACAAACCGGGACCAATGACCATTTTTCCACCAGTGATTAATGTGCCTCCAAATGCAGTGTCAGGCATAGATTTGGACATTAGGTTAAGGCGATGATAAATAAATGCATTATTAGCCATTTGTCCATTCCATGGTTGGGACAGTTTCTTAAGGCCTTCCTTCATACTTTCTATGCAAGCGCTAGTGGCTCATGACCTTTTTGTCTAAACCCTCTAATGTAAGACCGCGGTTGCATAGTATTTGCAAGAAGGAAAAACTTAGTCATAAAAATATTACAACAATTAACCCATGAAGTAGTAGTCCCGATAGGCAATGCTAGCAACCAGTTCTTAGGTTTCCCTCTAAGTGAGAAGGGAAACAAGCATAATTTTACAGCGTCGGAGTTGACATATATTATGGGCATCATGTCTCCTATCCTAGTAAAAGTGTTGAGATGCATACCTGCATCCTCATAAATTGAACCACCAAATTGGTTCTTGAAAGGGATCTCACGGGCGACTAGAGGGGGGGTGAATAGGCGCTACACAAAATTATACCTTTTTCAATTTTAGGGCTTGACACAAAGTAAATTCTCTAGATGTGCAACTAGGTGAATTTCCTAAGTGGCAAGCAAGCAAGTGAACAGGTAAACAAGTAAGCAAGTAAGCGAGTTCGGGTAAGAAATAACCAAGGAGCGGAGACCGGCGACACAAGGATGTATTCCCGTAGTTCCTTCCTTTTGAGGGGAAGTACGTCTACGTTGGAGAGGTGTGGTGACACGGAGTCCACCAACGCCACGGAGGCTCACCTTATTCTCCGGTGAGCAAGCCACGGAGGCTAGCTCGTTCCACTAAGCGGTGGTATTGGGGGAACTCACCGAATCCCTTACACGGAGATTGGGGCACACATCCACAACTGAATTGGAGGCTCCCAAGAAAGCCACGGAGGCTAGAATCCACAAAGACTAGAGAAAACTCGAATCAAACCACCTAGTGTTTCCAAAGAACCACTAGGAGTAAATCCCTCAAGCAAAAGGAGGGGAAAAAGAAATTCCTTCGGTGGAGATGTAGATCGGGATCTCCTCCTTCGATCCTCCAAAGATCTAAGACTTTGGGTGGTTGAGGGTGGAGATCTTGAGGTGAGGTTGGCTCCAAATAGTGTCTTGTTCTTGATGAGGACGAGCAAGCTGGGGAAGAAGAGAGGAGGGGGTATAAATACCCCTTCCCGAAATGTATCCGTTGCAGTCCCCAGGGACCGGATTATCCGGCCCAGACTTGCACCGGATAATCCGGCGGCCGGATAATCCGGCCCACTTCTGGAATAATCCGGCCGAAAAATCCGCCCCAAGATCTGGGTGACGCGCATCTTGGTGCTTCTGGTCCTTAGCCATTTTCACGGGGGGGGCGGATTATCCGGCCCAGATTTGGAAAAATCCGGCCGAAATATCCGCCCCAACATCTGGGTGACGCACATCTCATTGCTTCTGGTCCTTAGCCGTTTTCAGGGGTGGCCGGATTATCCGGCCCAGATTTGGAAAAATCCGGCCAAAAAATCCGGCCAAACTTCCTGCACAAAAGCATTGGTAAAATGTCCTGGTGTTGTCAACTAACACACAAAACTAGGGAGGCTAGAAAATGCCCTAACAATCTCCCCCTTTTTGGTGTTAGATGACAACACTAGGATTCACAATAGTAAGATCAAATAAGCAAGGGAGCTCCCCCTAAAGATATGCATAAGTTCAAATGAAGCTCCCTCTAGAGATAAGCAATGTAACAAGTAAGACAATAACAATATGAGCATAGACACATTAAGCAAACAGACTTTAAACAAGTTCCACACACAATAGTTCAAACCTAAAGAAAGTTCACCAAGCACACGATAACACTAAGTTTGACGAAAAGTTCATAAGCAAGAAAACTGAAAAACAGCTCCCACCAAAGCAAATCCCAACGAGAAGTCCTACTAGAACAACTTCTCCCCCTTTGGCATCAAGACACCAAAAAGGGATAAGAGCATACTACACGCCCCAAGAAGTCACTCAAAGTCGTCGTCGTCCTCGTCCTCCTCACAGTCCTCCTCCTCTTCATCATCCTCTTCATCATCAACACGAGTGGTGCGACCAACATAGAGAGCCTTCTCCAACGTGCCCCAATCATAGGTCTCGGAGTGCCACTTGTTGTAGGCAATGGGAGGTGCAGGAGGAGACAAAACAGCTTGGTCCCCACTGAGCTTATGAAGAATCTCACGCTGAGTATCAAGGATGGTCTTGCGCTCACAATAGGCATCATAGTTCTCACGATGTATCTCCACCTTCATGCAAAGAACATGCTTCTGAAACCAGCTCAATTTCTTCACTCTCTTGGGCACATCCTTGGACACAAACTTGCCACGTGGCACACTAGAACGAGCATCTCTCATGAAGGAATCGGGACCAATGGGAGCTGGAGCTGGCTTGTTCTGCTTCACATAGAGCTTCTTGACCTTGTGAGACACACACTGACTGCTGAAATCCTGACCTTTGCAAGTGTCAAGAATAAGCTTCATGATGTAAGGGGCGTACGGAAGAGAGCCCCTGCTGACCATAGCATCGTACATCTCGTTGAAGATAAAGTCCATCACATCAAGAGAGAAATCTTCATCTGGATCGGTAGACGTGGCACAAGTATGAGAAAAGATAAGGAGATCCACCAAGGAGCTCCTAATAGCATCATTGTTCCCTCCACTTGGAGCAATGTTCTCCCTGAAGATACGCACAAGAAGATCATACGGAGACCTCAGACCAGCAACTTGACCAGGAACACCACCAGGTTCATAAAGGTCACAAAGCAGATTCTTGTCGACTGGAAGCGGAGTGTGAACCCGGTGACCAACAGGATTCGTCGGGCCATTGAACGGGAAGCCCAACAGAGAAGCAAACCGAACGAAGGAAGACTGACAGAAACGAGTCCCGGTCATCCACTTGAAAGTCCTGGCCTCATCAGCTTCAAAAGCCAAGGTAGCATAAAACTGCACGATGAGCTGAGGATCATAATCACACTGAACAGACAACAAACCAGTGAGGCCTAGCCTCTCCACAACCTGGACAGCTGGAACAAAGTACTCCTTTGACTTCAGAAAAGTGAGATCAATGGGTTGCATCGGACGAATAGGCTTACTCATGGGAGCAAAGATATCCTGAAAGATGTACAGCTGCTCTGGACACCAGAAACGACGGTCTTCAATGTGATTTGCCCTCTGCTGATTGGCATACCAATCTTTCTGCCTCAGAGCTGAGTAGGAAATCTGACTCATCTGCTTGTAGTTGACATGAGGTTCCTTTCCTTTGTTGGCTCGAGCAGCCCTCTTAGCAGTTCGCTCAGCTGCCTTAGCATCCTTGGCTGCCTTGACTTTCCGAACGGCAGCACGCTGTTTTGTCCGGATGGACACCTCATCTTCCAAAATACCATCTTCATTGTAATGGAGGTAGCGAGGACGACTCCTCTTGGCCGGACCGGCACCTGTGAAGAGAATAAGTAGGAAGCATGGTGATGAGGATGCACACAAGTTCCAGGAACATACACTAGAGTGATGAACATAGCAGAGGAACGCATGACATTGATGGACAAGAGAAGAGAAAATAAGACAGCATATACCAGGCCGGATTATCCGGTCCAGATTTGGGCCGGATAATCCGCCCCCTGGCGAAATCTTCTCAAATCTTGCCCTAACAAGTCAAAATCGTAGATCGGCTAAGTGAATCACTAAAGTATACCACAAGGCCAACGAAGAGATCAAAGGGAACAACTAGACTCCAAGAACTAGGCAAAATAAATCTCACAAGAACATCACCACTAGGGCTAGGAGATGCGAAATTTACCCTCATCCATTTGAGGAACTGCTTGGAGGAACTTGTTCCCAAGAAGAAGGAGAACACGAGCCTTGAAGATCGGCCGGATCCGGCGGCCGGGGAGGCGCCGGCGAGCAAGAGGAGGAGCAGGTGGCGGCGGTAGGGAGAGAGGGGGTGCGGAGGTGGAAGAACTGCCAAAGTGGCCAGTTCACCCCGCGCCCCCTTTTTTATATGGACTGACCGCCGGACCGGATTATCCGGCCCATACTTGGACCGGATATTCCGGCCCCCAGATAATCCGGCCCAGAAGTGGCCCGGATAATCCGGCCTGGAACTCCTTTTGCTCAGAAAATTTGTGGCAGGAAACTGAACTTGTGTGCATGGAAAGAATGTTTAGGGATGAGATGGGCTTAGGTTAGAAGGCAAACATAGAGTGGTTCTCGGCACTTGAAGTTGCAAAAACGCAAGAAAACATCGAAAGACCAACCCAAGTGCCCTCCCATATCAAGAACAACACAAGAAAAACTTAAACCAAACTCAAAAGATTTTCAAGGAATGAACTCTTCAAAAGAAGAGGTCGGTGGCCGAAGCCACCTTATATGAGTGTTTTGGCATTGAACCGCGAAGATATATCTTGGGTCCATAACCAATACTCATCATTGAAGCTCATATATCACAAAATGATATTAAGAGAATGATTGCATTACTATCGGCATAATGGGGGGAGGGATAGCCCAATGAATTAGGACCGCACTCCCCCTATGTCCATGCCCACATCTAGAGTAGAACACGTGCTATCGTATGGGAATGAGTGCACATTAACAAGCCACATTGCAAGAATCAATGATATTCAATTCATGCCTCAACTCTCGGAATCTTGCTTCATCAAGGGGCTTCGTAAAGATGTCGGCGAGTTGGTCATTTGTACCTACATAAGACAAGTTAATATCACCTCGATTGACGTGGTCCCGGATGAAGTGATGCCGGATCTCAATGTGCTTCGTCTTGTTGTGTTGAACCGGATTATGAGCGATCTTGATGGCACTCTCGTTGTCGCATAAGAGTGGAACCTTGTCGCAATGAACCCCATAGTCCTTCAACGTTTGCCGCATCCAAAGGAGTTGAGCACAACCACTTGCCGCGGACACATACTCGGCCTCGGCGGTGGAGAGAGACACACAATTTTGCTTCTTGGAGGACCAACTAACCAAGGACCTACCAAGAAGTTGGCAAGTCCCGGAAGTTGACTTCCTGTCCACTTTGTCTCCCGCCCAATCCGAGTCCGTGTACCCAACAAGCTCGAAGCTTGATCCCTTCGGGTACCAAAGGCCGAAAGTTGGAGTATGAATCAAATATCGGAAGATTCTTTTCACGGCCATTAAATGGCTTTCCTTTGGGGCGGCTTGAAAACGTGCACAAATTCCCACACTAAGCATGATATCGGGTCTAGATGCGCAAAGGTAAAGAAGTGAGCCAATCATCGAACGGTAAAGCTTTTGATCCACTTCCTTACCACTAGGATCGAGATCAAGAGTAACCTTTGTCGGCATGGGGGTTTTAGCTCCTTTAACTCCGGAATCCATGTTGAATTTCTTGAGCATGTCTTGGATGTACTTGGCTTGATTGATGAAGGTCCCTCCTCGCAATTGCCGAATCTCAAAGCCAAGAAAGAATTTCAACTCTCCCATCATGGACATCTCGAATTTGTCTATCATTAGGGATTGACTCGAGACGAGCCACGGGAGCGTAGGTCTCCCCATAGTCGATTCCTTCCACTTGAGAGTATCCTTGAGCAACCAACCGTGCCTTGTTCCTCACGACAATCCCATTGGCATCTTGTTTGTTCTTGAACACCCACTTGGTTCCAATGACATTGCGGCACTCCTTGGGCTTTTCCACCAAAGTCCAAACTTCATTGTGCTTGAAGTTGTTGAGTTCTTCGTGCATGGCTTCCACCCAATCTGGGTCTTCAAGTGCCTCAAACACCTTTTGAGGTTCCACACAAGAGACGAAGGCATGATGGATGCTAAAGTTGGCTAATTGTCTCCTTGTGGACACTCCTTTTCTCACACTTCCAATCACACTATCCAAGGTATGACTCCCTTTGCGAAGAGCTTCTTCCACTTTCCTTGCACGGCGAGCTTGAGCTTCTTCAAAAGACTCTTGAGAAGCCACTTGGTCATCACCACTATTTTGGTCCTCACCTTGACCTTCAACTTGAGCTTGCTCAACATCATGAGCATGCTCTGTTGGAATTATGCCCTAGAGGCAATAATAAAGATGTTATTATTATAATTCTTGTTCATGATAATGTTTATATTCCATGCTAGAATTGTATTAAGCGGAAACTTTAATACTTGTGTGGTTTATGAACAACACCGTGTCCCTAGTACGCCTCTATGGACTAGTTCATTGATTAATGATGGTTAAGGTTTCCTAACCATAGACATGAGTTGTCAATTAATAATGAGGTCATATCATTAGGAGAATGATATGATGGACAGACCCAAATAAAGCAGAGCAATTAGATCGTGTCATCGTGTTCATCTTTGCGAAGCTTTTTCCTATGTCAAGTATTGTATTCCTTAGACTATGAGATAATACAACTCCCTGATATCGGAAGAAAGCTTTGAGGTCATCAAACGTCATCCTATGTGAGGGTGATCATAAAGGTGTCTCTCAGGTGATCGGAAAGTACTTGTTGGGTTGTATGTATCGAGATGGAATTTGTCCCTCCCGAGTCGGAGAGATATACTTCGAGCCCACTCGGTAATCGATATCAACACCGCTTGCAAGCATGTGGTTAAGGAGTTAATCACGAAGTGATATCGAATTACGGAACGAGTAAAGTACTTGCTGTGAACGAGATTGAACTAGGTATGTCGATACCGACGATCGAATCTCGGGCGAGTAAAATATCGCGAGACGAAGGGAATACAAATACGAGATTGATTGAATCCTGACATCATGGTTCATCCGATATGATCATCGTTGAGTGCGTGGGAGTCAATATGGATTTCCAGATCCCGCTATTGATTATTGATGGAGATCATGTCTGCGCATTCTCGAACCCGTAGGGTCACACACTTAACGTGCATCAGTGCTAGGGTAGTCTCGGGATATATGTGAAAACGTTTCGGGAAGTTACGGAATTATTCCGGGTGGAAAATATTGGTATTTATTAATTATATGAATTAATAAATATTAACACTATTTATTTAGTAGAAATAAATAGAAAGAAGAAAAGAAAAAAAAGGCAGAGCGCGATGCCAAAGCATGCATGCATGGGGCCAATGCAAACATGCATGGCATGCTCATGCACGTGCATGGCTCGCACGCACAGCAGCCACTCGAGGCGGCCAGGGATCGATCCGATCCTGGTCTCGCTCGTGTGCTCTCAGCCCGGGTGGGCTTTTGCCTCATGGGCCGGGAGGCCAGGCCGAGGCCATGACGAGGCTGCGAGGCGATCAATCAGGTGATCGATCCGGAATGAGACAACGTGTTTGAGGCGGATAGCTGGTTAACTTGTAACTTGGCACGCACTCCAAGTTGTTCGTGTACGCGTCTATAAAAGCACTCAGGGCGCTGGCGGTAGGAGACGACCTAGTTCTCTGCAAAGCCGCTGCCCGCTTTTTGAAGCCTCCTTTTTCCGTTCTTTCTCCACCACGCAAACAGGCGAAGCCCTGTCGGCGAAAACTCTCCACCATAGACACCACGCCGTCGTGTTGTCGATCCCATCTACCACTCCACCATATCTCGCTGGACCGGGAAGGCGGAGTCGTTGGTGTGCTGTACGTGTGCATCTCTCGGAGGCGTCGCCACTTGCGGCGTAGGATCGGATCGGATCGCGAGGAGGAGACGGCTAGTACGACTACGTCAACCACGTTCTGTTGAACGTTTCCGCTGTGCGATTTCTTCAAGGGTATGAAGATCTCATCTACCTCTCTCGTTGATTACATCTCCTAGATTAGATCTTGGCTTTCTTGTTCGCATCCGTAGGAAATTTTTGATTTACTATGCTGCGAATCCCTTCATGCTCATCATCTTGAGCTTGTCCTTGATCTACCATTGGTGAGGAATCACCATCGTCCTCTTGGTCTTGATCTTGGCCTTGCTCGCTTGAATGAGGGTCTAATGCTTGTCTTTGGTTAGCATCAATCGGTCCTTGAGGAGCTTGTGGAGCTTGTGAAGGTGAAGGCTCCACTTGAGTAGAGCATAGTCCTTCTCCTTCCGCCAAAAGGTGTCCCTCAATGGGTATGAGATGACCCACACCCATTCTTCTTATGGCTTGAGGAGGTATTTCGTCACCTACATCACAAACACCACTTTGCTCCACACGGGAGCCGTCATTCTCGTCGAATCTCACGTTAGAAACTTCAACAACACGAGCGGACTCTTTGTCAAAGATTCTAAAAGCATGAGATTCGGCGGCATAACCAACAAAGATACCCTCAAGAGCTTTAGAATCAAACTTGGACAAATGAACACCCTTTCTAAGATAGAAGCACTTACAACCGAATACTCGAAAGTATTTGATGTTAGGCTTGTTGCCGGTGAGGATCTCATAAGGAGTCTTGTTCAAGCCCTTGCGAAGATATAGCCGGTTGGAAGCATGACAAGCGGTATTGATGGCTTCGGCCCAAAAGTTATACGGAGACTTAAACTCCGCTAACATTGTCCTTGCCATGTCTATCAAGGTTCGGTTCTTCCGCTCGGCTACACCATTTTGTTGAGGAGTGTAGGGAGAGGAGTATTGATGTTGAATTCCCTCATCACTCAAGAATTTGTTGACGGTGTAGTTCTTGAACTCCGTCCCGTTATCACTCCGAATCATCAAGATATCTTCCCCATATTGACGTTCCACTTCCTTGATGAAGTCCTTGACGGTTTGTTGGGTCTCGTATTTGTGCTTGAAGAAGTAGACCCAAGTATATCTTGAGTAGTCATCAACAATCACCAAGCAATACTTCTTCCCTCCTAGACTTGCATGAGATGGAGGGCCAAAGAGATCCATGTGAAGGAGCTCCAAGACCCTTTTAGAAGAAATGATCGTCTTGCTAGGATGAGGAAGTTCATGCATCTTTCCTTCAATGCAAGCTCTACACACACGATCTTTGGCAAAGGTTAGATCGGTTAGTCCTAGGATGTGGTTACCTTTGTGGAGTCTTTGCAAAGTTCTCATATTGACGTGGCCTAGCCGGCGATGCCATAGCCATCCCACGTCAACTTTAGCCATTAGGCAAGTGGCGGCTTTAGTGACCTTCTCCGAGAAGTCAATCACATATAAGCCGTTTTCAACATGCCCAACAAAAGCTACTTTAAGAGACTTGCTCCACAAAAGAACCACAATCCCAACATCAAAGAAAGTTGCAAAGCCCATATCGGCAAGTTGAGCTACGGAAAGTAAATTGTAAGAGAGAGACTCAACGAGCATGACATTCTCCACGGTAACATCTTGAGATATAACAACTTTACCAAGACCCAATACCTTTGACCTTGAGGAATCTCCATAGGTGACGTAGCCCGCACTAGATGAACCGGTGCGAAGCTCCTTCACCAACTCTTTGCTTCCGGACATATGATTGGTAGCACCGCTATCAATTATCCATTGTCCCGCACCGGAAGCAAAGCCCTACAAAAGTCAAGCTTTGTTTTTAGGTACCCATTTTTCAATGGGTCCTCTTTTGTTAGTGACAAGGGTCTTAGGAACCCAAATAGACCAAGCAATGCATTCATTAGGTGAGCCAACAAATTTAGCATAAACATGTCCATCATAAGCACGTCGAAGAACATAAGAGGGGTTATATTTTCCCGCAAAGTCGTTGTGATTGGGCATTGCCCTCTTGGCATTCCCAACCACCTCCCTCACGAGCTCCCCCTCCTCCTCATAAACATTGCCATCCTCGTCAAAGCATATGTCATTTGGGATGTGCTTCTTAGGAGGAGGAGTTGGCACAAGAAATTGCGTCTTCTTGTTGTTCTTCTTCTTGTTCTTCTTCTTGTTCTTCTTCTTTTTAGACTTGGGAGTGAAACCAAGCCCGGTCTTGTCACCATGTTGCTTTTGAGCACTCAAAAACTCATCAAGCCTTGTGTCACCTTTGGGAGCATCTTTCTCATAAAGAGGGTTAGTGTAACAAGTACTTGCAACAAAGGTGCTAGAAGATAACTTGGTTGCTTCTTTAGCAATCATAAGATTTAGTTTCTCATTTTGCAACCTAAGTTCATTAGCAACTGATTGAGCAATATCACGGTCATTCTTGAGCCTAGCAATGTCCAAGTTATAGGACTCTTCAAGACCTAACTTGGATGCCTCAAGTGCCATCCTTAGATCTTGCTCAACCTCAAGAGATTGATTGAGGGTTGCAATTTCATCGGCATACTCACGAGCATGCCCTTCTAGTTCAAAGATGCGTTCCTCATTTTTATCATTAAGTTGAAGAGACTCATTATATTGATTTAGGAGAATCTCAAATTGAGCTTTGGTCTCCCCATGCAAGGTTGACATGAAGGTGTCAAATTCATTAGGCTCATCCTTATCACTACTAGTATCAACACAATCCATCAAAGATAAGCTTCTAGGTATGATGGGTGTGAAAGTCGGTGATACCTTTGTAGCGTGAGCCATTAGACATGTTCCCTTGGAGTTGGAGCGCTTGGACTCGTTTGCGGAAGCGAAGAGAGATGGTGAAGAGATAGGCTTGACAATGGCGATGGCGGCCCTTCCTACTTCTTCATCATCACTTGCATCATCACCGGATGGGTATTCTTCTTGAGTCGTCAAGGCATGTATTGGAACGGCTTTCTTCTTATCAAAGTTCCTTGGTGGGTAAGACTTGGCCTTCATCTCCTTGCGAATGAGTCTTCCATTGTGATCTTCCACTCTTTCATAAGGACAATCCGCGATGAAGTGGTGTTGATTACCACAATTGTAGCATGTTCTCACTCTACTTGTGACCTTAGGTTTGGAGGGACTTGATGACTTCCACTTCTTCATGAAAGCCCGTTGAGCAAGAGCCATGTGTTCGGCATGAGCATACTTCATGTCTTCGGGACTTCCACTCATAGACTCTTCCTCTTCCATAAAACTTGCCTCTTCATGAAGAGAGACTTTTGCCTTCAAAGCAAGGTTGGGTGCACGCACACCACGTGCACGAGCTAGAGCATCATCCGCATTCTTCTCGGAGATCTTCCTTGCCACAATCTCTTGCAAGATGTCATGAGCGGTCATCTTCCTAAAGTTGGCATCTCCCTTGATTGAGTTCATCGTATCCTTGAAGAAGGGCAAGAGGGCTTGGACAAATTTCCTCTTCATCCATCTCCCATCACATTGAGTGGAGCCGAGGTCGACTAGCTTCACTTGGAGTGCCGAGAGACGCCGATGAAGTTCTTCGGGTGATTCACCATCAAGCATAGCAAAGTTGTCCGCTTCATTAGATGCCTCATCAAACTTGGACTCTTGAATGCTCTCATTGCCGATGAAGAGGTTGGTGAGAGCATCCCAAGCTTCCTTGGCGGAAGAGATGTTGCGAACAAACGCCTTGTCCTTCTCAGAGAGAGACATGTGAATGAGGTGCAAGGCGGAGGCATTGAGCTGCTTGTCGATTTGCTCCCAAGGTAGCAAGTTGGTCAAGTCCTTGGAAGTTGGATGATAACCCTGCTCAATGATCCTCCAAAGCTCAATAGACACGAAATTTATGTGAGAGCGCATGTTATCTTGCCAATTGGCAAAGCTAGAAGCATCAAGTTGTGGCGGTGGGCCGCATGAGGCAAGGTGTGGCATTTGAAGGTGCCTTCCGGAGACATAGCTCGTAGGATGTGGAACCTCCGTGCTATGTCCCCGAGAGGTGTCATCTTTCTTGGGGGGATCCTCGTTGTTCTCATTCCCATCCTTCTCCGGATCTTCCTCGCTTAAGGATGGCTTATCCTTACCCGAGGTGTCAACCGGAGTTGGTGGAGTGGTACTTGATGTTCCACTAGTGAGAGCATCAAGTTGAGATTTTTGGCTTTCCATGGCTGCCATCATAGCATCCATGCGAGTCATTATGTTATTAAAATCCGCCTTAGTGGCGGGCTCCTCTTCGCCCATGATCTCTTAGGCGGTTAAGCCCAATCAAAGAGCACTAGGCTCTGATACCAATTGAAAGGGATCTCACGGGCGACTAGAGGGGGGGGTGAATAGGCGCTACACAAAATTATACCTTTTTCAATTTTAGGGCTTGACACAAAGTAAATTCTCTAGATGTGCAACTAGGTGAATTTCCTAAGTGGCAAGCAAGCAAGTGAACAGGTAAACAAGTAAGCAAGTAAGCGAGTTCGGGTAAGAAATAACCAAGGAGCGGAGACCGGAGACACAAGGATGTATTCCCGTAGTTCCTTCCTTTTGAGGGGAAGTACGTCTACGTTGGAGAGGTGTGGTGACACAGAGTCGACCAACGCCACGGAGGCTCACCTTATTCTCCGGTGAGCAAGCCACGGAGGCTAGCTCGTTCCACTAAGCGGTGGTATTGGGGGAACTCACCGAATCCCTTACACGGAGATTGGGGCACACATCCACAACTGAATTGGAGGCTCCCAAGAAAGCCACGGAGGCTAGAATCCACAAAGACTAGAGAAAACTCGAATCAAACCACCTAGTGTTTCCAAAGAACCACTAGGAGTAAATCCCTCAAGCAAAAGGAGGGGAAAAAGAAATTCCTTTGGTGGAGATGTAGATCGGGATCTCCTCCTTCGATCCTCCAAAGATCTAAGACTTTGGGTGGTTGAGGGTGGAGATCTTGAGGTGAGGTTGGCTCCAAATAGTGTCTTGTTCTTGATGAGGACGAGCAAGCTGGGGAAGAAGAGAGGAGGGGGTATAAATACCCCTTCCCGAAATGTATCCGTTGCAGCCCCCAGGGACCGGATTATCCGGCCCAGACTTGCACCGGATAATCCGGCGGCCGGATAATCCGGCCCACTTCTGGAATAATCCGGCCGAAAAATCCGGCCGGGAATCTGGGTGACGCGCACCGGGTCTTCTCCTGGTCCTTAGCCGTTTCCGCGGGGGGGGGGGGGGGATTATCCGGCCCAGATCTGAAAAATCCGGCCCAAAAATCCGCCCCAAGATCTGGGTGACGCGCATCTTGGTGCTTCCGGTCCTTAGCCATTTTCACGGGGAGGGGGGGGGCAGATTATCCGGCCCAGACTTGCACCGGATAATCCGGCCCACTTCTGGAATAATCCGGCCGAAAAATCCGCCCCAAGATCTGGGTGACGCGCATCTTGGTGCTTCTGGTCCTTAGCCATTTTCACGAGGGGGGGGGGGCGGATTATCCGGCCCAGATTTGGAAAAATCCGGCCAAAATATCCGCCCCAACATCTGGGTGACGCGCATCTCGTTGCTTCTGGTCCTTAGCCGTTTTCAGGGGTAGCCGGATTATCCGGCCCAGATTTGGAAAAATCCGGCCAAAAAATCCGGCCAAACTTCCTGCACAAAAGCATTGGTAAAATGTCCTGGTGTTGTCAACTAACACACAAAACTAGGGAGGCTAGAAAATGCCCTAACAGTTCTGATGTACCAAACTCAAAAAGTTAGGTTTGGTTTCATAATTCTCTATAATAACATTTGGTTGAGTAATAGGTGCACGTAGAAAATCATCATTGAGGATGGCAAATTCCCCAAGCTTCTTTGCTGCCATGAACCAAAGGAAACTACTAAAAAGAAATAAACTAAAACAAAAAGTAAACTTATTAACAAAATTAAGTCTCTAATGAAATTACCAAGGATAGCAATTGCTTCCCCGTCACTGGAACCATGACGAATAGGAAAATCCATCTTAATAATAGTTGGCTTGGAAAGTTGCAATGCCATTTTTTGTTTTATATTTTGGTTGTATCCAATCATGCATACACCATCACGCCATACATGAGGGACATGAAAAGATATGTATGATTAAAACTATAAAATGAATTTTTAGATAAAAGAAAGACTAGATATAGCTTGTAAGGGAAAAAAGGCAACTTGAGGAGATATTTCATAAAGACAAGCAACCTGAACAAATGATCTAACACACGCAAAGCGCAAAACGACATGGTGCGTTAGGAGGTGCTTTGTCAGAGCATGGATGGGCTGGCTTTCGGTGCTTGTCAGAAGTCCACATCTAATATAAGCCATGTATTGTTTTCTTTTTGAAAGAAATAATATATGTGGCATGTTCTTTTTATAATGTTACCGACTTGTAGGGTGGTGGTTTTGGCTCTTTGGATGCGCGGATTTGTTGAAAATTCCTTTAAGCTACAATGAGCTTGTTTTTAAAACAAATTAAATCTGCATATTATGTCTCCAAAAACATTGGAAAATATATTTACAAGTACATATAGAGTCCAGTATGTGATCAAATTTACATCAAAATAACTTTTCATATGTGGTCTGCATATAGAGACAAATATTGAATAAAAATAATGTTATTATTCATTTTCAATGCCATGCTTCTATTTTGATTCTCTTAAATGAGAACCCAAAAAGGAATTGAGTTAGTGGAAATAAAGAGAAAAGTGGTAAATGAAGATAATCGACAAACCAGATACCTTTAGGATCTTCTTTACATCATCCAAATCCTTAGGAGAGAAAAATATCATTTTCACCTTTTTTAAATACCAAGCCCGACACTCGTTTTGCCTTTTTTTTCTTCCTTTAGCCATTGTTTTTTTGGTAGTTTCTTTAAATACAGTCTTAGCTCTAGTTGTATTCTGAGATTTTCTAAAACTAAAAACAAAGACAAAAAATTAAATGAAGATTGGTAGAATGATAAATGATAACTAGCTTTCTAAAAAGGCTTATATTTTGGAATGGAGGTAAAAGGAAGAAAAAACAAAAAGTGGATAAAACAGAAAACAGTTGGCCCAAAAATACGCAAAGGAAAAAAACCAGACTCTTTCTCCTCCTTCCCTTCATTCCTCCGTGAACAAATTTTATGTTCCTGTCTGAATCCAGAGCCACATCCCTTGCAAATGCCAATGCAGGTGCAGATGCTGCTCCACCGCCACCTGAATTCCCCGTTCGCCCTATCGATTGCTCCGCGCCCCCCCTCCGCTTCACTGCGGAGACCACCGGCAAGACCGCATTCCGCCCGCGCCGCCGTGCTCGGGTCCCGGAGGAGGGCGCCCGGCGCCGCCTTGCCGAGGAGGCCGCCCATGGCGGTCGGGGAGACCGGCGCCTCCGCCGTCACCGCCGTCGAAAACAAGGCCGCCGAGGCCATCCAGGTGCTCCTCCTCCCTCCCGCCGCTTCTCGCGTTACGAATCGTCGCTAGGCCCCTCTGTTCCCGCCGAATTGAACAACTACCCCCTAAGGCCCCACCTGGCAGTCACACGGCGAGCTTCCTCTTCTGTGGCTGACTGCAGGCGTTCATGCCGGACGCCAGGGCGTACTGGGTGACGAGCTCTCTCATCGCCTGGAACGTCAGCGATCAGGAAGCGTCATCCGTCTACCTCTACGCCAGCAGAGGCGCCACACTGCACCTCTCGTCGTCGGATCGCGGCCTCCAAGGTACTGTACCTACCTAGGCCAATCGGCTCTTTGCAGATCTTTGTCATCAATCACGGTAGCAAGCTGGACCTGATGCATTGTGGATCCATTTGCTGATCTGGTAGGCTATGACTCCAAAGTTGAGCTGCAGCCGGAGCATGCCGGGCTCCCAGAGAGTGTAAGACATGTCACACGGATTTGATTCCCTGTAACCGAGCGATTTCCCCCGTGCTGCGTGCAGTGTCCAATAGGAGCATGCATTTAATATATCTACTGAAGCTACAGTGCCAATCCAAATGTTTCAGGTGACCCAGAAGTTCCCTTTCATCAGTGGTTACAGAGCCTTGGGAGTCCCGAGCTCTGTCGACGTCGCCAGCCTCGTGAAATGCCAGCTGGTTGTTGCTTCTTTCAGTGGTACATGAATTCTCTAGTCTTTGCTTCCTTTGTGCATATATATACACTATTGGATATTTGGATATGAAGTTCATGTACTTGTTCATGTGCAGCTGATGGGAAACACACTGATGTTACTGGGCTGCAGCTACCTGGTGTATTGGATGACATGTTTGCGTACACCGGACCACTTGGTGCGGTTTTCAGCAAGGAAGCCATAAGCCTGCACCTTTGGGCCCCTACAGCGCAGGTCTGAGTTCTAGTTATCAAGCCTCCTAGGATCTCAAGTGTTTTCTCCAGTCCCATGTTTCTGCTTATGCGTAAAGTATTTCGTGCAGGAGGTGAGTGTGTGCTTCTTTGATGGCCCAGTGGGGCCTGTATTGGAGACTTTGCAGCTCAAGGAGTTAAATGGTGTTTGGAGTATTACTGGACCAAGAGAGTGGGAAAACCGGTACTATCTGTATGAAGTCGACGTGTACCACCCAAGTAAGGCGCTGGTTGAGAAAGTTTTAGCTGATGATCCTTATGCTAGAGGGTATGTGCCAATGTGCATCTCCTTATGTGAGTAGATCGTAGTATTAAATATACAGATAGAGGAAGAAATCAATGTTGTGCTCATTTTATCAGGCTTTCTGCAAATGGTGAGCGGACTTGGTTGGTTGACATTAATTGTGAAATGCTGAAGCCACCTTCCTGGGATGAATTGGTAGATGAGAAGCCAAAGCTTGATTCGTTCTCTGACATAACCATCTATGAATTGCATATTCGCGATTTCAGGTGAAATGTGCCGCTTTGTTATTTATGTGGCTGTAAGTTTGTAGGATTTTACGTGTATTCATCTTTAAAACTTCACCTCTCTGTTTCCTATGAATTTTTAATTGCAGTGCCCATGACAGTACAGTGGATTGTAACTCCCGTGGAGGTTTTCAGGCATTTACATATCAGGTCACTTCGAGTTAATTTACTAGAAACCGGCATATATGTATTAAATTTTGTTTCACAAACATGCATCCTGATTGCATTGTGGGTCTTCTGGTACAGGATTCGGCAGGAATGCAGCACCTACAGAAGTTGTCTGATGCTGGTCTTACTCATGTTCATCTGTTGCCAAGCTTTCATTTTGCCAGTGTTGATGACATTAAGAG
The DNA here is from genome assembly GCA_007115705.1 of Dactylis glomerata. Classification (NCBI taxonomy): domain Eukaryota; kingdom Viridiplantae; phylum Streptophyta; class Magnoliopsida; order Poales; family Poaceae; genus Dactylis; species Dactylis glomerata. The sequence goes on along the minus strand of QXEO01000541.1, from coordinate 14,578,210 downwards.
CAATTGGAAATGTGTTGGTAAAGAAATATTTTTCTCTATCTTTTATCAGACAACAGTGCATACTGTTTAGCTTCTGTTAAGTCACTCTTGTACCTTGCATATTTTTCTTGTTTTAGATGAAATCCGTCAAAACACACAAAATGAGATATCAAACTAATAAGTCTCATCTAGAGCACTAGGAACGGGCCTGACGATTGGAGGAACCATTTACCACCCTGAGATGTAGCCTAGTATGGAAGTGTTTGTCTTAAGTTATCATTCCGTATTTTCCTTTCTTGTTGATGAAAAGTTTGTTGTGGTTGAGACTCTTGTATATTATCTGCTTTCCTGCTTAATAAGATGTGCAAAGCTCTTGCACATTCTGTAAAAAATCTGGTAAAATATAAATACCGCACATACACCGCACATAGCCTACACAGATTATAACCATAAAAAATACAGGTTTTTTTTAGTTCAGTTTCTGGACATCTCTCATTTTCTTGTTAGTTGGATTTGACTGATGAGTATTTGTAAGTACTTAATGGGTTAAACTGTACCTTTTCATTTTCATCTGGGGTACTTTGAGTTGACTTGTTCGATTATTCCTGCTTGAATCACTGGGGACCTTCATTTACCTGGCAGATGAGTGTGAACTAGCAAAATTCCCTCCAGGGTCAGATATGCAACAAGCTGCAATAGCAGCTATTAAGGAAGAGGACCCTTATAATTGGGGGTATTGATTCCACACACTTACTTTTTCCTCTCAAACCTACCATATACTAATCTGTTATGCTGGTATAAAGATAGTTATTTTTTTCGTTCTTGCGAGTAAATTGTTCTTACATATGGTCATATGCGTTGTAAAGGTATGACCCTGTGCTCTGGGGGGTTCCAAAAGGAAGCTATGCAAGTAACCCTGATGGTCCGAGTCGCATTATTGAATACCGTCGGATGGTCCAGGTGTGTTTTTCTTTCTAACTCTTCAAGTATGAGATCCTGCTTGTAAGATAGGATTCCGGAAAGAACTATGGAATATTTGGACTACTTCCCACAAAATTTACGTGTTCCAAATGAGGTTATCCCACTAAAAAATGTGCTAACTTGGAGCTCAGCCTATTGCAGTAATTAAAGGTTCTAAATGTGGTTAGCTCGATGTGGGATACCGTGTTACTTCTCTGATAAACTGTGGACTGCAGGCACTCAATCGCATAGGTCTCCGTGTTGTTATGGATGTTGTATACAATCATCTAAACTCAAGTGGCCCTTTCGGTATCACCTCAGTGCTTGACAAGGTTATTAATAGTAATATTTTGTTCATGAGTACTGCAACTAAAAGAACATCCATTGCATTTTTCTTTCAGTAAATTTTACAGCGTATCTTTACCATGTTAAAAGTCACTACTCGACTTGGTTACCCAAAGCATTTCTGTAATATATTTAAGTACCACCAGTCATGCTACATTGTGTACGAAGTGAAAGATATATGTAAAATTCCTGTTTGCAAGAAATGGCTACTATTAGACCTCTTTTTCGTTGTTCCATCGATGTGTTTGTAAATCTAGCAAATGCTTGTCTATTAAAACAGGATTTTCTTTGTTTCTTGGTAGAATAATCTGTTTTGCCTAAAGTTTCGATCTTCCTAATGTGTCTTTTTTTGTATGGGCTATTTACAGATCGTTCCTGGATACTACGTTAGAAGAGATATTAAGGGCCAGATTGAGAACAGTGCAGCTATGAACAATACAGCAAGTGAGCATTTCATGGTTGATAGGTTAATCGTCGATGACCTTCTGAACTGGGCAGTAAATTACAAAGTGAGTTTGATTTGGTAGCAATATTCTAGTTATTGGCATTATATTATGATGACACGAGTCATTTCAGACTTGATGGCTCTATCGAACTTAGTGCCATCGGTCACATTATGCACAGAAAATGCATGCATCCATGAAAGAGTCTTGCTTCTTTCCTTTCCTTCATGCCTGGACAATTTCATGTTGTTTACTTGCCATTCCTTTTGATAATGCATCTTAACCACCATATAATTGTTGTCTTAGGTTGACGGGTTCAGATTTGATCTTATGGGCCATATCATGAAACGTACCATGGTAAGTAAGTTCATATCCTTGCTGAGTCAAATAACATGTCGGTTTGCGGCTCATATTCAGTAAAGTATCACGAGCACATCAACAATTTGTTGTATCACACACTCCATAAACTACACAGCTTGGCCTTTTTTAGAGAACATGCAAGCACAGTTGCACATCTTTTAATTAAGAGAACAAGCAAATAGATACAAGATCTGGGCAGCAAGTGCGGAGATCAAAGACCACACAACGCACACACGGTGTGCGCAATCGGCAAGTGAAAGCCTGCCACCATCGCTCCGCCCGCGCCTTGAAGTCATTTTCCATTTACAGGGGTCCTTCCTCACTCTCTGCAACACATGCTTTTACACTCCTTCCTAATGGACCAAACATTGAGGGTGACCGTGGAGTTAAAACCCTTCCTTTTGTTCCTAGGTCTGCTCTTGTGCATAGTCAGCCACCACTCCTCCAGGGAGTCTGTCGCAGTGGAGACGGCAGGGCCATGGCCATCCCAATTAAGAGTGAGACCTCAAAGTTGTCCTGACGGTGCTCTGCTGTTTCTTGTTCCTGGGAACACATGGGGCACGTGCCATGGCTCAGGAGACCATGGCGCCCAAGCCTATGAGCAGTCAACTTGAGGGGCACATGGGGCCAAAGCAAGAAGCGACACTTGAGGGACACCTGAGCCTTCCAGAGAATTTTATGACATGGGAATCCAGTGCAACCAACAAATAAGACCCTGCTGAGTACTTCAAGTCCAAAGACCACATCCATAAGACCAGGTTCGTCTGGCTGGAGATGAGGGTTTGTCCACTAACGTGGTACTACACGCATACCCCTGCAATTGCCTGCATGAGTTCTACTGGTTAGATTTCCACTAAAACAGAATTTCTGTTTGCAGTAGTTGTGAGCCAAATTGTATTTCTGTAACACCAAAATTTTACAACTTGACTAATTCCCTTCCAGCTTGTGCCTTCAACATACACACTTCACCTCAATTTTTTTCGTAAATGGAAACAATGAGGACATTTTAAGCTCTTAGTTTGGTTACTGACATTCAAACCTTTCCATGGCTTATTGATATATTTAACTTTAGTGGCATTCACTCGTCTATATACTTTGCAAGTCAGTGAATATGGATTATACATTCTTTGTAGTGTTTATGCCAGTCATACACCATTCTATGAAATTTTAGTATCAAATGTCTAACATATGCAGCAATGCTGGTTATTTTTGGAAATTGGTTTCACGTGTGCATATATGACCTAGTCCTTGCTCACTATCACTACATTAGAAAGAAAATACTTTGAAGCTCATATGACTGCACATAATGATTGTACGTCATTGGCTTCCTATATTTTGTTGTTAAATGCCTCACACTATGTGCTGGATAACCTTTTTGTTTAATGAATACAGATGAGAGCAAAATCTGCTCTTCAAAGCCTTACAAAGGATGCACAAGGAGTTGATGGTTCAAAAATATACTTGTAAGGACTGAGATTGCTCAGTTTCAGAGTAACCAGTTTCAATGTCAGCAACACACATTCTCGGTGTATTGTGCTAATAGGGACAATGACATTGCCACAGGTATGGTGAAGGATGGGACTTCGGTGAAGTTGCATGCAATCAACGTGGAATAAATGGATCCCAACTTAATATGAGTGGAACAGGGATTGGTAGGTAAGTCTGAATATATTATCAACTTACTATTTACCTAGAGGTGTACAGTTTCTTTCTTCTTGTATTTTTTTGTTCTGTTTGTTAGGCTAGGCTCTGTTGCTTTGGTTTTTTAATGCTTTGTGTCGCCTTGACGCCTTCTTCTAATTGAAAATGACACACATTTGGGCGTGTGTTTGAGAAAAGAAACTGTTGTCTCTTGGGGAAATTTCTGGTGGGTTAGTCCCTTGGACCTCGACACCCTGTTATATATATAGATAGAGTTAGCCTTACATCTCCACTTACACACTAGAATAATCTAGACTCTAGTAGTACACTAGTACTATATTAATACACTCCAACACTCCCTGGAATACTCTAGACTCTGCTAGAGTACTACTACTACATTAACTTAGACTCCAACACTCCCCTTCAAGATGGATGATAGATATCTATCATTTCCATCTTGTCACATGCTGAACTACACTCTTTAACTCCTAAGCCTTTAGTTAGACAATCTGCTATTTGTCCGTTCGAGTTTACATGGCTTAACTTCAAGGCGCCTTCGTCGAGCCACTCTTTGATAAAGAATCGGTTTATTTCCACATGTTTCGTTTGGTCATGTTGGACTGGGTTGTTAGCTATGTTTATTGCTGACTTGTTGTCACACCAAAGGTTCAATGGCCCTCTCCGTAGTAGCTTCAATTCTGATAGGAGGCCTTTCAACCATAGCAACTCACTCAAACACATGGACATTGCTCTATATTCTGCTTCTGTGGTTGACCGGGAGACCACCGGTTGCTTCTTGCTCCTCCAAGATACTAAGTTTCCTCCTACAAAGACACAAAAGCCTGATGTTGACTTTCTGTCATCAAGGCAACTAGCCCAATCAGCATCACAATAGCCATCTACATTCAAGTGCCCATTGGCCTTGAACAATAAACCTCTTCCAGGGCTCCCTTTTAGATAGCGTAAATTCGATGGGCTGCCTCTAAATGCCCACTTCTTGGTCCATGCATGTAGCGACTGACAACACTCAGTGTGGCATAAGTAGATTAGACGACCAACAAGCCGTTGGTAGCTCTCTCTATCACCTGGATCTCCAGATTGTGCACACAATTGATGATTTTGCTCAATAGGAGTTGAAGAAACTCAACACCCAAGCATTCCAACGTCATTGAGGAGGTCCAAGACATATTTCCGTTGTGAGAGAACTATCCCTTTTGGGGACATCGCAATCTCAATGCCTAGAAAGTACCTCAGTTGGCCAAGGTCCTTAACCTCGAACTCTTTACTCAACTTTTGCTTAACTGTGACATCTCAAAATTATCATCCCCCGTAATAATGATATCATCCACGTATACTGCAAGAACCGTGATGTGCCTCCCAGAATGTCGATAGAACATAGTGTGATCCCCATTGCATTGTGTATATCCCATACCACACATAGCACGCCGAAATCGATCAAACCATGCTCGTGGAGATTGTTTAAGCCCATATAATGACTTCCTCAACCTAAGGACCTTCCCAATAATTTGAGATGTACCAAAGCCTGGTGCACTTCCTCCTAAAGATCACCATGCAAGAACGCATTTTTCACATCCAACTAGTATAATGGTCAACCAAAAATTGTTGCACATGATATCAGTACTGTACTCATCTTTGCCACCGGTGCAAAGGTCTCATCATAGTCAATTCCATAAGTTTGACTATAACCCTTTGCAACAAGTCTAGACTTGTACCTCTCGATCTTACCGTTTGGGTCTTGCTTCACAGTGTAGACCTACTTACATTTAATTACTCCCTCCGACCCATAATATTCTATGTATCTAGATGTATTTTAGTGGTAGATACATCTGTATTAGCGAAGAGTAATATGGGTCGGAGGGAGTAGCTTCTTCCCTTTTGGAAGTGATACATGCTCCCATGTCTTATTTTTCTCAAGGGCTGCCATCTCCTCCAGCATTGCATCATGCCATTTAGGATCTCGCATTGCTGATCAGTTGGGATTACCACAGACTGTAATGAAGCAATGAAGGCTCTATACCCGGTTGACAACGAGTCATATGACACATATTTTGCATAATCATGCTCAAAACCATACCGTTGAGGAGGCTTTCCCGACGTAGCTCGTGGTTCTTTCCTCGAAGCAATATGCAAATTCAATGAATCACATGATTCATTCTCATATGAGTCAACTTCAACAACCACTGTTGTTGTTGATGATGCTCCCCATGCAATTCAACCTCACCATTTGTTTAAGCATTTTGTTGATGTTGCGATTGCCTCCTCGTATATACCCTTAGATTTTCTTCCTCATTTGGTCTCCTCCATCTACCCTCAGTCGTAGGTTGTCTCCTTGTATAATCCTTCAAATTTTGTTCCTTGGGCTGAGGCCCGGGCTTGGGCTTTAGGAAACCAGCCCCACTGGGCCTGGGAGCTAACGGCTCTAACGAGGTGGGCGCGTCCACCCCCGAGGCTGACCGCTGGGGCCCACCGACCCCACCGGGACATGTAGGCACAGGAGCGTCCGCCGCCGGGACGTGGAGATCTGGATCTGGCTCCGGTGGGCACACTGCCGCCACCGGCGAGCCAGCACGGGAAGCAGGAGGAGCTAACACGGGCACCACCAGTGGGGGGAAATCCTTGCAAGAAAGCCGCTCCGGCACTGCGCCATCGGAATCGAGACCACCCTCCACACTCGCACAGGACGGCGCCGGGGGATACGGGGACGGAGGTCGCCGGGCCACCGCTGGTCGAGACGCACCCCAGCTCAGCACACGCCCACCCGGCGCAAACGCTTTCCTCCTTCCTCGGCCGCTGCGAGAGGCCACCACCGGGCTTAGCAACGCCAAGCAAATAAAGTCACCCACTGTGACCGCCGGAGGCCAACGAGCGGGCGACGCGGAAGAGGGCGGGGATGGGGACGGGCCCTCGTCGTCCGAGGAGTCTTCCGCCAGAGCCCAGAACCTAGATCCAAGGGGCCGGGGAGCACACTGCTCCGGCCGGAGAGGAGGAGGCGCAAGGGGCGGCGCCGCACAGGTCGCCATCGCCGTTGCCTCCAGACAGAGCCCCGCTCAGTCCTACCTCGCAACCCGCACTGAGAGCCACGAGCTCACCAGGCCCTCTCCTTGTCCTCTGCTTGCAGCAATCACCGCTGCTCTGAGCAGCCGCACTCCCTTACTTCTTCCCTGCAAGCCGCAAGCAGCTGCACCTCACAGCTGCTCCCTTCACCACCACAACTGACCGCTGCAGACCCGTGTACACACAAGCCGCTGGCCGCTGGTTTTGCACCTCCACAGCAGCTTGCAGCACTCCACTCCTCTGCCGAGAGCTCCACCAACCTCAGGCCACAGCTGAGCAGCTCTACACCATTGCCATCGCCACCTCCTAGGAGCACCACGGCTCTGATACCATGTTGTCTCTTGGGGAAATTTCTGGTGGGTTAGTCCCTTGGACCTCCACACCCTCTTATATTATATAGATAGAGCTAGTCTTACATCTTCACTTACACACTAGAATAATCTAGACTCTAGTAGTACACTAGTACTATATTAATACACACTCCAACACTCCCTGGAATACTCTAGACTCTGCTAGAGTACTACTACTACATTAACTTAGACTCCAACAGAAACTATTTGCTGTGAGAAGTGAGCACTTTCCAGTGTTGACCAGAAACTTGTTTTTTCTCGATTTACATTGAAATTAACCAATTAATTGGTCAATTTTTTAACATACCCTCCAAGTTATAACTATATTTTACATTGAGAACAATTAAAAGGGAAATTTACATCTCAACAGTCTCCTGTATTCTCAGAACTTTGAAGCTCTGACACAAAGCACGTGAGTGCAAATTCCTCAAAAGAAAAAAACACCAGAGTGCAGTTTTATTCTAGTAAATAGCCAGTATTGGTATATCATTTTGGTGTTTGTTCTATATTAACATTTTTTGTTCCATACAACATAGTAATATCCATACCGTCATACTTTGCAGCTTCAATGATAGAATGCGGGATGCTGTTAATGGGGGTAGTCCATTTGGTAATCCATTACAGCAAGGCTTTACTACTGGTCTGTTCTTAGAGGTAATCTTTATGTCTTTTACGCCAGTGCCCTTCCTGGAAATGAAATTTACGTTATGACATTTCTGTAACCAGTTTCTTGCTTTCATCATTCATAAGAGCACAACAGTTTTCTCTTTTCCTCTCTAAATACAGTTTATCTGAAGTTGGGGCATTTTCTGAAACTCGTAGAGGTTCTTTATTATGTAATCAAGTCATTGACTGTAGCTACGTTAAGGTTCCAAACTTTCTATTAATTGGTGTTGTGCACCATTAGACCTGTGTACCTCAGAGATCTTTACTCACGTGTCATTTATGGATCAGTTGATCAGACAATGTTTGCCAGCCACGAGTTTTGGTATGGTCTGTGCTAGTATCGATTATCCTTAGTTATGGAGTATTTTGGAGGTTTATTGAACTAGTCGGCTACTGTTTTGTGTGCCCTAGCTGGGGCCAAAAGTCTTCTAGATTTCAAGGCCTGAAATCTCAACTATAGCTGTGATGAAGAGATACACTTTACCACAATTTATTTCAAATATTTCTATATTATCTCCCAGGATTCCATTGTGCTTATTAGTATTTGTCCTTTTTTGTGTAGCCGAATGGATTTTACCAGGGCAACGAAGCAGATACCAGGGTTACACTTGCTACTTATGCTGACCACATACAGGTTGGGTATCAATAGTCATGTTCTTAGAAGTTTGTCCACTGATTGGATATTATTTATTTTTTTCTATTGAGTTTCATAGATATGAAATCCAATAGATATTCGATTTTTTTTTTACAAATTTATCAATTTAATTGAAAAATGCACCCTGTTAATTATGTAATCTTGTTGCAAAGAAGATATATAAGAGATAACTAGAGAACGAATGAACGATACTTGAGTGCTTTTCTTTTCACACCTTTTACTCACTGACTCTTCCACTATCTCTTCCATGCAATCCATGGTGAATATTATTTAAGTGAACATGAAAAACTCCTTTCATAGAAATCAGTTGTTATATTTGTCTGATTTATCTGAGGAGTTGGAGATTAGCAACCATTTTGATACAGAAAACAAATTGTTTTGGCCACAAATGGAGTTTGATGAGGCAAGTCATGTTAAAATATTAACATTTCGGATGAAAAGAAACTGAATAGTTATTAGTTTTCTCCATAATAAGTTTTCCATGCAAAATGGAATATTTTCTCCTTAATAATTTTGCCAGGCTAGATGGAATATTTTCTCTGTTACTTTTTTCAGATTGGACTAGCTGGTAATCTTAGGGATTATGTACTAATGTCTCATACTGGAGAAGCTAAGAAGGGATCAGAAATTTGCACTTTCGATGGACAACCAGTTGGCTATACTTCGTCCCCAATAGAAACGGTATGGTTATTGGTTTTGAACTTCCCAAAATAATCAGTACTTGTAACAGTATCATTTGCTGACAGGATTTGCTTTGTTCTGACGTTCTATACATGATTAAAATTTTGGTCCAATTCATTATTGCACTGCCACCAGTCATTTACTCAAATACACGCTGCTCTGTACATTTCAGATAAACTATGTTTCTGCTCATGACAATGAGACTCTGTTTGATGTTATCAGTCTAAAGGTATGGCATGTATCCTTTTATTTAAATAACTTCTATTTTACGTCTTTCACCAGTTATCACCATCTAGTAATTATTGCTTTTCCTTTTCATGTTTCACAAATCATGAAACTTACAAGATAGATTAGCATGAATGTCTTTATATCTACTTTCAATGCAGTGTTCTATAATTTTAATTGGTAACATCACTTTCTGAAATTAGGTAATCCTTTGGAAATAAAACTTAATATTCGCAAAGCAACAACTTAATTCGTGTGATGACACACTTTTACTTTTGCAAGGGAAGAAACTCCTCATTAGTTCTTTTACCTCAAGGATGAGCTTCAATTGCATTTCTCAGACCTCCCATGATATCGAATTCTTGAACTGTTCTGTTGCTGTTTATACAGACCCCAATTGATCTCTCAGTTGATGAGAGATGCAGGATAAATCTTTTAGCCTCCAGCATGATGGCATTATCCCAGGTTTGTATGCACACAGAATATGGATTATAAAACCTATAATTTTCTGTTGTTCATAGAACTGTGATAGTAGAATGAGTAATATGGCAAGACTGATCTAGTGGCTCAAGTGATTAATCTGGTCGAATAAGCTCAATTTTTTGAACTTAAATGATCAGGGTGTCTAATCTTAGTTTCGTTTCTTGTCTTAGCATAATTAATGCATTCAGGATGAGGACTCTTCCGCTAGGATGTTTATTCTAAGTAATACCAGAAATTAAAATTGGCAATAATCTACATTTTAATAATCCAACCGACATATGGCACGTGATTTGATGTGATTTTGTGTTTTTCAGCTTTTATCTTCTTTTGTTTTCTGTCCATGTACATTTTTTCATATGGTAACAAGTATAGTAATTTATAATTTAATGTGGGGTACCGATTTCCTCCTGCTTTGTGTCCATTGACAAATCTATCAGACGAAGACGAACTTGCATTTGTAACAATAGTGTACTTTCATACATGACCTATAACTTGAACTTTTGGGCTAGAGTCCTCAAATTTGTTAACTTGTCCTTTCAGGGAATACCCTTTTTCCATGCTGGTGACGAGATACTGAGATCCAAGTCCATCGATCGAGATTCGTATAACTCTGGTGATTGGTTTAACAAGTAATAAACTTCCCTTTCTACCTTCATGAGAGCATCAGTTCTTCTCATGAACTAGAAATTTATTTTTCCAAGAGAGAAAATGAATAAAAAATTCTTTGAACAATAATAATTATGATCATACTTCTTTACCATATACGAAGAATAGTTCCAGGGATAATAGTAGTTTCCTAGCATCTTTTACTGCATTTTGATGTTCTGTTTTCTTCCTCTTGTTAGGCTTGATTTTACCTATGAAACAAACAATTGGGGTGTAGGGCTTCCTCCAAGCGAAAAGAATGAAGATAATTGGCCCGTGTAAGTTTTTGAACTTTTGCATATTTTGTTACCATTCTGATGTTTTTCATATATACTCATGTCCTTTTGATAAACTAAAGAACTTAAATGAATACTTCCCATTTTTTTATAAACATACATTTGATAGGTTGGAAACTATTTTGCAGGATAAAACCGAGGTTGGAAAATCCATCGTTTAAACCTGCCAAAAGACACATTCTTGCTGTCCTAGAAAGTTTCCTTGACATCTTGAAGATCAGATACTCATCTCCGCTTTTTCGTCTTAGTACAGCAAGTGACATTAAGGTACATGTATTCTTTATATCTTTGCCAGCAAATTAGTTTGAGCTCCACTTTCAGACTGCCGAAGTGCTGCAACCTAGACAAGCTTTTTATTTTTGAGGGATGAGTAACTTTGTTAACTAGCTCTCATTCTTGAAACTTTGATCTACATGTCCAGAAATGTTTATGGAATTGAGCTGTTGTGTAGATCTGACTGCACTCCTGTCATATTTCAGCAAAGGGTTCACTTCCACAACACAGGGCCCTCCGCGGTCCCAGGTGTTATTGTTATGAGCATTGAAGATGCATGGAATGATAGGCCTGAGATGGCTCAGCTAGATGCTAAGTAAGTAGAATCGATGTAGTTATCATAACATCTATTTTTGCAAGATAAACAAGAAGATGCAGCGCAGTAGTTTCTGGACCTCAATGTCTCGCGGGAGAAGCTTTCGTTGTTCTGTGCTGTAGATCTAACCACCGATCACTTTCTGCAGCTTCTCTTATGTTGTAACTGTCTTCAATGTATGTCCGCACGAAGTATCCATGGATATCCCTGCTCTTGCTTCGATGGGGCTTGAGTTGCATCCAGTGCAGGTACCTGTTCCAAGTTGATTTTTGACTTGAGCAATATTCCGCTGTTACAGCACTGCACTAGTGAACACTGTTCCATCCCCCATAATTCAGACTTTCAGTCTTGAAACCGATGAAATCAACAACCCAGAAAGAACAAAGTTCCAGTACTAATATTGTTCAAGCTCTGAACATATGGGCACTATTCAGTCTACAATTTCCAAGGAACAAAACCACTTGATGTATTTCATAGTTCTGAGTTTCATTCTCCTAAAACCAATGGAACATCAATACAGAAGTTGTGGAAATGCGAGAACAATTTTCTAAACAATAACGAACTGTTTCTTTCAGGCGAACTCATTGGATGCTTTAGTGAGGCAGTCTACCTACAAGGCGGTGACCGGTCGGTTCACCGTACCCAGAAGAACCGCATCAGTGTTTGTCGAACCTCGGCGATGATGCATTGCCCTGGGTGATATATAGATGAAGAATAAGAGAGGAGATGCAGTGCTGCCAGAGTACATTGCTGAAGAAATAACTTGGAAGAATAAGAAGCTGTCAAGGCATGGCTTTGTTTCTCATCCCTTTTGTGCTACACTAATTATATAAAAAAATCATATCGTGTTATATGTATTATCACAATGAAACCATAAAGATTTGCATTCCATGTTTACTCTGTATATTATTTTTTTACTTTTGGTCGCTCACGAGCTAGCTACATAATGCTGCTAAAAAGGGGGAAAGGGCGAAGTGGCAAAGCTTGCATGCTGAGGAAGCTTACGTTTAGCTTTTACACTGAACATGCATAGTAGTAGACTTCAGCAGTTTGAGGAAGGACATGAAAAAGGTGCCTTTTTCATTTTTGGAGCAGGTTTTAATTCCCGCGGTGTGTGTTTAATTAATTGATTGGGTGCACACAACCAGAAATAAGGGACCTGGATGCATGGGGTATCAAACTCAATCTATATAGATCGAACAAAGAAAGAAATACATATTTGATTATTGCTAAAAGTGACAATAGGCCGAATTTAGTGCTAAAATAGTGTAAATGATCATGATTTTTGTAGCCCAACCTACTATGTATGAAATCACACATCGAAACTAATCTACATGGTGAGAATCAAAAGCGAGAGAAAAGCAGTAGCAAAAGAGTAATTCTAAAAGGAAAATAAGAAAAAGCACTATTTACATGTTATTTTTTCCGTTTCTCTTGAGTCTTGATGTATATCTCAGCTCCGGTTCACATTGTGCATGCTAGTTTCAGCATAACTTTTTTATATATTTTTTATGACAAAAGTACCCCTTCTTGAATAATCCTGGTCTAGACCTCGAGCTATCTGGCGGGGCTCCATCCTGAAAAGGCAAGCCTAGACAAGAAAAACATGCATATTCCATATTTAAAAATTTAAATAAACCAATTTTCTAAATCACATAAATATAGATGTGTTTTAATGTATTTTAGTATGTGTATAGTCCATATTGAAATATCTTATAATTTGGTGCAAAGGGTGTACCTACTATAGATTTGCTTAAATATATACACTAAAAGATGTCTAAATACATTCGCTTTACAAAGCTAAAAAATCTTATATTTTCAAAGGGAGTACTTTTCTATAAAAATGTACCCATTTTGGGCCCATTTTGGGCTTTTCTGCCTTTGGGCCGGGCTTCAAGCAGATAACTGGGGCCCGACCCGGCACGGACGCCGGGCTGCCCATGCCCAGGCGCCACCGGTCTCGCTCTCCATCTCCCCAAACCCCGATCGACAAACGCTCCCTCTCTGTGTCTTCCCCCGCGACGGCGACGGCGACGGAGGCGGCGACCAGGCTCCAGCTTCTCTCAAGGTGAGTCTCTTCCACCAACTTTCCCCGACCCTCTTCATTATCCCGGGACATCGCTTCTAGCCGCCTGCCGCCAGTCCGACCGCTAGGGTTGGGTCGGGGGAGGGAGATGAACGAGACAGAGAGACAGAGAGAGCGCGACTGGGAAAATACGCGACAGAAGGGCAGAGGATTCACCTTGCTTGCAGCGCCGGCTGCCGCCTCGGCCGTGGTCTGTTCGCCCCTGTTCTGGCATCGATTGGAGCAGGGGCTGTTTGGTAGTTGCAGGCTTGCAGCCGTAGGCCTCAGAGAGATCTTAATGTAGTTAGAATGGTGGAACCAAATTTCCGGTATGCATAGGAACTGGGAGCTGTCACTTTCGATGCAGGTATCACCGTACCAGCATGTCGTCTATCAACGCTACCGTGGGGCGTATTTTGTTTTAACCTTACTCTGCCACCATGGTCTGCATCCGTATCCGAGTGGGTAGCTTGTGTGAGGATAGCAGCAAATATTTCTTCAGACTAAGTTCCTTGCTATAATACGTTGTTCTGACTTCTGAGCACTTGGGAAGGCTTTGGTGTTGCTGTTGATGCATCCTCCTTTCGTCACAGGCTCACAGCCTCACAGGATTCCATCTTTGCTACAGTGATGTGAATTGGGTTCTTTTTAGCAATGCACGAATCTGGCACCCCGCTAATAGTGTAATTCAGCTGACCCACAAAACGCTGATAAGCAACCTGTAGTTCTTTCCCTCATAAGAACCTGTTGCACATCCATGGTTCCGCCCTGGGAAATACGTCTCCTTCCGTACATTTCTCTTGTTACTTGCCTGGTTTCAGAGTCTGGTGGAAGCATATTTGCATGATTCAAAATACGTTTAATTTGAATTTGCTATTTAAAATCTGCTTGTACTTACTGTTTATACTTTGCTCAATTAGAAGGGGGATCGTTCTTGTTCTTTACTCAATTTAAAATTTGCTAGGTACCTTCTGATCGTCTAATGTGCTAATACCTTTCTACATCATGTTCACAGAAAATAGAGCTTTTGTAAATGGTATTATCTTCCTGAATGATTTTTGTCCCTTGGCAGTTTTATAACAAGCACATGTCCAGGGCACGCAATGCTTTGGTTGTCACTGGCTTGGTGATCTTTGCTGGTTCTGGCCTAGCATTTCCCTTCTATTTTGTGTAAGTGAATTATTTGTTCGTCTTTCTATGTCAAGAAACTGGGGCACAAGTGATGTGCGTTAATCTTTCTCTGTGTAATTTTTATTTCCCCAGGAAATCAAAGAACAAACCTATTATTGATTCGTCCAAGCCTCTGCCACCACAGGCTACTTTCCGAGGACCCTATGTGAATACTGGTTCACGCGACATAGGGCCTGATCATACCGAGTACCCCAAGAAGTGATATCTCATCTTGCTCTTCTTTTTGTAATGCATAGAAAAGAGGTGGAACTTGTAATGCTGATTTGTTAGTCAGATTATAATCGGCTTGTGGTGTTCGGCTTGGATGGGCGATGCAATTGCAGTGGTAGATTGGTTTCAGTTTCAGGTGTTATGTGCAGAATGCATCTGTATGTAGTAGTCCCTCGTGGGCTGTAAGCATTTTGATCGTTTCTTGTGCTCCAGTGGCTATTCCTTTCCAAAGCGCTATGTTTTTTTTGACACAATAATTATTGAGTAAACAGTCAAAATGTGCTTACTAAAAGCAAATCATACTAACTAGGAGTTCCAATACTTTGGGTTGTTATATTACACTTTTGGAGATTTCAGTCGGTTGCAGTGGTGTGGTTTGTCCACCTGATTCTTCTTCTTCCTGTTCTTACATCTTGACACTTTTCGCTAATTGGCAACCACAGAGCAAGCTTTATTTGGACTGAGATTGTTGTACCCACCCCCATGGTCCATTCACAGCAATTCAAGGGTTCTGCTATTATCTTCTCCAGAACGAGAAGGATCAATACATCTGCTTCAACTCGCTAAACTTGCTTGAAATCAGTTTCATGCATGCTGTGGACAGCACAGCTTTTCTGTTAACAGCTTGAATTTTGGCGTTGCGGCGCACTGCTTTTAGTTGAGTATACTATGCATCAGTTCCTAATCTTCAGCTGCGGAGAGCACAGTTTCTCAGTTAACCAATGTCCAGGTGATGATAAATGTGAACTGTAGCCAATTTAACTGGGTGCTGAGAGAACACTCTGGCGCATGAAAATAACCAATGTCCACACCTTGTATGCTACGGGTTTAGGAAATAAAACAGGAGACAACAATGCGTAGCGCCACAATCCCACTGGATTATTTTGCATTGCCGCAAAACTTCGTGGCCAGCATCTTCTCAGAGCAGTAGCTAGCTATGTATCTTCAGGGTTCAGGCGCCGCATAACAACACCGACTGAATCTTTGCAGGAACATTACGCTTCTACGGTTCTACCAAAGTGGGATACCCAGGAAATCAAAGACCACATCACTATTGCAGCAAAACATGGCCGCGAAGAGCCCAGGATATATACATAGACGGCACCTGCTGCCACTAATACGAACTGTACAACACACACAACACTGGTACACTGTTAGGCATCACGGCTATTCCCTCCTGGCAAAACCTAAGGGAAAAATTACTCACTCCGTGGATCGATCCCTGTTCTCTGCACCTTTGCACATCACGAAATAGCCTCCACCCTCAAAATGTCGAAACAAAGCCACCGCCACAAACACAATTACGCAGACAGACATGCGTACAGCAACTACTTTATTTTAATTACTGGCAGGGAAGAATGGTATGCTCATAAGGTTCGGACATTTCATCTCGAGACAACCAAAATGGATCATTTGATAATATTTCGAAGAGATGAGCGGCATGCTTGAACTTCTCCAATCCAACCACGGCCGTAACTCGGATAGAACATAAGAAAAGTTTTGTGTATGTATCCCCCTTTTCATTCAATCTGAGGACAGAGGCAAGTAGTGTGAGGTACTTAGAGTGAAGTTTTGTTTTCCAAAACAGTGAGCTACAGCATGATACATACACGGGTTACAGCATGATAAATACTTCCATTTAATTGCGAATGGGAAACATCGAAGAAAAAAGATTTTTCAACTAGAGCAAGATGAGGGTACAATTATTGGTCAAGATAACTTGAAAACATACATATCTGAATACTATAAGAATCTGTTCGGGCCGCCCCCTCCTAGCACTTGTGTAATGAATGAGTCTATTACTTATGATATTAAAACGATATCCAGTGAGGAAAATGCAATTTTAACTGCTGAGTTCTCTGAAACTGAAATCCATGACGCAATTATGCAAATGGAACTAAATAAGTCCCCAGGTCCGGATGGGTTTCCGGCTGAGTTCTTCCAAAACTTTTGGGCTATAATTAAAGAAGATTTGATGGAAATGTTTAGTAGCTTTCACAAGGGAGAGTTACCTCTTTTTCATCTCAATTTTGGGACGATCATTTTATTACCCAAAAAAGAAAATGCAATTCAAATGCATCAATACCGGCCAATTTGTTTGCTTAATGTGAGTTTTAAGGTCTTTACAAAAGTTGGCACGAATAGAGTCACTAGCATTGCGGAAAAGGTTATTCAGCCAACACAAACGGCTTTTATGCCAGGTCGTCATATCTTGGAAGGTGTTGTTATTCTCCATGAGACTATTCATGAACTTCATAGGAAAAAAATGGATGGAGTTTTGTTTAAAATTGATTTTGAGAAAGCCTACGACAAAGTAAATTGGTCCTTCCTTCAACAAGCCCTTAGAATGAAAGGTTTCGACCCAAAGTGGTGTGAATGGATTCAAAATTATATAGTGAAAGGGAGTGTGGGAATAAGGGTAAATAATGATATTGGGCACTACTTTCAAACAAAAAAAGGCCTCCGTCAAGGTGATCCACTCTCACCAATTCTTTTCAGCTTAGTGGCCGACATGTTAGCCATTTTAATCAAAAGAGCCAAAGAGGATGGCCAAGTCAGTGGTCTCATTCCACACTTGGTGGATGGTGGGGTTTCTATTCTTCAATACGCGGATGACACCATTCTCTTCATGGAGCATGATTTAGATAAAGCCCTGAATATGAAACTTATATTATGCATATTTGAACAACTCTCGGGGTTAAAAATAAATTTTCACAAGAGTGAAATTTTCTGTTTTGGGAAGGCTAAAGAGGTTCAGAACGATTACAAAATTTTATTCGGTTGCGATATAGGCGCTTTACCGTTTAAATATCTAGGGATACCAATTCACTTTAGGCAACTAAAAAATGGAGAATGGAAACCGATTGAAGGACGATTTGAAAACAAATTGAGTAGTTGGATTGGGAAAATGTTATCTTATGGCGACCGCCTTGTGCTAATTAATTCAGTCCTAACAAGTTAGCCAATGTTTATGCTTTCGTTTCTTCAAATACCTAAAGGGGTTAGGAAAAGACTTGATTTTTATCGTTCACGGTTTTTTTGGCAAAGCGATGAACTCAAAAATAAATATAGGCTCACCAAGTGGAATATTATTTGTCGACCTAGAGATCAGGGTGGTCTAGGCGTGGAGGTATTAGAGCTTAAGAATAAGAGTTTACTTAGCAAATGACTATTTAAGCTTTTCAATGAAGAAGGTGTTTGGCAAGAACTCTTACACAATAAATATTTGCAATCTAAAACTCTTTCTCAGGTTACTACAAAACCTACCGATTCACCCTTTTGGAAGGGATTAATAAGTGTGAAGGATGAGTTCTTAAAACGTGGATTTTTTTGTTGTTGGTAATGGGCTAAGTACCAGGTTTTGGGAGGATACTTGGCTCGGGGACAAGCCCCTAGCCGAGGAATATCCATCTCTGTACAATATTGTTCATCATAAGAATGTCACATTAGCCCATGTTTGTGGGGTGGGCCAGCTAAATATTGGTTTTCGTAGAACTCTTAGTGGGAACAAATGGGATAGATGGATCCATCTTTTACAAAGATTAATTACCATTGAGTTAAATGATACTGAGGATATTTTCAAGTGGAAGCTAACTGCCTCTGGAGTTTTCACGGTTAAATCAATTTACCTTGATTTGTTGGATGGTCATACTATTTTTCTAAAGAAATACATTTGGAAGATTAAGGTTCCACTGAAAATAAGAATATTCATGTGGTTTGTTTTCAAGAAAGTGATTCTTACAAAAGACAATCTGGTTAAAAGAAATTGGCATGGCTGCACTAAATGTTGTTTTTGTGATCTAAATAAGACAATTGATCATCTTTTTATCTCATGCCCTTTTGCTAGGATGATTTGGCGCATTGTTTATATGACCTTTAATATTCCACCTCCATCAAATATCACAAATTTGTTTGGCAATTGGTTAAATGAGGTAGCTAAGAAAGATAAAGGTCGCATTCGAGTTGGTGTGTGCGCTTTGATATGGGTTGTTTGGAATGTTCGAAATGATTTTATCTTTAACAAAAAAACCTTTCCGTCCTTCATGCAGGTTATCCCATTGGCTACTCATTGGATCCATATGTGGTCCTTTCTCCAGCCAGAGGAGAAACGTCCGGCCATGGATTTTGGGTGCAACCGCCTGTATATGGTTGCGCGGGATTTATACAGCCAGTTCGGATGGCATGCTACTAGAAGATTGACATGAAGACATTTGCCTGTTGCCGCCTTTTAGCTATATTTGTTTGGTTGATCCATGTGGAGACCCTTTGTGATCCATAAGTTATAATAAGTTGTAAAACTCGATAATAAAGTAATAAAAAGGCCGTATGCATCGATTGATGCAGAGGCTTGGACTGCCCCGTTTCGAAAAAAAATGGCCTTTTAACTGAGGCTAATCTTTTATACTTCGGTCCGCACTCTTCTGTCGGCTCCTCCAAGTTCGGCTAGACCCTGCCACTCACTCGCTTCGCGCCGCCTCTTCTAGGTGCATGAGTGGTGATACGCTGGTCCGGGCGACCTTGGAGTTTCCTGCTTATGTGTGTGGTGTTGGTTGTGACATGGTCTAGAGGCTCTTTGCCCGCTGCTGCTTTGGCTTGAGGTTGGGCTAGGCGAGCTTGTCGTCGGTGTTGTAGGGGTGTGTTGTGAGCCGAAAGGCTTGTGTGGTGTTGTAGGCATTCTTTGGCGTTCTCTTCAAGCTTAATACAGAGATAATGCTATGTTGTATATCTTCCATTTAGAGTATGAAATATATGTGATACCCCCCTACTGAAATCATTGTTCATGTTACGTGAGTAGCTTTTCTTTTTCCCATTTCTCCCATGTATATTAGTTTCATATCATATCTCCATTTTCTTGACATTCTTCTGTCATCTGTTGTCAACATTATTCAGCTTTATCATTATTCACAAGAATTGTATTAATCATTTTGTACGTACTCTCTCTGTTCGGAAATATAAGATATTTTAGTTTTATGAATGGAATGTATCTAGACATCTTTTAGTGTACAGATTCGAGCGAACCTATTGGGGCATATGCTGTGTACTAGACCCAACAAGTGTACTAATGGACTAAGCGGCCTGCTGGTCGTCCGATTCTGTACCAAGCATCCAGATTGAGGCGGAAGGATCCACCTGCTAAATTTACGAAAACCCCCTTATCATCCTTCTTCTTCACCGCCAGAATCCCCACACGGAGGTACCAAGACCTGGTCGTCCCATTGGCGACAGTGCCGGCCAGACGACGCTGCCGCAACCTCCTTTCCATATCGATTCTGAAAATCTGATGCGGATTTTCTACCTTGTCCTCTCATTGCGTTTTTAAACAATTTTGCAATTCATGATTTTATTGGATGGCTGCAATCACGATTTGATTTTTCCTATCCTCAATCACGATTTGGTTTTTCCTCTCTTGGCTTGGCAAGGAACAGCTTGTAATGATTCTTGTTTTCGTTTGACCACGGCCGTCGGCACGTGTATCTGAAATTTAATAGATTTTTTTGCCAGATCTCACAGAACTTTTATTGCCAAACAGATCTCAGAAAAGTTAGAAGTATATGAGCTAGCAGTTGACAATACGAGGACAGAAAAACGAGCACTGGCAGCCGCTGTTACAACCCCATTACACTCGCCTCAGCCACGATTTGCCACAATATGGGTGGGGATGCTGGGCAGCTGTCACCGTTGGAGACGAGGGCGGTGCCACATTTTGACATCTCATGTCAGGAACTAGATTTTGGGACTGCAGGTCGGGCTGAGGTTTTCCCAAGAATCTGCAGGAAAAGGAGGGCCATCGTGTAAATTTCCCACCTGCTTTACGCAGCGCCCGCCTACTTCAATCGTGATACTCAATTCTCCATCTGATGGCTCACGTTGCTTAGTCCATTAGTACACATGTTAGGGCATGTACATTGGTTTAGACAGATGGTGTCTTTAATACTACTCCGTGTCATATATAGACAATGGTATAGACAGCCTATAAAATAGTCTGTCTGTAAATTATCTATTTTTAGCCATAGCTGTTTGTGAGTATAAGTTACAGACATCATTCATACAATAGTAAAATCACTGTCTGTAATAGTCCTACAAACTGTCTGTACAGTTATAGACAACCTCAATCTCTCTCCTCATTCTCTTTCCTCCACATCACTAAAATTGTCTATAACCACCTCTTACAGACAGCTGACTCATCACCATTGTACATGCCCTTAGAGCTAGTTCACAGCATATGCCCCCGCGAGCCTATATACTAAAAGATATCTAGATACATCTCCTTCACAACGCTAAAACATCTTATATTTCTAAATAGAGGGAGTAATTATAATATATACTCCCTCCGTTTCAAAATATAAGATGTTTTAGCTTTGTGAAGCAAATGTATTTAGACATCTTTTAGTGTGTAGGTTTAGGCTGTTTTCTGTGTAAATTTGGTAAGCAAACATGCTGTGCCCAAGAAGACAACTGATCCACCCGCCGATGCCATAATCTGAAGAAGATAAGAAGGCAATCTCATGGATATTGTCAGCACTTCTGTCACAATCTCCAGACTTGAATACAACCTATGCTGCCAACACCATGTCTAAGCTGTTGTATATGTCTTCCCAAGTAATCTTGCTTGATATTTACCTTCATCTAAGCTTAGGTTTCATACGGAGTAACATATATGTAAGCCGCGGAACAAAATATGTGAGGGCATCTTACTATGTCAGGTTATGTTCTGTATTTGATCTTATGTAGTCTTAGTTGGGTGCGCTGATTGCTATATATCTAGGTTATACCATAATTTTTGTCAGCACATGTCTTCACAACATCCTGGTGCATGGCACAACATGCGTGATTCATAGTTTACTCTCTTGCAGAAACTTTTCTGACACCCTCGTGCACCAGACGACAGGCACGAGCTCCCTATCTAGTGCGGCTCCCATTCTAGAATCAAAGCCTTCAGTCCCGAGATCTGAATCTCTTGCTCCACTTTTTGAGGAGCTGTTCTATATCAGCATCCATTCTTGTTCCTCTGCCTCCCCACACTAACATATGCCCAAGATCCGTAATTGATGATCCGTCTACCTCATGCACCGCTTTGAAACCCATCCTTGTGTAGAACTTAACAAGCTGAGAACAAAAAAAATAGCGGCACTAATTAGAAACTCAAAATGGATAGCTTTCCCAAAACTCTACTCTGAAACACAAAATAGAATGGAAATTTTGGTTTACACGGTAAGCAAAGGTCCATTGTAAACCATGATCCTTGTTTTTTTCACCTGTCATTTATTGATCCAGTCGAGCAGGTTTGTGTTTAACTCGTAGAAAAAATTGAGTGACTATAGCTCAGTCCACTAATATGTTTTTGCAGTTATCAACATGCAATTGCCCAGACTTGGAATCCATTAACCGTATCCAGTTAAGCAGCAGCCACAACACGATGCTAATCGACAAAGACAGTGCAACACAGTTGCAGCAAGTCGATGGAGCTGGCCAGACGTTCAGTGCAGGCACGCATACCTTGCCATGGTAGAGCGGCGAGTCGTTGATGGCGAGCAGCTCGGCGCGCACGCATCCGGCGTCGAAGCCGTGGCGCACGGCGACTGCGCCGAGGAAGAGGCCGAGGCCGAAGAGCGGGCGGTCGGGGACCGCCAGCGTGGCGCGCGACATGCGCATGGAGTCCAGGTGCAGCAGGGAGCCCCCGGGCCAAGGCAGGACGGCGCCCTCGGCGCGGCCCAGCTCCACGGCGGCCGCCTCCTCCTCCTTCTCGCCGCCGGCGCGGGTGGCCGTGACGCGGAAGAAGGGGCCGAGTGTGCGCACGCGGACGCTTAGGCCCTGCGCGCGCGACGCCGCCATGATGTCCGCCATGGTAGGGAGGACATGCGTGGGACTGCTTGCCGTGGGCGGCGCGGCCATGGGAGAGTGACAATGGGAGGAGAGCAGCAGCTGCAGCAATAGGAGGAGGCGGGAGTGGAGGGGAAACTGGGCACGTCTCTCAGTTGAGGAGGATAGCTGTCAGGATTTTTTTCTGAACGGGAGAGGCCTTGAAAAAAAGAAGGTGAGCCGAGATTTGGTGCAAGTGGGCCCGAGTGCCCTCTTTCTATTAAAAACTTAAAAATATTAATTTTGAGTTTTAAAAAAATAAAAAATCTCGGAAGTACATGCACATTGTCCATATATTTGTACGAAAATTTTAGTAGTAAAAACAATTTCTCGGAGTGAATAAGACTAAAAATACATATTTTTTGTTCAAAATTTGTCGTTTTGAGTTTCTCAAATACAACATTTTTCTGGATTTAGGTATCTACTAGCTATTACTTTGCATAATATTTGGAGACCTAGAAGTACAAGTTTTAAATTAAAAAAATGCTACTTCGACAGCGTCGAGTGATGTCGTCCTTCGGCATGGATCAGTGGTCTCCACCGAACCATTGTAGGGTAGCTCACATCAACATCTTGAAGATTTCCCCACCACCGGTCAGATCCAGCCTGCATCTAGTCGGTCTCCTCCCCCTCGCCTCCACAGCGGTCCAAGAGGAAGATACCAGCATCGACACCAGAGATCTAGAGATGATCCGCTCATCCGCCAACATAAAATCATGCCACCAGAGCCCCACCTCGAGTAGGATGAGCCCCAGGCCGCAATGAACCTAGCCGATGAGCTCTGACGACCTACTCTCAAAAACCATACAGACAAACCTAGACCTAAAACCTACTCTACTATAGCTGGCCCCTCTTCTTAGCCTTCTCCGGATGGCATCGCCGCCGCGAATATCTTTGATTTGGCCCAGAAGGAGAGAAAGGACTCTCAAAACACCGTAGCGAAGAGATAGAGAGATAGAGAGAGAGGGGGAGGGAGGGAGGAAGGTTGATGCTAGCATACTTGTGAAATTGAATAAAATCCATAAATCATACAGGAATTTGTAGAGCAAAATCATTTCACTCATCATACACCGAGAATAGGTGTATGTAATACTAGTTTGATCAGTGGATACAACTTACAGTCACTATTGTCGATGACAAGTCACATTTGCTGACATGGCAAGCTAGGACCCACTATCAGCCTCTCTAGCTGTGTTTTATTTTTTTAATCCAAAATACCCAACACTGTCCTCCTTTCTCTTACTCTCTTCCCCACCTCACTCCCCTCCCACCAAAATTAGCGCCGCTACCATCGTTCCCCTCTGCACCTGCCTTCCCACAACCCTCGAGCTCCTGTCGACGAGCTTGCCCTTCCGTGGCCCTTGAGCTCCCGCCAGGGAGCATGCCCTCCCACAACCCTATCTCCTACATTGGCCCTGTCGCCACTATGGATATTTGTCATGGACGATAAAAGATTAAGGCCCCGTTTAGCATCAAAGTATTTTTGAAGTATTGAGAGCATATTTCAGTTTATGAAAATACTAAAGTATCAAATACTATAGATAATGTAGTTCTAAAACTGAAGTACTCTCTAAAACTGTACTCCCTCCGACCCATATTACTTGTTGCTGATTTAGTACTACTTTATACTAAACCAGCGACAAGTAATATAGGTTAGAGGGAGTAGTATTTTTGAAGTATTGGAGAAAGAGTCTGGGAAAAAAACTGAAATATTGCTTTGCCAGACACTAAAATACTATGCTATTGGTATACTTTGGTTTTGTAAGAGGTTCCAAACTGAGCTAAAATGAGTGTTCGCTTAAAACAAATTTTCCCTTTTCTAACCTTGACCAAGTTTTGGTGCGGCCAGTCTAGCAGAGTGAGCGGGGAGGAAGAAGGGGAGGAACGGCTGCTCAATCGGACCAAATGGCGAATCACCGTCGTCGCCGCTCCGAACCCTAGCCCCGCCCCACCCCCTCCTCGCCATGACCCACCGCCATGGCATCCCCTCCGCACGCGCCGCCGCCGCTCGCTAGGGTGCGCCTCGAAGACGTGGCGCCCCACGACGGCGCCGCCGCCCCGGGCTACGCAAGCGCCGTGGGCGCCCTCGACGCCTCGCTCGCACGACGCGGCGCCGCCGTGCTCGAGCTCCCCGCCGCTGACGCCGCCGTCGTCCGGTGCGCTCTCGAGTCCGCCCGCGCCTTCTTCCGCGGCCGCCCCGCCGTCTACCTCTACCGCGCCGGGAGGTACTATAAGCTGACACGTTATGCCAGCCTACTTCGATTTGATTGAAATAGCGTACGCTAGCACGATCTGACGATCCGTTGGTAGCATCTCGCGTGTATGTCAGATTCCAGTTTGGTTCAGTGCCAGTGTGTGAAACGAAATGACAACGGAAACATCTAATTAGCATGCAATACTATTCTATAGTATGCCATTTGCATCCCTATGCAATAGTAGGTGGTAAAGGTTTCTAGTATTCTTCGCAAAATTAGCATCTCGCTCTCGTTTCATCTGCATGATGATGGGTTATCAGTTATCTGTTAGCCAATTAATCTTGTCGCATGGTGGTAGTAGTCTAGATTGGTGGAGAGAAAGAGAAGGGAAATGTAGTCACGGTGGTCACCAAAGAAGCGTCTCTTGGCAAACCCTTGTCCTTCTTCCTTGACATGTGTGTGTGTGTTCATTAGAGAAGAAAGGAGCTGAGTGATTCAGCCCCAACAATGGTTATGGGTCCACCTCTCTTCTCTTATAGATGGCAGGTTTACTCCATTCAATTGGAGAAAAAATTGCTTCTACTCCTATAGTTTCTGATGTGTTTGCGTGACTCTACTCTATGTCAGGACTTTGGAGGATGGAGAGCTATCCCCTGCCTGCATGGCTGATGCTTTTAGATGCTTGGGCAAGGCAGCCCGTGCCGCTCTCAGTGCAATAGCACGGCATCTACACTTGCGTACAGAGTACAGTTCTCACCCTTGTCAAATATCTTTTACTAATATAA
Source organism: Dactylis glomerata (assembly GCA_007115705.1). Taxonomy (NCBI): domain Eukaryota; kingdom Viridiplantae; phylum Streptophyta; class Magnoliopsida; order Poales; family Poaceae; genus Dactylis; species Dactylis glomerata. The sequence goes on along the minus strand of QXEO01000541.1, from coordinate 14,552,511 downwards.
TAACCTTTTTCTTATTTATTTTCAAAATTCTACTTGCTAATGATCATGCTCTGTTATCCAGTGTATTCAACCATTTGCTTGACGATGCCCCATTGCCTGTTAATGACGTCTCGTCATCAGAGTTGCTGGTGGCATATTCTCATGAGCACCCCCAAAGTGGACAGGCACTCGTGGGGTGTCTCGGGTCCTCAATGCCTGTAGTTGATAAGGGTTTTGTGACACTGGTTGCTTCAGATCATTCAGGAATTGAGGTAAAATAATTCTGCTCCAGGCACTATCTAAACTATGGATGCAGCGAACGAGCAACTGAGTCTTGGATACTTCAGTTTTGGTCAAATTTACTGTTGTTTTCTTAGCCTCCTATTGTTTACTTAATGTTTTCATCTTTTGCAGTAACTGATTTCAGTCTTGTTCTGTGCCCTTTGTACTGTTTGTTTGCCAAGTAATAATTGTTTAGCGGTTTCTTTGGTAGGTATGTGACCCAAATGGCCACTGGTACCTAGCGGATGGGGGTTCAGGCCCAAATGATCTGTTGCTTCTGACTGGAAGGGCCCTAAGTCATGTTACTGCTGGTCTTCGTCCAATTTCCCAGTACAGGGCCATTAATGAGAATAGGTCAGAAATATGCAGTGCTGGACTGTCGCAGCATCTCATTCCATATACAATTTTGTTTTTCTTGGCTATATTTCTGGTGCTCACATACGCATGAATTGGTCATCTTACCACAATTTCCTTCTTGTAGGGCATCACTCACCTTTAAGTTAATGCCTCATGCCAACGCTGTATTGGATTGCTCTCCAGTTTTAGCTGCTGGCCATTACATACGACAGATATACCAACCCATACCTGCAAGCCAATTTATGGATGATTTGTGTGCCGAAGAGCATGCCGTTTCCAGTCACTTGGAAAAACCTTTCGTAAGTATACATTCAAAGCTACATAGTTCCTGTAGCACACAAGTCATACATATTCAATCATATAGTGATACATGAGAACTGCCACAGAACTCTCCAAGAGTAGGAAAGGGTCAGTCTGAAAAAGATGGTTGTTCTGTGAATTTAGTTGTCTGTCCACAAGAATTTTATTGCTCATATTTAGGCAATTTGGGTTGCAGGAATCTCATGGCAACTTTGTTGGTGATCCATCGCTCAGAAGTGTCCTCTCAGACCCTTTGTCGTAAGTTGTTCCTTGTGAGATGTAGCTGTTAATCACAAATGTGTCCACTGGCTTGTTCTGCATTAGTCCTTCTACATATGCTATCGAGTTTTATTAAGTTTCCTGGGGGCAATGGAGGGATGAAATTACTGAAAATGAAAGTGCATCGAGTTATGTTTCACCAGTTTAAACTAATGTTACATTACATATCATCTCATTATTCGTCTTATATGTGCATCACAGTCGCTGATGTCTTTCATTAATTCAGTGATGCCCTTCTCTTTATTTCTTTTCAGCGGGGCTTTTCTTGAAGATGCTATGGTTCTCCAATGTGGGCACTCATTTGGTGGCCTCATGCTGAAGAAAATCACTGAAATGGTATGATTTGAAATTTCTATTATGCCTTCCTGATAGTTATCCATGTTTTGGTTGTAAATTTGACAATAAAGGTCGCTGTTATCCTGCAAATTGCAGTCCTTCCTTAATGTTATGTTAGCTACAACTGAAGTGACAGTTATACTTGGTGTTTATGCTTGTACTGTTTGTCAAATGTAAAATTGTGTTATTAAATAGAGGCAGAGAGCCATAGCAGTTAATCCAACTGGAATTTACTAAGAAGAATAGTGCATTTTCAAGAACCTTCTCGCAGCAAAGGCATGTTTTAGTGTACAACCTCATGTTTTTTCTATCTGCTTCAACTCCAGTCTATTGGGCTGTCACCAACCGACCAATATTTTTTTCTCTCGCTATAATCAGACTAGATGCACCATTTGCAACGGAGATGTCGATCCAGCCTCCTTGTTCCCTAATCTTGGTACGTGTCTCCTGTATATTATATCTTCCTTGGAACAGGCATTAGATATATTTCATCTGCTCACTTACGGTCCGTAGTATCTGGACACAAACAGCTTTGAGAGCAGTAGCCACAGTGGTGAAGATGGAAGATGACAGGAGACTCTTTCACAATGCTGCTCTTCGAAAACGCAGGAAAGATGTGACCGAGCACGCGGACGTGCCGAAGCGTACCGGGAGTAACAGCAGAGTACCTACATATATAACTATTCAAACATACATCTAGCGATTTAGAGTCTTGCATGATGTCTAGATAGTTGTCGCATTGTTTTCTTTTTGTCAGGACAAAGGCGAGCTTGTTCTGGATGCTGAAATCCCGGCAGTAGTCAAGGCAGTGCAGTACCCATTTGTGGTAGGCGAGAGGGTCCTGATTGTGGTACACATCTGGAACACATTGCTTTGCTGAGTGTAAAATGATGCGGTGCTCTGATTATCGAATGCTCGCAGGGAAACAAAAGGACGCCTGAGAAATTTGTCAGGAAGGAGGCGGTAATCACCTCGCAGTGTTTGAATGGCTGGTAAGTGCATTTGATTCACTCTCTTTTTCTGGGGAACAGAATAGGACCGAGGATTTACACTCGTTATGCTGCAGCTTCCGCAGAAGTAGAACTTATCTGTCGCATATGGATTAAAAACTGTTTGGACCCTGCAGGTATCTTGTGAAGGCGCTTGACAACGGAGAGAGCACACGGCTGCAGTACCGGTCGCTGAGGAAAGCACCGGAATCGCAGACGCAGGCGAGGATGCATGGGCTGACGCTTCTACAAGACTGACGGTAGAAGATGAGAATGACATACCGTGGATGAACCATAGGGGATTTAGTATTCTTGCTCTAGCTAACAGGCGTGATTGGACCATGAGGCTGTAAAACAAAGAGACTACGATTGCTTGTGTGTTCTTTCTTCAGGGTAGTCCGACTTAATTGACTGCCGGTGCAGCCACGTCGATCAGCAACATTCCACTCTAATTCTTTGCCTTTGCTTGCTGTGACCTGCATGTGTGTTCAGGGAGGTTGTGAAAATGAATCTGTTTGCCTGCCTGCGGTGTCTGCAAGGATGTTCAGACTAGTTGAATGCAGTCAAAGTCAAACAGCTCTAGTACTTGTCATCTTCAAAGGAAAATTCCACTGATGATGATCCATCCTGGTACACGACTGCACGAGTAAGACATAGGGTGGCTGCCTAAATATATACAGCACGAGTGACAATGTTATGCTATGGAGTGCCAGTTTTCTCGGTCAAACCCAAAGTTTATAAACATCTCTAGTGACAGTGCTACCGATTACCTGAGTGCCGAATCCAACCAAGACTTCTCTTGGTGACTCTGTTAGCGTGACAAGTTTCTTGTGTGTGAATGGCGTCAGTCGCTGGCTCTGAAAGAATCACACTCGACATCTAATTTTTATTAACTGAACTGGTGAGACTGAGCAAATATCAAACGAGCAGTGATCCATGGCGAGCAACTACCAACGTTCACAATACATGGACTTAGATAATGGTTCTCCAAAAGCAACGCCTTTAGGAAGGAAGGTTACATCATGAGTTTTCACGCTGAAAATCAGGTCTGAGCAACTCCAAACAACGCCCTTAATAGTGTTGGTTAATCATTTTCTACCCCTATTTATTTCAAGGTGTTTACCTCTGCCGACTGCGGTTACGGTTCTGAGGATATGGAGCAATTTCTTATCTTATAATAATTCAGCCAGAAAAGAAACATAATAGTTGACATGTACATTTAATAGTTTTTGCTCAAAGTCAAACATTTTAAAACTTGACCAACTATATAGAAAAATGACCTCATTATAAATTATATACAATAATACTTTATTGGAACTTTTCTCCAAAATATCAAACTACTCAACTGGGAGTAGTTTGATATTTTGGTGTGGCGTAGTTTGATATGTTGGTTAGATGATAAAAATGTTGGTGTGGCTTACTTCGATCAAACTACTCAACTGGGAGTAGTTTGATCGAAGTACGCCACACCAACATTTTTATCATCTAACCCAACTGGGAGTAGTCATGTCCACGTGCTTTAATCCTTCAGAGAAGGTAAATAATAGAACCTTGGCAATAAGGCAATATTTGCTCAATACGGAGGACTGCCCGGCTGGAAGGTGAGACTCTTACCTTGTGAATCAGCGGAAAGACGCTGGGGCAGAGTACAGGTGTGACCATTGTGATGCAAAAACAGAGTGTGGATACTCGAGCAAAAGGTGAGCTATAGGAGCATCCTTGTCCCGAGAGAGAAAGATGGGGAAATAAAATAAAGCTTCAAGGTGCATGGATCAACGGCGACTAAGCAAAAGAATAGCCAGGGCAGCATGTGTACATTCCAATGACTGCATGATGTTTTTTTTCTTCATAAGAACCGGCATGGAATGGAACATATACTTTGATGAGTTTTTGGTCACCTACCTACCTGTTGACTGAGTAGGTGCTGTGCTACGGATGGATCGGTCCTCCGGTTCTTACGTTTCTTCAGACATGCTCTAAGTTGACCCCTTGCAAATATTATCAGCAAAAACAAAACTATACACACCGTGGTACGTACTCACCCCCTCAATGAATGACACCTGTCCCCTTGGTCAAACTTGGTTTAGAGTTGGCTGAGTGCCACCCTCCGCTTATTAGTGGAAGCGCTGTGATTAGAACCATTCAAATTTGAAACGTGTGTTAATATGGGTATATAAGGGCACGATTCAAACATTCAAAAGAAGGACCCATTTCCGGCCTCCCCTGCTGGGTAGCATACCAGCTTGCCTATATGCCATGCCCACGAACTAACACCTCTACATCCGATTACACAGCATTTTTATTCAAGTTCCTCCAAGAAGCGCAATGGACAGCTCTCTAGCTTAGGCCGGTTCTCCTGGAGGATGTAGCAGACAAGAAGAGGTAGGAGGAAGATAATGACAGCCGTGGATTCCTGATTAGTTTGACACTCACCCGTTGATTCTCTTGAAAGCTACACCAATGCTTTCGACGGTTTGATTTTTTTCTGATAGCTATACCAAAGCTGGTTTCTTGTGATTCTCTTCTGAAAGCAACCCCAAGGCAGATATCTGATTTGAGAAGGCACCCATTATAGATTGATAATATCACTAGAATTCAATATTAGTGGATAATCTATTCTAAGTTTTGGAACCAGTGTTGAATAGTTCTTTCATGGAGGCATTGGACAAGGTGGCTGGAGGAAGACGATGGGTAGTCAGCCCCTCAATAATTTGGCCCAATTTTTTTTGCCTAGGTCACTAGCTCATAGGCTGAATGATGGCATTTTGGAAGTAAATCATTGCAGAGGGGCAATCACATGGTAGAGCTATACGCCGGCTTGAAGTTAGAGTACATCATCATTGCTCTATTTGTATATTCTAAGGTACTCAAGTAGTTTTTTAGCAATAATTGAGTATCCTCTTATTCACTGAATTATTGCATAGTAGCCGCTTCCAATTATTACAAACCTAGAATACATCATCATTGTAATAGTGTACCTATTTTATATTCGTAGATACTCAAGTAGTCCATTTAGCAATAATTGAGGATCCCTTATTCACATAATCATTGCGTAGTAGTCGGTTATTTTTATACACAGCCAGAATACGTCATCATTGTACAAGTGTACCTAGTTCAAATAATTGAAGACATTTACATTACATGGTACTCAGTTCCGGTGTACTTTTGGTGATCTATGTGGCACATTGCGTATGCAATGATATTAAATAATACTAGCAAAATATTTTGGACGTTTAAGTACTGTACACAAAATATATAAAGCTATTAAAAAAATACTAGTTCGGTGAATTTCTGTCAGCCCAATCATTATTTCATGTAGCTAGGTTTTTCTATCCCAATCACTAATAAAAGATGGAACTTATTATTAATAAGACTTGACAAATTACACCTTATGCTTCCAAACTGAGCCGCATGTAATCATACAAGATTTCGTTGGGCTTGAAAGTTACAAAAAATAACACGTAAGCAGCGATACACGCCATCATCCCAATCGACCGCGATACACGCAGCAGGAAAACGTTCAAAATGATAAGAGCAATCATGCAATCGTAGTAAAATGGGGTGCTTCGTATACTATAATCATTCTACTACACAATCATGCATGCGGTACTCATATAATTAGGTAGCAATCGAGTGCGTACATTAGCTCCCTAATCAAATATGCGCGCCAAAGTGTGAAATCTCTCCCGCCAAGTGACTCCCGCCATGCCGAAAGCTAAATTTTAATGACTCCCGCCATGTCTAAGAACAATTATTAGCTCCCTAATCAAATATGCTTGCATGCGGGCGTGGGATGCGGTCAACACAGGCCAGCTAGATCTCTCCATCTTAAAGCAGATCCAACGACATTCAGTGGGTGAGTACCTACCAAGGTGTGTACCAAATCCACACTCATATTATCAGACCTGTGCATGACCAGAGAAATGCAAGCTAACCCAGGAAAGTCTAATATGTGTCCAACCTAGCACAACGTTAAACATTTCGAGGATATCTCTTCTCTTTAAGAAATGGATGAAATTAATATTATAGTATGAAGCATGAAGCTTGCCCTTTCCTTTCTGCAGATTGCCCCTAAATGTTGCTTGAACATGTCTTACTTTCCTGACTCTGAATCATCAGATGAAAAAAAAAGCTAGGTGTTGCACGAACATGCTGAGCAGAGCATAATGTGGCTCACACCGTGGCTAGGTCAAGGCCTGAACAAGGATAAATAGAGTGGCTGCACCTGCAGTGCGCATCATCACAATAAGCCACGCGCCCACGCGGTACACCCATGCTTCCAACACAAAATAACCTTACAGCTCTTACATAGTAGAGTACGACAAATTCACCTTACTTACAGCATTTCCTGCTTAAATATTTCTGATACCATCATAGCAAAAGTACATGATAGCTAATTCCTAATGAATAGTACCAAGGTTCATCATATTTCGCAGATATTTTGGAGCATGACAGTGTCCATCTCTCCTCAAAGACATCATAAGCATCGCATCATATCCATGGCCCAAAAGCAAAGCAAGTTCCTCCCTGCAGATTTGTTTAGTTAAAACTTCAAACTACTAGAAGCTCCCGCTGATTCAATAGAAATTTTGTTTCCATAGTTCTACAGTAAGGACCTAGTATATGTGCAAAACTGATAACACCGATTAAGAAAGTGAACCTCTAAATCTACTAGGATACTATCTATCTCTTCTGATAGATAACCATCTTATTACAGTTAAGAAGCAGTACACACAAAAAAGAAGCAGAGACATTAGATATGAACAGTTAATTAAAGCCTTTCTAAGATGTGAAGGACCCTCAAACATTAACTGATGCGCACATAGTGCAAATTTGGAATGCTTTCCAGCTATGGAAATAAATTCTTTACTTTATTTGGCTTGTCAGACGGCAATTAAATATGAAACAAATCATGGCGACCTTCCCTGGTTTGGTAAGTTCTCGCAATAACACAGTAAAATTACTTTATAGACTAACAATTAGGACAGCACAACAAACATAACCAAAACGGACTTACCACTTCATATACTTGGCTTTGATAACGATGGAGGGAAGCCGAAGTACCAGTAAACATATTCATAATGGAAGAATTGTCTCTTCCTCCTACAAACCTTTGCAAGTTCAGAAGTCCTGACATCCAGCGAAAAATAATCTACATCCCAGTCAGTCTTCGACAACCACACCGGGGAGTCTTCATCAATGTCCAGCTGATCTTCTGTAGTGGCTCCAAGAAATAAGAATCCCTCAGCTGCGCCTACGGTGAAATAGTCATACTGGCCTGGCAATGGTATAATATTCTCTAGCTGCCATTCCTTGGAAGATTCATCGTTATTTTGTTGACTGGTATGATAGAGATCAAACGAGCCATTTGGGCTGTGGTCACCAACAAGAGAAAACATCTCAATAACTCCTTGTGTACCCACAACAATGCGAGGGAGGCTTCTGGTCTGGGCAGGCCGACGTCTGTGCGGCATATCGTTTCTTGCGAGAACTTCTTCTGCCTGGCCAGGCAGAGTTCTGAGATGCACATGGTAGCCAGTGCGATCGTTGACAGTAGAGAACTCCATTGTTCCCATGTCCAGCACGAGCAACTTGTCCATCCAAGGGGACGCCGAGTACAGGCATCCGCGCACGTCGTCGAAACAAGACAAGCCACGGCATCCTAACCAGGACAAGTTGCGAGATGAACGGGGGCTGGTCGTGCCCAGAGAGCTCCAGCTAGGGGATGCAGTTATACACCATTGCCCCATGACGGACGAGAAGACAAAGGCGACCAGCTTGGTTTTAGAGCGGGCAAAGCATACTACCTTGAACGACGTCTCATCCTCATCATCGCCAATGGGAGCGAGGATGGGCACGATTTCAAGAGCGTTGCTTCCCTTTTCCTGGACAGCAGCCAGCAGGTCGTCGGGTATGGGCGGAAGCAGCAGGTAGCGCCGGGACAGTGGATCGCACACCGCGAGGTCACTGAATTTGTTCCAACCTGCGATGTCCTCCTCGAGAAGGACGCGGCCGTCGCGGACGTCGCACGGTGTCCAGTGCCCCTTGTTGGGCTTGGGGACGAAGGAGTATGTGAAATCGGCGGCGGCGGCAAGGGCACGAGCAAGCGGGGCGGAGGTATGGGGCGCCTGGGCAGGGTGGAATCCATCTTTGTCGGCGAAACCGAGGAGCGGCGGCGGGTGGCGTTTGCGGAAGCGGCGGAGGAAGGAGCGGTCGGTGATGATGCGGCGGAAACGGGGACAGGCGATTGACGCGCGGGCGAGCGCGGCCGGGGTAGGCAGGCGGAGGAAGATCTCCTCCAAGATTTCATCGACGAAGTGCGGCGCCGGCGGGGCCATGGCCGGCGGCGGCCGCGCTGGGGGAGGGGTGATGGGGATGGGCGGCTAGGGTTTTGGTTGGAGCTGAGTGAGTGTTTGGCCCGGTCGGTACCCTGGAAAGGCAAAGACTACGCCTTGGAATGGAGCGAGGCTAATAATCGAGTTTAGGCAGCCTAATCTCTTTCCACCGCCGGCCGCCATTAACCCTGCAGCCAAGGTCCACGAAGCCACGTTTGTTGCTGCATCCACTCTCCTAAGATCTGGTCCATCTAAAGAAACATTTTTGAGGTAATCTGGGTCAATCCACGATATTTAAATCCTAGCCATTCATTTAGCCGACGTGTTTGGGCCTGCAACGTCCGTTTTTCCGATCCAGTGATCCTGGCCATCCGATGGCAATTGTGGTAGTGCTCATAAGGTCCGAGCCGTCTGTTCTACCCATGCCATCCATCGCCTCCTTTTTGCCCCTTCTCCCTAGCCAAACCCACTGAACGGTGGGCCTGCTTCTTAGAGGACCTGCTCGTCAACGACACAAGCTATATGGAGTTATGTGGGTGTTCAAACGAACAGTAACACACGGTGGCTGCCTCCGTGCCTCCATGGTTTTGCATGCCCACCAAGGGCAAAACCATCATTCCACACCTCATTTTGTTCAGGCGAATGTGGAGAGGACAGTGGTGGCGTCCCGCCCTTCGTCGTTGGGTACGGGGCACTCCGATCATGCCGACGAGCCCCTATCTTGGCAGTGGAGAGAGAAGAAAGCCCTGGCCGCCACCCACTCTTGTGCCCACTGCGCACTCCTGTGTTCTCTCCTCTCTCTTTCTCCTCCTACCCTCCTCAAAAACCCTAGCCGTCGGCCCGCCGCCAATAGTCTCTCTAGTTAGTGTGCAGGCGACGCGGAGCGCATACAGCGGCCTCGTCCATCTCTCCCCGACCAGATCCGACTCGATCCGCCACAGGGCGGCGCCGATGCGATGCGGCGGCCGCGACTAGGGCCTTCTCATCTACCCAAGCACGACCCTAAGCGCTAGGGGCTCGCGACGCCCAGGTGCATGTACCTCATCGGCGGCGGCTGCAACGACCATGGAGGACAGGGACCACACAAGGTGGTCGAGCAGCAGCCGTTGGCGGCTGTGCTGTCCAGTGGGAGGGCGGCGGCGGCGGCCTTCTCTGCCCCAGGCGACCTGCAGCGCGGCGGTGGTGACCTCCTCTACCCCGGCCGACCTCGAGCATGTGGTAACAACCTCTTCCCGACCCTAATCGAGCACCCCAGTCTCAACTCTGAGCGCCCTAGCCTCAACCCCGGGTGGCGTCGCCTTCGTCGGCGGGTGATACGTCGCAAACGTATCTATAATTTTGATGCTTCATGCTAGTTTTACACCAATTGCTTTATGTTTTGTTTACACTTCATGGCATTTTTATGCATTTTCTAGAACTAACTATTAACAAGATGCCACAGTGTCGGTTCCTGTTTTCTGCTGTTTTTGTATTTTAGAAAAGTTATACAAGAAATATTCTCGGAATTGGACGAAATAAAAGTCGAAGTTCCTATTTACCTGACACAAAGACGGAGTCCAAAGGAGAGACGGAGAACAGCCACAAGGCGGCCACACCATGGGGTGTCGCGGCCTAGCCCCTGGCCGCGCCAGGCCCTGGTGTGGGCCCCCCAGGCGCCCTCTGACATCTCCCTTCCGCCTATAAATTCACTTCATCGGGAAAACCCTAAAGGCCCGAGCCCCCATCCACGAAAAGTTCTGTAGCCGCTGTCGTCGTCGACCCTAGTTCGAGAGGGTCCAGAATCTCTTCCCAGCACCCTGCCGGAGAGGGGAATCATCACCGGAGGTCTTCTTCATCACCATGCCTGCCTCCAGAGTGATGCGTGAGTAGTTCATCCCTGGACTACGGGTCCATAGCAGTAGCTAGATGGTTGTCTTCTCCTCCATGCGCCTCATGTCTAGATCTTGTGAGCTTCCTATAATGATCAAGATCATCTTTATGTAATTCTACATGTTGTGTTTGTTGGGATCCGATGAATATTGAATACTATGTCAAGTTTATTATTGATTTATCATGTCTATGTTATTTGTCATATTGCATGCTCTCTGTTGCTAGTAGATACTTTGGCTAAGTAGATGCTTGTAACTCCAAGAGGGAGTACTTATGCTCGATAGTGGGTTCATGCCTCTAGTAATCTGGAAGAGCGACAATAACTTTTAAGGTTGTAGATGTGTTGTTGCTACTAGGGATAAAACAACAATCTTTTGTTCAAGGATAATTGTGTTGTTTACATTACACACTTTTCTTAATGCAATAATCTGTTGCTTGCAACTTAATACCCAAAGGTTGTTCGGATGATATCCCGAGGGTGGATTATTAGTCATAGATGCAGTTGGATTATGGTCTATGTATTATGTTGTAATGCCCAAATAAATCTCATAGTGATCTTCATGACATGTGCATGCATTATTATGCATTCTCTATTTTGTCAATTGCCCAACTGTAATTTGTTTACCCAGCATATTATATCTTTATGGAGAGACACCTTTAGTGAACTGTGGACCCCGGTCCATTCTTTTACATTCATATTACCATCTACTTCAAACACTTTCTGCAAGTATTATTTCATTCACTGCAAACAAACATCTCTTTCCACACTATACGTCTAATTCTTTGTTTTCAGCAAACCAGTGAGATTGACAACCTCACTGTAAGTTGGGGCAAAGTAGTTTGGTTATGTTGTGTGCAGGTTCCACGTTGCTGCTAGCGCCGAGGCTCCCACGTCAACCACGCACGAGACTGTTTTCTAGCGCCTTGCCAAAGTCAGCTAGCAACAACCTTCAGAAGTGATTTCTTTCTCCTACTGGTCGATTAAACTTTGGTTTTATACTGAGGGAAAACTTGCTGTTGTGCTCATCATACCTTCCTCTTGGGGTTTCTCAACTGGTCCTTTGAGACATCAGTCCTCTTTGTGGAAGTGTGTAAAGAGGCCCGGGCTTCTCCTTCATGGAGCTTGTGAAGTGGTTTTGGAGCTTGCCATCTCCGGAGTGGAGGAAAAGCTAGCCATAAGAAGGAGCACTATCTTTGTGAGGGGCAAGGAGAAGAAGGTGAGCCTTGGTGGTGTTCGGGGCTCCTCTGTGGTAACCCACACCTCTCCAACGGTGATTAACTTACTTGCGAGTAAGTGAACATCGGGATACATCTTTGTCTCGGTGTGCCTCGGTTATCTCTATACTCGAGTTTATTTCCTTGTGATAGCCTTCAAGCTTGAAGTTATTTATATCTTGCTTATCACTTGTGAAATATATCTTGTGCTATCTTGCTTAGATTTAGTTGTTGTGGTACACTTAGTTGAGCCTAGCTTATTTAGGTTTTGTGCTTGAAAATAAACGTTGGTTTAAATTTGCATTATTTCAAGCCAAATCCGTAATTATTATTTTTAAATGCCTATTCACCCCCCCCTCCCCCCTCCTCCCCCCTCTCTAGGCGACATCTCGATCTTTCAGTCGCGGACACGTTTTGGCTATTTTTTTGCCCTATCAGTTTGGGTCGGGGGCAGCCCAGCGACCCGACGCATTTGGTCCCCGTGGACCTATTGCCCTATTTTATTTCCCTATTTTCAACGGTCACCCCATATGCATAAATACAATGATGCAACCAAATTAGTAAAAATAGTTTACATTCAAATAAACAACATAGTTCATAAGTAAACAAATAAAATGAAATAAAATGACTAATCATTACCTGCCAATGCCCACTGATGCTCAAACAAATCTAGTTGAAGTCGATGATGCTCAAACAAATCCGCCTGAAATCGATCATGAGTTTGGCGATCACGAATCTCATGACATACATGGAAGAACTCATCCCATAATGTTGGCCGAGGCTGCGGCTCAACCAACTCATCCTGAAATTGTCATCCTTCGTCATGGAGGCCTTCATCACGCTCATTCGCGGCGATCATGTTGTGCATATTCTAGCAGTGTGCCCAACAATAGTTCACCGTGATTGGAGGTACTAAATGCCCGATCCACATCCTTCATGTAAGCCTCTTTTTATTTGACAAACATCTTATTTTTCTCTTCTATAGGCTCATAGATTGTCTTCACAAGTATAGACCACTTATGATAGATGCCATCATCTAGATAATAACACATGTTGTATTCATGGCTAATGATCTCATAGTGAACCTCTGGAGCATTGTCTTCCGCAAACCTAGAGAATACATAAGAGGGCTGGAGCACGTTGACGTTATTGTGAGAACCTACCATACAGAAGAAAGAATGGCAAATCCATAGATCTTGTAATGGAACAGCCTCGATAATCACAGTCCATCCCTCCGCATCCCTGCAGCCCGTTATACTATCTTTGCTATGTAAAGGGCAGCTCTTCCACTCCTATTGCACATGCAGTATATGCTTCCAATCATCCTCAGAAACCACACTGCTTCGTTGATCGACAATAGGCCGGCAGTGTCATCAATATCTGGCTCTCTCAGATAAACCTTGCTAGAAAGACCACTAGGCTGAGTTTCAGCTGTTCGAGTGTCGACGTGGATTGAAACATACAATTTTAGTCCATTTAGGTCGGGCTGCTAAAATGCCCTAAAACTAGACATAATGGTGGTATTAAAGGGAGTATCATGTATTCCATGTATATAAAAGCTGATGTGTCATTGTAATTAATGATAAGAGATTATAATACTCCCTCTGTCCCAGTTCTTAAGGCTTACACGTATACCTAGGTTGTCATTTTGACCAACATAATACAACTTATATACTACAAAATATATATCACTAAAAAGTTCAAACATTGTACTTTCTAATTGTATAATTTTTATCTTGTAAAATTTAGATTATATTTGTCAAAATGACGACCTAGCTATACGTGTAAGCCTTATGAACTGGGACGGAGGGAGTAGTATCATAGGTAGATAATGTATCATAGCACGTATAACTAAAAATAATAATATCAAACAGATCTTATACATAATTTTACATCGAAATTCTACAAATCATTAAATATAAAGAGACTATGATATTACTACATAATATCATGCATTGCTTAGGTAGTGTCATACGAAAATATCATATGTACGATATCACAAGCATTGTGACCAATCTAAGCCGTGCAGAGGGACTAGGCTAAGTTTCAGCTGTTCGACTTTTCTGGTCAAAATATACAACTGTCTATTTCCGTCAGGCCGCTAGAGGGACCAAACTGGGCTTTTTGCCAGTGACCCACGAGGAAAATATAATGTCCTAACTACCAGGGACGGTATATGCGCTTCTTTTAGTGGCACGGTATCTCGAACAAGAAGAAATGGGACGACAGATTCTAGAATTGGAGAAGATTCGAGTGATAAATCTAGATATTTTATCGACAGCTAATTGCCGGCAGAGTGGCAGACAGACTGCCAACTGAATCGAATTATCAAATCTTCTCGACAAATCTGCAGTACTCATGTCTCCACCTACACATCCGGCTGCAGAACCTCCTCTGTTCGTCGTCAGCCTCGTCCCACCATGCTTCCGACTTCTCCATCTCCCCGCACCGCGGATCCGTGCAGGGCGATGCAGGCTCGGCCGTCTTCCAGCGGCGCATCGTCAGCCTTCTCATCACCGACGCGGCCTCTATCCGCACCGAAGCAATCTTGCCCCTTGCTGTTGGGGCAGCGGCCACAGAACCTCCCTCCAGATACCCCATCGCCTGCTCGATCCCTTCCAGATCGTAGGAATCGCGCAGCAAGATCATGCCGATCGTGTACGCGGCGATAGCGTGGCCGTGCTCCATGGCATGCCGGAGGTGCCGGAGCCCGCTCGCCTTCCTCCTCCGGTTGCAGATTTCCTCCTGGCAAACAGCAGGTGCTTGGTTAGCGCGCAGACGATGGAGCAACTTTGTATGATGATGATTTTCCGTGGTGTTTTAGAGGTTACCAGTCCGAGGATGTAGGAGGCGTCGGGGTTGCCACTGGCCGCGCATCGCCGGAGCACCGAGAGGAACCTGGCCTTGTCCCACCAGTGCAGCCGCCACTCCCTCTGCACCGCCATGCACCGCCCCACCTCCCTCGCAGCCGTCGCATCGCGGAACACCTTGCACCTGCAGGATCGGCACAAAGGTTGTAGCAGCTCTTGTGTATTTGGCACGACATCCACAAGAAATGAATCGAGCGATCAGCGATTGGTTGCTTACGATCGCCTGAGGCTGACGATGTCGTCGAGGGGCGTGGTGGACTCCCCGGCTATTCTGGCGGTCACCTCCACGAGGATGTCGGAAGATAGACCAGCGATGGCCATGCCTGAGAGACGAGCAGCTACTCCTGGTCGTTCCCCTTTTGCCTTGTTGAGGTAGACGATGGCCTGAACACAAGCACGTGTAAGTACAGACCAATTATAGCAAGTTGCAATGGCGGTTGGCAGAAAGGAAGTTGTTTGTGGTCAGAGAGAAGCGGTGGGCACAGGCATAACCAAGGTATCACGCAAGCGTGAGGACCAAGATGATATACTACTAGTTTATATAGTTGGATGGATGTCTAGTGGGCTTCAGATGTCAAAGCAAACCAGATCTTCTCGTTTCCATTGGTTGGTTCACCGGTTGCAAATTAGCTGGCGTAGTAATACACCTACATATAACAGTAACTCGTTCCTATCTGCCGCAGAATGAGAGGACCAACCCAGCCTATTAATCTCTGCCAAAGATTGTGCTATAAATATGTGTAACCATTAAATATCTCTATTATAGTCTACAAATATCCCTTACTAATTAATTACTTCCTACAATGAAAGAAAGGATCTAATTTAAGCTAAAAATATCTCTGCGTGAAAAAAATAAGTGCGAAGATATGGAGCTCGAGTGCTAGTGAGCTCGTTATTTTTGAAAAATTGAAAAATCATGTTTGAAAGCAAAAATAAATTGTGTACAGGTACATGAAGATGATTTCTTTGACCGTCTAAAATTTGCCACACAAAAATCAGAAAAATATGGCTCTAAATAGGCATTCAAAAAATCAGCATTGGTATCACATTTGTATTTTTGTGTAGATCACATTTGAGAATATAATTCAATGAAACTTTGAACCAACATACTAGACATGTATACTTACTTCTATATATTTTCCCAAAAAAAATTATGTGTAGAAATAAAGTTTTTTGAATTTTTTAAGAAACAGGCGGACTTTAGCTCGAGCTCCATATGGGGTTTCCGCCTTAATTGTCACTTTTACTATTTCTGCAGGCAGAGATTATGAACTCAACTTTTGTCACGATGTAATTGTGAATTTATGTTTTAACATCTCATGTACTACTACTAGATATATCAAAGACTAGGAAGGGAAAATATGTACCAAACCAACAATCAGGTCAGTAGTATACTCAACAAGTCTGTACTCGACAAGTCTGCAGTCTGGAACACCACCAGGGGGTCTGTTGCTATAACAAGATGTCACGCAACGCAGGGACCAAGAAGAAATACTCCTATAGTTTATATAATAATATAGTTGGATGGACGTCTAGCAGTTTCCATTGGTTGGTTGCTTGGTTCACTGTTGCAAATTAGCTGACGTACTACAGGTACAGAACAGTCCTAGTAGCTGCGGACGAGAAAAGAAATAACGCAACCTTTATTAAATAGTGTGCGCTTAAAAAGATTAAGCCTCAAATGTCTCTATTATTTTTCTAAAAAATCATTTAATTAATGTGAAAAAGATCTAATTTCTCTAATATTTCTTTGCATAAAAATGTCACTTTTAAGGCATCTTTAATTCACAGAATTCCAAAAAGGCAGGAATAAGCACAGGATTGCAGTGTCATTCCAATTCCAGTCCTACGTATGCACCAATGTTTGATTAATTCCATTACAGGAAAAGCAAATGATTTTTACCAAGAGGTTTGAGTGGATGTTAAATTTCCTATAGAATGTAGTACAAAAGATGCCTTAGGAAATATTCTTATGACATACAAATCCTACAAATAAAGCATCACCTTACACATATATCCCGATCATTCCAATCCTCCAAATTTCCTATAAAAATTTTTTGAATCAAAGGCATCCTTTGTTGTTCGCAGGATTCTATAATGTAGGATTAGGGAAAACACAGGAATGGAGTGTCATGCCATCTTAATTACTACCGGATTTCATGTACACAGATTGTGCAAGAGAAAAACATACGATTCTTCACAAGAGTGGATGCAAATTTTCCAATGAAACCTGTGGAAATTAATCATAGGTAAAAATTCCTATGGATTGTAATCCTACTAATCAAACAACTCACGTAGGAAAATTTTGTAAGGATTAGAATCATCCAATTCCTTTGGAGGCTCAAGCGTTCTACAGGCAGAGTTTATGAACTGAACTTTTGCCACGATGTAATTGTGAATTATATATGTAACATCTCATGTAATATTTAACTCTTAGAAGAAAAATGCATACAGAACAAACAAAATTGGTAGCTCAAATAAGGTTAGTAATGCTCACCAAGTTTGTGATCTGGAACAGCATTGGGGGTATACTGATGTGTGCATTTGTCATCGGATCAACAGTGAATATCTACACAGCAATAGGCAAGAAAAAAGATTGTTCAGAACAGATTACCTTAGACTGTACAAATGATACTGTTCTTCATACAGTAATGCAAGCATGCCAATTCATATTCAGAATAGTATGGAGTATTGTTTTCTGATCAGTACAACTTGGACCTAAAGCGGTAAAACTAATCTACATATAGTCTTGCATCCATTGGGAATCTAAAATTTGGGAATATTATGCAAATCCCAGCGGCAGAAGGAATACAAAGACAACAGAGATAGATCTAAGTCAGACATATTTGGGAATATTTTGCAAATCCCAGCGGCAAAAGGAATACAAAGACAACAGAGATAGATCTAGTTAGACATCACAATAGTAGTGTACTACATCAATTATCTGTATACCAGATTCATACAGTGACTTATTTTCAAGAATGCATGAACCCGACATATGAAAGCAACTTGTCAATCGCTTGTGAAATAGGGCCAGCTCCATAACAATAACTACTGAATTATTAGCCCGAAGGAGTATGCGCAGGTAACCCTCTAACTTTACAGGTACAGTTTGAGCTTCCAAAGAGTGCATGATCAAGCGCGTGAATGATTGCAAAACTTACCAGATATAGGGTGAGGTCTTTTTTTTGAACAGGGGATGAGGTCTCCTCAACGGCACTTTTTCAGAAATAGCTTTAACTATCAGCTTTGTCCGAAAGGGTAGCGAAAGAACGAGACAGTTGCCGTTCTTACTAATTCTATGACTGATAAATAACAACTCCCCTGCACATCAAAACAAGAATTCACAATCATTATCCTATTCTCTGCAAGTATTTTGTAAATAGCGAATTTAGGGGTTCAATAATGTACAAACCAACCACTGTCTAGCAGAAATAACCTGGGTAATGCACGCAGCAAAAGTATTTACATAATTGAGCAGAACCTGCACTAAACTAGAATCACGTTGATGTGTTTAACAACCTGCAGTAAACTAGAATCACCATAATTATTTACATAATTTAGGGGTTCTAGAATGATGATAAACTTACTCAGCCAGTGTTCTCTAGTACATAAATGTCGTCATCCTGCTTCCGTTTGTGCTCATACACATTGCCTCTTTGGCCCCATCCGGTTCGCACTCTATTGGTAATTTTCATAATCGTGCGAGCGCTGTCATCTCTGTGCATGAACAATAGTCAGTCATTGTAGCTCAGGTTCAAGAATGGAACAGCGAAAGAACTTTACTACTATCTTGTTAGAACAGTTTGCATTTTATTGATTTCTAAGTGCATATGCCTTTGATAATGTATTAAACTTAATGTGATATCTATACTCTAGCATCACGGAAAACTAGCAACCAAATAAAGAAAAGAAGATTCTAGCAAACATATAACAAGAAAATTGATCATGATAATACCTGTGCAGAAGAGCACGCCAGTCATTTTCTGGATACTTGTCGTGCTCATGCTTCACGCTTCTAGGAGTAGCCACACCAGGACAAGCAACATTACCATCATTATGATCTGCCATTTCTAACATCTTTTCTGACAGCATATCAGCATTCTGCTTCTTTCCCGTTACACTTAATGCATCTATGACAGGCATGAATGTTGCTGGATCAAATGATAGCCCTTTAGCAATAAACAACTTGAGCAGACTATGTGCGTGATCCGCCTCGCTGATGTCACAGAGCCCCACGATTATCTGCTTGTACGGAAAACTCTGGAGAGAAAATTTCATTTCAAGTGCCATTTCTAGAATGTTTTTGGCTTCTATCCATCGAGCATAAGTGGAGAGTTCAGTGCACATTAAGCAATAGAGCACTTCCTTCTGCCCACACGTACTCAAGGCAACATCAAATACTCTCTGTGCTGCAGAGAATTCTGTAATTTTGCAAAAAGCCTTAATCAACAAACCGAAAGAAGTTACATTAGGAACTATTTCATTTTGCAACATTTCATCTAACAAAGGCATTGCCTTGTTCACCATTCCGCCTTCACAAAAAGATTTTATCAAGCTGTTGTAGGTCATGACATCAGAAGAAATACCCTTCTCCTTCATTTCACTCATCAATTCAAGAATCTCATCGGATTTGTGCTTTTCTTGAAATCCCCAAACCAACAAGTTGTATGACCTTGTGCTTGGATTGCAACCTTTCTTTTCCATGTCTCTCAGAACCTTAATGGCCAAAGAGGTCTTGCCATGCTTGCAGTACCCATGAATAAAGGTATCGTATATAACTGAATCAGGAGAAATATCTTTTGCTATCATCTCAATTAACTTCTTCCTTGCTTCATCAAATCTTCCTTCTTTGCACAACGCATTCATCAAAGTTGAGTAAGTGATTCGGTCAGGAAGACACCTTTTGGTGAGGGAAGAATCACAAACTAAACTTGCAAACGAACTGCCCAATCTGCCAAGAGCCCGGCTTCCTTCATTCCACATTCCATCGACAATGTCCATAGCCATATCTAATTTACTGCTTCTGCATAGTCCATCAATAATTATATTGCAGCTCGATGTATCCAAGCTACATCCTTTCTCACTCATCCTCTCCAGCAAGCTTTCTACCTCTGCAGTCCTGCCAGCATTCCACAAACTCTGCAGCAAAACGTTGTAGGTGAACAAATTCGGGGCGCAGCCCTTCTGTGCCATCTCGTCAAGGATCCTATTGGCTGCAGCGGTATTGCCCTTGGAGCAATGAGCACGGAGCAAACTAGTATAGGTCACAACATCCGGCGTCATCACGCCACTCCTGACGAAATCCTCCACTCTCCTGACATCGAACGCCTTGCCCTCCTTGCACAGCCCATCAACAATGATGTTGTACGTATAGCTGTTAGGCTGGATGCCCTCATGAGCCATCTCGCTCAGCAACTCCTGCGCCTCCCCGACCTTCCCGTTCCTCACCAATCCTGACAGCCAGCGGTTGTAGCTCTCGACCTTCCTAAGGAACCCGCCACATCTCATGATGTCTACCAGCACCCTCGCCTCGTCCACCATCCCGGCATCGCAGAAGCCGCCGAGCATGACGTCGAACGTGACCTGGTCGGGCCTCGGCAGGCCCTGCTCCCACGCCTCCTGCATGTCGTTGAATATCCTGTACGCGTCCAGCACCCGCCCAGCCTTGCAGAGCGCGGAGATCCTGCCGTTGAACGTGACCACATTGGGCGCGAGCCCCTGCTCCCGCATGCTGTCCACCAGCCTCTCGGCCTCGTCCGCCCTGCCTTCCCGGCAGAACCCCGCGACCACCGTGTTGCAGACCACCAGGTTCATCCTGGGCATTGCGTCGAGCAGTTTGAGGGCGTCTGTGGTACGCCCCGCGCAGCAGTATCCTCGCGCCAGGATCCCGAAGCTGAAGTCGTTGCGGGTGGGCATCCCGTCGAACACCCTGCGCGCGAGGTCCATGCGGCCGGCGGCGCAGAGCGCCTGCAGCAGGATGTTGCGGGTGAAGACGTCCGGGGCGGCGCCGGAGAGGAGGAGATCCTTGTAGAGCGACTCGACGAGGTCGAGGCGGGACGCGTTGAGGGAGGCGAGGAGGAGGCGGTTGTAGACGGTGGTGGGCGGCGCGGAGAGCGAGCGGAGGGAGCGGAGGGCGGAGAGGGAGAAGGCGAGGGGAACCCGCGGGGAGGCGGATGCGGCGGAGAGGAGCGCGAGGAGGTGCCGGGAGGGGTCCGGGAGGGAGAGGAGGTGGCTGAGGAGGCGGGGGAGGAGCGGGTGGGTGGAGGGGCTGCCGGCGAGGAGGCGGGAGAGGAAGGTGGTGGCGTGTGGGGATGGAGGGGAGGATGGGGAGGAGAGGTGGAGGAAGAGGCGGAGCGCGACGGCGGGCGTGGCGGCGTTGCGGCGGAGGAGCGCGAGGAGGCTGGTGGCGGCGGTGGGGGAGGCAGCGGACATGGGATGCTGGCGGCCGCGGCCCGGGCGGCGGCGAGGGTGGTTTAAACGTGAACTGGCTGGCTGGCCGGTGGGGCAGACGGTTAGGTCAACGGTCCAGTCCGCTCTCACTGCTCTGTGGGGCCGACCGTCGTACTACTCTCTGTGTGTGCTCAGCTCATTAGCTCACTCCACGAACTCATGATTCGAATTTTGTCAAATTACAAAGGAAATGATTGATTTAACTGAAACAGGAAAAACCCTCAAAAAAACTGAAACAGGAAAAAGTAGACCAAAGGGAATCGACGACAAAAAAAGGAAGACACTGGCCATTATGTTTCCAAATCATTTTTTTTTTTGAAATGGAGGCAAAAGAATTGCCTCATTCATTAATTAAGAAGAAGAGAGTTGCCCAGTTAATTTACGGAAAACCGGGCGAAAACCGTTACAGCAACACCACGAACACACAAACACTTCCAACACGAAACACCTAGGAAGAAGTGACTGAAGAAACTCAACAACCCTAAGACCCATAGCCAAGCAATCTATCAAGCAACCCACATATGACTATCCTCCAGCGACACCCTTCTTACTCATAGCGTCACCTACAGGAACCACATGCCTAACTCCAACCACACCACACTCCTCGAAGCCTAGCGTCTGGCTCGGTGCTAAAGCCGGAATCGATACCTCAAGAGGGTCCACCTTCGCAGGCTCATCGGACTGAGGCAGAACCAATTCCGCACATAACTCCTGAAGCCCCGGCATGATCTGCAGCACTGGAGCCACGAACGTCAAGCTGGCCTCAACACGAGGAGAGAAACTACCATAAAGGTCCCCTCCACTCTCGTCCGTAGAACCAACATCAGGCATGACCAGAGGATGCAACTCAGGAGCGGTATGAAGCTCAGCCAGCGATAGGGAGAGCCTACTAAGTGCAGCCTCAGCCCGCTCCAGAAAGCTCCCAAACCGTAGCATCAATCCATGGAAGGAGTCAACGACATCACGTAGAGGCTGGACCGCCTCCTCAAGACGAGTGGAAGCCATGCCAAGGAGCTCACAAAACAACTGCTCAGTCTTCCCTTCCAAAGTAGACTGCAACGACACAACCGTGGAGGCCAAAGAGCCTGCAGGAGCAGAAACCACCGATGCCCAAGAAACACGAGGAAACACCTTGGAAGGGATTGAGCCTTCAAACTGCGCCCGACGAGGAGTTGGATCCTGATGAACTTTGGCGGCAAGGCGGGGTGGCGATGACGCGGTAGGGCTACCCAACAAGCTGAGCGGACGCCACGCATTGCGACACTCGCGTGCCCGATGACCATCCCCAAGACACCGAGAGCACCTAAAGGGACCTCCACAAACAGTTGCACGATGCCCAGGAGCGAGGCATCGACAACATCTCCCCGCAAGCCAAGCGGGGATGGGACGAGGAGCACTTGACGGGACTAGCAACGGCGGGCGGCATGGGCGCAGGCTGCGCCGTGGGAGCACTTCCTGCCAGTCCTCGCACTCCCCTGCCTCACACTGCTTGCTCTGGCAAGCAGCCGAACACATAGCCTCAATGTGCTGGGGACGAGGCACCGGGGTTGTTTCCAAATCATGACTGAGCGAGCTATTTGACTTCTGATGAAATGCGGAGCTCCAACGAATGACTACAGAACAACAGCTAATTCAGATTTCATTACGGAAACAATTAACTCTGCTAGTTTTTGAGAATTTTCAGTTAAGCAGTAGCATTGGGTACGAGTGTAGATTTTTGGAGCTCGAGCTTCCATGGAGCTTGTTTTTG
Organism: Dactylis glomerata; assembly: GCA_007115705.1. Lineage (NCBI taxonomy): Eukaryota > Viridiplantae > Streptophyta > Magnoliopsida > Poales > Poaceae > Dactylis > Dactylis glomerata. Next base: position 14,529,497 of record QXEO01000541.1, on the reverse strand, counting down.
TGAAAAAATCGAAAATCATAGTTTAAAGTTTTAAAAAAAATCCAGAAAAAACCAGCATGTAGCTAGAGATGTATCCCACAAGTGTGTAAAATTTCAATTCGGAAGACATTATACTCTGAGCTGCACAAAAATGACAAAACTACAGATCTATTAGTATAGTGAACAATACACATTTTCAAACTCTCAATATTTGTCAGAACTTGCCATTTTTTTGTAGGCCAAAGTATAAGGTATTTTGAACTAAAATTTTACATACTTGTATAATACATCTCCAACAACATCCAGATTTTTTCAGATTTTTTTTAAACTTAAAAACATGGTTTTTGAATTTTTTTCAAAAACCCGGGCTCCAAAGAGAGTTTCCGCATTGGGTACTGACTACTGAGCGTACAGTGACCACTAGAGTTATACAGTACCAATAAGATTCTGAAACACCAGAAGTAAAAAAAAAAGGAGACGGAAGAAATTGCGCCGAACAAACTTGTTATTTCACGCGCCTGTGAAAGAATTGTAAGTTGGTAACAGCATACACACTCGGACAGCATCACGTTACATCAAAGGAGCAGCACAAACCACAACTTCACTAAGCACTCAACAAAGAGATGATTGGGAGAAAAAAAATAAGGAGATGGCCTAGGCTACTATGGGTAAGAAACAGAACCTAAACCTCAATGCCGAGGTGAAGATCAGTAAACGGAAAGAGGGGAGGGGAGGATGCAACAGACGAGATCCTAATGTGTGAAGATCAGAAGCATGAAACATTCTCGGTTTTCATGACCAGGTTGCACGTCGAGTAGATTGACGCTGCAGCAGCTTGCACTGCCCACTCGCTCTCGGAAATCTCTGGGCTCTTCAGCTTCCTGCACAGACACATCGGCGGTTGTTCAGCAAAACATTCATTCCGCATGCAGCAGTCAAGTGAAAAGAAAATTGCATGCAGTGGTCAAGTGAAATTTACTGGGTTTGTCAGAGAATTCAGGTAATTGGTGATTAATTTTCTGTTTTAGCAGTTCAGTTAGCTTATTTCCATAATCATGAATTCTGATGTGGTAAAATCATTTACGGTCAAATGTGGTGATGAACTAACCATAGTTCGGCCATTGGGCCTAGTAATGGAGCTTCACAGGTCACTTGTTTTAGCCCTTTATCACAATTCGATAACATTGCTTGCACTTCCTTCATCCGATTTTCCTGCAACAAGTTTCAAGTAATTGGCATGGTCAGGAATGGAGCAGCTTAATGAGCATGCAGGCTTTTGTTTAAATAATAATAATAATGCATAACATGCTAATTGCTCTCAGACTGATATTACAAAAATGAAAGGAAGCAAGATCATAATATCTATGCTGATCAAAATTAATGAGAAAGAATCTATACTCTTATCTGTTAGATATCAAGAACACCAAAGGAGAATAAATAGTAATACTCTTATGCACAAACTCACCAACTGCCTCCCCTCCTCCTGCAGTGTTCTGTCCATCTGAACAAACAGAGACCTCCACCGAGCAACATGTGCTTCTGAAACTGTCTGTCCAGTGGATCCACCTCCAGCAATGGTTGGTTCGTCCTCTTGGTTAGATGGAAATTCTGTTGATATCAGGTGCGGCAGTTCAGTTTGAAGAGCATTCCTGACTCTCTTCCTACTGCGCTTCAAAGCTTCAAGGATGAAGGAAGCATAATTAAGAGGAATGCATAGGTTACAACTTTTGAATATATTTTTTAGTTTTGACTTTAGAAGTATTACCAGCAAGCCGCCCTCTTATATCCTGCTGTAGTAGCTCCAGCCACTGGGAGGCAACACTAGCCGCTGGTCATTGAAAGGCAAGAAAACTGTCAGATGTGGATATTTCTATAAATATAAATAGTTAGTGCAACAGTCGCAGAATGTATAATTAGTAAGCTAAGCAATTGAGCATACCCTTTACAGATAGTATAGTCATGTCGTCATGTTTAGATTCATCATCTGCTAGTGTACTGCATGTCCCATCCGAAGCCATAGTGACTGTGGATGAGAGCTGCAAATTCAGATTGTCACCATCCTCTCGGAGGAAATTTGATGTGGTAGACATCCCTTGGTGAAACATTGCCTTATTACCTTCCATCATAAAATGGCACTTCATCAAACTATCTGCATACTTCTGTTCCTGAATTCTATCACAAACTTCTTTCCCTCTTTCACCTATTTGGCTCGCAAAACCAGGCTGGGCCGCATTCTCGAGCTCCTCAGAGCGTACCATTGCCTTTATTATGGTATACACTTGCTTGCTATTTCTTACATGGTTTATGATTCCAGGATTTAGGCCAGATAATAGGCCACTAGGAGCAGCAACCTTCGTGAACTTAGTTTGTTCATTCTGGGTCAAAGTGCTCCTCTTGAGTTCATCATCCCTTTTCCGCTTGGGGGGTCGACCACGTGGCTTAGGTGCCACTGCAGTTCCATGGGATGAAGAAAGGAACCCATTCTGCTTCATTTCTCTCCACTTTCTATGGGACTCACTTTCTCCTGTAGCACCAGTTGTACTACCACATTCTGATGGATCACTAACTTTCGACTGCCCCAGCTTCTTGTAAGGAAAAAATGGATTAACCTCTGCCTGATCCGAAGGATCCAGTGTATTAAGATCCAATCCAAGGGGTGCATCACTCATCCTATTCTCATCGTGTTTTGCATCAGGCTTAGGTAGCAAGCCTGTCCTGATATTTTCTTTGCCACGTGCTAAAGGATCGGTGCCATGCAATTTCTCTGCCAGCACTGCATCCGAAGCACGACCCAAGGTCAGGCAAGCAGGTTCTAACTGAAGAAGTGCACCAGGCCGAGGCAATGAAGGGGCCTCATATTCACAATTTCTGGCGCCTTCAACAGTAAATTGAGGTATATCCTTCTTATTACCAGGATGTAAACATCCTTTTATTTGATCTGAAGATTCCAAAATCCCCACCCTCAGATCTACAAGAGAGAAGCAATGATAAGGACGAGTGAATTAAGCTGCAAAATAAAATTAAGTAACCAAACGCGAGAAAGAAACGAGTGTGTTGTTAATGGGATGGGCGCAGCACAACAACATTACGACGACGTGAAGGAAGAAAAACTTTAAATCCATTGAAGCTAGAATAGAAATTTAGTACTCGCTCCGATCGGAAATAACTGTCGGGGCCTTAGTATAAATTTTGTACTAAACTAGTACAAAATTGCCGACACTTATTTCCGATCGGAGGGAGTAGTGAATAGTATGCTTCCATTTTATCCAGCCACTAGAGAATATGGCCTAGATTGATAACAAGAACAGTACTCTAAAGAGGCCAGTCACTGGAATCGGGATGACTTTTATGACATATGACAAAAGAAAAAGTGAGAAGCGCATGAATCAACATTTCATAGTAAAGAGGAATTCAAATCCCAATAACATGCATGATTTATCAACTTTTCACAGCACAGCAGATCAATTGTCAACACAAATGATATCTAGATTACATGCACATATGGTAGATGCATTCGTCGGAAGGTTCTACTAGTTTATTCCGCCATATTATTCCTCAACAGAAGCAACATAAAGAAAATGATGAGCTATAACTACACAAAAGGCTAGTGACATTTCCATGTACTCGCAGAACTCAGATCTGCCCTGAAACATTGTAATGTACTGTGTAATCTCGGTTTTCTGTTCAGTCAGTGAAGGGATGCAATTAAGTATTCAAGAACAATGACAGCCCGGCAATTCACATCTTCTCCTAGCACATTAAGCTCAATTGCCAGCAAGGATGCTCTGATAGTTAGCCAGGTTCGCGCATCTGAGATGAGAACGTGCTGCTATTTTAATTAACAGGCGCATGGATGCGTTCCTGAAGGCGTTTGTGTAGCCACAGGAGCTTAGATCTGTTCCGGGAGAGCTAAACACAACGTGTCATCTCGAATTTTGAGTTCTACCGGCGGATTCGGGACTGGTAACTTAGGATTCGAGGACGACGACATCACAAGACAGAAACGGAGCTACTACGGTTTCCAGTTCGGCCAGCGGTATACTAGACTAGAAGAAGCCCGGGATTAGCGGAGAGCGAACCCACCTCCTAATTCGACCACCGGAGCCGAACCGCACGCCTCCGCGGCGCCGCCGCTCCCGGCCGCCCTCCGTCCCAATTCCTGCAAGGAACGCGCACCACGACGTCAGCACCAAAGTCCCCGAGGAGCAGACGCGGAGACGGCCAAGCCCAACCCACCTCGGCCGTCTGCGGCGGCGGCGGCGCGCCCGATCCGGCGGGATCCGGCGGGCACGGGCGCAGGCCCGCGGGGTCCATCGGGAGCCGGGGGCGGCAGCGCGGGCGCCGAGGGATCTGGGCCGGCGGGAGGCCGCGGCCGCCTAGGGTTTGGGGGCGGAGCGGATGGGATGGGATTGGAGCGGGGGAGGGGGGCGAAGCTTTGCGTGATTTTTGAAATGGAGATGTGTGAGGCAGCGTGGTGGTCGGGGTGGGTACGGGGGATGGTGGGGTTTTATGCGTGCGGATTTTTTTGAATTCGAGCGGAGGTGGGCGCGGTTTCGAGGTCCCTTTTTTATGGTATCGCACGGAGGAGGAGCGCCCCCCTATCGGATCAGATCCACCGGTGGATTTGAAATTTGCTGCTGGGTGGAGAGCCTTTTTGGGGGTTTGAATTTGGGGGGTGGATAGCTCCAAGGATTTCAGTTTTTTGGGCCATTGATGGTGGATGAATTGAGGTACGACCGGCAGAAAACGCATGGCGCAATGTACGGTGGAGAAGAAGACCTAGAATGTTGCTGAGTGCTCTCGGTCGAGAGCAAAAATTCCAAGAGTACATGCCAAAATGGTTAATGATATGTGCATGCTGCTCGGGTAAAATACAACAGGACTCAACCTCATGTGTACGCGGTCACTTGTAGAGTATTTTTTTGTACAAAAAACCTCTCAATCTTGTGTTTCTATTCAAAGGCATATCGGTACGATGCATTGGCCAGACTGACATGTGGGGCTCACTTGTTAGGGTCACCCATTTACCTTCTTCTTCCTCTCTTTTCCTCTCTCCCTACCCGACTCCATTGTTCTCACTTCCTCCTCGTGCCAGCCTAGTTTTTGCGCGACGAGGACGTCGCTGCCTCCAGGACCCCGACAAGCGGGCATGCTTAGGACCGGCCGGCACACTAGCACGCGGTGTGCGCCGCAAGCGACAACCACCGACTGCCGCGCTGGGGCATCCGGAAGGGGGAAGGCTCGGACTCGGTGTTCGTGTTCGTTTCCTTGTCCTCGGTGGTGCCGGCAAATCGTAGTCACTCTCGTATGTTTGCATCATTGATGGCGTAGAGAAAATGTTCATCAAAGGAGTACCACTGACACATAGGAGCGGCGGTGGCAAGTGGTGCGACACGGCTACGTTGCACGAAATCGAGGGGGTTGGCCGGGGGGGTCGCGAGCTCACCTTGACAATAGTGATGACCTCAGTGCCGACAAAGGAGGTCTAGAAGACGGTGGATTGGCCGATTCCGGGCCTCCCAGTCTAATCGCTTCAATGAGGATGACGACTAGGTCGAGGCAGAGCTTCTGTGCGGCTTCCTGCATCGGCTCGGTCAAGCTGAGCATAGTGAGAGAAAGAGCCCTTCCTCATCCCTTTCAACTTTGCAATTTAGCCCTTCCTATTTCTATTATTCAAAATTAGCCCCTATAGAAATAGGTTGGTCGACATATGGGGTCCACCACTTGACACGTCCGCAAATACAACGTTGTGTCGTGAGAAATGACCGTATACCACACACGTGCACGTGTTCAGACCGTAAATCACGTATAACCATGTAGTGATGACCACGTCGCACAATAAGATTGGGTCCAATGATAGTTCTTATATGTTTGCTCTGCTACTTCCACCCGGCGAGCAATGATGTCTCATCTCTCAATTGTGTATGGTCTATCTTTTGGGACATTTGGGTTGGTTGGGTATGATACGTCTCAAACGTATCTATAATTTTTGATGCTCCATGCTTGTTCTTTCACCATATGCTTAGTGTTTTGTTACACTTCATGGTGTTTTTATGCATTTTCTGGAACCAACCTATTAACAAGATGCCATAGTGCCAGTTTCCTGTTTTCTGCTGTTTTTGTGTTTCAGAAAACTTACACAGGAAATATTCTCAGAATTGGACGAAACAAAAGCCGAACCTCTTAATATTTACCGAAGCTTCCAGAAGTTCGAAGAGGAGACGGAGGGGAGCCACGGGCTGGCCACACCATAGGGCGGTGTGGCCAGCCCCTGGCCCGTGCCCCCTATGGGTGAGGCCACCCTGGCCCACCTCTGACGCTGCCCCTTCGCCTATAAAGACCCCCCGACAGGAAAAACCTAAAGCCCCGATCAATTTTCCAGAAACACATCGTGATCCGCCGCCATCGTCGACCCGAGATTGGGAGGGTCCAGAAGCTCTTCTCGGCACCCTGCTGGAGAGGGAAATCGCCACCGGAGGTCTTCTTCATCGCCATGCTTGCCTCCGGCGCGATGAGTGAGTAGTCTACCTTGGACTATGGGTCCATAGCAGTAGCTAGATGGTTGTCTTCTCCACCATGTGCTTCATGTTTAGATCTCATGAGCTGCCTTACATGATCGAGATCATCCTTATGTAATTCTACATGTTGTGTTTGTTGGGATCCGATGAATATTGGTGTTATGTTAAGTTGATGTGTTGAATATTATCTTATGTTATCTCTATATTGTTTATGATCTTGCATGCTCTCCGTTGTTAGTAGCTATCTTGGCCAAGTAGATACTAGTGACTCCAAGAGGGGGTATTTATGCTCGATAGTTGGGTTCATGCCTCTATTTAATCTGGGGGAGTGACATAAACCTCTAAGGTTGTAGATGTGTTGTTGCCACTAGGGAGAAAACAACATTCTTGTGTCCAAGGACATTCGTTTTGTTTACATTACACACTTTGCTTAATGCAGTTATCTGTTGTTCGCAACTTAATACTTGAGGGGTGTTCGGACGATATCCCCGCGAGTGGATTATTAGTCATAGATGCAGTTGGATGGCGGTCTATGTATTTTGTTGTAATGCCCAGAGTAAATCTCATAGTGATCCTCGTGACATATGCATGTTATCTTTATTCTATCAATTGCCCAACTATAATTTGTTTACCCAGCATGTTGTTATTTATCTTATGGAGAGACACCACTAGTGAACTGTGGACCCCGGTCCAATTTCCTTTACATTGCTATTACCATTTATTTTTACTCGCACTGTTTACTTTCTCGCATACTACTATTGCTTTCCACTCAATATGCTCAAGCCTTTGTTTACAGCAAATCGATGAGATTGACAACCTCATTGTAAGTTGGGAGCAAAATACTTGGTTGTGTTGTGTGCAGGTTCCACATTGCTGCTGGTGCAAAGCAAAGCCCTGGACGAGGCACCATATAAATTGTCCGGAGCTATCGCGAAGCTAGCAGGCATCACCTTCTGAAGTTTGGCTTTTTCCTACTAGTTCGATAAACCTCGGTTTCTTACTGAGGGAAAACTTGCTACTGTGCTCATCATACCTTCTCTTGGGGTTCCCAACTGGTCGGTCATCTATATCAACACCGCACCGCAATCAAGCTGTTTTCTGGCGCCGTTGCTAGGGAAGAAAGAAGATTTCTACAAGGGGAGTTTTGCACACACATCCTTTACTTTATTTTAGTTTTGCTTTACTTTATTTTTGCTTGCATCGTTTTTATCAAAAATACAAAAAAATTAGTTTCCTTATAGTTGTTATTTTTACTTGTCTGCTTTTAGCTTTGCTAGAATGGGTACTCATGAGAACACCAAGTTGTGTGATTTTACTAGCACTAATAATAGTGATTTTATCTGCACTCCTATTGTGCCACCTGCTCCTGCTGCCAATTTTTATGAGATTAAACCTGCTTTATTGAACCTTGTTATGAAAGAGCAATTTTCTGGTGCTAGTATTGATGATGTTGTAGCTCATCTCAACAATTTTGTTGAGCTATGTGAGATGCAGAAATATAAGGATGTAGATGGTGATATTATTAAGCTTAAGTTGTTTCCTTTTTCTTTGAGAGGAAAAGCTAAGGATTGGTTGCTATCTTTGCCTAGAAATAGTATTGATTCTTGGGCTAAGTGTAAGGATGCTTTTATTGGAAAATACTATCCTTCTGCTAAGATTATAGCTTTGCGTAGTGATATCATGAAGTTTAGACAATTTGATAATAAACATGTTGCTCAAGCTTGGGAAAGAATGAAATCTATGATAAAGAATTGCCCTACTCATGGACTGACTACTTGGATGATTGTCCAAACTTTTTATGCAGGATTGAATTTTTCTTTAAGAAATCTATTGGATTCAGCTGCTGGAGGCACTTTTATGCCCCTTACCTTGGGCGCCGCAACCAAGCTTCTTGATAACATGATGGTAAATTATCCTGAATGGCACACCGAGAGAGCACCACACAGTAAAAAGGTAAATTCTATTGAGGAAACCTCTTCCTTGAGTGATAAGATTGATGCTATTATGCTTATGCTTTCTAATGATAGAACTCATGTTGATCCTAATAATGTTCCTTTAGCCTCTTTGGTTGCTCAAGAAGATCATGTTGATCTAAACTTCATTAGAAATAATAATTTTAACAACAATGCTTACAGGAACAATTTTGCTAGTAACAATTATAGGCCGTATCCTTCTACCAATGGTAATGATTATGGTAACTCTTATGGTAATTCCTCCAACAACACTAGGGCCGCGCCCTCTGGGCTTGAAGTCATGCTCAAGGACTTCATCGGTAAGCAAACTGCTTTTAACAAGTCTGTTGAGGAAAAGTTAGGCAAAATTGATATTCTTGCTTCTAAAGTTGATAGCCTTGCTCTTGATGTTGAACTTCTAAAATTAAAAGTATTGCCTAATGAGGTTAAGGATAACAATACTTTTGCCACTGCTAATTCTATCCAAGTTAGAATTGATGAAAATATTAGGATGTTAGCAGAATGGCATGCCAGGTGGGAAAGAGAAGATGAGAAAGCTAAAAAGATGAAGGTATGTACCATTACTACCTCTAATGATGTTGTTCCAAATGCTAGCAATCCTCTTACTTTGATTGGTGTAGAGAAAACTCCTACTCCTTGTGTTAAAAAGCCCAAAACTGCCAAAACTTTTTCTCAAAAGAGTGCTAAAAAAATTTGGAGTGTAGGAGATGATAGCTCTATTTCTTTCAATAATTTTGATGTTGATGGCTGCAATATATCTGAAGTTATTTTGTTCTTGCAAAAGCTTGCTTTGAGTCCCAATGCTAGTTCTATAAATGTTGCTTTTACTAAGCATATTACCAATGCTCTCATGAAAATTAGGGATGAAAAGTTGAAGCAAAAAGTTTCTATTCCCAAGAAGTTAGAAGATGGTTGGGAACCCATCATTGATATGCATGTTAATGGTTTTGATTGCCATGCTTTATGTGATCTAGGTGCTAGTATTTCTATTATGCCTAGAAAAATTTACGACATGCTTGATTTACCACCGCTTGAAAAGCGTTATTATGATGTTCCTATTGCTGATGTTGCTAAGAAGAAACCTTTGGAAGGATTAATGATGTTCTTATTATGGTTAACAATAACCTTGTTCTCGTTGATTTTCTTGTTATGGATGTTGAATGTAATGCTTCATGTCCTATTATTTTGGGAAGACCTTTTCTTTGAACTGTAGGTGCCATCATTGATATAAGGGAAGGCACCATCAAATATCAATTCCCACTCAAGAAAGATATGGAACACTTCCCTAGAAAGAGGAAGAAATTACTTTTTGACTCTATTCTTACAGCAAATTATGAACTTGATGCTTCATCGCTTGATATTACTTGATTTGCACCTTTCTGCGCCTAGCTCAAAGTCGTTAAACAAAAGCACTCTAGGGAGATAACCCATTTTAGTTCTTTTTCTTTTATTTGAGTCTTGGAAGTTATTACTACTGTAATAACTGCTCCTTATCCTTTTTATTTCATTTTTGTGCCAAGAGAAACCTCTAATTTGAGTGAGGTAAGATTTAGGGAAGTTGCTTTCCTAAAACAGATTTCGGTGCTACACCGTAAAAATTCATGAAAATTCTCAGAATATCTTTTTGACCTGCGATTTCTTGTGAATATGCCCTAGGTTATATCAAAACTTTCATTAATTTTAAACTTTTTGATTTGAGCAACAGAAAACCCTCTAAAAAATTGACCTTTGTCAGCTGTTTTGTTTTGACAGATTTCTACCACTATTTGTGTTTGCCTCTCGATCGCTTTCTTTTTGAGTTCTTTTGATCACGGAACTTTTGGGGAAGTTGCTACAGTAGTATATTCTTTATATGTGGTGGTTTTATGTTGAAATCTGAACCAAAAAAGGGTTGATTCATTATTATGCTTACACTAATGTTGCTAATAGAATTGTGTTGAGTTTTGTATGAAGGAAGTTTTCAAGTGTAGGGATTGGAGAATGATGAGATGAGTTGAAGAATGGACAAAAGCTCAAGCTTGGGGATGCCCACGCACCCCAAGAAATATCCAAGAGGTACAAGCGTCAAAGCTTGGGGATGCCCCCGAGGCACCCCTTCTTCATCGGCAAAAATCAGGTCACCTTTCAACACACTATATTTTTATTGCTTCATACACTATGCGTTTTTCTTGGAGCATCTTTACTTTAGTTTTCAGTTCTTGTTTAGTTTTGTTTGCTGCAATAAATGGTTGGACCCCATGATACGTCTCCAACGTATCTATAATTTTTGATGCTCCATGCTTGTTTTTACACCATTTGCCTACTGTTTCGTTACACTTCGTGGCACTTTTATGCATTTTCCGTAACTAACCTACTAACAAGTTGCCACAGTGCCAGTTCCCTGTTTTGTGTTGTTTTTGTGTTTTAGAAGTGATACACGGGAAATATTCTTGGCATTGGACGAAACAAGTTCCTGAAGTCTTATTTTGTCTGGGAGCTTCCAGAGATCCGAAGGAGAGTAGGAGGGGGGCCACAGGGTCCCCACACACCAGGCTGGTGCGGCCAGGGCCTGGGCCGCGCCGCCATGGTGTGAGGGCACCTGGCCCCACCTCTAACATCGCCCCTTCGCCTATAAAGACCCCCCGACGGGAAAAACCTAAGTACCTGATCAATTTTCCAGAACACATCGCGATCCGCTGCCGCCGTCGACCCGAAGATCGGGAAGGTCCAGAAGCTCTTCCCGGCACCCTGCCGGAGAGGGGAATCGCCACCGGAGGTCTTCTTCATCGCCATGCTTGCCTCCGGAGCGATGAGTGAGTAGTCTACCTTGGACTATGGGTCCATAGCAGTAGCTAGATGGTTGTCTTCTCCACCATGTGCTTCATGTTTAGATCTCATGAGCTGCCCTACATGATTGAGATCACCGTTATGTAATTCTACATGTTTGGTTTGTTGGGATCCGATGAATATTGGTGTTATGATTGAGTTGCTATACTGAAATATATCTTATGTTATCTCTATGTTGTTTATAATCTTGCATACTCTCCGTTGTTAGTAGCTATCTTGGCCGAGTAGTTGCTAGTGACTCCAAGAGGGGGTATTTATGCTCGATAGTGGGTTCATGCCTCTATTTAACCTGGGAGAGTGACAGAAACCTCTAAGGTTGTAGATGTGCTGTTGCTACTAGGGAGAAAACAACGTTCATATGCTCAAGGGCATATGCTTTGTTTACATTACACACTTTGCTTAATGTAATTATCTGTTGTTCGCAACTTAATACTCATGGGGTGTTCGGACGATATCCCCATGAGTGGATTATTAGTCATAGATGCAGTTGGATGGCGGTCTATGTATTTTGTTGTAATGCCCAAAATAAATCTCATAGTGATCTTCTTGACATATCACGTTTATCTTTATTCTATCAATTGCCCAACTGTAATTTGTTTACCCAGCATGTGTTATTTATCTTATGGAGAGACACCACTAGTGAACTGTGGACCCCGGTCATATTTCCATCATATTGCTATCACCTGTTTACTTTACTCGCACTGTTTACTTTACTCGCATACTCTATTGTTTTCCACTCGATACGCTCATACCTTTGTTTCAAGCAAACCGGTGAGATTGACAACCTCATCGCAAGTTGGGAGCAAAGTACTTGGTTGTGTGGTGTGCAGGTTCCGCGTTGCAGCTAGCAAGCAAAGCTTGGACGAGGCGCCATATATAAATTGTCCGAAGCTGTCGCAAACTAGCAAGCATCACCTTCAGTCGTAATTGTCTGCTTTTCTCCTGGACGATAAACCTTGGTTTCTTAACTGATGGAAAACTTGCTGCTATATTCATCAAAACCTTCTCTTGGGGTTTACCAACTGGCCGGTCATTTACTACAAGCCAACAAGTTTTCTGGCACCATCATCAACTCGGCCCCATCAAGTTTTCTGGCGCTGTTGCCGGGGAAGAGTGGAAGACTTCTGCGAGGGGAGTTTTTTGTACGCACATCCTTTACTTTGTTTTATTGTTTTGCTTTACTTTATTTATTTTACCTACATCGTTTTATATCAAAAACCCAAAAAAAATTAGAATCCTTGGTAGCTATTTTTATTTGTTTGCTTTTAGTTTTGTTAAAATGAGTAATCCTGAAGTAGAAGTTCGTAGTTTTAAGCAACAAGGGGGAGAAAGTTTAAAGGATGCTTGGTATCGTATTAACAATGCTCATCATAGGTGTACCAAAAAGCACTCTACCACGATCCTCCTTTGAAATTTTTATGTTGGTATATCTAGTTGGAATAGGTATGTTCTCGATACTCTTACAGGAGGTAATTTTCCGGGTACTCCCGCTGGAGAAGCATGCACTATAATTGGAAGTTTAGCGGGAATACCACCTATTCATGTTGCTAAAACCGAGACCACCTTGGAGGAAGTGGTAGAAAAGCTCAGCTCTTTAGAGAAAAGTTTGCCAAGTATCCTAGAAAATGCTAGCCGAGTTAGTGAATTAATAGAAAACATTGGTAAGAGAATTACCATTTTAGAGGCTAGCACTACTCTTGATAATCAAAACTTAAGGATTGGTAAACTAGAGGAGTCTATAGAAACTCTTAGCTTAATCTTCTCTTCTCTTAAATTTAAGAAAGAGAAAGTGTTTGTTGGAAAAGAGCAAAAATTTATGTATGTTTCCAAGGTTTCTGCGCTTAAATCTCAACATGTTCTTAAAATTGGTAAGACTCTTAGTTCCACTAAGGGTGACTTGCAGGTTGAATCATTTTCAGGAACTTCCAAAGTGCTTACTGAGGTAAGTGATGCTCCATCACTTGATGTTACTTGATTCGCAATTTTCTGCGCCTAGCTCAAAGGCGTTAAAGAAAAGCACTCTTGGGAGATAACCCATTGTTTTATTTTCAGTACTTTTTCTTGTATTTGAGTCTTGGAAGACCGCTCCTTATCTTGTTTATTTCGTTTTTGTGCCAAGAGAAGCCTCTAATTCGAGTGAGGTAAAGATTTGGGGATGTTGCTGTTCTGAAACTGTTTTCGGTGCTGCACCGTAAAAATTCGTATAAATTCTCTGTATATCTTTTGGACCTGCGATTTCTTGTGAATATGCCCCAGGTTATATCCAAACTTTCGTTAGTTGAACACTTTTTGATTTGAGCAACAGAAAACCCCTCAAAAATTCGGCCTTTGTCAGCTGTTCTGTTTTGACAGATTTCTGCCAATATTTGTGTTTGCCGCTTTATCGCTTTCTTTTGAGTTCTTTTGATCATGGAACTTTTGGGGAAGTTGCTACAGTAATATTTTCTATATATGTGGTGGTTTTGGGTTGAAACCTGAAGCAAAAAGAGGTTGATTATATGTTATGCTTACACTAATGTTGCTAATAGAATTGTGTTTAGTTTTGTATGAAGGAAGTTTTCAAGTGTAGGGATTGGAGAATGATGAGATGAGTTGAAGAATGGACAAAAGCTCAAGCTTGGGGATGCCCATGCATCACCCCAATAAATATCCAAGAAGTACAAGTGTCAAAGCTTGGGGATGCCCCCGAGGCACCCCTTCTTCATCGGCAAAAATCAGGTCACCTTTCAAAACACTATATTTTTATTGCTTCATGCACTATGTGTTTTTCTTGGAGTGTCAGTTGTTTTAGTTTTCTTAGTTAGTTTAGTTTGTTTGCTGTAATAAATGGTTGGATCCAATAAATTTCTTTTGGAGAAGTTGCCTTGCTTTTCATTTGCCAGGAACGCTCTAGTTTTTCATTCTTACAATTTCACCGAGTGTTCTTCTTTATATGCTACTGCTTTTGGTTTTCATTTTCACCTTGATTTGCGTTCAGACCTTGTCATATATTTTCATCAAGGTGTATTTTTGCCTCTGATCTTTATTGGTTTTCATCAAAAGAGGTGTCTTTAAAAATTTCAAATGGTGTTGGAAAAGAGAAAAAGCTTTGTGCAAAATAGTGGTACAAGAAGGAGCTTGTGTAGACTGCGGCTTAGGATTTTTCATGTCGTGCTTGATGTCTTTTTGATAGTATGCTTAGTGGTTTTGCTGTAGCATGACTTGTCTCAAATAACTGAGATTGCTTAATGAGCCTTTGAAAAAATCATGCGTTGTTTTTATTGTATGGAAGCATTATTTTGGTTTTCTCCTTGATGCTTTATTTGGGTTGACTTGGCGCATGCTCATACATGTTAGACTCTTACAAAGTCTCCAATAGCCTCTATGATCATTTAGTTTTTGACTTTTGATGCCATCTTATGCTTCTTTTAATGTCGCTTTGTCGCTTTGCATGATTATGGCCATTATTGCTCTCTTAGTTGGTCGCTCCCAGTCTTTTGCTAGCCCTCGCCTTGTACTGAGTATGAGCTCTACTCGTGCATCCAACTCCTAAAAGCCAAAGTTTTCCAAAGTGTCCACCATACATACCTACTAGCAATTTGCTATTCCAAGTAAATTTGACTTGCTTTTATTTTCTCTTCAAATTAAACTCTTACCAGTGTTATGCGAAATTCGGTCAGTAAAGCTCTCACGAACTGGAAGGCACACTTTACTTTTTCCTGTTCTTAAAAATTTGACATTGTGGTCTCTTATGTTGAGTTGTTATGCTTGCAAGTTGTAAGTTGGAGACTAGCCCAGCCATGCAGTCATGGGCAAGCTTTTAACATTGCACTTCTTATTTGAGTTGATATCGTGATCTTTTGTTTATGGATGCCCGCGGTGTGAAATGAATTGGGAATCTTGTGGGGATCATGGAGTTTGTATATGTGTTAGGGAAATGCCGGGCTGCTAATCTAAGCCATGCATAATTCATGGTGGAAATTTGCAGCATACCCATGGTGAACATTCGACGACGCATCTCACAATAAAAAGCTAAACAAATGGCAAATAAAAGAGATGTCGAGGTGTTCATTGTCTATTTGTCCTGTCATTTTGATGTGGGCTTGTTCCATGTCATCGGGCACGGACGTACCCCATTGGCGGTTCTCAATGATATGCATATACTTACAATGACAAGAGCCTTGCTTGGGACTCTAAGTAAAGTTGCATGTGGTTTGGGTACTCGTATTCACGGGACATGAGGTTTTCAACTTATGATTTGTCAAGCATATGCATCATAATTGTTCTCGCATTAACTTTAACCATTCAAGATGCTTATGATGGGGGCAATGAGAGCTCAAAGCCGGTAAGTACCATAATTTTTGAAGGTTATAAAACTTGCAATCACTGCTTCCCTCTGCGAAGGGCCTTTCTTTTAATTTTATGTTGAGTCACCACCTTCTATCTTTATGCACCATTAAGAGAGCATAGTTGTCATTCTTAGTATAATGTGCATTGTCCCAAAGTTTTCATTGATTGATTCATATTGTTGGTTTCACTTGTTCTTAAATTATTTGTATCTAGTCGCCCTCTTAAACTTGAAGGTGTCCTATGCATTTATGTTTTGCTCTCTTTGAAGGACAAGCTGAAAACCATTTGTATGTTTTTCCTTATGATTTGAACACACGTTTGACTTTCATTGTTTCATTTTCATGATCTTTTGTTTGTGTTCATTTTCATGTTTACAACATGGTTGCTAAGTTCTTATTGTCAAGATTATATCTTCATGCCCATGTTTTAAGTTCTTATGATCCCAGCTCACAAATGCTTACATATATGATCAAGATTGTATAGGTGCATGTTACCTCAAAAATTACTCTTTTGTTATCAATTACCTACTCGAGGACGAGCAGGAGTTAAGCTTGGGGATGCTTGATACGTCTCCAACGTATCTATAATTTTTGATGCTCCATGCTTGTTTTTACACCATTTGCCTACTGTTTCGTTACACTTCGTGGCACTTTTATGCATTTTCCGGAACTAACCTACTAACAAGTTGCCACAGTGCCAGTTCCCTGTTTTCTGCTATTTTTGTGTTTCAGAAGTGATACACAGGAAATATTCTCGGAATTGGACGAAACAAGTTCCTGAAGTCTTATTTTGTCCGGGAGCTTCCAGAGATCCGAAGGAGAGTAGGAGGGGGGCCACAGGGGCCCCACACACCAGGCTGGTGCGGCTAGGGCCTGGGCCGCGCCGCCATGGTGTGAGGGCACCTGGCCCCACCTCTGACATCGCACCTTCGCCCATAAAGACCCCCCGACGGGAAAAACCTAAGTACCCGATCAATTTTCCAGAACACATCGCGATCCGCTGCCGTCGTCGACCCGAAGATCGGAAGGGTCCAGAAGCTCTTCCCGGCACCCTGCCGGAGAGGGGAATCGCCACCGGAGGTCTTCTTCATCGCCATGCTTGCCTCCGGAGCGATGAGTGAGTAGTCTACCTTGGACTATGGGTCCATAGCAGTAGCTAGATGGTTGTCTTCTTCACCATGTGCTTCATGTTTAAATCTCATGAGCTGCCCTACATGATTGAGATCACCGTTATGTAATTCTACATGTTTGGTTTGTTGGGATCCGATGAATATTGGTGTTATGATTGAGTTGCTATACTGAAATATATCTTATGTTATCTCTATGTTGTTTATGATCTTGCATGCTCTCCGTTGTTAGTAGCTATCTTGGCCGAGTAGTTGCTAGTGACTCCAAGAGGGGGTATTTATGCTCGATAGTGGGTTCATGCCTCTATTTAACCTGGGGGAGTGACAGAAACCTCTAAGGTTGTAGATGTGATGTTGCTACTAGGGAGAAAACAACATTCATATGCTCAAGGGCATATGCTTTGTTTATATTACACACTTTGCTTAATGCAATTATCTGTTGTTCACAACTTAATACTCATGGGGTGTTTGGATGATATCCCCGTGAATGGATTATTAGTCATAGATGCAGTAGGATGGCGGTCTATGTATTTTGTTGTAATGCCCAGAATAAATCTCATAGTGATCTTCTTGACATATCACGTTTATCTTTATTCTATCAATTGCCCAACTGTAATTTGTTTACACAGCATGTGTTATTTATCTTATGGAGAGACACCACTAGTGAACTGTGGACCCCGGTCCTATTTCCATCATATTGCTATCACCTGTTTACTTTACTTGCACTGTTTACTTTACTTGCATACTCTATTGTTTTCCACTCGATACGCTCATACCTTTGTTTCAAGCAAACCGGTGAGATTGACTACCTCATCGCAAGTTGGGAGCAAAGTACTTGGTTGTGTTGTGTGCAGGTTCCGCGTTGCAGCTAGCAAGCAAAGCTTGGACGAGGTGCCATATATAAATTGTCCGAAGCTGTCACAAACTAGCAAGCATCACCTTCAGTCGTAATTGTCTGCTTTTCTCCTGGACGATAAACCTTGGTTTCTTAACTGAGGGAAAACTTGCTGCTATATTCATCAAAACCTCCTCTTGGGGTTTACCAACTGGCCGGTCATTTACTACAAGCCAACAAGTTTTATGGCACCATCATCACCACGCCATCACCCCAACAAATTTCTTTTGGAGAAGTTGCCTTGCTTTTCATTTACCAAGAACACTCCATTTTTCACTCTTATCGTTCAACGAGTGTTCTCTTTTTCTAGAACTGCGTTTAGCTTTCATTTTTCGCCTTGATTTTTGTTCAGATCTTGTTTTATCTTTGTATCAAGGTGTATTTTGACCACTGGTCCATGTTGGTTTTCATCAAAAGAGTTGTTTCAAAAAGGTTCGAATGGTGTTGGAAAAGATAAAAAGTTTCATGCAAAAAAGTGGTACAAAAAGAAGCTTGTTTAGACTGCGGCTTAGACTTTTTCATGTCGTGCTTGATATCGTTTTGATAGTATGCTTAGTGGTTTTGTTGTAGCATGACTTGTCTCAAATAACTGAGATTTCTTAATGAGCCTTTGAAAAAAAATCATGTGTTGTTTCTATTATTTGGAAGCATTAATTTGGTTTTCTCCTTGATGCTTTATTTGGGTTGACTTGGCGCATGCTTACAACATGTTTGACTCATACAAAGTCGCCACAAGCCTCTATGATAATTTAGTTTTTGAATTTTGATGCCATCTTATGCTTCTCTTAATGATGTTTTGTCGCTATGCATGATTATGGCCGTTATTGCTCTCTTAGTTGGTTGCTCCCAGTCTTTTGCTAGCCCTTATTTTGTACTGAGTATGAGCTCTACTCGTGCATCCAACTCCCAAAAACCAAGTTATTCCAATGTGTCTGAAGGAAATATGCCCTAGAGGCAATAATAATATTGTTATTATCATATTTCTTGTTCATGATAATGTTTATACTCCATGCTATAATTGTATTAAGCGGAAACATTAATACTTGTGTGGTTTATGAACAACACCGTGTCCCTAGTACGCCTCTATGGACTAGCTCATTGATTAATGATGGTTAAGGTTTCCTAACCATAGACATGAGTTATCATTAGGAGAATGATATGATGGACAGACCCAAATAAAGCAGAGCAATTAGATCGTGTCATCGTGTTCATCTTTGCGAAGCTTTTCCTATGTCAAGTATTGTATTCCTTAGACCATGAGATAATACAACTCCCTAGTATCGGAAGAAAGCTTTGAAGTCATCAAACGTCATCCTATGTGAGGGTGATAATAAAGGTGTCTCTCAGGTGATCGGAAAGTACTTGTTGAGTTGTATGTATCGAGATGGAATTTGTCCCTCCCAAGTCAGAGAGATATACTTCGGGCCCACTCGGTAATCGATATCAACACCGCTTGCAAGCATGTGGTTAAGGAGTTAATCACAAAGTGATATCGGATTACGGAACGAGTAAAATACTTGCTGTGAACGAGATTGAACTAGGTATGGTGATACCGACGATCAAATCTCGGGCGAGTAAAATATCGTGTGACGAAGGGAATACATATACGGGATTAATTGAATCCTGACATCGTGGTTCATCTGATATGATCATCGATGAATATGTGGGAGTCAATATGGGTTTCCAGATCCCGCTATTGATTATTGATAGAAGATCATGTCTGCATATTCTCGAACCCGTAGGGTCACACACTTAACGTGTATCGATGCTAGGATAGAATGGATAATTGGTTTATGAGTTTTAGTTCGGAGTATCAGATGAGATCCAGGACGTCACGAGAGGTTCCGGAATGGTCCGGAGAATAAGATTCATATAAAGGAAAGCAGTTTTTGGATTCCGGAAAGGTTTCGGAGTTTATCGGTATTGTACCGGAAGGTTCTAGAAGGTTCCGGAGTAGGACCAACATGGGCCCACTTGACGGAGGCCTGCGTGGGCCTAAGGGGAAGTGCCCTGGCCGCCCTGGGCCAGGTGCACAAGGCCCCTAAGGCCCAGCCGGCCAGCCCAAGGGGAAACCCTGAGGGAGTCTTCAAAGAAGGAAGGGGGGAAACTTGCCCCCCACTCTTCCTACTCCAAGTCGGCGCCCTAGGGTTTGGGGAGAGGCCAAGCTGGCCGGCCACCCCTCTATATATAGGGGGGCAAGGGCGCAGCCCTCCCTACCCCTTAACCCAAACCCTAGCCGCCAACTGCTGCCCTCCCTCTCTCTCTCTCGCGACTGCGCGTAGGCGAAGCCCTGCCGCAGAAACTCTCCACCATAAGCACCACGCCGTCGTGCTGCTGATCCAATCTATCTCTCCACCATACTTGCTGGACCAAGGAAGGAGGAGACGTCGCTGCACCGCACGTGTGCAACTCTCGGAGGCGCCGCCACTTGCGGCGTAGGATCGGATCGGATCGCGAGGAGGAGACGGCGAGTACGACTACGTCGACCACGTTCTATTGAACGTTTCCGCTGTGCGAATCTTCAAGGGTATGAAGATCTCATCTACCTCTCTCGTTGATTATATCTCCTAGATTAGATCTTGGCTTTCTTGTTCGCATCCGTAGGAAATTTTTTGATTTACTATGCTGCGAATCCCTTCAGTGGTATCAGAGCTAGATCTATGCGTAGATGTGTTTCACGAGTAGAACGCAACATGCTTGTTGCGGGCGTTGATGTTTTCTGTTGCAAACTTCTTGTTGTGTATTTCTTATGGCGCGGTATAGTGAGATCGAAGCGGTCCAGGCCAACTTTACGCGACCGCGTTCGCGAGACCGGCTCCGCACTTGACGTGTGGCTTGTTCCACACATGCGGCTGGTGGATGCCAGTTTCTCTCACTATAGTAGTCATGGGACTTACATCGGATGTTAGCAACCATAATATCACCGTTGTGGCTTTTCGTAGGTAAGAATCGTTCTTAGCTTACTACTCCCATAAGCCACGTAAAACATGCAACAACAAAGTAGAGGCGTCTAACTTGTTTTTGCAGGGAGTGTTTTGTGATATGGTATGGCCCAAGACATGATGAGTATGAATTGAGTTGTATGCAATGATCATGTTTTGTAATCTTTCACGACTTGCATGTCGATGAGTTCACAACCGGCATGAGCCATATGGTTGTCTTTATAATTATGTATGACCTGCGTGTCAACTTCTTATACGCCATGTAATAGCTTTACTTTATCGCTAAGTAGTTAGCAATAGTTGTAGTTGCTATTCGTGGTGGAGGCAATCATGGTGGAGTGATGGAGATCATGCCGGCGCGCACAAGATGGAGATCATTGCGCGGAGATTGGCTATACCATGTCACATAAAATTATATGCATGTGATGTTTATCCTTTTATGTATCTTATTATGCTTAGATCGCGACGGTAGCATTTTAAGATGATTCCTCACTTAAAGATCAAGATAAAATTGTGTTCTCCCCATGTATGCACCGTTGCGAAAGTTCGTCGTGTTCAAGCATCTCGTGATGATCAGGTGCTATAAACTCTACGTTCACATACAATGGGTGCAAGCCAGTATTTGCACATGCGGAGATACTTGGGTTTGACTTGATGAGCCTAGCATGTACAGACATGGCCTCGGAACACACGGACCGAAAGGTCAAGCATGAGTCATATGGATGATATGATCAACATGTTGATGTTCACCATTAAAGCTACATCATTCACGTGATGATCGGTCTCGGTGTAGTGAATTTGGATCATGCTTCACTAAACAACTTTGAGGGATGTTGAATTTAGTGGGAGTTCATTAGTAATTTGATTAACTTGAACTAATTATCTTGAACTAAATCTTGTTGTATTTGCATAAGTCGTTGTAGTCTTTGGCACCGTTTCCCACCGACACTTAGCTTAATTGAGTTAAAAGAACTATAGATTTCTGGATAATCACTTTTCGGGCTAGTGCCGTTTAGTTAGAATGTCAAGACTAAAGATTAAGTCATATTGCAAACTTTAGCAAACCTTGCTTGCTCCATACGATTTAATAAATTGTATTAATCTAAGAGCAACGATTCAAGTTTAGTATCTAAAGATCATATGTTTGCCTTCATGATAAATTGATCTTCAAAATTGTTTGAGAATCAAAGTGATCATCGAGCTGAAAGAATTGTTTCAGAAACAAATAAGAAGTGAAAGATATTTGATATCTAAGACTTTGATTGTTTGCAAAATGATGAAGTATGATTTAGTAAAAGAACATATGCTCATATTGTATGACTATATGCGAAGATTGAAGATGCTAGGCGTCCCGATCACCCAAAAGTTTGGGAACTAATATTATACTTGCATTCATCCTTATAAGCTATAGTAGTTTCATCATGAAAAATGTCATGATAGGACGAATGAAAAGGTATCGGCTAAATTGTTTTGCTATACCAAAAGAATACTAAAGAATGGAATCTAGAAGAATACCAATCATATGATGATGGCGATCCACTTCAAAGTGCAAAATCCAAGGCTATTAGTATTTGACTAACATCCTTTGGACTATGTGTCAAATGATTGATGCCACTATTGATGTCGATAGATTCTTCTAAAAGGAGAGGAAACGCTAAATAGGATCTGCAAAAGGTATTTGGTAGAAAAGGAAAAGACTGGAATTGTCCAGCTCAGGTATATAAATGATATACATGTTATAGATGAATTCTTTTGCTCGTTAACAATGTAATTCTTGGGTATTCGATACTGATTTGTTGGTATGAAATGTCATACAAAGCAACACAATACAAGAAGTACAATGGCCTAAGTAACTAGTAAAAGAATATGGTAATGATGCATGTCGAGATACAAATAAAAGTGTTATTGTGCTTCTCGTCGACATCAAACCTAGCCTTCAAGATATTTCATGAACTTAATAATTGTTATTTTGTTCTGGTATTATGAGAGCAATGGTTGTTCAAATTATTACCGTCTTCCATAATCAATGGATAGATTATTATTATCTTGTTGGTGAAATAGACATTTATAACACTAATGCTAAAGGTCGCAAGACAAAACAAATTTCACTTATATGTGACACCGCCGTTTAAGTCATATTGGAAACAAAACATGAAAGAAATTCTATATTGATAGATTTTCGAGTCATTTGATTTTGAATTGATTGACGCTTGTGAGACTTTTCCTAAAGATGATTAAACTCCGTTCATAGGCCATAGAAAGAACAAGCGACTAACTACATGGAGATCATACATGTTGATGTATGTAGTTCATGTGTGAAGTCGAGCATGGTGTATTTTCTATTTCATCAATGACTCGAATAGATGTACGGTATATCTACTTGATGAGATAGAAGTATGAAATTGTTAAATTTATGAAGTGAAAATTGTTGTAACAAGAATATTTGAGTTGAATGATTAGATCATAAAGAAGAATATTTGAGTTACAAGTTTAGCAAACATCTAAGAGTTAGGGGAATTGTTCCACAAACTTGCATCATGATAAACACCATAGGAGTATGGAGTTTTCGATGGATGTAATCAAACCTTGTTTGACATGGTTAGATCAATGATGAAATAAACTACCAATTAATTTATGGATTATGCTTTAGAGACTACCGCTTTTCATTGAATAGAGTGCCATCATAATCTGCCGAAATGACACCATACAAGTTATAGTTGTCTTTTCTTGAATTTTGGTATGCAAGGCATATGTGTAAAATGTTTACAACCAAAATCGGATTAGTAAGTCTTTGTAGGTTATCCCAAAGAATGTCGATGGGTATTCCTTCTACTATGAACCCAAACACATAGTGATTGTCACTAAAAGAAGTGAATTTCTTATGAAGGAGTTTCTCGCGAAAGGTTTAAGTGGGAGGAAGATAGAACTTGATGAGGTTGTTGAATCTGAGCAAGATGATCAGAGTAGCGCAGCACCAAAAAATGTTCTGGAAGCGGCAACTACATTCATAGCTCACGCGTCTACAATATGTTGTAGTCACGACATCGAAGTTCCTATTTAACCAAGTTGGTCGTAATCAAATAGTAAGATTTGAGGACGAGATATTATTAGATAATAGTAACCAACAATATACAAAGAAGCGATGATGGGCCCTAACTTCGTCATATGAATTATTCTAGCAACAATTACATATTGAGATATGATAGTTGAATAAACGAAACAACGTTCCTCTACCGGAATGCACACCAAGGACGTGTAACTGACACGACCCAATGGGTTTTGTTGATTCAAAGGTTGCTAGATATGTATGCAAACTTCTATGGTAGAAGTAAGCATAGCGAAGTTGGAATCTTCAATGATGAAAATGTTAAAGTGTTAATTTCATCAAGATATTTGAAGATGCTTGTATTTACAAGAAAGTAAGTGGGAGCGCTAAGACATATTTCTAATGCTTTATGTAGATGACATATCGTTCATTGGAAATTATGTGTTTTTCTTGATATTTGTGAAGTTTTCACTAAAATTAGATTTCTAGTGAAAGACTTAGGTAAAACCAGAATATTAAGCATCAATGTCTATGCAGATAGATTGAGGCACTAATATAGTTTTGCCAGAGTACATAGATGAAATATTGAATTTATTCAATATGGAAACAATAAGAACGGTTCTTGTTGCATGGAAGAGGTTGGAGCAAGAATCAATTGTTTTGACACTTGATGAGTGAAACTGCAAGAATGATTTTATCAATCTTGTATACCATGATATGTAGATCCAGATATGTCTGATGCTCTAAAAGGTTACGAGCATTCATACGATTATTGTTGGACAATAGTAAGATATTCTTATGTACTTTAGAAGAACTAAGAATATGTTCTATATGCAGAAGTGACAAATGGTTCATTGCAATGAGTTACATTGGCTTTGTCACACATACAAGTAAAATTTTATCTCAATTTTTAAGCTATTTGTTTTGAGTTAGAAGGTGGCACAATAAGATGGAAGAAAGTTCCATGATGACTTGGATGAGTTCCAATGTTAATTTTGTGGCGGACACTGCAACGAGGGCTAAGTATATAATCGCTTTAAGAAGCGGCATAAAAGATGCAAAGTAGATAGTGATAATCCAACTTATTTGTGGCACTGTCGTCTAGATCATATTGGCGTAAAACGCATGAAGAAACTCCATTCTGATGGACTTTTGGAGTCTCTTGATTTTGAATCATTTGACACGTGCAAGCCATGTCTCATGGGCAAGATGATCAAAAACCCGTTCTCCGGAATAATGGAGTGAGCAACAGACTTATTGAAAAACATACATACCGATGTGTGCGGACCAATGAGTATTTCGACGCACGGTGGATATCGCTATTTTTCTAAGTGTGCTAGTACTATGTAGTTCTATTGTATGACAATAGTGACAGCATAGTCTCGGCCAAGATACAAAGGTCTCACCAGAAGACCAAGTTTATACGATGCCATCTCATGTCAAGATGAGTAATGCGTGATGACGTAAAAGATATGCAAATACAAACGGACCTGAAAGTGTCAGACCCGTAGATAAGGTTTACCACGTGCAACGCGTATGAGTAACACCGGAATGCCATAGGTGTTGAATGCGCAATTATTGACTAGATTATTGACTCTAGTGCAAGTGGGAGACTGAAGGAAATATGCCCTAGAGGCAATAATAATATTGTTATTATCATATTTCTTGTTCATGATAATGTTTATACTCCATGCTATAATTGTATTAAGCGGAAACATTAATACTTGTGTGGTTTATGAACAACACCGTGTCCCTAGTACGCCTCTATGGACTAGCTCATTGATTAATGATGGTTAAGGTTTCCTAACCATAGACATGAGTTGTCAATTAATAATGAGATCATATCATTAGGAGAATGATATGATGGACAGACCCAAATAAAGCAGAGCAATTAGATCGTGTCATCGTGTTCATCTTTGCGAAGCTTTTCCTATGTCAAGTATTGTATTCCTTAGACCATGAGATAATACAACTCCCTAGTATCGGAAGAAAGCTTTGAAGTCATCAAACGTCATCCTATGTGAGGGTGATAATAAAGGTGTCTCTCAGGTGATCGGAAAGTACTTGTTGAGTTGTATGTATCGAGATGGAATTTGTCCCTCCCAAGTCAGAGAGATATACTTCGGGCCCACTCGGTAATCGATATCAACACCGCTTGCAAGCATGTGGTTAAGGAGTTAATCACAAAGTGATATCGGATTACGGAACGAGTAAAATACTTGCTGTGAACGAGATTGAACTAGGTATGGTGATACCGACGATCAAATCTCGGGCGAGTAAAATATCGTGTGACGAAGGGAATACATATACGGGATTAATTGAATCCTGACATCGTGGTTCATCTGATATGATCATCGATGAATATGTGGGAGTCAATATGGGTTTCCAGATCCCGCTATTGATTATTGATAGAAGATCATGTCTGCATATTCTCGAACCCGTAGGGTCACACACTTAACGTGTATCGATGCTAGAATAGAATGGATAATTGGTTTATGAGTTTTAGTTCGGAGTCTCGGATGAGATCCAGGACGTCACGAGAGGTTCCGGAATGGTCCGGAGAATAAGATTCATATAAAGGAAAGCAGTTTTTGGATTCCGGAAAGGTTTCGGAGTTTATCGGTATTGTACCGGAAGGTTCTAGAAGGTTCCGGAGTGGGACCAACGTGGGCCCACTTGACGGAGGCCTGCGTGGGCCTAAGGGGAAGTGCCCTGGCCGCCCTGGGCCAGGTGCACAAGGACCCTAAGGCCCAGCCGGCCAGCCCAAGGGGAAACCCTAAGGGAGTCTTCAAAGAAGGAAGGGGGGGAAACTTGCCCCCCACTTTTCCTACTCCAAGTCGGCGCCCTAGGGTTTGGGGAGAGGCCAAGATGGCCGGCCACCCCTCTATATATAGGGGGGCAAGGGCGCAGCCCTCCCTACCCCTTAACCCAAACCCTAGCCGCCAACTGCTGCCCTCCCTCTCTCTCTCTCGAGACTGCGCGTAGGCGAAGCCCTGCCGCAGAAACTCTCCACCATAAGCACCACGCCGTCGTGCTGCTGATCCAATCTATCTCTCCACCATACTTGTTGGACCAAGGAAGGAGGAGACGTCGCTGCACCGCACGTGTGCAACTCTCGGAGGCGCCGCCACTTGCGGCGTAGGATCGGATCGGATCGCGAGGAGGAGACGGCGAGTACGACTACGTCGACCACATTCTATTGAACGTTTCCGCTGTGCGAATCTTCAAGGGTATGAAGATCTCATCTACCTCTCTCGTTGATTACATCTCCTAGATTAGATCTTGGCTTTCTTGTTCGCATCCGTAGGAAATTTTTTGATTTACTATGCTGCGAATCCCTTCAGTGTCCACCATACATACCTATTAGCAATTTGCTATTCCAAAGTACATTTGACTTGCTTTTATCTATCCTTCAAATTAAACTCTTTTGGTGTTATGCGAAAATTTATCAGTAAAGCTCTCACAAACCTGATGGCACACTTTTCTTTTCTCGTTCTTAAAATTTTGACATTGTGGCTCTCTTATGTTGAGTTGTTATGCTTGCAAGTTGTAAGTTGGAAATTAGCCAAACCATGCCGTCATGGGGTAAGCTTTCAATATTGCACTTCTTATTTGAGTTGATATCGTGATATTTTGTTTATGGATACTCGCGATGTGAAATAAGTTGGGAATCTTGCGGGATCATGGAGTTTGTATACGTGTTAGAGAAACGCCTGGGCCGCTAATCTAAGCCATGCATAATTCATGGTGGAAATTTACAGCATGCCCATAGTGAACATTCGACGACGCATCTCAAAATAAAAAGCTATACCAATGGTAAATAAAAGAGATGTCGAGGTGTTCATTGTCTGTTTGTCCTATCATTTTGATGTGGGCTTGTTCCATGTCATCGGGCACGGAGGTACCCCGTTGGCGGTTATCGATGATATGTGTATACTTACAATGACAAGAGCTTGCTTGGGACGCTAAGTCGAGTAGCATGAGGTTTGGGTATTCGTACTTCACGGGACACGAGGTTTTCAACTTATGATTTGTCAAGCATATGCTTCATAATTATACTCGCATTAACTTTAACCATTCAAGATGCCTATGATAGGGGCAATGAGAGCTCAAAGCTAATAAGTACCATAATTTTTGAAGATTTATAAAATTTGCAATCACTGCTTCCCTCTGCGAAGGGCCTCTATTTTACTTTTATGTTGAGTCACCACCTTCTATCTTTCTGCACCGTCTAAGAGAGCATAGTTGTCATTCTGAGTTTAATGTGCATAGTCCCAAAGTTTATCATTGATTGATTCATGATTATGGTTTCACTTGTTCTTAAATTATTTGTATCTAGTCGCCCTCTTAAACTTGAAGGTGTCCTATGCATTTATGTTTTGCTCTTCTATGAAGGACAAGCTGAAAACCATTTGCTATGTTTTTCCATATAATTTGAACACACGTTTGACTTTCATTGTTTCATTTTCATGATCTTTCGTTTGTGTTCTTTTTCATGTTATAACATGGTTGCTAAGTTTCTTCTATCAAGATTATGTGTTTCATGACCATGTTTTAAGTTCTTTTGATCCCAGCACTCAATGCTTACATAGATGATCAAGATTGTGTTGGTGCATGTCACCTCAAAAATTATTCTTTTTTTATCACTTACCTACTCGAGGACGAGCACGAGTTAAGCTTGGGGATGCTTGATACGTCTCAAACGTATCTATAATTTTTGATGCTCCATGCTTGTTCTTTCACCATTTGTTTAGTGTTTTTTTACACTTTGTGGCGTTTTTATGCATTTTCCAGAACTAAC
Organism: Dactylis glomerata; assembly: GCA_007115705.1. Taxonomy (NCBI): domain Eukaryota; kingdom Viridiplantae; phylum Streptophyta; class Magnoliopsida; order Poales; family Poaceae; genus Dactylis; species Dactylis glomerata. Next base: position 14,501,062 of record QXEO01000541.1, on the reverse strand, counting down.
CTATTAACAAGATGCCACAGTGTCAGTTCCCTGTTTTCTGCTGTTTTTGTGTTTCAGAAAAGTTACACGGGAAATATTCTCGGAATTGGACGAAACAAAAGCCGAACCTCCTAATGTTTACCAAAGCTTCTAGAAGTCCGAAGAGGAGACGGAGGGGAGCCACGGGCTGGCCACACCATAGGGCGGCGCGGCTAGCCCCTGGCCCGCGCCCCCTATGGGTGAGGCCACCCTGGCCCACCTCTGACGCTGCCCCTTCGCCTATAAAGACCCCCCGACGGGAAAAACCTAAAGCCCCAATCAATTTTCCAGAAACACATCACGATCCGCCGCCGTCATCGACCCGAGATCGGGAGGGTCTAGAAGCTCTTCCCGGCACCCTGCCAGAGAGGGGAATCGCCACCAGAGGTCTTCTTCATCGCCATGCTTGCCTCCAGCGCGATGAGTGAATAGTCTACCTTGGACTATGGGTCCATAGCAGTAGCTAGATGGTTGTCTTCTCCACCATGTGCTTCATGTTTAGATCTCGTGAGCTGCCTTACATGATCGAGATCATCCTTATGTAATTCTACATGTTGTGTTTGTTGGGATCTGATGAATATTGGTGTTATATTAAGTTGATGTGCTGAATATTATCTTATGTTATCTCTATGTTGTTTATGATCTTGCATACTCTCCGTTGTTAGTAGCTATCTTGGCCAAGTAGATACTAGTGACTCCAAGAGGGGGTATTTATGCTCGATAGTTGGGTTCATGCCTCTATTTAATCTGGGGGAGTGATAGAAACCTCTAAAGTTATAGATGTGCTGTTGCCACTAGGGAGAAAACAACATTCATGTGTCCAAGGACATTCGTTTTGTTTACATTACACATTTTGCTTAATGCAGTTATCTGTTGTTCGCAACTTAATACTCGAGGGGTGTTCGGATGATATCCCCGCGAGTGGATTATTAGTCATAGATGCAGTTGGATGGCGATCTATGTATTTTGTTGTAATGCCCAGAGTAAATCTCATAGTGATCCTCGTGACATATGCACGTTATCTTTATTCTATCAATTGCCCAACTATAATTTGTTTACCCAGCATGTTGTTATTTATCTTATGGAGAGACACCACTAGTGAACTGTGGACCCCGGTCCAATTTCCTTTACATTGTTATTACCATTTATTTTTACTCGCACTGTTTACTATCTCGCATACTACTATTGCTTTCCACTCGATACGCTCAAGCCTTTGTTTACAGCAAACCGGTGAGATTGACAACCTCATCATAAGTTAGGAGCAAAGTACTTGGTTGTATTGTGTGCAGGTTCCACGTTGCTGCTGGTGCAAAGCAAAGCCCTGGACGAGGCGCCTTATAAATTGTCTGGAGCTGTCGCGAAGCTAGCAGGCATCACCTTCTGAAGTTTGGCTTTTTCCTACTGGTTCGATAAACCTCGGTTTCTTACTGAGGGAAAACTTGCTGCTGTGCTCATCATACCTTCTCTTGGGGTTCCCAACTGGTCGGTCATCTACATCAACACCGCACCGCAATCAGGGTAGTGCATGCTATGTACTCTTTTGTCGGTTTGTGCCAAAAAATATATTTATTTACATGCGAGTATGTTGTGAGATACATGTGTGATGAGGGTAATGGTAAAGTTATTTGAGATTTCTGCCAAGCCATGTCTTCCTATACCCTATTTTGATTGGAATGTCAAGATCTTGTTTATGTTTTGAAACTTAAATTTTCACCAAAGGACGACTGGTTTTCTTTCATAACTTTCGATAATTTCACTTTTTTGTGTCCTCACAATTCACCTATCATCCAGAAAGACGGAACAGAACCAGTGTACTGTTGTAGTGTCATGTCACCCGAGCACTACTGTCTACTGGGCATTATGTTGGATCTCTCACAACATGGCTAAGTTTGGGACAACTTTGTATTTTGGGTAGATGTCACTATAATTTTTAGCTATTTCAGAAACATCAATACAACTTTCAACTTTTGAATAATACCACTACAATTCTCTCTACATTTCATAAATGTCATTACGCCCATTTAAAGGCATATACCAGACAATATACACTTGTATTTTTGTCCTACATATATATATAAGGTGAGCCCCACCCGAATCGGGCTAGCGTGGACATGCTCAAGCAGAGAAAACTATAAAATTCATTTTGAGATAAAATTAGGATAATTATTTTTGGGATAAAATTTTGTTTTGAAAACCAATACAGCGTCATGCGATTGCAAGTTTCTTTGAATTTATATGGTATCCATTTTTTTCAATCAAGAGTGCTTTATTACATAATGGTTATTAAGCTTATACCCGGCCTCTACATAACTAGGATGCACACAGCCCAAATCTAAGTCTCATCTCCATAGAAAAACATGGCAAAATTACATATCATGGTGAGCAATTGTAATATCACCTAAATAGCAACACCAATCCGTAAGCTATGCGGCCATCCATGTTGAGAAAAGGTATCCCTCGCCGTAGCTTCCAGTCGTGCACAGACCTCTGTATAAAGATCGTGATCCTCTAGACGCTGTAGAGAAGACCATAAAAGGAGTGTAGCGACAGCCCTGTAGATAACCCGCAAGATGGATGAGTTATTGTCATTAAACACTTTATCATTTCTACATAGCCATAGCGACCAAATAAAGGCAATCGCTCCCACCCTAATATGCTTTTTAAAAATATTGTTGATTCCATTTAGCCAATTCCCAAATATATTGGTAATAATGCATGGTGGAAACAAGGTTGAAGCTAATTGGATGACTGGCCATATAGATCTGGCGAAACGATATTGGAAAAAACAAGTGTTTAATTATTTCAACTTGATGACAAAAAACACATTTTTTACTTCCATGCCAATTCCGTTTTGCAATATTATCTTTCATCAAAACAACTCCTTTACGTATGTACCATCCAAATACCTTTATCTGTAATATAATCTTTAACTTCCAAAGCTTATTATTACTAATTTTATCGATTGGCACATCAAATAGAATAAGAGCATTGTACATAGAAGCTACTGAAAACTTGTCATTTTCATGTAGGTTCCAATCAGGGCCGTCTCCAGAATTTGGGGGCCCCGGTGCGACTTGTAAAATGGGTCTAATATAATTTTAATAAATAATAAAATAAAATCACACATTTACTTAATTATATAGCTTCATAATGTTCTATTTTGCAGTACAATGTCAGAATATATCAATTATCCATGTTAACAGAGTAAATATAGCACTGAAATAATAAACGAACCTCATGTTTTACCAAAAAGCATCTTTCACCTGGTATTTTTAAATAAAATCTTTAATCATATATTTATAATTGATCTTCTTCAAAACATCATTCTTAAGTGCTATTGTCATCAATTCGACCTAGTCTTTCTTGTGTCATAGTAGAAGCATGATCGATTTAAGCAACCTGAGTTTAAAAAAAAATCCCGTGACTACAACTGTCGCCAATTCAACATGACTACTACTTGACTAGAGCGACTGATCAAGAAGTTGCAGCGATCATACCTGGACGCGTGAACCTGATTGCCGATCGGCTGCTGATACGTCTCAAATGTATCTATAATTTTTGATGCTCCATGCTTGTTTTTACACCATTTGCCTTGTGTTTCGTTACACTTCGTGGCACTTTTATGCGATTTCCGGAACTAACCTATTGACAAGATGCCACAGTGCCAGTTCCCTGTTTTCTGTTGTTTTGTGTTTCAGAAAAGCTACACAGGAAATATTCTCAGAATTGGACGAAACAAGTTCCAGAAGTCTTATTTTCCCCGGAAGCTTCCCGAAGACCGAAAGAGAGCCGGAGGGGGGCCAGAGGCCGCCCTCACACGTAGGGGGCGCGGCCCAGCCCCTGGCCGTGCCCACCTGGTGTGAGGAGCCCCTGGCTGCCTCCTGACGACGCCCCTTCGCCTATATAAAGCCTCGGGACGGAAAACCCTAGGGGAGTCAGCAATTTTCCAGAAACAGTTCCGCAGCGCCGCCGCCGTCGAAGCCAAATTTCGGGGGACAGAAGTCTCTGTTCTGGCACCCTGCCGGGACGGGGAAGTGCCCCCGGAGCCATCTCCATCGGTCTCCATCGCCGTCTCCATCGACCTCACCGCCATCTCCATCAACCTTGCTGTCTCCTGTGATGAGGAGGGAGTAGTTCATCCCCGGGGCTAAGGGCTCTACCGGTAGCTATGTGGTTCACCTCTCTCTCCCATGATGTGATCTCTATGTGATCGTGAGCTTTGTATCATGTTGAATAAGTAGATGCTACTCTTCATCATTATGTGTACTTTAGTGGTGTTATTTGAACGGATCGTATGGGCACCTAGAGGGGAGGGGGGTGAATAGGTGCTACCCAAATTTTAATTCTTTTTCAATTTAGGCTTGACACAAAAGGTAAATTCTCTAGATATGCAACTAAGGTGAATTTACCTATATGTCAACAAGCAAGCTAAGCAAGATACAAGTAGTAAAGGCAATAAAGGATAGAGGTAACCGAGAGTGGAGCACACGGAGACACAGATGTAATTCCCATAGTTCCTTCCTTTTTAGGGGAAGTACGTCTACGTTGGAGGGGTGTGGTTGCCACAAAGGCCTAACCAACGCCACAAAGGCTCACCCTATTCTCCGGTGCAAGCTTCCGCCACAAAGGCCTAGCTCACTTTCCACTAAGGGATTCCTCAAGGCGGAACCGGCCTTTACAAAACTTGGGGCACAACTCCACAACTGAATTGGAGGCTCCCAAGCACCACAAAGATCTCAATCAACAAGTATCAAGATATCAATCACACAAACAAGGTCAAGGGACACAAGGGAACCCAAGACCAAAGGGCCCTCTAGCAAATGAGAGGGGAAATCAAATCGCTTCGGTGAGGATGTAGATCAAGGCCTTCTCCTTCGATTCTCCAAAGATCAATAGCTTTGGTGGGTTGAGGGAGGAGATCTTGCGAATTTGGTGTCTCAAAATAAGGTGTTCTTCTTCATCAGCTCGAGCAGCTTGAGGTGGAAGAAGGGGAGGGGTATTTATACCCCCTCCCAAAATGTAGCCATTGCTGACTTGGAGGGGCGGATTATCCGGCCAAAGTTGGACCGGATTATCCGGCTGGCCGGAATATCCGGCCCCTGGCCGGATTATCCGCCCCCCTATACTGGGTGACGCCGCGTCTGGTCCTTAGCCGAATTTGGGGTCGTCTCCGGGGGGGGGGGGGGATTATCCGGCCCCTGGCCGGAATATCCGGCCCCCTATACTGGGTGACGCCGCGCCAGGTCCTTAGCCGTTTTTCGGCCACTCCCCGAGGGGGCGGATTATCCGGCCACCCCTGGCCGGAATATCCGGCCTGACATTTCTTCATCTGTCAAAACTGCACAGCTTAGCACACACTTAATATCCCTAATGTTGTTATCTAACACACAAAATCTGAGGGAAACAAAGTTTGCACTTTCATTATTAAAGTAATCTATTCCTCCTGCCATGGTGTAACGGTGACAGTGTGTGCATCATGGTGGTACTTGGTCTAGGCTACGATTGTGATCTCTTATGGATTATGAGAATAATTATCACTATGATAGTATTGAAGTGATCTATTCCTCCTTTCATGGTATAATGTTGACAGTGTGTGCACCGTGTTAGTACTTAATCTAAGTTGCAATAATATTTATCTTGAGTTATGATTTGATTTGGATATCTCTATGAGCGGTGTTTGTCAAGTACTTGATGAACTTTAAGGGGTGCTTCTGTAGCCACTACGCAATGATTAGTGTTATTCAATAGGAGAGTAATTCAGAGTAGCATGGTGAAGAGAAGTTATTTATTTGTTCAATTATGTTATATTTGTTGGGAGTGTGTCCACTAGTGAAAGTATGATCCCTAGGCCTTGTTTCCAAGCATTGCACACCGTTTACTTCCTGTTTTTGTTACATGTTTGCTCACAGCGATATTTATTTCATATCACATTTGCTACTTATAATCATCACTACCACTTGTATTTCACTATCTCTTCGCCGAACTAGTGCACCTATACATCTGACAAGTGTATTAGGTGTGTTGGGGACACAAGAGACTTTTTGTATCATAATTGCAGGGTTGTTTGAGAGGGATAGCTTTGACCTCTTTCTCCCTGAGTTCGATAAACCTTGGGTGATCCACTTAAGGGAAACTTGCCGCTGCTCTACAAACCTCTGCACTTGGAGGCCCAACACTGTCTACAAGAACAAACACATGCGTAGACATCAAGCTCTTTTCTGGCGCCGTTGCCGGTGAGGTAAGGTAAAAGGTACTCGCATCCTCCTGTGTGAGTACTCGGAGTTATTTCCTTTAGATTCTGCAATTACATCTTTTTGTTTTTCTTGTTTTTATTTTCACTAGTTAGGCTTAATGGAAAATAAAGAGTTCTTTAGTCTTTTTCCTGAGTTTAGATATGAAGTGTTTGAAGATAAAGTTGAAAAACCTTTGGAGCTTAATTTGCATGCTAATAGTGTTGTTAGTATGAATGTTTCGAACACTGTTATTACTAATGCTATAGAAAAGTCTAAGCTTGGGGAAGCTAGTTTTGTTAAGCATGATATTTTTAGTTCCCCAGCTTTAGTGGAGAAATTTTGTTTTGATAATATTTTATATCCCATATGTGATGTTCCTTCTTATGATGATATGTTTGAAGAATATGCTTTGCGAAATAGCTGTTCTTTAGCTTGTGATGATACTAAACCTCTAGTTTATGATGGTTATGATGATGGGTATAATATTTTCAGTTCACCTACTGTTGAGGAGAAAAATAGTTATGATTACAATATGCCTCCTGTTTTTGATTATTATGGTGATGAGAATAATTATTCTATTGAATCTGCTCCTACTACTATTGTTCATGTTGGGAGTATTAATCCTTTTATGCATGTAGCTCATGATAGGGAAGCTTTATGTGATAGTTATATTGTTAGTTCTATTCATGATGCTACTGAAAGTTATTATGAGAGAGGGAAACATGGTTTGATGGATCTCAACAATATTGAGTTTCCCCTCTTTATGTTGCAACTCTTGAAGTTGTACTTGTTTTGCCTTCCTATGCTTTTTGCTTTGCGCTTTCATGACTTGTCTCTTTACAAGATTATTTTTCATAGGAAGTGGTTCAGATTTAAATGTCTTTCACATTTGCTTTTTGATGCTCTCTATTACTTTAAGTTCCTATATGGCGCCTTTGCCTCAAGCTCTTATATGGCGCCCACATGAGCATCTTTGCAAATTACTGCGCCTAGCTCAAAGGCGTTAAAGAAAAGCACTCTTGGGAGATAACCCATTATTTATTTTCAGTACTTTTTCTTTTATTTGAGTCTTGGAAGTTATTACTACTGTAATCACTGCTCCTTATCCTTTTTATTTCGTTGTCGTGCCAAGAGAAGCCTCTAATTTGAGTGGGGTAAGATTTGGGGATGTTGCTGTCCTGAAACTTTTTTCGGTGATGCACCGTAAAAATTCGTATAAATTCTATGTATATCTTTTGGACCTGCGATTTCTTGTGAATATGCCCCAGGTTATATCCAAACTTTCATTAGTTTAACACTTTTTGATTTGAGCAACAGAAAACCCCTCAAAAATTCGACCTTTGTTAGTTGTTTAGTTTTGACAGATTTCTGCCAATATTTGTGTTTGCCGCTTTATCGCTTTCTTTTGAGTTCTTTTGATCACGGAACTTTTGGGGAAGTTGCTACAGTAGTATATACTTTATAGGGATTTCTATTTTCGTGCCCTCGGGTCCTTAGTTGTGCTCAGTTTTCCCCGGCCGCTTAGTTTTTCCTCAGTTTTGCCCAAGCCCTTGTCTGAAACTCTCACAAGGAGCTCGGACGGGAGGAATCCCGTTAAGTTGACCGTTGGTTGGTGCTGGCAAGTGGGGCTGCTGTTGGTGCCCCACAGTGGACATGCCTCCACTTATCCAGATCATTGTGGGACCCGCAACTTGTCCACGTTAGCTCGCCGGACCCACAACTTACCCAGGTGCCCGTTGCAAAATGGGAGCCCGAGCCAGCCCCGCGCCCGCGCCCGTGCCCGTGCCATTGCTTCCCCCTTCTTTCCCCGCGCCCCATTATTCTTCTTCTCTGCCAGCGGCAGCCCTTCTCTGGCAGGCGGGTGATGTCTAGTTTCTCTTCGACCTCCCGTTCTTCATGGCCGCAGTATGGACCCGTGCCTTTGACAAGATGCCCTGACTGCCCACGCCAAGAGCCTCTGAAGCGGTCGATCTGTAAGACGAACGACAACGGCAACCGTGGACGTGAGTTTCTTGCATGCGAGAGCTTGCCATATAGAGAGGGGGATAAGGTTAGATCTCGCTCCAATTGCTCTGTTTTCTCTCGATTTTCTTGTTATTCCCTCGAATTTGGGATTTAGGGTTCACGTTGTTGTTTTCAGATCCTGAAGAAATGCAGGTATTTCGCGTGGATCGATATGTATGTTCAGAGGCTTAAATTACAGGAATCAATTGGCGGTATTGGGGAGCGCAATTTGGGAGGGGGGGGGTACTTGCTGTAGAGAATGCGGCGGAGAGAGGGGCCGTCCAGATTATGCCTAATGCTCCCAATGCAGAACTAGTGGAAGTGAAGGGAGAACTGAAGAAAATGAACAAGCAGTTAAAGCAGCTGATCGAGTTGAAGAAGCAAGCTAATCTGATGGCTGGTTGTTTTTGTTGTTGTATAATTGCGATCGGATTCTTATCATTGCTCGTCAAGCGCTAGAAGTTGTTACAAGGGATCCCTTGTTACAAATCCATTATTCAGTTACATGTACTTGTAGTTGTTTTCAAAGTTAGTGTGTGCATTCACCGAAATTACCAAAAAAAATAAATGTTAGGGAATATAGGAATGCTAAAGATAGTTGATAATTGTTAGAGGGGTGACAAATAATGCATCCACCGAAATCCCACAAATATGTATGTCTCATGTTTATACCAAAATTATACCACTTTTGGGACGTTTCAAATAACCAAAACTATATCCTAAACTATATTCCCTAAAAGAAAAGGAATGCTAAAGAAAGTTGATAATTGTTAGAGGGGTGATAAATAATCCATTCACCGAAATCCCACAAATATGCCAAATATGTATATCTCATGTTTCTACCAAAATTATACCATTTTTGGGCCGTTTCAAATTGCCAAAACTATATTCCCTAAAAGAAAAGAAATGCTAAAGATAGTTGATAATTGTTAGAGGGGTGATAAATAATTCATTCACCAAAATGCCCCAAATATGCCAAACATGTATGTCTCATGTTTCTACCAAAATTATACCACTTTTGGGCCGTTTCAAATTACGAAAACTATATTCCCTAAAAGAAAAGGAATGCTAAAGATAGTTGATAATTGTTAGAGGGGTGATAAATATGTATGTCTCGTGTTTCTACCAAAATTATACCACTTTTGGGCCATTTCAAATTACCAAAACTAAATTCCCTAAAAGAAAAGGAATGCTAAAGATAGTTGATAATTGTTAGAGGGGTGATAAATATGTATGTCTCTTGTTTACCACTTTTTAGTTTAACATTTTTAAATCGTAGAAAATAATGCATAAATAGAGGGAATATAGTTACGTGGCAAAATAATCCATAAATGCACACGGATCGACTCCACCAACCGTTGATCCACCGACAGAGAGAGAGGGGTGGCCACGAAGAGAGAGAGAGGGGTGGCCACGAAGAGACGGATATGAGTATACTGCCCGTTAGATCAGTGGATCAACGGTTGGTGGAGTCGATCCGTGTGACAACTGCTCAACCAATCAGGATAAGTTTGGGTTTCTGTGAGCATTTGTGACAGTACTTGAGGGCAAAACTGAGTAGTACTAAGAAACCAAGGGCACGTAAATAGTAAATAGACTAAGGGATTCAAACAAAATAATTACAAAATGAAAAATGCGTGTTTTGTACAATATAATTCATATTGGGCTACATCAAATTATTTGCAATTCAAATATACATGAGTGTGACAATTATGGCCTCATTTAGACAAACTATGTTTTGGGGAAGATGTTTTGCAAAGGGGTTTGAGTGGAAAACCATGCATCTTCATAGCTACTAGTGATTATGAGAAGTGGCAATTTGTGGTAAAACATGATTTATCTATGTTTGTTAAGGTGGCAGGTTGCGTAGGAAAACTCCATGAGTAGGTGCCACTATGTTTTTATTTTTTTGGATTTTTTTGCGCATGAAATGACTCAATTAGCTATGTTAATCTCATTTGTTGACTCTCTGTTGACCAGCTACTTGAGGGTAGAACTGAGTATATTGCACTTGCCAGTCTAAGTACTCGAGGGGAAAACTGAGTACATATAAAATTTTTGTATAAGGCCCGAGGGTAGAACTGAGTACACCAAACGTCGAAGGGTTAGCCTCGTGTCGCGGTGCACGCTGCAGCCGTGCATAGTGGACGCGTGTTGCGGTACACCAAACGCCACCTTCGTCTTTATAGAGCCCCTCTTTCTCTCTCTCGACGCTCGCCCACTCTCTCATTCTCACTGCAACCGCCTCTCCTGTCCCATCATCTTCTCCACTTCGCGTTGAAAAAACCCCGAAGAAAAAACCCCGGCGATGGAGAAGAAGGAGATGCCCATTGCCGACGTAGCCGCCGGCGCATCAGCTGCCGGCGCATCGTCCGCTGGCCCATCGGCCGCCGGCGCATCGTCCCCAGCGCATCATCCGCCGGCGCATCGTCCGCCGGCGCATTGGCCGCCGCCCCCGTCCAGGCACCCGTCCAGGCCCCCGTCGATTGGGACCTGTACGAAGACCCGTACGAACCAGTGCCGTACGTCGCGCCGGTGAACCCCTACGACACCAGCATCGTTGACGACTACCCGGAGGTAACCCTTTGTTCCCTTGTTCTTATCCCATTTCAATCCTTTTGTGTTAGATCTAGCGTTATTAGGGTTCGTCTGTTCCTAGTTCAATCCTTTTATGATAGATCTAGCGTTATTAGGGTTAGTCTATTCCTAGTTCAATCCTTTTATGATAGATCTAGCATTATTATGATAGATCTAGCATTATTAGTGTTTGTGATTTGCTTTTGTTTAAGATTCGGTTAACTTATGTGAGTAATCAATCCCATTCGGTTAATTTGTGCCGATAATGATGAATATTTGGGCACAAATTGATTCAGGGTTTGGTCTGTGAACAATTAGTGTGTACAAATTTGTTGTGCATGATCTTTGGTTCAGTGACCCAAATCCTGGATATAAGTGTGTCCAATGTAACTCAGGCTTCTTTTTTTCGTGCCCATATTATCATGCATGATCTTTTGTTCACTCTCTGTTCTATCATCGCTGCAATTGACTCCGTGTTTTTCGATCTTTGGTGCTACATGACAGGTGCAGAGCAGCGACGTCGACAGCGATGACGAGTCCTTGTACACCAAGACTCGTCATGTCCTCAGGAGGCTGCAGTCCGGCCATTACGATCGCCACTTTGCTCGAGGCGTTTACAGGTGCCCCTTCTGCAACAGGAGGCTCCGCGCCACCAACTTCAACTGCCTGGTGAACCATGCCGAATCCCTTGGCAGAGCCCCTGGCGGCGCTAGAGTTGGAATGACCGTGAACGTGCATGCGATTCATGGCCAAACACAAAGCACTTGGGATTCACCTGCGCAGCCTCCAAGCTTAATCCTATGTAAAATGTAGCTTATGTTGGATCTAGGGATTGGTAGTACTGTTGGATCTGTCCTGAATATATATATATATATATATGCTATGTTGGCTGCTGTATGCAGCTTATCCTATATTTTCTCGATTTATTATGCTGCTGTGAATTTATCCTCTACTAGCTTCTAGATTTGCTACTAGATTTGTTAACATATTGGGCAAAAAACGAGGGCCAAAAGGCAACAATCATTAAAGAAAGACATAAATAGAAGCTTCTCTAGATTTGATACTAATTTGGTGAAAAGAGAGAGAACTGTTACAGAGAGAGAGAGAGGGGAAAAAGGCGCTCTGAAAAATACCAATTTGGGCCGAGAGAGACAAAACTGAGCTCTCACGTACAACTAAACGCGGACTCGTCCTGTCCCACGTGGTCCCGTTCTACCAGCCCCATGCGACATGGCCCCACACGACGCGGCCCCACATGTCAGCACGGAACGGTCAACTAAACGGCAACCCTCCCGTCCGAGCGTCTGCGAGGGATTTCAAACTAGAGCGAGGGGAAAACTGAGGAAAAGTTAAGCGGCTGGGGAAAACTAAGTACAACTAACGACCTAGGGGCACGAAAATAGAAATCCCTACTTTATATGTGGTGGTTTTGAGTTGAAACCTGAAGCAAAAAGAGGTTGATTATATGTTATGCTATACTAATGTTGCTAATAAATTTGTGTTTAGTTTTGTATGAAGGAAGTTTTCAAGTGTAGGGATTGGAGAATGATGAGATGAGTTGAAGAATGGACAAAAGCTCAAGCTTGGGGATGCCCATGCATCACCCCAAGAAATATTCAAGAAGTATAAGCGTCAAAGCTTGGGGATGCCCCCGAGGCACCCCCTTCTTCATCGGCAAAAATCAGGTCACCTTTCAAGACACTATATTTTTATTACTTCATGCACTATGCGTTTTTCTTGGAGCGTCAGTTGTTTTTGTTTTCATTATTAGTTTAGTTTAGTTTGCTGCAATAAATGGTTAGATCACATCATGTTTCTTTTGGAGGAGATGAACTCGTTTTTCATTTGCCAAGAACACTCTAGTTTTCACTCTTATCGTTCAACGAGTGTTCTCTTTTTCTGCTACTGCGTTTAGCTTTTGTTTTTCGCCTTGATATTTGTTCAGATCTTGTTATATCTTTTTATCAAGGTGGTTTTGACCTCTGGTCTATGTTGCTTTTCCTCAAAAGAGTGGTTTGGAAAAGGTTCGAATGGTGTTGGAAAAGAGAAAAAGCTTTATGCAAAAAAGTGGTACAAGAAGGAGCTTGTGTAGACTGCGGCCTAGGCTTTTGCATGTCGTGCTTGATGTCTTTTTGATAGTATGCTTAGTGGTTTTGCTGTAGCATGACTTGTCTCAAATAACTGAGATTGCTTAATGAGCCTTTGAAAAAATCATGCGTTGTTTTTATCGTTTGGAAGCATTATTTTGGTTTTCTCCTTGATGCTTTATTTGGGTTGACTTGGCGCATGCTCACACATGTTAGACTCTTACAAAGTCGCCAATAGCCTCTATGATCATTTAGTTTTTGACTTTTGATGCCATCTTATGCTTCTTTTAATGTCGCTTTGTCGCTTTGCATGATTATGGCCGTTATTGCTCTCTTAGTTGGTCACTCCCAGTCTTTTGCTAGCCCTCGCCTAGTACTGAGTATGAGCTCTACTCGTGCATCCAACTCCTAAAAACCAAAGTTTTCCAAAGTGTCCACCATATATACCTACTAGCAATTTGCTATTCCAAGTAAATTTGACTTGCTTTTATCTACTCTTCAAATTAAACTCTTACCAGTGTTATGCGAAAATTGGTCAGTAAAGCTCTCACGAACCGGAAGGCACACTTTACTTTTTTCTGTTCTTAAAAATTTGATATTGTGGTCTCTTATGTTGAGTTGTTATGCTTGCAAGTTGTAAGTTGGAGACTAGCCCAGCCATGCTGTCATGGGGCAAGCTTTCAACATTGCACTTCTTACTTGAGTTTATATCGTGATCTTTTGTTTATGGATGCCCGCGGTGTGAAATGAATTGGGAATCTTGCGGGGATCATAGAGTTTGTATATGTGTTAGGGAAACGCCTGGGCCGCCAATCTACCATGCATAATTCCTGGTGGAAATTTGCAGCATACCCATAGTGGACATTTGATGACGCATCTCAAAATAAAAAGCTAAACAAATGGTAAATAAAAGAGATGTCGAGGTGTTCATTGTCTGCTTGTCCTGTCATTTTGATGTGGGCTTGTTCCATGTCATCGGGCACGGAGGTACCCCGTTGGCGGTTCTCGATGATACATATATACTTACAATGACAAGAGCCTTGCTTGGGACTCTAAGTTGAGTAGCATGAGGTTTGGGTACTCGTATTCACGGGACACGAGGTTTTCGACTTATGATTTGTCAAGCATATGCATCATAATTGTTCTCGCATTAACTCTAACCATTCAAGATGCTTATGATGGGGGCAATGAGAGCTCAAAGCCGGTAAGTACCATAATTTTTGAAGGTTATAAAACTTGCAATCACTGCTTCCCTCCGCGAAGGGCCTTTCTTTTACTTTTATGTTGAGTCACCACCTTCTATCTCTATGCACCATTAAGAGAGCATAGTTGTCATTCTTAGTATAATGTGCATTGTTCCAAGGTTTTCATTGATTGATTCATATTGTTGGTTTCACTTGTTCTCAAATTATTTGTATCTAGTCGCCCTCTTAAACTTGAAGGTGTCCTATGCATTTATATTTTGCTCTCCATGAAGGACAAGCTGAAAACCATTTGTATGTTTTTTCTTATGATTTGAACACACGTTTGACTTTCATTGTTTCATTTTTATGATCTTTTGTTTGTGTTCATTTTCATGTTATAACATGGTTGCTAAGTTTCTTCTATCAAGATTATGTCTTTCATGCCCATGTTTTAAGTTCTTTGATCTCAGCACTCAATGCTTTACCTATATGATCAAGATTGTGTAGGTGCATGTCACCTCAAAAATTATTCTTTTGTTATCACTTACCTACTCGAGGACGAGCAGGAGTTAAGCTTGGGGATGCTGATACGTCTCAAACGTATCTATAATTTTTGATGCTCCATGCTTGTTTTTACACCATTTGCCTTGTGTTTCGTTACACTTCGTGGCACTTTTATGCGATTTACGGAACTAACCTATTAACAAGATGCCACAGTGCCAGTTCCCTGTTATCTGCTGTTTTGTGTTTCAGAAAAGCTACACAAGAAATATTCTTGGAATTGGACGAAACAAGTTCCAGAAGTCTTATTTTTCTCGGAAGCTTCCCGAAGACCGAAAGAGAGCCGGAGGGGGGCCAGAGGCCGCCCTCACACGTAGGGGGCGCGGCCCAGCCCCTGGCCGCGCCCACCTGGTGTGAGGAGCCCCTGGCTGCCCCCGACGACGTCCCTTCGCCGATATAAAGCCTCGGGACGGAAAACCCTAGGGGAGTCGGCAATTTTCCAGAAACAGTTCCGCAGCACCGCCGTCGTCGAAGACAAATTTCGGGGGATAAAAGTCTCTGTTCCGGCACCCTGCCAGGATGGGGAAGTGCCCCCGGAGCCATCTCCATCGGTCTCCATCACCGTCTCCACCGTCTCCATCGACCTCACCGCCATCTCCATCAACCTTGCTATCTCCTATGATGAGGAGGGAGTAGTTCATCCCCGGGGCTAAGGGCTCTACCGGTAGCTATGTGGTTCACCTCTCTCTCCCATGATGTGATCTCTATGTGATCGTGAGCTTTGTATCATGTTGAATAAGTAGATGCTACTCTTCATCATTATGTGTACTTTAGTGGTGTTATTAAAGTAATTGATGACCCACAAGTATAGGGGGTGTATCGTAGTACTTTCGATAAATAAGTGTGTCGAACCCAACGAGGAGCAGAAGGTGTTGATGAGTGGTTTTGATCAAGGATTCACTGTAAATACTAGCAAACAGGTTTTCAGGGGTATTTGGCAATACAAGTAAACAAAGTGCGAGTAAATAAAAGACAGTAGTAACAATTGCAGCAAGTGGCCCAATCCTTTCTTCAGCAAAGGACAAGCCGGTTGTGTACTTATAATAACCAAACGCTCTCGAGGACACACGGGAGTTTCTGTCAAGAGCTTTCGCTTCATAAAGCCAATAGTCTTTATTGGTTTGATAGGTGTTATGGGGGTGAACCAGTGCTAGCGCACTACCCTTACTAGGATAAATACACACTTGTGATTATACCCTCCTGCAAGCATCCGCAAATACAAGAAAGTAATTAAGATAAATCTAACCACAGCCTTAAACTCTAAGATCCTACGCTCCCTGGTGCAATGGTTCCCCAATGGAGGTTTAGGTTTCTGTCACTCCAGCAACCCCACAATTGGTAGCCAAATACACAATGCATCTCACTAGGCCCATAAATGGTGAAGTATCATGTAGTCGACGTTCACATGACACCACTAGTGAAATAGGACCACAACAATATCAAACCATTAAATATTTCTCAACAATAATTCACTACTAACATCTTGACTTCTCCCATGTCCTCAAGAACTAAACGAACTACTCACAAGACATCATATGGATCATGATCAGAGGTGAAATAATGGTAAATAACAATCTGAACATAAACCTTAATTCAACGGTTCCACTCAATAGCATCAACTACAAGAGTAATCAACACCGGGAAAGTTTTCCCTATGAATATAACAAGATCCAACTCAAGATGTTACAGCGGGATGGCATGGTGATGGTGGAGATGAAGGTGCTGGTGATGGAGATGATGATGATGATGATCCCGATGAAGTCCGGTGCGATGGTGATGACGATGGCGACGATCTTCCCTCTCCGGGAAGGAATTTCCCCGGCAGATTTCTGCCTGCCGGAGAGCTTTTTTCTCTCTCTGGTGTTTTCTGCCCCGCAGAGGCGGCGGTGTCTAACTCTGAGCCCCCCTAGACTTAGGTTTTCGAGGACGATGAAGTACGCGAAGGGGGCGAGACCAGAAGTGGGCCAGGGTGGCCTCACAAAGGGCTGGCGCGGCCAGGGGTCAGGCCGCGCCACCCTGGCGTGAGGGCCCCTCCTGGCTCCTCTCGACTCCTCCTTCTGGCTTCCTGAGTCTTCTGGGAAAATATAATTTCCTGGTATTTTTCTGGAATTTTCCTGATCTTCAAAATATGGTCCCTTGATGGTCCTTTTTCTAGCAGAATCCTGACTCCGGCAGCAAATCCTCCAATGATCATCAAACATGTGAAAACAAAGGAAATAACATAAGTATCATATCTAAATATGAAATATATCAATGAATAACAGTAAATTATGATACAAAATAGTGATGCAAAATGGACGTATCAACCCCCCCAAGCTTAGACCTCGCTTGTCCCCAAGCGAAAACTAAACTCGGTAAACATGACCACAGGTTTATGGAGTGAAGTGTCGATAATCAAAATACGGACAAGAAGCATCACATTCACCGAGGCACAAATTATAATAGACAGCAACTTCCCTTTATAAGATATAGACTTGCAATAGGTAAAAGGGAATCACATGTAAAGATGCACAAGGTAAACTATAATTGGCAATGGCAAACCTTAGTTCCTGGTCAAACAATGATGAACAAGCTATTCTTTCTTTTAAACGGAGCCTTTTAACACAGAGCTAATATAGCAAAGACCATATGCTCAACAAGGTAAACTTTTGCATTCATAGAAAGCTTTCAAAGATATATTCCTTCAGACAAAAGCATTATCCAAAACAAGGAAGATAGTAAACATGATTAAACGGATCAACATATGGATGAGTGAAACATAACAACTCAAATGCTTGCTTGAGACAGAGGGAAATAGGTTGACTCAACATAAAAGTAAAAGATAGGCCCTTCGCAGAGGGAAGCAGGGATTAAACATGTGCTAGAGCTTTTCATTTGCAAAACAGAGGTAAAAAGTTATTTTGAGAGGTGGTTGCTTTTGTCAACGACTAGCAACGGAGTTCTTGATATCTTCCATACTAAACAAGTGAGAGCGGTTCCGAGATGTTTGATTAATTGGCACTTTGGTGCTCTTTTATAGCTTTGCACTCCTCCCCACCTTTTTCCTTTCTCAAACCATGGCTAACCGATTCCATCGGGTGCCGACCAACTTTCACATACCATGGAGGAGTGCTCTTTTCTTTCTTTTATTTTTGAGATTATAATGGTCTGACCAGCTCCCTTGCAGAATTAGTGACGAGCAGATGAAGCTGCCTAGTCGAGGGGTACTTAATTTAGTATGGAAGATAACAAACCCATCCACTACGTCCTCATGAGCTAAAAACAGTGGCACAAAATGAGAAGTGTTTGAAGGTTTTTGAAAGGTAGCACATGAAAATTTACTTGGAATGGCTTGAAATACCATGCATAGGAATCTATAGTGGACTCTTTGGAAGTGACTTGGCTTTTAGGAATTGGATGCACGAGAAGTATTTCCTCTCAGTACATGTTTTTGGCTAGCAAGGCTGGGTAGCAAGCATAAGAGTTGCATGAAACAAACAAACATACATATAATACGAACAATCATGCAAACTCCCTTGAAGGTACAACGATTTTGACTTTAGGAATAACAATGCTTATAAGCCAAACACGAAGGATAAACTGAAGTGATGTAACTACAAGCACTTCTTTATTCTTTTCTACTCAAACCTCAAGGTAAAGTTGCTACTGACCAAGCTAGGTTTGCCAAAACCAACTAAATTTACTCATGCTCCCAAAGTGATACCAATACCAATCAACAAGACTAGTCATATAAGAGAGATTGCAAACTAACATAAAGTGTGCGGAAAGTAAACGATAAAACTTCTCATTAATATTTTATTACCGTAACTCACACCAAGGGATACATAGATAACCAACTAAGGAGGATACTTCCAAACTGCAAACTATTCTATAAGATAACTTCTCTATTCATGATATGACTCTACTAGAAAAGTAAATGAGCAAAAGGTAATGATGTGATACCGCGGCACTCCCCCAAGCTTGGAACAAGCCAAGGGGATGCCTATACCGATGACGAATTATTCTTGTGGCGGTGGCGGTGGATAATCTTTAATAAGCTTCTCAATCAAATCTTTCAGATCATCAATCTTGTACTCGAGGTTATGAATCATCTCAGAATTGTGCTCAACACGGTTCATGAACCTGTCAGCAAGAGAATCCCAGCTCTTGGAATTATTTCCCCATCCTTCTTCACTCTTGGAGCTTTCTATCCCTGCATTGTTAGAACGATCTATATCCCAGCCAGAGGGTAATCGTGATTTGGGCACCTTTTGAAACTGACGTTCATGAATTAGAGTATGGAAAGGATTTTGGCTTGACGGAGATGTCCGTGGAGCTAAGGTGTGACGCGGCACACCCCCTCCGGTCCTTATGCGAGCACTCTTCTTGAACTTGTCATGATCTGTCACCACCCCTATGCTGGCAACCATGGTGTTTGGCCTTGAACTTTGATCTTCCTCCTCGTCTTCACTTTCAACATCTTCTTTTAGCCGGAAGTCCTTGGTGTCATCTTCCGGAGGTGTCTTCTCCTTGTCATCGCTTGAAGAGGCCATGGCTCCCCCAAACTTAAGATCAACTCCTGACAGAAACAGCTCGAAACAAAACACAACGAGAAAATGATATACAGACCTCGGGGACTCCGGGGGTTAAATAGGTGAAAATTATACATCGAAACGAAATCACAGGAGGAAACCGGGACGGAAACGAGTTTCGAGGTGTTCTCACACCTGGGTGGCGCGGCCAGGGGTGGGCCCGTGCCACCTATGTGTGAGAAGCCCACGGACTCCTTTTTCTGCCCGTTTTCGTCTCGTGATTTTTCATATTTAGTAAAAACAGCAAAAATATTAAAGAAAGAGCTTTTCGTGAAACTTCTCTGACTAGAACTGTTACCTATTCGAAAACGAACTCTGCAGGTACCTGCAATTTGTCTTGGATGAACTCTTCCAGAGAAACTGTTTCAATAACATCAACATCTTCATTATAAGAATCTCCAGAAATATAATGTTTGAGTCTGTGCCCATTCACCACTTGTGTAGAGTCATCCTTTAGTGAAGCAATCTTAATAGCACCTGAGCGGTACACTTCCACAATAACATATGGTCCTTCCCATTTAGAGAGTAATTTTCCTGCAAAAAATCTGAGACGAGACCTATACAATAGAACTTTCTCACCAACATGAAACTCTCTCTTAAGAATTCTCTTATCATGCCATTGCTTGACTTTCTCTTTGAAAAGTCTGGCATTCTCATACGCTTCGTTTCTCCACTCATCTAGAGAACTCAAATCTAATAACCTTTTCTTACCGGCTAGTTTAAAATCTCTATTAAGCTCTCGCACTACCCAAAAAGCTTTGTGTTCTAATTCTAAAGGCAAGTGACACGCTTTTCCATAAACCATCTTATAAGGAGACATACCCATGGGGTTCTTATAAGCAGTTCTATAAGCCCATAAAGCATCGTTTAACTTACTAGCCCAATTTTTCCTAGATCTATTGACAATCTTCTGCAAGATAGACTTGATCTCCCTATTAGAAAGCTCTACCTGCCCACTAGTTTGGGGATGATAAGCAGAAGCAATTCTATGATTAACATCATATTTAGCAAGAGTTTTTCTAAAACCACCGTGAATAAAATGAGAACCTCCGTCAGTCATAAGATATCTAGGCACACCAAACCTAGGAAAAATAACATCTTTAAGCATTTTTAACGAGGTCTCACCATCGGCACTCTTTGTAGGTATGGCTTCCACCCATTTAGTAACATAATCAACATCAACAAGTATATGGGTATAGCCTTTCGAAGGAGGAAAAGGACCCATAAAGTCAAATCCCCAACAATCAAATGGTTCAATAACAAGAGTGTAACTCATAGGCATTTCATTGCGTCTAGAAATATTACCAACTCTTTGACATTCATCGCAAGATAAAACATACCTTCTGGCATCTTTAAAGAGGGTTGGCCAATAAAAACCTGATTGTAGAACCTTCTGCGCGGTTCTATCTCCAGCATGATGCCCTCCATAGGCGCTGCTATGGCATTTTCTTAATATCTCTTATTGCTCATATTCCGGTACGCATCTTCTCATAATACCATCAACTCCTTCTTTATATAAGTGTGGGTCATCCCAAAAGTAATGCCTCAAATCATAGAAGAATTTTCTTCTTTGCTGAGCTGTTGGAGGCAAATACTTGGAAACAATAAAGTTAGCATAATCAGCATACCAAGGAAGGTCTCTAGAAGTTACATTTATTGCAGCCAACTGTTCATTTGGAAAACTATCATTAACAGGAATAGGATCAAAAGAAATGTTTTCCAATCTAGACAAGTTGTCAGCCACAGGATTTTCGGCACCTTTCCTATCTACGATATGCAAATCAAACTCTTATAAAAGCAACACCCATCTAATAAGCCTAGGCTTAGCATCCTTCTTAGTCATAAGGTATCTAATAGCAGCGTGATCAGTATGAATAGTAACTTTAGAATCAATAATGTAAGATCTAAACTTATCACATGCAAAAACAACAGCAAGAAACTCTTTCTCAGTGGTAGCATAATTCTTCTGAGTAGCATCAAGAGTCTTACTAGCATAATGAATAGCATTCAACTTATTATCTACGCGCTGTCCAAGAACAGCACCAACAGCAAAATCACTAGCATCACACATAATTTCAAAAGGTAAATTCCAATCAAGTGGTTGAACAATAG
The DNA here is from genome assembly GCA_007115705.1 of Dactylis glomerata. Lineage (NCBI taxonomy): Eukaryota > Viridiplantae > Streptophyta > Magnoliopsida > Poales > Poaceae > Dactylis > Dactylis glomerata. Next base: position 14,479,715 of record QXEO01000541.1, on the reverse strand, counting down.
GAGCAGTAGTTAAAGCCTTCTTAAGAGTTTCAAAAGCTTCCTTACAATCATTATCAAAGACAAATGGCACATCTTTTTGAAGAAGATTAGTAAGAGGCTTTGAAATCTTAGAGAAATCTTTAATAAACCTCCTATAGAAACCAGCATGACCAAGAATACTACGAATACCTTTAACATCTCTGGGACAGGGCATTTTCTCAATTGCCTCCACTTTCGCTCTATCAACTTCAATACCTCTTTCAGAAATTTTATGTCCAAGGACAATTCCTTCATTCACCATAAAGTGGCATTTCTCCCAATTAAGAACAAGGTTAGTTTCTTCGCACCTCTGCAAACTTTATCAAGGTTGTGCAAATAATTATCAAAAGAAGTTCCATAGACAGAGAAATCATCCATGAAAACCTCCACAATTTCTTCACAAAAGCCATGAAAAATAGCAGACATGCATCTTTGAAAAGTAGCAGGGGCATTGCATAAACCAAACGACATATGTCTATAAGCATAAGTTCCATAAGGACAAGTAAAAGTGGTTTTCTCTTGATCATCCTTCTTAACAGCAATTTGAGAAAAACCAGAAAAACCATCTAGGAAACAAAAATGAGTCTTCTTAGACAACCTTTCTAGCATTTGATCTATAAACGGTAAAGGGTAATGATCTTTCTTAGTAACTTTGTTTACCTTCCTATAATCAATGCACATCCTATACCCAACTACTACCCTTTGAGGAATAAGCTCGTTATTCTCATTAGGCACAACAGTCATACCTCCTTTCTTAGAAACACAATGGACAGGACTAACCCATCTACTATCAGCAAAAGGATAAATAATACCAGCATCAAGGAGTTTTAATACCTCATTTCTTACCACATCCTTCATCTTGGGAATTAGGCGGCGTTGATGCTCCACGACTGGCTTTGCATCTTTCTCCATATTAATGGCATGCTGACATAATTGGGAGAAATCCCTTTTAAATCATCAAGAGTTTATCCCATAGCTCCTCGATGTCTCCTCAATATCTCCAATAATCTTTCTTCTTCCTTTCCTGAAAGTTTAGAGCTAATAATAACAGGATATATTTTCTTATCATCTATATAAGCATATTTAAGATTATCAGGCAAAGGCTTTAATTCAAAAATAGGATCTTCTTTAGGTGGCAAAGTGGTACCGAGATCCTCCACAGGTAGATTATGCTTGATTAATGGTGGTTGATGAAGAAGAATATCGTCAATCTCTTCTCTTTCCTTGCTGAAAACATCACTTTCGTGATCTTCCATGAATTGCTGCAAGGCATTATTAGGAGCAAGCGCAATAGAAGCAAGCTGTTCAACTCGAAAATTTTCATTAGGCGTGTCATTTTCAAAAGAAGTCTTAGCGAACTTGGAAAAATTAAACTCATAAGACTCTCCATTAAACTTAGTAAAAAAATTCTCCTTCTTACAATCTATCACAGTGCCACAAGTGTTCAAAAATGGTCTACCAAAAATAATAGGACAAGTTTTACTAGCATCCTTACCAAGTACTAGAAAATCAGTAGGGTATTTAGTCTTACCGCAAAGAACTTCCACATCTCGAATAATACCAAGAGGCCAAACAGTCTCTCTGTTAGCAAGCTGAACAACCACATCAATATCTTCAAGTTCACAAGCGCCAATCTCGTGCATGATTTCTTTGTAAAGCTCTAAAGGAATAGCACTTGCACTAGCACCAATATCACATAAACCATAATAGCAATGATCTCCAATCCTGACAGAAATAACAGGAACACTTGTTTTCCTATGCTTTTTAGGATGTGAGAGAATGTTAGAAGCATCTTCACAAAAAAGAATATATTCATCCCCTACATCTTTAGTAACAAGATCCTTCAATATAGCTACAGGAGACTTAATAGTAATTTGCTCATCAGGTTCTGCAGCTTTCTTAGTACTTTTATTAGACACACTTACCAAAGTAGAATACTTCTTTACCTTAGCAGGGAAAGGTGTCTTCTCAAAATAAGGTTCAGGCACAATGCTATCAACAGTACAAACTTCAGTAGCTGCAGCAGGTAAATGACTAATAGAATCTTTATAAGGCGCATGATATTTGTTCCAATCTTTCTTTGGAACATCAAGATAAGAGGCAAAAGCCTTAAGACAATTAGCAAGTATTTGTGAATCAAGACCATAAGCAGTGCTAACACTATGAAAGTCATCAGTTCCCATAAAAGATTTAATGCATTCATAATCATAGTTTATACCTGACTTCCTACCTTTGTCGTTTCCCAACCTTCAGCATTCTCTTGTATACGGTCAAGAAGTTTCCACTTAGCATCTTCTTTCATATGAGTAAATGATCCAAAGCAAGAAGCATCCAAATAATCCTTATCAGGAAGAGTAAGCCGCGCATAAAAATTATCAATAACAATATTATTGGGGAGCTCATGAATGGGGCATTTGAGCATTAGTAACTTCAATCTCCCCCATGCTTGGGCAATACTCTCTCCATCATGATGCCAAAAATTATATATCCGGTTATGGTCTTTATGAATTTCACTTGGAGGATAAAACTTGGAATAAAAGAGAGGTACAATATCCTCCCATGCCATAGATGGACCATCTTGGAGTAGTCGATACCACTCTTCAGCTCTGCCTTTCAATGATAAAGAGAATAATTTCTTCTTGACCTGGCTTGGTGAAATACCTGCACATCTGAACAACTCGCATAATTCATGTATAAATAATAAGTGATCACCCGGATGTACAGTTCCATCCCCTGAATAGCAGTTATCCATAATACACCCAACAATTTTCATAGGTATTTTAAAAGGATCAATTTTAGCAGGTGGTGGCAGTGGTGGTTCATCCACATGTACTGCAGTAGCAGTAGATGTGTTTCCAAATAGGAAACCAAATGGAGAGTTCTCCATAGCAGAGTAAAAATAAAAATAAAAGACAAAATAAAAACAATACTCACAACGACGGTTACCTTTACCAATTCCACTCTTCAATAGCGCTACACTCCCCGGCAATGGCGCCAGAAAATAGTCTTGATAACCCACAAGTATAGGGGGTGTATCGTAGTACTTTTGATAAATAAGAGTGTCGAACCCAACGAGGAGCAGAAGGTGTTGATGAGTGGTTTTGATCAAGGATTCACTGTAAATACTAGCAAACAGGTTTTCAGGGGTATTTGGCAATACAAGTAAATAAAGTGCGAGTAAATAAAAGATAGTAGTAACAATTGCAGCAAGTGGCCCAATCCTTTCTTCAGCAAAGGACAAGCCGGTTGTGTACTTATAATAACCAAACATTCTCGAGGACACACGGGAGTTTCTGTCAAGAGCTTTCACTTCATAAAGCCAATAGTCTTTATTGGTTTGATAGGTGTTATGGGGGTGAACCTGTGCTAGCGCACTACCCTTACTAGGATAAATACACACTTGTGATTATACCCTCCTGCAAGCATCCGCAAATACAAGAAAGTAATTAAGATAAATCTAACCACAGCCTTAAACTCTAAGATCCTACGCTCCTTGGTGCAATGGTTTCCCAACAGAGGTTTAGGTTTCTGTCACTCCAGCAACCCCACAATTGGTAGCCAAATACACAATACATCTCACTAGGCCCATAAATGGTGAAGTATCATGTAGTCGACGTTCACATGACACCACTAGTGAAATAGCACCACAACAATATCAAACCATTAAATATTTCTCAACAATAATTCACTACTAACATCTTGACTTCTCCCATGTCCTCAAGAACTAAACGAACTACTCACAAGACATCATATGGATCATGATCAGAGGTGAAATAATGGTAAATAACAATCTGAGCATAAACCTTAATTCAACGGTTCCACTCAATAGCATCAACTACAAGAGTAATCAACACCGGGAAAGTTTCCCCTATGAATATAACAAGATCCAACTCAAGATGTTACAGCGGGATGGCGTGGTGATGGTGGAGATGAAGGTGCTGGTGATGGAGATGATGATGATGATCCCGATGAAGTCCGGTGCGATGGTGATGACGATGGCGATGATCTCCCCTCTCTGGGAAGGAATTTCCCCGGCAGATTTCTGCCTGCCGGAGAGCTTTTCTCTCTCTGGTGTTTTCCGCCCCGCAGAGGCGGCGGTGTCTAAATCTGAGCCCCCCTAGACTTAGGTTTTTGAGGACGATGAAGTACGCGAAGGGGGCGAGACCAGAAGTGAGCCAGGGTGGCCTCACACAGGGCTGGCGCGGCCAGGGGTCAGGCCGCGCCACCCTGGCGTGAGGGCCCCTCCTGGCTCCTCTCGACTCCTCCTTCTGGCTTCCTGAGTCTTCTAGGAAAATATAATTTCCTGGTATTTTTTGGAATTTTCCTGATCTTCAAAATATGGTCCCTTGATGGTCCTTTTTCCAGCAGAATCCTGAGTCCGGCAACAAATCCTCCAATGATCATCAAACATGTGAAAACAAAGGAAATAACATAAGTATCATATCTAAATATGAAATATATCAATAAATAACAGTAAATTATGATATAAAATAGTGATGCAAAATGGACGTATCAGTAATCTATTCCTCCTGCCATGGTGTAACGGTGACAGTGTGTGCATCATGGTGGTACTTGGTGTAGGCTACGATTGTGATCTCTTATGGATTATGAGAATAATTATCACTATGATAGTATTGAAGTGATCTATTTCTCATTTCATGGTGTAATGTTGACAGTGTGTGCACCGTGTTAGTACTTGGTCTAAGTTGCAATAATATTTATCTTGAGTTGTGATTTGATTTGGATATCTCTATGAGCGGTGTTTGTCAAGTACTTGATGAACTTTAAGGGGTGCTTCTGTAGCCACTACGCAATGATTAGTGTTATTCAATAGGAGAGTAATTCAGAGTAGCATGGTGAAGAGAAGTTATTTATTTGTTCAATTATGTTATATTTGTTGGGAGTGTGTCCACTAGTGAAAGTATGATCCCTAGGCCTTGTTTCCAAGCATTGCACACCGTTTACTTCCTGTTTTGTTACATGTTTGCTCGCAGCGATATTTATTTCATATCACATTTGCTACTTATAATCATCACTACCACTTGTATTTCACTATCTCTTCGCCGAACTAGTGCACCTATACATCTGACAAGTGTATTAGGTGTGTTGGGGACACAAGAGACTTTTTGTATCGTAATTGCAGGGTTGTTTGAGAGGGATAGCTTTGACCTCTTCCTCCCTGAGTTCGATAAACCTTGGGTGATCCACTTAAGGGAAACTTGCTGCTGCTCTACAAACCTCTGCACTTGGAGGCCCAACACTGTCTACAAGAACAGACGCGTGCGTAGACATCAGCTGCCTTGTCGGGTGAACACCAAAGCTAGGGGCCACGCCGGCAAGCACCAGAAACAACTATCGGTGACTAGCGCGACGCTAGTGATCAACTGAACACACCTCTCCAGCACCTCTCAGCCCTATGTCACGGGCGGTGGAACCGAGGGTTAGCATCGAGCTAAACCTAATTTTACTGATCGATCGGGAGACGATCAGTCGAAAGATCGTAGATTTCTTTGAGTGCAGCGATCGTGGCCTCATGGGACTACAGCTGGGCCTTAGCTGCACGAGCAAACGAATTAAGGAAATGGGCCGCCGGGTGCTAAAACTAGGCAACTAGTAGCAGGTTATTTGAAACATTATACGCACATACAGTAATAGGCGGCGGGGATTTGGGGGCCCCACGATTTCGTGGGCCTTGTTCCATCGATCACCTCGAACCTGGCCATCGATGGGCCTGGTTCCAATGGAATTCATCATGTCCAGTTTGTAGATGGATGTTTGCCAAACGAAGTAGTAAGGCATTCCAAGCTACAAGTCTTTGCCTAGACAAATCCCTTCTAAACGTCACAGATGGTGGAGAAGTCTCCATTACTTTGGCGATAGTATCGCCTTTGTGATGCACAACGCTATACAAGGCTGGATATTGTTCACGAAGGGTGGCATTACCAAGCCATTTGTCTTTCCAGAACATTATCTTTGAACCATCCTTAATGGAAAAAAGAACCCAGACCAAAGAAGAACTTCTTCGTTGCGATAAGTCCAGCCTAAAAATGTGAATCACCCGGTTTCCAAAGAACGTGAGATAATGCTTTTGGGCCAATGTATTTCCTCTTAAGAATAGTTTGCCAAGTCCCCTCCTTAGTAAGTAGCTTAAACAACCACTTCCCCAGTAAGGCTATATTTTTTACCTCAATGTCATGAATACCAAGACCACCCTGGTTTTTAGGAGAGCACACGACACTTCATTTAGCCAATCGGTATTTCTTTTTCTCGCTATCCCCTTGCCAAAAGAATCTAGACCAGTAATAATCTAGTTTGTGTAAGACTTATTTAGGCAAGAGAAAGAATGAAATCATATGTAGTGCCATATTAGATAGTATCGAATTAATGAGTATCAATCTTCCTCCCAGGGACAACAATTTACCTTTCCAACTACTAAGACGTTTTTGTAATCTCTCCTCGATGTTTTTTCATTCGGTAAGTGTTAGTCTCGGATAATGAATCAGAATCCCCAAATACCGCATAGGAAATTGTCCCTGCCCACAACTGAATAAATTGGCGTATGCATTGACCTCATCTTGAGCCTCGCCAAAACAAAACAATTCACTCTTATGGAAGTTAATTTTTAGACCTGATAGTTGCTCGAAAACTGAAAGTACAAGTTTCACATTCTGTGCTTTCTCAAGATCATGTTCCATAAAAAGAATCGTATCATCAGCATATTGAAGGATGGATAATCCCCCATCAACAAGATGAGAAATAACTCCTTCAATGAGACCATCATTTTTTGCACGTTCGATCATAATGGCAAGCATATCAACCACTATATTAAATAGCATTGGCGATAAGGGATCACCCTGCCTCAGACCTTTCAATCTGTGAAAGTATCTACCAACATTGTCATTGACTTTGATGACAACACTACCTCCTAACATGAAGGAATTGATCAAAGCACGCCACACATTAGAAAAACCTTTCATTCTGAGTGTTTGTTGGAGAAAAGACCACTTAACTTTATCATATACCTTTTCAAAATCTAACTTTAAAATTACCCCATTCAACTTTTTAGAGTGTAGTTAGTGAACTATTTCATGCAAGGTTACAACTCCATCTAGGATATTTCTTCCTTGCATGAACGCAATTTGAGACCGCCGAACTACATGATCAACTATCGTGTTTAGTCTTAGGGTGGCCACTTTCATAAAAATTTGAAACTAACGTTAAGAAGACAGATTGGTTTGTATTGCTGGATCCTTTCTACATCATTAACTTTAGGTAACAAAACAATCTCGCTGAAATTAAGATGAAACAATTCTAGTTGTCCAGCATGAAGACAGCTAAACAAATCTAGAAGGTCCCCTTTGATAGTGTTCCATAAAGTTTGATAAAACATTGCTGGGAAACCATCTGGACCCGGTGCTTTATTGTGTTCCATTTGGAAAATAGCCTTTCTTACTTCCTCTTTCGAATATCCTGCCGTAAGAAGATTATTTTCCTCAACATAAACTTGGGGAATATCATCCGTTTGGGTCTCATTTTATATCAAAATAAATTCATGTTATTTTGGTTGAGTCAGACCATGTTGATGTCTACGCACGCTTCTATCCTTGTAGACAATGTTGGGCCTCCAAGTGCAGAGGTTTGTAGAACAGCAGCAAGTTTCCCTTAAGTGGATCACCCAAGGTTTATCGAACTCAGGGAGGAAGAGGTCAAAGCTATCCCTCTCAAGCAACCCTGCAATTACGATACAGAAAGTCTCTTGTGTCCCCAACACACCCAATACACTTGTCAGATGTATGGGTGCACTAGTTTGGCGAAGAGATAGTGAAATACAAGTAGTAGTAATGATTATAAGTAGTAAATGTAATATGAAATAAATATCGCTGCGAGCAAATATGTAACAAAACTGAAAGGAAACGGTGTGCAATGCTTGGAAACAAGGCCTAGGGATCATACTTTCACTAGTGGACACACTCTCAACAAATATAACATAATTGAACCAATAGATACTATCATCAATATGCAACTCAAAACAATTCTCCAATGGATAACAAACACTAATCATGCGTAGGGCTACAAAGCACTCCTCAAAGTCCGTATTTTCCCAAACTAGATTGTCCCACACTATCACCATGAACGCACTAGATGGTTCCAATAAACACCAACAATTCATAGAGATATTAACTAAAAAGATACACATGATGCGCACACTAGTCACCTTCACACCATGATACAAGGTATCTCCGGAGATTACAAATATAAAGCACGGGAGTAGCATAATATCTGAATAATAGCATCTACCAATTCAACTAGATACAAAGCTCACGATCACATAAAGATCACATCATGGGAGAGAGAGGTGAACCACATAGCTACCGGTAGAGCCCTCAGTCCCAGGGGAGAACTACTCCCTCCTCATCATAGGAGATAGCAAGGTTGATGAAGATAGCAGTGAGGTCGATGGAGACGGCGGAGATGGCGATGGAGACCGATGGAGATGGCTCCGGGGGCAGTTCCCCATCCCGGCAGGGTGCCGAAACAGAGACTTTTGTCCCCTGAAATTTGTCTTCAACGCCGGAGGAGCTGCGGAACTGTTCTGGGAAAAACGCCGATTGATCTAGGGTTTTCCGTCGGGAGGCTTTTTATAGGCGAAGGGTGATACATCTCAAACGTATCCATAATTTTTGAAGCTCCATGCTTGTTTTTACACCATTTGTTTAGTGTTTCGTTACACTTTGTGGCATTTTTATGCATTTTCCAGAACTAACCTATTAACGAGATGCCACAGTGCCAGTTCCCTATTTTCTGCTGTTTTTGTGTTTCAGAAAAGTTACACAGGTAATATTCTCAGAATTGGACGAAACCAAAGCCAGTCGTCCAGATATTTCACGGAGCTTCCAGAACACCAAAGAGGAGACAGAGCCGGACCAGAGGGTGGCCACACCACTAGGGGGCGCAGCCCACCCCTGGCCTACGCCAGCCTGTGGTGTGGGCCCCCTGGTCCACTTCTGACACCGCCCCTTCGCCTATAAAGACCCTCCCGACGGGAAAACCCTAAACACCCGATCACTTTTCTAGAACACATCACGATCCATCGCCGCCGTCGACCCGAAGATCAGGAGGGTCCAGAAGCTCTTCCCGGCACCCTGCCGGAGAGGGGAATCGCCACCGGAGGTCTTCTTCATCGCCATGCTTGCCTCCGGCACAATGAGTAAGTAGTCTACCTTGGACTATGGGTCCATAGCAGTAGCTAGATGGTTGTCTTCTCCACCATGTGCTTCATGTTTAGATCTCGTGAGCTGCCTTACATGATCGAGATCACCGTTATGTAATTCTACATGTTGTGTTTGTTGTGATCCAATGAATATTGGTGTTATGATTGAGTTGATGTGCTGAATATTATCTTATGTTATCTCTATGTTGTTTATGATCTTGCATGCTCTCCGTTGTTAGTAGCTATCTTGGCCAAGTAGATGCTGGTGACTCCAAGAGGGGGTATTTATGCTCGATAGTGGGTTCATGCCTCTATTTAATCTGGGGGAGTGACAGAAACCTCTAAGATTGTAGATGTGCTGTTGCTACTAGGGAGAAAACAACATTCATATGTGATGTCTATGCACGCATCTGTTCTTGTAGACAGTATTGGGCCTCTAAGTGCAGAGGTTTGTAGAGCAGCAGCAAGTTTCCCTTAAGTGGATCACCCAAGGTTTATCGAACTCAGGGAGGAAGAGGTCAAAGCTATCCCTCTCAAACAACCCTGCAATTACGATACAGAAAGTCTCTTGTGTCCCCAACACACCCAATACACTTGTCAGATGTATAGGTGCACTAGTTCGGCGAAGAGATAGTGAAATACAAGTGGTATAGATGATTATAAGTAGTAAATGTGATATGAAATAAGTATCGCTGCGAGCAAATATGTAACAAAACAGGAAGTAAACGATGTGCAATGCTTGGAAACAAGGCCTAGGGATCATACTTTCACTAGTGGACACACTCCCAACAAATATAACATGATTGAACAAATAAACAACTTCTCTTCACTATTGTACTCTGAATTACTCTCCTATTGAATAACACTAATCATTGCGTAGTGGCTACAGAAGCACCCCTTAAAGTTCATCAAGTACTTGACAAACACCACTCATAGAGATATCCAAATCAAAGCGCAACTCAAGATAGATATTATTGCAACTTAGACCAAGTACTAACACGGTGCACAAACTGTCAACATTACACCATGAAAGGAGGAATAGATCACTTCAATACTATCATAGCGACAATTATTCTCATAATCCATAAGAGATCACAATCGTAGCCTAGACCAAGTACCACCATGATGCACGCACTATCACCGTTACACCATGGCAGGAGGAATATATTACTTTAATAACATCACTAGAGTACACATAATATCCGAATAATAACATCTACTTGTTCAACATGATACAAAGCTCACGATCACATAAAAATCACATCATGGGAGAGAGAGGTGAACCACATAGCTACCGCTAGAGCCCTCAGCCCCGCGGATGAACTACTCCCTCCTCATCATAGGAGACAGCAAGGTTGATGGAGACGGCGGTGAGGTCGATGGAGACGGCGGAGATGGCGATGGAGACCAATGGAGATGGCTCCGGGGGCACTTCCCTGTCCCGGCAGGGTGCCGGAACAGAGACTTCTGTCCCCCGAAATTTGTCTTCGACGGTGGCGGAGCTGCGGAACTGTTCTAGGAAAAACGTCGACTCCCTTAGGGTTTTCTGTCCCGAGGCTTCTTATAGGCGAAGGGGCATCGTCAGGGGGCAGCCAGGGGATCCTCACACCAGGGTGGCACGGCCAGGGCCTGGTCCGCGCCACCTATGTGTGAGGGCGGCCTCTGGCCCCCCTCCGGCTCTCTTTCGGTCTTCGGGAAGCTTCCGAGAAAAATAAGACTTCTGGCTTTTGTTTCGTCCAATTCCGAGAATATTTCCTGTGTAGCTTTTCTGAAGCACAAAAACAGCAGAAAACAGGGAACTGGCACTGTGGCATCTTGTCAATAGGTTAGTTCCGGAAATCGCATAAAAACGCCACGAAGTGTAACAAAATACAAGGCAAATGGTGCAAAAACAAGCATGGAGCATCAAAAATTATAGATACGTTTGAGATGTATCAGCATCCCCAAGCTTAACTCCTGCTCGTCCTCGAGTAGGTAAGTGATAACAAAAGAAATAATTTTTGAGGTGACATGCACCTACACAATCTTGATCATATATGTAAGCATTGTGAGCTGGGATCATAAGAACATAAAACATGGGCATGAAAGACATAATCTTGATAATAGAAACTTAGCAACCATGTTATAACATGCAAATGAACACAAACAAAAGATCATGAAAATGAAACAATGAAAGTCAAACGTGTGTTCGAATCATAAGGAAAAACATACAAGTGGTTTTTAGCTTGTCCTTAAAAGAGAGCAAAACATAAATGCATAGGACACCTTCAAGTTTAAGAGGGCGACTATATACAAATAATTTGAGAACAAGTGAAACCAACAATATGAATCAAACAATGAAAACTTTGGGACAATGCACATTATACTAAGAATGACAACTATGCTCTCTTAATGGTGCATAAAGATAGAAGGTGGTGACTCAACAAAAAAAATAAAAGAAAGGCCCTTCGCAGAGGGAAGCAGTGATTAAACATGTGCTAGAGCTTTTCATTTGTAAAAGAGAGAGATAAAAATTGGTTTTGAGAGGTGGTTGCTTTTGTCAACGACTGGCAATGGGGTTCTTACTATCTTCCATACAAAAATGAAGCAAGTTTTTGAGAGAGAGATTGGCACTTTTGTGCTCTTTTATAAAGCTTGACACTCCTCCCCACCTTTTTCCTTTCTCAAACTATGGCTAACCGATTCCATCGGGTGCCCACCAACATTCACATTCCATGGAGGAGTGCCTTTTTTTCTTTCTTTTTTTCTCTTTTTTTTCTTTTTGGAATAAGCAATATGGAAGATAGCAAATCCGACCACTACGTCCCCATGAGCTGAAAACAGTGTCACAAAACAAGAAGTGTTTTGAAGGTTTTTTTTGAAAGGTAGCACATGAAAATTTACTTGGAATGGCTTGCAAATACCATGCATAGGAATTTATAGTGGACACAATGGCAAACTTGGTTTTTAGGAGTTGGATGCACGAGTAGAGCTCATACTCAGTACAAAATGAGGGCTAGCAAAAGACTGGGAGCGACCAACTAAGAGAGCAATAACGGCCATAATCATGCAAAGCGACAAAGCGACATTAAAAAAAGCATAAGATGGCATCAAAAGTCAAAAACTAAATGATCATAGAGGCTTTTGGCAACTTTGTATGAGTCTAACATGTGTGAGCATGCGCCAAGTCAACCTAAATAAAGCATCAAGGAGAAAACCAAAATAATGCTTCCAAACAATAAAAACAACGCATGATTTTTTCAAAGGCTCATTAAGCAATCTCAGTTATTTGAGACAAGTCACGCTACAGCAAAACCACTAAGCATACTATCAAAAAGACATCAAGCACGACATGCAAAAGCCTAAGCCGCAGTCTACACAAGCTCCTTCTTGTACCACTTTTTTGCATAAAGCTTTTTCTCTTTTCCAACACCATTCGAACTTTTTATAAACACCTCTTTTGATAAAAACCAATAAAGACTAGAGGCAAAAATACACCTTGATGAAAAGATAAAACAAGATCTGAACAAAAATCAAGGCGAAAAATGCAAGCTAAACCCAGTAGCAGAAGAAGAGAACACTCGTTGAAACGATAGGAGTGAAAACTAGAGTGTTCTTGGCAAATGAAAAGCGAGTTCATCTCCTCCAAAAGAAACATGATGTGATCTAACCATTTATTGCAGCAAACAAAACAAAAGAAACCTGAAAGCAAAAACAACTGACGCTCCAAGAAAAAACACATAGTGCATGAAGCAATAAAAATATAGTGTCTTGAAAGGTGACCTGATTTTTGCCGATGAAGAAGGGGGTCCTCGGGGGCATCCCCAAGCTTTGACGCTTGTACCTCTTGGATATTTCTTGGGGGTTGCATGGGCATCCCCAAGCTTGAGCTTTTGTCCATTCTTCATCTCATCTCATCATTCTCCAATCCCTACACTTGAAAACTTCCTTCAAACAAAACTAAACACAATTCTATTAGCAACATTAGTGTAGCATAACATATAATCAACCTCTTTTTGCTTCAGATTTCAACCTAAAACCACCACATATATAGAATATACTACTGTAGCAACTTCCCCAAAAGTTTCGTGATCAAAAGAACTCAACAGAAAGCGATAAAGCAGCAAACACAAATATTGGCAGAAATCTGTCAAAACTGAATAGCTGACAAAGGTCGAATTTTTGAGGGGTTTTCTGTTGCTCAAATCAAAAAGTGTTCAACTAACGAAAGTTTGGATATAACCTGGGGCATATGCAAAAGAAATCGCAGGTCCAAAAGATATACAGAGAATTTATACAAATTTTTACGGTGCAGCACCAAAAACTATTTCAGGACAGCAACATCCCCAAATCTTACCTCACTCAAATTAGAGGCTTCTCTTGGCACAAAAATGAAATAAAAAGGATAAGGAGCGGTTATTACAGTAGTAATAACTTCCAAGACTCAAATAAAAGAAAAAGTACTGAAAAATAAACAATGGGTTATCTTCCAAGAGTGCTTTTCTTTAACGCCTTTGAGCTAAGCGCAGTAATTTGCAAAGATGCTCATGTGGGCGCCATATAAGAGCTTGAGGCAAAGGCGCTATATAAAAACTTAAAGCAAAAGAGAGCATCAAAAAGCAAGTATGGAACACATTTAAATCTAAACCACTTCCTATGAAAAATAGTCTTGTAGAGAGACAAGTCATAAAAGCGCAAAGCAAAAAGCATAGGAAGGCAAAACAAGTACAACTTCAAGAATTGCAACAAAAAGAGGGGAAACTCAATATTGTTGAGATTCATCAAACCATGTTTCCCTCTCTCATAATAACTTTCAGTAGCATCATGAATAGAACTAACAATATAACTATCACATAAATCATCCCTATCATGAGCCACATGCATAAAAGGATTAATACTCCCCACATGAACAATAGTAGTAGGAGCAGATTCAGCAGAATAATTATTCTCATCACCATAATCATCAAAAATAGGAGGCATATTGTAATCATAACTAATTTTCTCCTCAAAAGTAGGTGAACTGAAAATATTATACTCATCATCATAAACTAGAGGCTTAGTATCATCAAGAGATAGAGAACTACTATGTCGCAAAGCATATTCATCAAACATATCATCATAAGAAGGAACATGGATAACACTAATGGTACAACAATTATTAACCTTAGAATTGGTACCAAAAAGATTTTCAATATCAAAAGTAGAGTGCTTTTCCCAATCATGATCACTAACATAAGTAATAGGCATAGGAACATCATCCCAATCAGAATTATCATAATCTATAGCAGGATCATAACGCTTAGGGGAAGATACCGTGTCCTCTCGCCTCTTACTCCTCTTCTTCTTCTTCTTCTTCTTCTTATTTATACTCTTCTTACTCTCTCCTTTAGGAGGGAGAGACTTGAAGGGCATCTTCTCCACATATTATCTAGGAGGGAAAGGCATCTTCTCCACATAATCTGGTTTGCTGACAGGAACAACAGAAGAAAATTTGGAGGATTCCTCCTCTCTATTAATAAGATTGAAACATCTATTAGTCCTGTCATAGCTTGGAAAAACATCATGTTTTATAAGATCTTGTAAGTAAGTATTTGCGAGGCAATCTTTAGCACAATAGAGACGACAACCATGAAGGGTGCTATTAATATCAACATCATTCATGTCTACCAAAGCAATCTTTCTAGATATCTCTTCACAATTCAAAAACAAAGTAAGCTCATCATGCTAATTGAGAGTAATCTTATCATCACAATACAAATTTGCGGTACTCGTTCGATTAATTGGGCATTGAAAATTAAAGTGACCCTTTTCACTGCAAAATTCACAAAGAAAAGGATAAAGCTCACAAACCCTTTCACCAAGCACATCTAGATCCTTGAGCCACATACTGGTTTCTTCATTTGCGTGGGTGATGCAATAATCTTCCTTGTTGTAACTCTGTTCACAAGGTCTATGTACTCCACAAAAATTAACATGCTTATAAGAAATAGGACTTTTAGAAGTTTGAGCATGTTTATTGCAATCATCAATAACAATATCACTTTCTATGCAAGTGTCCTTAAAAGGTTCATGATACACGTCCCCATTTCCTTTAGGAACATTCATATGGGAAGCAAAGGCTTTAAAGCAATCAACCATAATTTGAGGATCAAGACCATATTTAGCACTAAGCTCTTGAAAATTAGCAGTTTCAGCGAAAAACTTAATGCAATCAAACTCGTAATTCATACCTGATCCTTTACCTTTGTCACTATCCCAACCTTCAATATTGTTTTGAATTTTCTCAAGAGACCCCACTTGGTGTCAACATCCTTGCTTGTGAAAGACCCATCAAAGCATGCATCTAGATAATCCTTGTAATTTCCTGAAAGCCTTGCATAAAAATTATTAATAACAATATTACGGGGAAGATCATGAATAGGACATTTGTGCATTAGTAACTTCAATCTTCCCCACGCTTGGGCAATGCTTTCTCCCTCATGAGGCCAAAAGTTATATATCCGATTATGATCTTTATGAATTTCACTTGGAGGATAAAACTTGGAATAAAAGAGAGACACAATTTCCTCCCATGCAATAGATGGACCATCTTCAAGCAGCCGATACCATTCCTCAGCTCTGCCTTTCAGTGATAAAGAGAATAGCTTCTTCTTAACTTGGTTCATTGGAATACCTGCACACTGGAACAACTCGCATAATTCATGTATAAAGAGCAAATGATCACCAGGATGGACAGTTCCATCTCCTAAATAGTAGCTATTCTTAACACATTCAACAATCTTCATAGGTATTTTAAAAGGATGAGGAGCACAAGCATCACTAGAAATATCACATATGGGAAATAAAATATTATCAGAACAAACCTTCTCCACTAAAGCTGGGGGACTAAAAATATCATGCTTAACAAAAACAGCTTCCCCAAGCTTAGACTTTTCTATAGCATTAGCAACAACGGTGTTCAAAGCATTCATACTAACAACACTATTAGCATGCAAATTAAGCTCCAAAGGTTTTTCAATTTTCTCTTCAAACACTTCATATCTAAACTCAGGAAAAAGACTACAGAACTCTTTGTTTTCCATTAAGCCTAACTAGTGAAAATAAAAACAAGAAACAAAAAGATGTAATTGCAGAATCTAAAGGAAATAACTTCGAGCACTCACACAGGAGGATGCGAGTACCTTTTACCTTACCTCCCCGGCAACGGCGCCAGAAAAGAGCTTGATGTCTACGCACACGTCTGTTTTTGTAGACAGTGTTGGGCCTCCAAGTGCAGATGTTTGTAGAGCAGCAACAAGTTTCCCTTAAGTGGATCACCCAAGGTTTATCGAACTCAGGGAGGAAGAGGTCAAAGCTATCCCTCTCAAACAACCCTGCAATTACGATACAGAAAGTCTCTTGTGTCCCCAACACACCCAATACACTTGTCAGATGTATAGGTGCACAAGTTCGGCGAAGAGATAGTGAAATACAAGTGGTATAGATGATTATAAGTAGTAAATGTGATATGAAATAAGTATCGCTGCGAGCAAACATGTAACAAAATAGGAAGTAAACGATGTGCAATGCTTGGAAACAAGGCCTAGGGATCATACTTTCACTAGTGGACACACTCCCAACAAATATAACATGATTGAACAAATAAACAACTTCTCTTCACTATTGTACTCTGAATTACTCTCCTATTGAATAACACTAATCATTGTGTAGTGGCTACAGAAGCACCCCTTAAAGTTCATCAAGTACTTGACAAACACCACTCATAGAGATATCCAAATCAAAGCGCAACTCAAGATAGATATTATTGCAACTTAGACCAAGTACTAACACGGTGCACACACTGTCAACATTACACCATGAAAGGAGGAATAGATCACTTCAATACTATCATAGCAACAATTATTCTCATAATCCATAAGAGATCACAATCGTAGCCTAGACCAAGTACCACCATGATGCACGCACTGTCACCGTTACACCATGGCAGGAGGAATAGATTACTTTAATAACATCACTAGAGTACACATAATATCTGAATAATAACATCTACTTGTTCAACATGATACAAAGCTCATGATCACATAAAGATCACATCATGGGAGAGAGAGGTGAACCACATAGCTACCGGTAGAGCCCTCAGCCCCGGGGATGAACTATTCGCTCCTCATCATAGGAGACAGCAAGGTTGATGGAGACGGCGGTGAGGTCGATGGAGACGGCGGAGACGGCGATGGAGACCGATGGAGATGGCTCCGGGGGCACTTCCCCGTCCCGGCAGGGTGCCGGAACAGAGACTTTTGTCCCCCAAAATTTGTCTTCGACGGCGGTGGAGCTGCGGAACTGTTCTGGGAAAAACGTCGACTCCCTTAGGGTTTTCCGTCCCGAGGCTTCTTATAGGCAAAGGGGCGTCATCAGGGGGCAGCCAGGGGCTCCTCACACCAGGGTGGTGCGGCCAGGGCCTGGTCCGCGCCACCTATGTGTGAGGGCGGCCTCTGGCCCCCTTCTGGCTCTCTTTCGGTCTTCGGGAAGCTTCCGGGAAAAATAAGACTTCTGGCTTTTGTTTCGTCCAATTCCGAGAATATTTCCTATGTAGCTTTTCTGAAACACAAAAACAGCAGAAAACAGGGAACTGACACTGTGGCATCTTGTCAATAGGTTAGTTCCGGAAATCGCATAAAAATGCCATGAAGTGTAACAAAACACAAGGCAAATGGTGCAAAAACAAGCATGGAGCATCAAAAATTATAGATACATTTGAGACGTATCAATATGCTCGAGGGCATATGCTTTGTTTACATTACACACTTTGCTTAATGCAATTATCTGTTGTTCGCAACTTAATACTTGTGGAGTTCTCGGATTGATTCGCCACAAGTGGATTATTAGTCATAGATGCAGTTGGATGGCGGTCTATGTATCTTGTTGTAATGCCCAGAGTAAATCTCATAGTGATCCTCTCAACATGCACGTTGTCTTTATTCTATCAATTGCCCAACTTTAATTTGTTTACCCAGCATATGTTATTTTATCTTATGGAGAGACACCACTAGTGAACTGTGGACCCCGGTCCTATTTCCTTTATATTGCTATCACCTGTTTACTTTACTCGCACTGTTTACTTTACTCGCATATTACTATCACTTTCCACTCGATACGCTCATACCCTTTGTTTCAAGCAAACCGGTGAGATTGACAACCTCATCGTAAGTTGGGAACAAAGTATTTGGTTGTGTTGTGTGCAGGTTCCATGTTGCTACTGGTTGAAGATGCGCTAACAAGTTATCATTAACGGCGCCCTTGTTAGAGCATCATGCAGCTAGTGGGCATCACCTTCAGTTGTAATTCATCCTCCTCCTGGACGATTAAACTTTGGTTTCATAACTGAGGGAAAACTTGCTGCTATCTTCATCAAAACCTTATCTTGGGGTTTTCTAACTGGCCGGTCATTTACTACACATTCCCACGTCAACTTGGCTCCAGAAGTTTCTGTCGCCGTTGCCGTGTATTAAAGAAGAAGCTTTCACACCATCATCACCGCGCCATGAAAGGGGCGTCATCAGGAGGCGACCAAGGGGGTCTCACCATAGGGGGGCGCGGCCAGGGGTTGGGCCGCGCCCCCTCATGGTGAGGCTGGCCCCTGGCCCCCCTCTGGCTCTCTTTCGGTCCTCGTCCTTTGTCCGGCAAAAATAAGAGTTTAGGAACTTGTTTCATCCAATTCCGAGAATATTTCCTGTGTAGCTTTTCTGAAACACAAAAACAGCAGAAAACAGGGAATTGGTACTGTGGCATCTTGTTAGTAGGTTAGTTCCGGAAATCGCATAAAAGTGCCACGAAGTGTAATGAAACACAAGGCAAATGGTATAAAAACAAGCATGGAGCATCAAAAATTATAGATACGTTTGAGACGTATCAGCATCCCCAAGCTTAACTCCTGCTCGTTCTCGAGTAGGTAAGTGATAACAAAAGAATAATTTTTGAGGTGACATGCACCATCACAATCTTGAACATCAAAGTAAGCATTGAGTACTGGGATCAAATAAATTCAAACATGGGCATGAAAGACATAATCTTGATAAAAGAAACTTAGCAACCATGTTATAACATGAAAAAGAACACAAATGAAAGATCATGAAAATGAAACAATGAAAGTCAAACGTGTGTTCAAATTATATGGAAAAACATAGCAAATGGTTTTCAGCTTGTCCTTCATGGAAGAGCAAAACATAAATGCATAGGACACCTTCAAGTTTAAGAGGGCGACTAGATACAAATAATTTAAGAACAAGTGAAACCAAAATCATGAGTCAATCAATGATAAACTTTGGGACTATGCACATTAAACTCAGAATGGCAACTATGCTCTCTTAGACGGTGCATAAATGTAGAAGGTGGAGACTCAACATGAAAATAAAAGAAAGGCCCTTCGCAGAGGGAAGCAGTGATTGCGAGTTTTATAAACCTTCAAAAATTATGGTACTTACTAGCTTTGAGCTCTCATTGCCCCCATCATAGGCATCTTGAATGGTTAAAGTTAATGCGAATACACTTATGATGCATATGCTTGACAAATTATAAGTTGAAAACCTCGTGTCCCGTGAAGTACGAATACCCAAATCTCATGCTACTCGACTTAGAGTCCCAAGCAAGCTCTTGTCATTGTAAGTATACACGTATCATTGAGAAACGCCAATGGGGTACCTCCGTGCCCGATGACATGGAACAAGCCCACATCAAAATGACAGGACAAACAGACAATGAACACCTCGGCATCTCTTTTATTTACCATTGGTATAGCTTTTTATTTTGAGATGCGTAGTCGAATGTTCACTATGGGCATGCTGTAAATTTCCACCATGAATTATGCATGGCTTAGATTGGCGGCCTAGGCGTTTCTCTAACACATATACAAACTCCATGATCCCGCAAGATTCCCAACTTATTTCACATCGCGAGTATCCATAAAGAAAAGATCACAATATCAACTCAAATAAGAAGTGCAATGTTGAAAGCTTGCCCCATGACAGCATGGCTGGGCTAATTTCCAACTTATAACTTGCAAGCATAACAACTCGACATAAGAGATCCACAATGTCAATTTTTTAAGAATGAGAAAAGTAAAGTGTGCCATCAGGTTCGTGAGAGCTTTACTGACCAATTTTCGCATAACACCAAAAGAGTTTAATTTGAAGGATAGATAAAAGCAAGTCAAATGTACTTTGGAATAGCAAATTGCTAATAGGTATGTATGGTGAACACATTGGAACAACTTGGTTTTTGGGAGTTGGATGCACGAGTAGAGATCATACTCAATACAAAATGAGGGCTAGCAAAAGACTAGGAGCGACCAACTAAGAGAGCAATAACGGCCATAATCATGCATAGCGACAAAACATCATTAAGAGAAGCATAAGATGGCATCAAAAGTCAAAAAGTAAATGATCATAGAGGCTTATGGTGACTTTGTATGAGTCAAACATGTGTAAGCATGCGCCAAGTCAACCCAAATAAAGCATCAAGGAGAAAACCAAATTAATGCTTCCAAATAATAAAAACAATGCATGATTTTTTCAAAGGCTCATTAAGCAATCTCAGTTATTTGAGACAAGTCATGCTACAGCAAAACCACTAAGCATACTATCAAAACAATATCAAGCATGACATGCAAAAGTCTAAGCCGCAGTCTAAACAAGCTCCTTTTTGTACCACTTTTTTGCATAAAAACTTTTTATCTTTTCCAACACCATTCGAACCTTTTTGAAACAACTCTTTTGATGAAAACCAACATGGACCAGTGGTCAAAATACACCTTGATACAAAGATATAAGAAGATCTGAACAAAAATCAAGGCGAAAAACAAAAGCTAAATGCAGTAGCAGAAAAAGAGAACACTCGTTGAACGATAAGAGTGAAAACTAGAGTGTTCTTGGCAATGGAAAATGGAGTAAGTCTCTCTCCAAAACAACATGATGTGATCAAACTATTTATTGCAGCAAAAGAAAACTGAAGGCAAAAACAACTGACGCTCCAAGAAAAATGCATAGTGCATGAAGCAATAAAAATATAGTGTGTTGAAAGGTGACCTAATTTTTGCCGATGAAGAAGGGGTGCCTCGGGGGCATCTCCAAGCTTTGACGCTTGTACTTCTTGGATATTTCTTGGGGTGACATGGGCATCCCCAAGCTTGAGCTTTTGTCCATTCTTCATCTCATCTCATCATTCTCCAATCCCTACACTTGAAAACTTCCTTCATACAAAACTTAACACAATTCTATTAGCAATGTTAGCATAAGCATGATAGTAAATCAACCCTTTTGGTTCAGGTTCCAACTCAAGCCCACCACATATTAAAGCATATACTACTGTAGCAACTTCCTCCAAAAGTTCCTGGGTCAAAAGAACTCAAAAAGAAAGCGATCGAGAGGCAAACATAAATAGTGGCAGAAATGTGTCAAAACAGAACAGCTGACAAAGATCGATTTTTTAGAGGGTTTTATTTTGCTCAAATCAAAAAGTGCAAAACTAATGAAAGTTTGGATATAACCTGGGGCATATGCACAAGAAATCACAGGTCAAAAAGATATTCTGAGAATTTTCACGAATTGTTACGGTGCAGCACCGAAATCTGTTTTAGGACAGCAACATCCCCAAATCTTACCTCACTCAAATTAGAGGTTTCTCTTGGCACAACAATGAAATAAAAAGGATAATGAGTGGTCATTACAGTATCAATAACTTCCAAGACTCAAATAAAAGAAAAAGAACTTAAAGTAAAACAATGGGTTATCTCCCAAGAGTGCTTTTCTTTAACGCCTTTGTGCTAGGCGCAGCAATTTCAGAAAATGCGCACATAGGCGCCCGAAAAGAACTTAAGGCAAAGGTGCCATAAAGGAACTTGAAGCAAGAGAGAGCATTAAAAAGCAAATATGAAACACATTTAAACCTAAACCAGTTCCTATGCATAGGAATCTTGTAAGAAAATAAATCAATGAGGCACATAGTAGCAAACATGGATAGATAAAACAAGTGCAACTTCAAGATTTGCAACATAGAGAGGGGAAACTCAATATTGTTGAGATCCATCAAACCATGTTTCCCTCTCCCATAGTAACTTTCAGTAGCGTCATGAATAGAATTAACAATATAACTATCACATAAAACATCCCTATCATGAGCCACATGCATAAAAGAATTAATACTCCCCACATGAACAATCATAGTAGGAGCAAATTCAACAGAATAATTATTCTCATCACCATAATCATTAAAAATAGGAGGCATATTGTAATCATAACTAATTTTCTCCTCAAAATTAGGTGAACTGAAAATATTATACTCATCATCATAGCCATCATAAACTAGAGGTTTAGTATCATCATAAGCGAGAGAACAACTATTTTGCAAAGCATATTCATCAAACATATCATCATAAGAAGGAACATGGATAGTACTAATGGTACATCAATTATTAACCTTATAATTTTCAGAACTGGTACCAAAAAGATTTTCAATGTCAAAAGTATAATGCTTTTCCCAATCATGATCACTAATATAGGTAACAGGCATGGGGACATCATCAAAATTAGAATTATCATAATCTATACTAGGGGCAACATGCTTAGGGGAAGATACCATTTTCTCTCTCCTTTTACTCCTCCTCCTCCTCTTCTTCTTACTCTTCTTACTCTCTCCTTTAGGAGGGAGAGACTTGAAAGGCATCTTCTCCACATAATCTGGTTTACTGACAGAAGCAATAGAAGAAACTTTGGAGGATTTCTCCTCTCTATTAATAAGATGGAAACAAAAATCATCCCTGTGAAATTTGGGTAAAGCATCTTCTTTTATAACATTTTGTATGTAAATATTTGTGACACAATCTTTAACACAATAGAGACGACAACCATGAAGGGTGCTATTAATATTAAGAGCACTCATATCTACCAAAGAAGTTTTTCTAGATAACTCTTCATACCCCAAAAACAAAGTAAGCTCATCATGCTGATTGAGAGTAATCTTGTCATCACAATATAAACTTGCGGTACTCATTCGATTACTATTAGGGCCTGAGCATTGAAAATTAAAATAACCCTTGTCACCGCAAAGTTCACAAATAAAAGGATAAAACTCCCAAACCTTTTCACCAAGCTCATCTAGAGCCTTGAGCCACATTCGGGTTTCTTCATTCCTGTGGTGGATACAATAATCTTCTTTGTCGTAACTTTGTTCACAAGGTCTATGTACACAAAAATTAACATGCTTATAAGAAATAGGACTTTCAGAAATTTGAGCATGTTTATTGCAATCATCAATAACAATATCACTTTCTATGCAAGTGTCTTTAAAAGGTTCATGACACATGTCCCCATTTCCCTTAGGAACATTAATATGGGAAGCAAAGGCTCTAAAGCAATTAACCATAATTTGGGGATCAAGACCATATTTAGCACTAAGCTCTTGAAAATCAGTAGTTTCAGCCAAAGACTTAATGCAATCATACTCATAATTTATACCTGATCCTTTACCTTTATTGCTATCCCAATCTTTAATATTGTTTTGAATTGTTTCAAGCAGATCCCACTTGACGTTAACATCCTTGCTTGTGAAAGACCCATCAAAGCATGCATCTAGATAGTCTTTGTAATATCCTAAAAGCCTTGCATAAAAATTATTAATAACAATATTACAAGGGAAGATCATGAATAGGACATTTGAGCATTAGTGACTTCAATCTTCCCCACGCTTGGGCAATGCTTTCTCCCTCATGCGGATGAAAATTATAAATATAATTCCTATCTTTATAAACCTCATTAGAAGGATAGAATTTAAAATAAAAGAGAGGTACAATTTCCTCCCAATCAATAGGTCGGCCATCCTTTAGCGTCTTATACGAATCCGCAGCTCTGCCCTTCAATGATAAAGATAATAGCTTCTTCTTAACTCGGTTCATTGAAATACCTGCACACTTGAACAACTCGCATAATTCATGTATAAAAAGCAAATGATCACCAGGATGGACAGTTCCATCTTCTAAATAGCAGTTATTCATAGCACGTTCAACAATTTTCATAGGTATTTTAAAAGGATGAGGAGCACAAGCATCATTAGAAACATCACATATGGGAGATAAAATATCATCAGAGCGAACTTTCTCCACTAAAGCTAGGGAACTAAAAATATCATGCTTAACAAAACCAGCTTTCCCAAGCTTAGACTTTTCTATAGCATTAGCAATAACGGTGTTCAAAGCATTTATACTAACAACACTATTAGCATGCAAATTAAGCTCCAAAGGTTTTTCAATTTTCTCTTCAAATCTAAACTCAGGAAAAAGACTAAAGAACTCTTTACTTTCCATTAAGCCTAACTAGTGAAAATAAAAACAAGAAACAAAAACATATAATTGCAGAATCTAAAGGAAATAACTTCGAGCACTCACACAGGAGGATGCGAGTACCTTTTACCTTACCTCTCCGGCAACGGCGCCAGAAAAGAGCTTGATGTCTACGCACGCTTCTATCCTCATAGACAGTGTTGGGCCTCCAAGTGCAGAGGTTTGTAGAACAGCAGCAAGTTTCCCTTAAGTGGATCACCCAAGGTTTATCAAACTCAGAAAGGAAGAGGTCAAAGCTTTCCCTCTCAAGCAACCCTGCAATTATGATACAGAAAGTCTCTTGTGTCCCCAACACACTCAATACACTTGTCAGATGTATAGGTGCACTAGTTTGGCGAAGAGATAGTGAAATACAAGTAGTAGTGATGATTATAAGTAGTAAATGTAATATGAAATAAATATCGCTGCGAGCAAACATGTAACAAAACTGAAAGGAAACGGTGTGCAATGCTTGGAAACAAGGCCTAGGGATCATACTTTCACTAGTGGACACACTCTCAACAAATATAACATAATTGAACCAATAGATACTATCATCAATATGCAACTCAAAACAATTCTCCAATGGATAACAAACACTAATCAGGCGTAGGGCTACGAAGCACTCCTCAAAGTCCGTATTTCCCCAAACTAGATTGTCCCACACTATCACCGTGAACGCACTAGATGGTTCCAACAAACACCAACTATTCCTAGAGACATTAACCAAAAAGATACACATAATGCGCACACTAGTCACCTTCACACCATGATACAAGGTATCTCCGGAGATTACAAATATAAAGCACGGGAGTAGCATAATATCTGAATAATAGCATCTACCAATTCAACTAGATACAAAGCTCACGATCACATAAAGATAACATCATGGGAGAGAGAGGTGAACCACATAGCTACCGGTAGAGTCCTCAGCCCCGGGGGAGAACTACTCCCTCCTCATCATAGGAGACAGCAAGGTTGATGGAGATGGCGGTGAGGTTGATGGAGACGGCGGAGACGGCGATGGAGACCGATGGAGATGGCTCCGGAGGCACTTCCCCATCTCGGCAGGGTGCCAAAACAGAGATTTCTATCCCCCGAAATTTGTCTTCGATGGCGACGGAGCTGCGGAACTGTTCTGGGAAAAACGCCGATTGATCTAGGGTTTTCCGTCGGGAGGCTTTTTATAGGCAAAGGGGCGTCGTCAGGAGGCGACCAGGGGGGTCTCACCACAGGGGGGCGCGGCCAGGGGCTGGGTCGCACCCCCTCATGGTGAGGCTGGCCCCTGGCCCCCTCCGGCTCTCTTTCGGTCCTCGTCCTTTGTCCGGGAAAAATAGGAGTTTGGGAACTTGTTTCGTCCAATTCCGAGAATATTTCCTGTGTAGCTTTTCTGAAACACAAAAATGGCAAAAAATAGGGAACTAGCACTGTGGCATCTTGTTAGTATGTTAGTTCCGGAAATCGCATAAAAACGCCACAAAGTGTAATGAAACACAAGACAAATGGTGTAAAAATAAGCATGGAGCATAAAAAATTATAGATACGTTTGAGGCGTATCACATGTCAGCTTGATTCGAGTGGAGGCCACCATGTGTACATATGTACAAGGAAATACAAGTGTATATTGCCTTGTATATTTGTCTTTAAGTGGTCATAATGGCGTCTATGTAATATAGAGAAAATTACAGTGGCATTTTTACAAAGTTGAACATTGTAGTGATGTTTCTCAAATAGCCAAAAGTTGTAGTGGCATCTATCCAATTAACCCTTGTATTTTACTAGCTCAATCATAAACTAAACTGTTATGGTCAGAAGACAAGTCTGACAACTCTTTGTGAACACAGTCCCTTTTTTACCATCAAATACCATAGATATTTATCATAGCAAATAGTACATGGTAAAGAAACTAGAAAATCATCGAGGTCTTCAAAATCGTTCTTCTTCCATGATGCAATCTTGTACTTTTCCGAAGTCAGACGCATAAATAAATACATGAGTACCAAACCATAAACCTGTAAATACCAACAAGAGTTTTCCCGTAATTTTAATTTTAGCCGCAGTGCCATGGCTACGTGCACGCGTGCGACCATTAGAGTTGTCATCCAACATCGACAAGAGAACCACCACCAGTATCCTAGGAAAGATGAACCGAATAGCCTAGTCGATGTTGCTAGCGAGCCGAGAGTACGAATCACCATTGGCAAGGATGTAGCAGCCGGGATAGATATTGCAAGGAAAAGCCTCCTCACGACAACCAACAAAAATCATCCAAGATCGATCCAGCAAAGCAAGATCTAAAAGACCATACCTAAAGAAATTGGATCTTCCAACACCACCACTGACATCGAGAAGGAACTCATGTCGTCGAATGAAGGGCAGAAGAACACTTATTGAAGAAGTTGTCTCCTCCATCGACACAGAGGTCAAGAAGAAGACAATCAAACTGACACTAAACTGCTATGAAACTACTTTTTATTGGAAAACTCTAGCCATAGAGCAGGTTTCTCGCTCCTTCCGATGCTGGCAAGGCCGGCCGGAGGAGGCGGAGTTCCGATTGCTAGGGTTTCTTGAGAGACGATGAATCCTTTGTGAACACATCCTAATAGCCACGAACTACCGGTGCATCTCGGTGTTTGGGAAGAGAACATCCCTCATTAGCAATGAGATGTGATCTTATCCCGCCACCATGTGAACATGGTATATAGGAGAAATATTAGGCCCAAACCGAGAAGTGTTGCACCCCCTTGAAATGAGTGTATGTACATCACACCTCTTATGGTGGTTGCCAAAGCTCCGAGTCAACCTAAAATAGGCCACAGACTTAGATCTACCAAATGATAAGAATGCCTCTGAGATTCCATCATAAACCACTTTGCACCGATTGTATGTAAACCCCTGATACGTCTCAAACGTATCTATAATTTTTAATGCTACATGCTTGTTTTTACACCATTTGCCTTCTGTTTCGTTACACTTCGTGGCGCTTTTATGCGATTTCCGGAACTAACCTATTGACAAGATGCCACAGTGCCAGTTCCCTATTTTCTGCTATTTTTGTGTTTTAGAAAAGCTACACAGGAAATATTCTCGGAATTGGACGAAACAAGTTCGAGAACCCCTATTTTTCCCGGACGAAGGACGAAGACTGAACGAGAGCCGGAGGGGGGCCAGAGGCTGGCCACACCACAGGAGGGCACGGCCTAGCCCCTGGCCGCGCCCACCCTTGGTGAGCCCACCAGGTCCACCTCCTGACGACGCCCCTTTGCCTACAAAGAGCCTCCCAACGGAAAACCCTAAAATAATCAGCGTTTTTCCCAGAAGAGTCCCGCAGCTCCGCCGCCACCACCGATGAATTTCGGGGATAGAAGTCTCTATTTCGGCACCCTGCCGGGATGGGGAAGTGCCCCCCAGAGCCATCTCCATCGGTCTCCATCGCCGTCTCCGCCGTCTCCATCGACCTCACCACCATCTCCACCGCTGTTGCTGCCTCCGATGATGAGGAGGGAGTAGTTCTCCCCCGGGGCTGAGGGCTCTACCGGTAGCTATGTGGTTCACCTCTCTCTCCCATGATGTGATCTTTATGTGATCGTGAGCCTTGTATCTAGTTCAATTGGTAGATGCTATTATTAAGATATTATGCTACTCCCGTGCTTTATATTTGTAATCTCTGGAGATACCTTGTATCATGATGTGAAGGTGACAGTGTGCGTATTATGTGTGTCTCTTTTGGTTAACGTCTCTATGAATTGTTGGTGTTTGTTGGAACCATCTAGTGCGTTCACGGTGACAGTGTGGGACAATCTAGTTTGGGGAAATATGGACTTTGAGGAGTGCTTCGTAGCCCTACGCATGATTAGTGTTTGTTATCCATTGGAGAATTGTTTTGAGTTGCATATTGATGTTAGTATCTATTGGTTCAATTATGTTATATTTGTTGAGAGTGTGTCCACTAGTGAAAGTATGATCCCTAGGCCTTGTTTCCAAGCATTGCACACTGTTTCCTTTCAGTTTTGTTACATGTTTGCTACTTATAATCATCTCTACTACTTGTATTTCACTATCTCTTCGCCGAACTAGTGCACCTATACATCTGACAAGTGTATTGGGTGTGTTGGGGAAACAAGAGACTTTCTGTATCATAATTGCAGGGTTGCTTGAGAGGGATAGCTTTGACCTCCTCCTCCCTGAGTTCGATAAACCTTGGGTGATCCACTTAAGGGAAACTTGCTGCTGTTCTACAAACCTCTGCACTTGGAGGCCCAATACTGTCTACAAGGATAGAAGCGTGCATAGACATCAGCTCTTTTCTGGCGCCGTTGCCGGGGAGGTAAGATAAAAGGTACTCGCATCCTCCTGTGTGAGTGCTCGAAGTTATTTCCTTTAGATTCTGCAATTATATCTTTTTGTTTCTTGTTTTTATTTTTACTAGTTAGGCTTAATGGAAAACAAAGAGTTCTTTAGTATTTTTCCTATGTTCGGATATGAAGTGTTTGAAGAGAAAATTGAAAACCCTTTGGAGCTTAATTTGCATACTAATAGTGTTGTTAGTATGAATCCTTTGAACACCATTATTGCTAATGCTATAGGAAAGTCTAAGCTTGGGGAAGCTAGTTTTGTTAAGCATGATATTTTTAGTTCCCCAGCTTTAGTGGAGAAAATTTGCTCTGATGATATTTTATCTCCCATATGTGATGATTCTAATGATGCTTGTACTCCTCATCCTTTTAAAATACCTATGAAAATTGTCGAACGTGCTATGAATAACTGCTATTTTGGAGATGGAACTGTCCATCCCGGTGATCATTTGCTCTTTATACATGAATTATGCGAGTTGTTCAAGTGTGTAGGTATTTTGATGAACCAAGTTAAGAGGAAGCAATTTTCTTTATCACTGAAGGGCAGAGCTGCGGAATGGTATAAAACACTGAAGGATGGCCGACCTGTCGACTGGGAGGAAATTGTACATCTCTTTTATTCTAAATTCTATCCTTCTAGTGAGGTTTATAAGGGTAGGAATTATATTTATAATTTTCATTCGCATGAGAGAGAAAGCATTGCCCAAGCGTGGGGAAGATTGAAGTCACTATTGCTCAAATGTCTTATTCATGAGCTTTCCCGTAATATTGTTATTAATAATTTTTATGCAAGGCTTTCAGGATATTACAAGGACTATCTAGATGCATGCTTTGATGGGTCTTTCACAAGCAAGGATGTTGACGTCAATTGGGATATGCTTGAAACAATTCAAAACAATATTGAAGATTGGAATAGCAATAAAGGTAAAGGATCAGGTATAAATTATGAGTATGATTGCATTAAGTCTTTCGCTAAAACTGTTGATTTTCAAGAGCTTAGTGCTAAGTATGGTCTTGATCCTCAAATTATGGTTGATTGTTTTAGAGCCTTTGCTTCCCATATTAATGTTCCCAATGGAAATGGGGATGTGTATCATGAACCTTTTAAAGACACTTGCATAGAAAGTGATATTGTTATTGATGATTGCAATAAACATGCTCAAATTTTTGAAAGTACTACTTCTTATAAGCATGTTAATTTTTGTGGAGTACTTTGACCTTGTGAACAGAGTCACAACAAAGAAGATTATTGTATCCACCACATGAATGAAGAAACCCGAATGTGGCACAAGGCTCTAGATGAGCTTGGTGAAAAGGTTTGTGAGTTTTATCCTTTTCTTTGTGAGCTTTGCCATGAAAAGGGTCATTTTAATTTTCAATGCTCAGGCCCTAATAATGACCCTTCTAATCGAATGAGTACCGCAATCTTGTATTGTGATGACAAGATCACTCTCAATCAGCATGACGAGTTTACTTTATTTTTGGGGTGTGAAGAGATATCTAGAAAGACTTCTTTAGTAGATATGAGTGTTTTTGATATTAATAGCACCCTTTGTGGTTGTCGTCTCTATTGTGTTAAAGATTGCTTCGCAAATACTTACACACAAAATATTATAAAAGAATATGCTTTACCCAAATTTCACAGGGATGATTTTTGTTTCCATCTTATTAACAAAAAGGAGGAATCCTCCAAAGTTTCTTTTGTTGTTTCTGTCAGTAAACCAGATTATGTGGAGAAGATGCCTTTCAAGTCTCTTCCTCCTAAAGGAGAGAGTAAGAAGAGTAAGGAGAAGAAGAAGAGGAGTAAAAGGAGAGAGGAAACGGTATCTTCCCCTAAGCATGTTGCTCCTATTATAGATTATGATAATTCTGATCTTGATGATGTTCTCATGCCTGTTACCTATGTTAGTGATCATGATTGGGAAAAGCACTCTACTTTTGATATTGAAAATCTTTTTGGTACCGATTCTAAAAATTATGAGGTTAATAATTGTTAAACCATTAGTACTATCCATGTTCCTTCCTATGATGATATGTTTGATGAATATGCTTTGCAAGATAGCTATTTGATACGTCTCAAACGTATCTATAATTTGAGATGCTCCATGCTTGTTCTTACACCATTTGCTTAGTGTTTTGTTACACTTCGTGGCATTTTTATGCATTTTCCGGGACTAACCTATTAACAAGATGCCACAGTGCCAGTTCCCTGTTTTCTGCTATTTTTGTGTTTCAGAAAAGTTACACGGGAAATATTCTCAAAATTGGACGAAACAAAAGCCGAACATCCAGATATTAAACGAAGCTTCCGGAAGACCGAAGAGGAGACAGAGCCGAGCCAGAGGCTGGTCTCACCACCAGGGGGTGCGGCCCAGGCCCTGGCCGCGCCGCCCTATGGTGAGGGCCACCTGGTCCACCTCTGACGTGCCCCTTCGCCTATAAATACCCTCGACGGGAAAAACCTAAACACCCGATCAATTTTCTAGAAACACATCGCGATCCGCCGCCGTCATCGACCCGAGATCGGGAGGGTCCAGAAGCTCTTCCCGGCACTCTGCCGGAGAGGAGAATCGCCACCGGACGTCTTATTCATCGCCATGCTTGCCTCCGGCGCGATGAGTGAGTAGTCTACCTTGGACTATGGGTCCATAGCAGTAGCTAGATGGTTGTCTTCTCCACCATGTGTTTCATGTTTAGATCTCGTGAGCTGCCTTACATGATCGAGATCACCGTTATGTAATTCTACATATTGTGTTTGTTGGGATCCGATGAATATTGGTGTTATGATTGAGTTGATGTGCTGAATATTATCTTATGTCATCTCTATGTTGTTTATGATCTTGCATGCTCTCCGTTGTTAGTAGCTATCTTGGCCAAGTACATACTAGTGACTCCAAGAGGGGGTATTTATGCTCGATAGTTGGGTTCATGCCTCTATTTAATCCGCGGGAGTGACAGAAACCTCTAAGGTTGTAGATGTGCTGTTGCCACTAGGGAGAAAACAACATTCTTATGTCCAAGGACATATGCTTTGTTTACATTACACACTTTGCTTAATGCAATTATCTGTTGTTCGCAACTTAATATTCACGGGGTCCTCGGATGATTCCCCGTGGGTGGATTATTAGTCATAGATGTAGTTGGATGGCGGCCTATGTATCTTGTTGTAATGCCCAGAGTAAATCTCATAGTGATCCTCTTGACATATGCATGTTATCTTTATTCTATCAATTGCCCAACTGTAATTTGTTTACCCAGCATGTTGTTATTTATCTTATGGAGAGACACCACTAGTGAACTGTGGACCCCAGTCCAATTTTCTTTACATTGCTATTACCTGTTTACTTTACTCGCACTGTTTACTTTCTTGCATACTACTATTGCTTTCCACTCAATACGCTCATTCCTTTGTTTACAGCAAACCGGTGAGATTGACAACCTCATCGTAAGTTGGGAGCAAAGTTTTTGGTTGTATTGTGTGCAGGTTCCGCGTTGCTACTAGTTGAAGACGCGCTAACAAAAATTGTTAACGGCGCCCTTGTTGGAGTGTCACTAAGCTAGCAAGCATCACCTTCTGGAGTTTGCCTTTTTCCTACTGGATTGACATACCTTGGTTTCATAATTGAGGGAAAACTTGCTGCTGTGCTCATTACGCCTTCTCTTGGGGTTCCCAACTGGCCGGTCATTTACATCATCAACACCGCGCCACCACTATTCTATCGCTTATGATGATACTAAACCTCTAGTTTATGATGGTTACAATGATGAGTATAATATTTTCAGTACACCTACTATTGAGAAGGAAACAAGGTATGCCTCATATTTTTGATGATTATGGTGATGAGAATAATTTTGTTGAATTTGCTCCTACTATTGTTCATGTGGGGAGTATTAATTCTTTTATGCATGTGGCTTATGATAGGGATGCTTTATGTGATAGTTATGTTAGTTCTATTCATGATGCTACTGAAAGTTATTATGAGAGAGGGAAACATGGTTTGATGGATCTCAACAATATTGAGTTTCCCCTCTTTTTGTTGGAATTCTTGAAGTTGTACTTGTTTTGCCTTCCTATGCTTTTCGCTTTGCGCTTTCATGACTTGTCTCTTTACAAGACTATTTTTCATAGGAAATGGTTTAGATTTAAATGTGTTTTATATTTGCTTTTTGATGCTCTCTCTTGCTTCAAGTTCTTATATAGCGCCTTTGCCTTAAGCTCTTTTATGGCGCCTACATGAGCATCTTTTCAAATTATTGCGCCTAGCTCAAAGGCGTTAAAGAAAAGCACTTTTGGGAGATAACCCGATGTTTTACTTTTCAGTACTTTTTCTTTTATTTGAGTCTTGAAAGTTATTACTACTGTAATAACTGCTCCTTATCCTTTTTATTTCGTTGTTGTGCCAATAGAAACCTCTAATTTGAGTGAGGTAAGATTTGGGGATGTTGCTGTCCTGAAACAGATTTCGGTGCTGCACCGTAAAAATTCGTGAAAATTCTCAGAATATCTTTTTGACCTGAGATTTCTTGTGCATATGCCCAAGGTTGTTTACAAACTTTATTAGTTTTACACTTTTTGATTTGAGCAACAGAAAGCCCTCGAAAAAATTGACCTTTGTCAGCTGTTCTGTTTTGACAGATTTCTGTCACTATTTGTGAGAATGATGAGATGAGATGAAGAATGGACAAAAGCTCAAGCTTGGGGATGCCCATGCCCCCAAGAAATATCCAAGAGGTACAAGCGTCAAAGCTTGGGGATGCCCCCGAGGCACCCCTTCTTCATCGGCAAAAATCAGGTCACCTTTCAAAACACTATATTTTTATTGCTTCATGCACTATGCGTTTTTCTTGGAGTGTCTTTACTTTTGCTTTTAGTTTTGTTTTGCTTTGCTTGCTGCAATAAATGGTTGGATCGCATCATGTTTGTTATGGAGAGAGACTTACTCCGTTTTTCATTGTCAAGAACACTCTAGTTTTCACTCTTATCGTTCAACGAGTGTTCTCTTTTTCTGCTATTGCGTTTAGCTTTTGTTTTTCACCTTGATTTTTGTTCAGATCTTGTTATATCTTTGCATCAAGGTGTATTTTGACCACTGGACCATGTTGGTATTCATCAAAAGAGTTTCCTCAAAAAGGTTTGAATGGTGTTGGAAAAGAGAAAAGTTTCATGCAAAAAAGTGGTACAAAAAAGAGCTTGTTTAGACTGCGACTTAGAATTTTGCATGCCATGCTTGATATCATTTTTGATAGTATGCTTAGTGATTTTTGCTATAGCATGACTTGTCTCAAATGACTGAGATTGCTTAATGAGCCTTTGAAAAAATCATGCGTTGTTTTATTATTTGGAAGCATTAATTTGGTTTTCTCCTTTGAAGCTTTATTTGGGTTGAATTGGCGCATGCTCACAACATGTTTGACTCATACAAAGTCGCCATAAGCCTCTATGATCATTTAGTTTTTGACTTTTGATGGCATTTTATGCTTCTCTTAATGTTGCTTTGTCGCTTTGCATAATTATGGCCGTTATTGCTCTCTTAGTTGGTTGCTCCCAGTCTTTTGCTAGCCCTCATTTTGTACTGAGTATGAGCTCTACTCGTGCATCCAACTCCCAAAAACCAAGTTATGCCAATGTGTCCACCATACATACCTATTAGCAATTTTCTATTCCAAAGTACATTTGACTTGCTTTTATCTATCCTTCAAATTAAACTCTTTTTGGTGTTATATGAAAATTGGTCAGTAAAGCTCTCACGAACCCGATGGCACACTTTACTTTTCTCGTTCTTAAAAAATTGACATTGTGGCTCTCTTATGTTGAGTTGTTATGCTTGTAAGTTGTAAGTTGGAAATTAGCCCAGCCATGCCGTCATGGGGCAAGCTTTCAATATTGCACTTCTTATTTGAGTTGATATCGTGATCTTTTATTTATGGATACTCGCGATATGAAATAAGTTGGGAATCTTGCGGGATCATGGAGTTTGTATACGTGTTAGAGAAATGCCTGGGCCGCTAATCTAAGCCGTGCATCATTCATGGTGGAAATTTACAGCATGCCCATAGTGGACATTTGACGACGCATCTCAAAATAAAAAGCTATACCAATGGTAAATAAAAGAGATGCTGAGGTGTTCATTGTCTGTTTGTCCTGTCATTTTGATGTGGGCTTGTTCCATGTCATCGGGCAAGGAGGTACCCCGTTGGCAGTTCTCGATGATACATGTATACTTATAATGACAAGAGCTTGCTTGGGACTCTAAGTCGAGTAGCATGAGGTTTGGATATTCGTACTTCACGGGACACGAGGTTTTCAACTTATGATTTGTCAAGCATATGCTTCATAATTGTACTCGCATTAACTTTAACCATTCAAGATGCCTATGATGGGGGCAATGAGAGTTCAAAGCTAGTAAGTACCATAATTTTTGAAGGTTTATAAAACTCGCAATCACTGCTTCCCTCTGCGAAGGGCCTTTATTTTACTTTTATGTTGAGTCTCCACTTTCTACCTTTATGCACCATTTAAGAGAGCATAGTTTCCATTCTGAGTATAATGTGCATTGTCCCAAAGTTATCATTGATTGATTCATTATTTTGGTTTCACTTGTTCTTAAATTATTTGTATCTAGTCGCCCTCTTAAACTTGAAGGTGTCCTATGCATTTATGTTTTGCTATTCCATGAGGGACAAGCTGAAAACCATTTGCTATGTTTTCCATATGATTTGAACACACACTTGACTTTCATTGTTTCATTATTCATGATCTTTCGTTTGTGTTTCTTTTCATGTTATAACATGGCTGCTAAGTTCTTATTGTCAAGATTATGTTTTTCATGCCCATGTTTTAAGTTCTTTGATCCCAGCACTCAATGATTTACATAGATGATCAAGATTGTGATGGTGCATATCACCTCAAAAATTATTCTTTTGTTATCACTTACCTGCTCGAGGACGAGCAGGAGTTAAGCTTGGGGATGCTTGATACGTCTCAAACGTATCTATAATTTTTGATGCTCCATGCTTGTTTTTACACCATTTGCCTTGTGTTTCGTTACACTTCGTGGCGTTTTTATGCGATTTCCAGAACTAACCTATTGACAAGATGCCACAGTGCCAGTTCCCTATTTTCTGCTATTTTTGTGTTTCAGAAAAGCTACACAGGAAATATTCTCGGAATTGGACGAAACAAGTTTAGAAACTCCTATTTTTCCCGGATGAAGGACGAAGACCGAACGAGAGCCGGAGGGGGGCCAGAGGCTGGCCACACCACAGGGGGGCGCGGCCCAGCCCCTGGCCGCGCCCACCCATGGTGAGCCCACCTGGTCCACCTCCTGATGACGCCCCTTCGCCTATAAAGAGCCTCCCGACGGAAAACCCTAAAACAATCGGCGTTTGTCCCAGAAGAGTCCCGCAGCTCCGCCGCCACCACCAATGAATTTCAGGGGACAGAAGTCTGTTCCGGCACCCTGTCAGGATGGGGAAGTGCCCCCGGAGCCATCTCCATCGGTCTCCATCATCGTCTCCGCCGTCTCCATCGACCTCACCGCCATCTCCACCGCCATTGCTGCCTCCGATGATGAGGAGGGAGTAGTTCTCCCCCGGGGCTGAGGGCTCTACCGGTAGCTATGTGGTTCACCTCTCTCTCCCATGATGTAATCTTTATGTGATCGTGAGCTTTGTATCTAGTTGAATTGGTAGATGCTATTATTCAGATATTATGCTACTCCCGTGCTTTATATTTGTAATCTCTGGAGACACCTTGTATCATGATGTGAAGGTGACAGTGTGCGTATTATGTGTGTCTCTTTTGGTTAACGTCTCTATGAATTATTGGTGTTTGTTGGAACCATCTAGTGCGTTCACGGTGACAGTGTGGGACAATCTAGTTTGGGGAAATACGGACTTTGAGGAGTGCTTCGTAGCCCTACGCATGATTAGTGTTTATTATCCATTGGAGAATTGTTTTGAGTTGCATATTGATGTTAGTATCTATTGGTTCAATTATGTTATATTTGTTGAGAGTCTGTCCACTAGTGAAAGTATGATCCCTAGGCCTTGTTTCCAAGCATTGCACACCGTTTTCTTTCAGTTTTGTTACATGTTTGCTCGCAGCAATATTTATTTCAGATTACATTTGCTACTTATAATCATCACTACTACTTGTATTTCACTATCTCTTCGCCGAACTAGTGCACCTATACATCTGACAAGTGTATTGGGTGTGTTGGGGACATAAGAGACTTTTTGTATCGTAATTGCAGGGTTGCTTGAGAGGAATAGCTTTGACCTCCTCCTCCATGAGTTCGATAAATCTTGGGTAATCCACTTAAGGGAAACTTGCCGCTGTTCTACAAACCTCTGCACTTGGAGGCCCAACACTGTCTACAAGGATAGAAGCGTGCGAAGACATCAACCCCCCTTCAAAAGTTTAAGCATGCACAACGTATTCTCAACGTAGGGTTGAACTAAGGAAACGAACTTGGTTGCACAATTATCAACAAGCCTGATTATGTGTCAAACAATTAATGCCAAGGACTGTACATGTGTAACACAACAGAATGAGCTCAGTTGACTTTAGGTGACTTTGTGTCCCACCAGTGACTCAAAGTCAGTAGACTTTGTGTCCCATAAAGTGCCTGTAACGGAGAGCAATAAATGTAGTTAAGAAGGTAAGACCCCTGAATCGCGAATCATGTCATTGCTATTAGCTTTATACCATGATCCCAGTGTATGCACAAGTGAAGGATGATGCGTGTAATACCCCAATTTTTTTTGGAAAAGTTGACTAAACTTTGAATTACAATCGTAAGTCGTACGGAATATCTGAGACCATGATCTACTCTATCTCCTCCTGATGAACGAAGACAACAATAAGCTAGTCTGAATAGGAGCCTGGCTGAGTTTTGGAGCTCTTTGTTAATTAGAACCATTGGATTACTTTTGGGATTTGGATTACTTTTGTTTTTTAGAAAACATAACATAAAACCCTATTAGTTTGGCCCGGAACATAGCACATGTCACAATCACTAAAGATTTTGTGTCGTCCCGGTACGTCATAAATGTATCAGCATTAGCCATCGGTGTGGCTTATGAGAGGTGAAGCTTGGCGACATGGAGGCTACTAGAGACGGGATTGGTAAGCATAATATACACAAGTTCGGCCCCTCGTTCTAGAGGTAAAGACCTACTCTTGCTATAAGTCGGTTAGAAGGATTTGCACACGAGGGCACGAGAGCGAGATTGAAAGTTTCATCCTAGGGCAATTCTAGCCAACCTTATATAGATGGCTGGCTTAGGGTTACAAGGTAAATGGTCAGACTCACCAACTTGCCGACAATTTTTTTCTCTTCCAACTAATCAATGTTGGCAAATGTTTGTACCAACAATTTGGAGGCTCCAAACTTCCTATAAACCGTATTTTGCGAGGGGAAATACCACATTGCCTTTACATATTAGGCCCCAGTGTTTGACTCGAACACCTAACCTCAGCTAATTATAAGTCCAATGTAACCCTATTCAACATGATTTAAGGCGCTTTGCTTAAAATTTACTAAGCGGTTTCATAGTGGATTGATACTCAGCCCTTTCACCATGCACATAATACATGTGTGCTACAAAATTATTAAGGATCACAATTTCCGATGGCATTTTATCCAATCAGGAGAAAGAGCCAAGGAAAAAAGAATATATATGCTCTTAAACATGACATGATATAACAGGTTTGAGTGCCCGGAACTCAGTAAAACTATTAGACTATTGCAACATGGAGTCCATATGTACCATGCACATGGCATGTGCACCAACTCAAACTGATTGTGAGCAGCTCATCAAGATTTCTCGTCAAGTGCCTGATAGATGGGACTTCTCAATCTGGCGCGTGATCTGTGAAATTGCATAGTGAGAGGCACTTGATGCAGCATAATACGATGTCACAGTGAGCTGTGCAAAAGTCGGGAGCGCATATGCTGCAAAAAGGAAGTAACAGATCATCAAAATTTAGGAAATAAAGACAATCCAAGTCCAGGAAACAAATCACTTGCATGAGCCAATTTTCAGCACACCTAATGTTACATACGGCAATTCAATACACTAAAAGAATAAGATGGGATCCATGTTTTACTGTGGTAGGCATATCGTCTCAAAAACTAAGTTCCACAATTAACCTACTTTGCAACCTAGCTAATGTTGAAAAAATGCCCGACAAAATCAAGTTATACTTCTTGAATATTGGAGAGTAAATAATGTGAGACTGGACAAGTAATTTATAGTATAAAAAAGACTAATATCTAATTCCAACATTTCATGGTGGCTAAGATTACAAACACTTCTGGAGAAGCTTGGAATAAGACAAGATTTATAATAAACTCCCAGATGAAGTTGTGAAAGAGCTGACTTCTCGACATGATTTCTTAGTACTGTAATCGTAATAAAAATCACAGAAAAATCAATGCAGTATAACATGATACAAAATCAAGGGATAAAGAATAAAAATAAAAATAGTTCGTATGTAGTTCATAGAAAAAAGAACAAGTGGTAAATAATATATATGAATAGTACATAGAATTTTCTCCTTTCTTCTCCCAAACGGGAGAACATAGGAAAGTGAAACTTTACAGGTCACATAACTTTAGTCTATGATGTGTAGATTTTTCAGATTTTTTTATATGCAAAAATCATCTAAAATGAATGGGGAGTGTAGGTACACCACAGCTCACAAAATCCACTCTAAACTCTAATCCACCAAAATACGGATGACCCCCACTTTTTGCCTGACATCAGATCCAGTTAACTTAAGAAATTTTAAGCTGGTGGAACCGGGAAGAACCTACAGGTCGTCAATAACTCTACTCACTGTTAGCTGCACACCATTAGGATGGCAGAATTGATAAGGTTCATATGATGCTTCAAGAACACAAAAATGGACCATAACCGATTTTCATTCTATAGTCCCATCCTGATCAAATAATTCCTTTCTATCACACCTAAAATCTCTACTTCTGCACCCTTACATTCATTCACTGATAGGTTTGAATAAAAATACCATAGGATTTGCAAATAAACGCTAGGCTGCGAAGTGGGAACTGTAGCAATATTCAGATAAGGTTAGTAGAGTTGAATCGGTCCAAAACCGTATATTCAACAATCAATGAAGTAGATAGCATTATCTCCTATGGACCCTTTGAGCCGTAACGAAAGGGTAAGGCATGAAGGGTACTAATGACTATAAATCAACGCATAAACAAAAGAAGAAAAGAAACATATTTCATATTTAGGCTATAAGTTATGCATATTTCGATGCGATGAAGGGACATTTGGTGTAAACGACAAATTCAAGAACCTCTTTTATAAGAAATATTAGAAGCATTGCAAAGACCTACCGCCAAATAAAGAACTTGCACCAGAGAATAAGATCAAAGGAGGGACCTGCACACACAGAAAAAACATCTCCACTTTAATTGTACACATGTAACAACAATTTAAACTTAACAATTACAGAACTGCCAACAGTGCCAAACATTAAGCAGATCAACGACAGTCGATCATCAACTGCTTGAAAACACACGACAGAAACATCCAACACAAGTCTCTTAACAACACATATCTCTATTCCCAAATCTAAAAGATGGGAGCAAACCTGAACTTACGTTAAGTGGAGAAATCACATGTTTATGCGCCTAAACGCAACCTATTCCTTCAAACACTTGAACAAGTGCCTTGAGAGATGGCTTTTCTTTGTTTTTTTTGGCAAATACCATTTGTCTAGGATGCTATTACACTCAAAAGATACCCTTCTCTTGTACTAAATCATGCTTGAAGGAACCGATTTAGCCAATTGATTCCTTTAGTTTTCCTATTTTGTATAAGCTTCCCAACTACTACTCCCTCTGATCGGAAATAACTGTTGGACACTTAGTAAAAACTTTGTACTAAGCTAGTACAAAATTGCCGACAGTTATTTCCGATCGGAGGGAATACTATTTATCATTCTTGCAGCAGAATCCAAACAGAACTTAATCGAATAGAGTTTGTTATGCATTTTTATTTCTAAAGGAGCTGGGGTCCATTTGCATCAAACTCTCACTCATTCACCTGATAAACAAGTGACAGATAACCTTATCATTACATACATCTTCTAGCTTTAAAATTACAAAATAGGATTAGAAATGCAAGAAGATCCATCAATCTTACAAAACTGTAAACCTAACGATCAATATGAATAAATTGAATGGCAGGAATACTGGCATACTAGGATCAGATGAAGCAGAACAAGACTTACCCCAACAAGAAGATGCAGCCACTTTGGCCCCTTCACATGCTTCTGGACAAACAGGATCCCTGTCCCAACCCACAAAGTTCAGTTCTTATCCAGAGCACCTGGCTAACAACTAAACATAGGTAGGAAACCTATAACAGTCAAAACTCAAAACACAACGAACCTGTATTAAATCCGTGGATGGCACTGAGCATCGCGCCGGCGCCTGCACCAGTCTACGACAACAGGACAGGCAGAAAAAAGCACACAAATTATCGATCAAATCTTTCTGACATACTGACGGCAACCGAGAAACTAAGCAGCAAGGGGGCGAAATCACGTTACCACAGAGGTGGCGTCGTGCAGGACGGAGGTGATGGCCCAGTCGCCCTCTCCCTGCACAGCCAAATAAGAAAAGAGGAGAAACACCCGGTCAGAGCAAACAGCGTGATAGACGAAGGAGGAAGAACGGGGAGAGCAAGGAAGGAATGGGATTGAGAAGTGCGTACGGAGTTGGCGGTAGGGTTGAGGAGGGAGAGACAGCGAGGGCAGCGGGCGGAGCCGAGGCCAGGGTTGATGGTGGGGTCGCGGTGGAGGTGTGCGCCGCTTCGGAGCTTCTCTTCATACACCTCCCGTGTCCCCATGGTCACCGGCGGCTGGGCTAGGCCTAAGTTGGTGGAAGACGTGGACCGTGATGAAACCTCAATAAGGGTGTAGCTCCAATTACGTTGTGTTTATCTGTTTTGAAGTCTTCTAGCTTGAAAAAGAAGAAGTGTCTAACATGGATAGATCATGCGGCCATTCAAAACATCTACCGGTCCAGTTTGTGCACTTAAGGATAAGTTCAGGTTTGCTCCCATCTGTTAGACTACTGGGATAGTGATATGTGTTGTTAACTACTTTGCGTCGGACATTTTTTTTCGTGCCTTTTTAAGCAACTGAAAATAGACTTTGATTGATCTGCTTAACGTTTGGCGGCAGTTTCTGTAACTATTAAGTTTAAATTTTTGTTACATGTGTTTAATTAAAGTGGAGCAAGTCCCTCCTTTGATCTTGTTCAGTGGTTCAGTGCAGTAATAATTAACTTATATGCTTAACATATTATGCAGTACTAATGAACATGGTGTGTCAATGTCCAAATCAAGTTCTTTAATAGATTAGAGAACAACTTCTGAATTAATAGAATGCAGAGCACCCCATCTTCTCTTCCTGGTCAGAGCTACAGGAGCACACAGCACAATGCTCAATAAACAAACAAGATGATCTCTTCCTTTTCTTCGGTTCGAAATAGTGGCCATATAGTGATTGAGAAAGACAGGGTGGGTGCAGAAATGCTGATCAAATATTCTAGAATATGGCCAAATTTTCCTTTAAAATATTGAATCATAGTATAAGTATAACCATGAGATTTCTACCATGTTCAGTACACTTCAGTGTGATGGTTTTCCTAAAATATACATAAACACAAACAAGGTAATATTTCTCTGCCAATAATAATTTCAGCCATGTAGAGAAATACTAATAGGTGAACATCAGCTGAAAAATATGACCACAAACATGGCACCTGAAGGTGGCTTTCAGTTAAAGATTCAGCAGTGTACTGTCATGGGGGCGCACGTTGCTGGGCAGCGGAGGATAGGCAGGGTGTTCGCTCTCACCTGCGGCTGCCTGCCGAAGCGCGAAATCTAGACGCAGGGGACCTTTTCTTGCCGCCGCTGCTGGTTCTCGCTGATGCAGCTGGTGGAACGAGGTAGCTGCAGCCAACAAGGTGGCTCGTCAGGAGATCGAGATCCATCGAGCAGGAAAGCGG
The DNA here is from genome assembly GCA_007115705.1 of Dactylis glomerata. Classification (NCBI taxonomy): domain Eukaryota; kingdom Viridiplantae; phylum Streptophyta; class Magnoliopsida; order Poales; family Poaceae; genus Dactylis; species Dactylis glomerata. The sequence goes on along the minus strand of QXEO01000541.1, from coordinate 14,436,728 downwards.
AGTGGAAGAGCGGAAAAGGCCACCGTACCTGCAAACTCTAACTCGTGGAGGACCTGGGGAAAGGAAGGAGGGGAGTCGTCGCCGCCGCTGCCGCAGGGAATTCCTCCGGTGGTCGCGTCGCGGGGGAGGAGGTGTGGTGGAGTCGCAGTCTCGCCGTACTGGGCCTCTGGACGTAGGCTCGTAGCTGGGCCTGCCGCCGGCCTGGTTATAGCTGGGCTTTATATTCATGTAGCCGGCTGCTTCATAAAAAAAAGCAGCGCCGTCTCTCTCCCCATTCCCGCGTCCATCCCCGCCGCCACACTAGGGTTTCCTCGCCGGCCGCCGCCACTGCACCCGTAGCAGCAGCCGCCATGGCGCCGCCGGGAAACTCCGCCGACCTCAAGGGCGGGAAGAAGAGGAAGAAATCAAGCTCCAAGGAGGAGAGAATGCGCAGGAAGGACAAGCACGAGCGTCCTACCGCCGCCACCGCCGACGACGAAGCGCCTCTCCGCGACGAGGCCAAGCGCAAGCACAGGGACGGGGAGGAGCACAGCAAGAAGCACAAGAAGGCGAAGAAGGCGGAGGCCGAGGCTACGGGCACGGGTGGCGAGGCGAAGCGCGGGCACGACAGGATGAAGCGGGCGATGGAGGACGAGCGGTTCGCGGGGGCGCGGACCGACCCGAGGTTCCGGCCGATGCGGCGGAAGGAGGCCAAGGTGGCCCTCGACTCGAGGTTCGACGGCATGCTCACGAACCCGATGTTCGCCTCGTCTGAGGCGCCCGTGGACAAGCGCGGCAGGCGCCGCAAGAAGAGCGCCAGGGAGAACCCCATGCTGCGATACTATCTCAACCAGGAGGAGGGGGATGGAAAGGAGAAGGGCAAGGAGGAGGAAGAGAAGCTGATTCGTGACGAGGATGATGATGAGCCGGAAGAAGAGGATGAGCAAGATGAAGAAGAGAGTTCTAGTAGCGATGACGACGAGGAGGAGGATGATGAGGAGGACGATGACCAGGTGATGCTTTCCTTCCAGTTCCGTGGTGCTGTATCGAATTTGGCTTGATTACAGCCTCCTCAATCGTAATTGATAATTCATATGTTAGTGATTAGTCTATGCTCTCGCACAAAAACTAGGCTTTGTGAACAGGGGGGTATTTTCTCTCCAAGCCTCAGTTTGCCTAAAACTACTAGGCTTTTCAATTCTTGGCAGAGAATAAAAGCACTTCTGTATGTTAATAGGTTAAATATATGGTCCGGTTGGTTATTTCTAAGTATTGACTATGTGCTTTTTAATCTGATTTTTCATGTGGATAGAACAGATGCTGTTTTAATCCTATTTATTTATGCAGGTTCAAGTTATGGCGATTTTTCAGCTTGTGGTGTATGTTTGTGCTTGCTGTTGTGTTGGTGTTATTTTTCTTGTAGACCATGGACCTTGTTGAGTGATGCCTATTAGGGACAGAGATATCCATGTTTCTGGAGCCATGCAATTTTATATGTGAACTATAAGAACGACTTTTAACTAAAACTCTTGATCTTATATTATGATTTTCTGCAACTTTGCCGCATGGTTAGTTTTATTGCCATTTCGGGTTTTACGTTTTGTGTTCTTATATGTTGGATCTCCATGTGGTTACTAAATTATCTTCATGAAACACTTTGCTAGTTCTATTTATGCCTTCAAGAGAGACATTTTTCTTGCATTATTTCTAATTCCTTGACTTTCTTACATTTTGCAGTACTCTGTTGGTAGTGACATTGCTCATTACTTGATGGCAAGGCATGATGATACACCTATGACTGACAAGGAAACTCACAGGCTTGCTGTTGTTAATATGGACTGGGATCATATTAAGGTGTGTACAATTCATTAATTTCTATTATCTTGAGGAGCAATCTCTTCTCCCTAAGCAATTTCAGCCATATTCAAAAGAAAATTTATTATTTCAGTTGCTTGAGAATCTCTTGAAAGAATGTGTTTGAGACCAACATGTTCCTTTTCAGTGAGGTTAACATGCATCTCTGCACTGTTTTTGCATGTCCGTGTTATGACAGATTTATAAAACCACTAGAGGGCTGTTTGGATCAGAAATTTTTAATCGATTCTGGTAAATAGTTTGGAGTTCTGAAAGAAAAAGATATGTTGTTTTATAATTTGTTAGGTTGAGGGTTAGATCCATGGATTCATGCTGTTTAGCTTAAAGATGATTTCATTTATGTTCCTTTTGTTTTGTTGAGAATAGGTGTGATTTTAGTTGAGAGATAAACACACAAATATAGATATCGTGGATTAAGAACAAAATCTGAAGTCGTGTCAAATTACTGGGTTCTTTGGTCCAGATATCCCCACATAATGAACTGGGACCATATCTATCTATATTCAAAACACCATGACTATCATCATTTCTTCGTGTCTTAGGTGCCAATTGCCAAGTGCCCACCCAATAGGAGGTACTTCTAAGCTGTAACAGTAGTGGAACAGAACAACTACAGGGCATCTGGCATCTGCGAACTTTGATTTTTATAGCAACCCAACAAAATGTTCTGATACTTAATAGTCCCCTTGGCATGCTTGGGCTAAATGATGTTTATTCCTTTGTTTTCTCTCCCTTCAACAGGCGGTGGACTTGTATATGGTGATGACATCTTGCGTCCCGAAAGGTGGGCGAGTTCTATCAGTCTCGATATATCCATCAGAATTTGGACTGGAGTGCATGAATATTGAGACAACTCAGGGCGCATCTGCTCTTATTGGTGCCGATGAGGATGAGAATGAGGATGATGGTGGTGACGTCGGGGAAGACGATACCGATACCGATGACGTTGAAGATGATGACAGTGATGATGCTGATGGCGAAGAAGATAGTGAACATGACTCTGATACCGAGAACAACAGGCTGCGTGCTTATGAGCTAAACAAACTGAGGTTAGCAACAAGGCATAGAGATATTTTTGCTGATTGCGATCTCGCTTATTTATCTGTTTGTCTGGGACTTACTGAGTAGACTTTGATGAATTTTTAACCATAGTCCATAATCTTCACGTTGTGAACTTAAATATTGAAATGTTCAAATCCTATCTGTAAAAGTAACTATGTTGGCTTCTGCTTCACATGTTTGGGATTACTTGCATATTTCCAAATAGCCTTGCATATCCATCTTTCATATGAACCATATGAAAATGTTACTGCTTGCCAAGGGTTTCCCATTACCATTAAGCTCTCTGCTGATAATGTTGATCTTGCTGCAGGTACTACTATGCAGTTGTGGTGTGTGATTCCAGTGCAACTGCAAATCACCTATACACGACTCTTGATGGTACTGAGTTCTTGAAAACGGCAAATGTGTTTGATTTACAGTTTATTCCTGATTCTAGGGAGTTCAAGCATGCTGCTCGTGATGTAGCCACAGAGGTACTTTACTTGAATAGATTGCATATGCATCCATATTTGTTGGTGGACATATTGAACTGTTGGCACTTGCCAGCATCATAGTTTCTCTTTTTCAGCAGCAGATGATTATGTTATGTTTCTTTCCGTACTGCTTTCTAAAGTTATTATGCTATGTTGGCTCAAGTTGCCTTTCACTTGTGCTAAGAGAGGTCTGTTCAGTTTACGACTTGTTTGACTTCATGCAGGCACCTCCTAGTTACAAGGAGCCTGATTTTGAAACTCGTGCTTTGCAACATAGCAAAGTTAATCCCACCTGGGATGATGATGAACCATATCGTAAGAAGATCTTGAGGCGGAAGTTCAAAGAGGATCAGGTCAGCTTATTTTGTTTGCTAACATGGAACTGAAAATCAGTTTCTCATTTACTTTATAAATGCCAAGGGTGGAAAACCCAGTGTCAACTGTTAAGATAGGCATTTAGCACTAGCGAATAATAAAGGAGGAAATACAGTATCATCGTAGACTCTTGTATATTTTAGATCTTCTTTGAACAGCTGTGAGCTATACACTGTTTTTCTTACAAAATCGCATAACTTGATAATGAAGCCATGTATTTTTCTACCCCTTCGTCCCATGAAAATTTTCAATCTGTTGGCCATCGTTTCTTGTCCTTCTGTGTTTATCCATCTCTGACGTCTTTTATACTTTTCTGTTGCAGTTAGATGACCTTGAAATATTTTTAGCTAGTGACAGTTCATCAGATGATGATTCCGGTGATGAGTCTCTGCCAAATGGTGTAGCGAAAAGAAAGTTAACAAATAAGGAAAAAAGGTTGGCTCTTTTACCAGAAGGAGATAAATCTGACGAGGAACAGAATGAGGACCAGGACATGGAGATAACGTTCAACACAGAGCTCGAGGACCTCAGCAAACGTATCCTTGAGAGAAAGAGCACCGAGACAAAGACTGTCTGGGAGATGCACCAAGAAAAGATGAAGGAGAAGCGGAAAGCTAGGAAGAGGTCGTCAAAGGATGATGATGAATCTAGCGATGAAGATAGTGCTGATGAAAAAGATGACTTCTTTGAGGATGAAAAGTCTGATGAAGAAGTTAAGCCAGTCAAGAAACAGAAGGGGAAGGCCAAAGGGAAAGGAAAGGACAAGCTTCCAGAGGAGGAACATTTTGAGCCAGAAGCAACTAAAGAAGAGTTGGAGCTCTTGGTTGCTGCTGACCAGGATGCAGCCAATGGTGCAAAGGGTTATAACATAAATCGCAAGAGTAAGAAGGGCAAAAAGGGCAAGGATTCTGTGGAGGACAAACTTCCTGAAATCGATCTTAGCGAAGACCCGAGGTTTGCGCCGATGTTCACGTCTCACCTGTATGCATTGGATCCTACTGATCCCCAGTACAAGAGGTACCACCAGCTTCCACACTTATCATTTCCATATCCTATTTCTGTATAAATCTGCTTGGCCTCCATAGCGTTAATTTATGCTGACCGTGAATGGTTTTGTACAGGAGTGCCACCTTCGTGCGAAAACAGGCTGGGAAGAAGGGTGCACGTGCAGACACATTGGATAGTGAACCACCTGTGGAAGAATCACTAGTGGGAAATCCAGATGACGCACCTTCCAAGAACGCCAATCGGAAACGCGATGGGACGTCCAAGGAGAAACTGCAGATGCTGTCTGCTGTGAATTCTCTCAAGAGGAACCTTACGGTGTTCAAGAAAGCAAGCAAGAGTGACCGATAGAGAAGATGTTTGTTCTGGTCCTGATACATCTTTGTTCGTGAAAATGCATTTTGAAGTCAGCTGGTGGATTTGTTTTAGAATAGAATAGCTTGAAGGTTTTGGTGTTTATGTGTGAGTAAGCCTGTTCGGTTCCTACGTGCTGATTGGCTAAATTTTGTGTTATGACAGCACAATAATCCAGTTGGACAAGTTCGTGCTGTTAAGATAGATAATTAGCCTCACATTTTCTATTCGTTTCTTGTACAACAAGTGGTTGCGCTTACGTGTTTTGCAAATGTTTCGTTTTCTGGCAAAATGCCTTTTGCTGGGACCTCAAGATCTTCTCCAAATGGAGCTTGTTTAGTATGAAGTACTGCCCCTATTCCAGGAACTTGGGAGGCGTGCGTTGATACGGACGAAAGCCCTGCCTGGCGCTGTCAGGCCGCCGGCGATGGTGCCAGCAGGTGTGGTCCCCTCCTTGGAGAGGCATCGTTGCTGCTTTTGGGCGAAAGCCTCGATATTTGGAGTAGGATCGGCACGATGGCGACGTCCTGCTTGAAGACATGGCTTGGAGGTTCCTCTATGCTCACCATTGTCCAAGGCTGATCTTTACGGGCGCTATGCATGCCACGGCTGGCGAGTCTAAGATGATGTTTTCTCGGAACCAGCCATGTTCCGCCATCTTTCTCTTCCGATGGTGTGTCGGCAAGGAGTCCCTTTAGAGGAGTTGTTCTTCTGAGGCGTTCACGTCGTTGGTTAAGACGCGGCTTTGTGGCTTAACTTAGGATAGACTCTTTCTAGTTGTGGATGTGTTGTCTCTGATAGCAGTCTTCAGACTAGACGGTGTGAAATTCATGCTGCACTTATTGTTAGCAGCGAGTAATAGCTTTCTTGTATTTAAACTTTTGCCTTTTATAAAATACGGTACGCTTTGGTCATACTCTCGAAAAAAGGAAGTATAAAACAGTACATGGAGCTTGTTTTAGATGGTAAGTACGCACCTGGTGAACCTCTAAAACAACACTGAGCAGGAACATGAAAAGACAACTAAACGTTGAGTATTTCTAAGATATCTACAGAACCATCTGCTCATGCTTCTGTGACCGTTAGCTTAACTAAAACTTGGAAAAAAAGGGATGCAAAATCACAGGATTGCCATTGTAGTAGTATGGTAACAGCTATCCCTGGTCAAACACAGTTGAGGTGTTCTTATTTTGAGAATCAGTTCAGGTGTTTCTTCTACTATTCCCTCCTATTATTATAAGTGTTGCTGATTCAGTATAGAAGTTATACTTTCTCCAATCTATAAAAGTGTTGCTGATTTGGTACCCCTCCAATCCGTATATAGTTTATATTAAGTTATTGACATTTATTTTCGATCGTAGAAAGTATAACTTTTTACTAACTCTGTACAACATCAAAAATATTTCTGTGGATCGGTGGGAGTACTAGATTAGTGAATGATCAAGGAGAGTAACAAAGCAAAATGTGGAGCCCATCTCTCCTTCTCTTGGGTCGAACCGATACCTCTCCTCGCGAACGAGCAGAGCCAGAGACCAGAGAGGCACGAACCCTTCAAAAGAAAAATAAATAGATAGGCACTTCCTAGAAAAACAAAATAGGGTGGCACTGTGGTCGCTGGATTCCCCACTGTGCGCCGCCTCCGCCCTCGTCCGCGTCGGAGCCCGTGATCTCCTCGGCGGTCTCGATGACGGGTCTCCCGCGCTCGTCAACCGGGGGTGGGTGACCTCGCCGGTGACGGCGTCCAGCGCGTGCGCGGTCCGCGGGGGCACCTGACGCGGGTCGATGCAGAGATCGGGATCGAACTCCACGCGCGTGTATTGATGCTGCCCACCGCCTCGCCCAGCTGCCGGAGCTGCTCCACCTACACCTAGCGGTCATCTTCCTTACACTTCAGTGACTTCAATTTTACCCCGAGTTTGCTATTCAGTGTCTTCATTGCCTCATTTAACTTGAATCATGCGTTTTTCTGTACTTTTAAAAAAAACCCAACTATGGCTAAAGCCCAAAGACGATCACTTGCACGGCTTATTTACAGAAATTATATCTATTACTGCATAAAGTCATTTGCCCGTGGAAGAAAGGCACTATGACTGGCTGCAGATTGGTCGATGCTTGGGGCCTGAAATTCATTCACAGGTCTTCCGTCTATGATAACCCCCCCCCCCCCCCCCCCCCCCCCCCCCTGGAAGAATGATAATAGAATGGAATGGAATGAAGAAGTTCTAGCACTAATCTTGAATCATATATCTGCATGTTGTTAGGTGATTCGGGTATTCATGTAGCTTGCCGCGCAGCTTGTACGTGAGATGCGTACAAGTGGTTTCAGCAGGGATGCACGGCGAGATGCAGTAGACAGTCGTGAGATGCGGCTCATGTCGAGATGCCAAAGACCGTTTGGGACGGTGCTGCATGCAAGTCCCAAGTTGTGCTCGTGTGTGGCTGTGTGCTGCAAGGTAGGCCTGGACGTGTGTGGTTCCGAATGACTGATCTAGGAGGAAGGAAAGGTCGTCTACTTAGTTAGTGAATGGCTGGGTTGTTAGCTAGCTGTGCTAGTTTGACCCAGTCAAGTTAGTGGCCACTGTGTTAGATAGTGGTTAGTGCATGGAGAGTTTAGTGGAGTAGTGGGTCTGGGTAGTGGCGTGAGTGCATGCCATGAGTGCCAACCTTTGTGTGTATATAATGTTGCATGAGTTAATCAAAATAATAAGCCGTGAGGCCACCAGCAAAAAATGTAGTCCATGTACTCACCAAGGAGACGAGTCTATTTGCAAAGCAAATTGTTGTCTTCCTTGGTTTATGTGTGTGTGTGTTTCTTCTCAAGTTGTTTGTGCTTGTGAGCTGGAGAGACAAGAGGGGTCGAGAGAGTGGGAGGTACAAGAAGAGGGGTTGTGAGATGCAGCTCCAACATGAAGTGGAGTTCAAGTTGGACGGATCTCTTGGGACAGCATGACACCAAGTCAAGTTCGTCCGTCTATGATAACTCCACAACACCACTGGAATAAGGATACTAATAGAATGGAGTGGAGGAAAAGTTTGGCGGGTCACTGGGGACAACATGACTTGGAAATTGTGGCAAAGAAATAACCATTCGTCCCACTTTCAGACGGATGATGACTGAGATTCACTGCAAGAATATAAAAATAATAACCCATATTAATATAAGTGTCTGAGGTGCAAGGGCAGTAACCACCAGAGAGCTCCTAGCGCTGCGGCAAAGCACAAATAGGCCTGGCCTAAGCGACATGCCCCCTTCATACATTCCGGTCATGCTAATGGCCACCAGCTTGCTGCTGATCCCACTCATGGCTGTTTCATCTCCTGCTCCAAGCAACGACACGGACCTTGCGGCGCTGCTGGCTTTCAGATCCCAGCTATCCGATCCTTTGTCCATCCTGAGAAATAACTGGACAAGTGATGTGCCGTTCTGCCGCTGGGTCGGCGTGACATGCAGCCGCCGTCACCACGGCCGCATCACCGCTTTAGAGCTACCTGACATTCCCCTCCAAGGAGAGCTAACACCTCACCTCGGTAACCTCTCTTTCCTCCATGCCCTCAACCTCACCAACACAGCCCTCGCCGGCTCCATCCCAGCTGATCTTGGAAGATTAGCCCGTCTTAGGTATCTTGATCTTGGCCACAATGATCTATCAGACACAATCCCGTCTACTGTGGGAAACCTCACCATGCTCCATTTTCTGGTCCTAAAGTTCAACCAGTTCTCTGGGGAGATCCCCAATGAGTTGCGAAACATGCGTAGCCTTAGGTACCTCTCTCTAGCAAGAAACGACTTGAGCGGCCTGATACCCAATTTCTCATTCGACAGCATGCCTACACTAAGCCACATAAACTTTCAGAACAACAGTCTGTCTGGGACAGTACCATCTGGTATTGGCTCCTTCCTCATGCTACAGGTTCTTTGCTTGAGATATAACCAGCTCTCAGGTCCAGTACCTCCTACCATCTTCAACATGTCTAGCCTTGTTGACATGCGTCTGGGGCATAACAATCTAACAGGTCATATACCTAGCAATACAAGTTTTAGTCTCCCTATGTTGCAAGTAATAGATCTAATGTTTAACAAATTCGAGGGTCAAATTCCATTGGGCATTGCAGCATGTCAGCGCCTTCAGTTCCTTGACATCGGGGGAAATCTATATGTGGATGTGGTGCCGACATGGCTGGCTAAGCTACCACAACTTACAGTGATTTCTATTGGTGGCAATGACCTCTTTGGCTCGATCCCGGCTGTGCTCAGCAATCTTACCATGCTCAGATTGCTTGACATATCATTCTCCAACCTAAGCGGAGAGATTCCGGCGGAATTAGGAAAACTGATGCAACTCACATATCTGCACCTTTCGTACAATCACCTAACAGGCCTCTTCCCAGATTTTCTTGGAAATTTGACAGAAATGTCTTTCTTAAGTTTACTTTCGAATCAGCTGACTGGACCAGTACCATCAACACTTGGAAACATCAGACCTCTTAGGAATCTTGATATTCGAGACAATAATCTCCATGGGGATCTTAGTTTCTTGGCCAGTCTTTGTAGTTGTCGGCAACTCCAATTGCTTCGTATATCAAATAATCCTTTCTCTGGGAGTATCCCCAGCTACTTTGGTAACCTTTCAGCTAACCTGTTAGATTTTGAAGCAAATAACAACCATTTGGTTGGTGGGCTTCCAGCAACATTATCAAATCTTAGTGGTCTTGTTCTGTTGAGCTTTTCCGACAACCATCTAGCCGAAGAAATACCAGAATTCATCTATAAGTTGGAGAATCTCCAGGCACTTGGTCTCTCTGGAAATAACATCATTGGCCCAATCCCTGAACAATTTGGTATGCTAAAGAGTATTGTAAGGTTGGAACTCCAGGATAATAGATTATCTCGCTCCATACCAGATGTCATGAGCAACCTCACCATGTTAGAGTATATTTCATTATCTTATAACCATCTATCTTCAACCATACCATCAAGCTTCTTTTATCGTAGTAACCTTGTCGAATTAGATCTGTCACATAACTCCCTAACTGGCACATTACCTTCTGATATCGGTCATATGTCGCAAAGTATGGACCGAATAGATCTTTCTAGCAACCTCTTGTCTGGTAGCCTCCCAAATTCATTTGGACAGATTGTGATCCCATTAACTTACCTAAATCTTTCGCACAACTTATTCAAGGATTTAGTCCCAGACTCTTTCAGCCGCTTAACCAACTTGGCAACATTGGACCTATCATCGAACAATCTATCTGGAACAATACCAAACTACCTCGCCAACTTTACCTACCTTTCTTACCTGAACCTCTCCTATAATAGGTTAGAAGGGCAAATACCAAATGGAGGTGTTTTCTCAAACATCACCTTGCAATCTTTGGTTGGGAATGTTGGGCTATGTGGTTCTCCTCGTCTAGGACTGTCGCCGTGCATGGACAAGTCTGAAATGACTTATGGTCGACATGTCCTCAAGTTTATACTCCCAGCTGTCATCATTGGATCTGGTGCATTTGTTGGTTGCTTGTACCTAATAATCAAAAAGAAAAATAAGAAGCAGGCATATGTTACGGCTTCTGCTGGTCTGATCAGCCATAGGTTAATATCATACCATGAGATAGCTCGTGCCACTGAAAATTTCAGTGAGGATAACCTACTTGGAGCTGGAAGTTTTGGAAAGGTTTTCAAGGGCCAGCTAGATGATGGTTTAGTGGTGGCAATAAAGGTGCTCAATATGCAAGTCGAGCAGGCCGTGAGGAGCTTTGACGCTGAATGTCAAGTGTTGCGGATGGCTCGGCATCGCAACCTCATACAGATATTGAACACCTGTTCCAACCTGGATTTCAGGGCATTCCTGCTTCAGTACATGCCCAATGGTAGCTTGGAGGCACACTTGCATACTGAAAATAGGGAACCACTAGGATTCATCGAGAGATTGGACATTATGCTCGGCGTGTCAGAGGCAATGGATTATCTGCACCATCACCAATGCCAAGTTGTCCTACACTGTGACCTGAAGCCTAGCAATGTGCTGTTCGATGAGGACATGACAGCGCATGTTTCCGACTTTGGCATTGCAAAGTTACTTCTAGGCGATGAAAGCTTCATGATTTCAGCAAGTATGCCAGGGACAATTGGGTACATGGCCCCAGGTACGCTTTTTCCATGATCACGCTTGAGTAATTTATTTGTAAAATCATCAAATATTTGAGTATTGGTTTGATTAGTTGACTGTCTTGAGTTTTTTTCTCTTGATCAGAGCTTGCATTCATGGGAAGGGCGTCGCGGAAATGCGATGTGTTCAGCTTTGGGATCATGCTTCTTGAAGTTTTCACAGGAAAGAGGCCCACAGATCCTACGTTCGTCGGGGAATCCAGCCTTAGGCAGTGGGTTTTGCAAGCATTTCCAGCAAAGCTCGCTGATGTTTTGGATAAGAAGCTACGTCAGGGTGAACAAATGAGCCAAACTTTTCATCACCAAACAACAACTACTTTGCTCTCGTCATCCTCCGTTGCCCACAATGGCAACTTCGTCGTGTCGACATTCGAGATGGGTCTCGAGTGTTCCAGCGATTCTCCAGACCAGAGACCGAGCATGGGCGACGTGGTCATGAGGCTGAAGCACATCAAGAAAGATTACTCTGCTTTCCTTGTAGCTACTCGGAGCGTGCATTAACATCATTGATATGGTAATGTGTATGTAGTAGTGCCATCTATGGAGTACATATAGCTGATTAAAAAGTACCGAAGCTCCTTGAAATTCGGAGTGTGTCATCCGGAGTATGAAAGTGCATCCCCGCAAAAAAAAAAAGTACGAAAGTGCACGTTTGGATCTTTGGAATGAATAATTTATTGAAAAAATTGCAGATCCTATCTAGTGTGAATCCTTTCACACTTCTCTCTGTAAAATGTGCTTACGTAATGTATAATCTTTATGTTAAAAAAACGGCGCTTTGACTGATGGTCCACTGAACTTATGAATTACTCCGGGTGTACAAGAGATTCCGAAAAGAGTCTCTGCCTGTTGTATATTACACAATACACAAAATTTGCTTGCAGCAATATGTAGATTAGAGTATTAGACAAACGTCTATGGGGCCCACCTATGTTACTATCCTCTCAACCTTGTCTGTGATGCAAAGGTGGATTATTTTCGAGCGTATGCATTTTTCAATTTTTGAAGTTCCGAACTTCAAATTTTGAAGTTTTATTTATTTATAAAAGTATGAATGAAAAGCTTGAAACTACTGCAACTTTATAACATTACAATAGTAATTTTTTTCAAATGGATGTGTTTGAAAAGTTAAAATTCTTGAAATTTTCCAGAGAATAGAAATTTAAGGGGAAGTTTCTAGATTCAAACTTTATTTGGAAGAAAGGAAAGAGACGGGTATAATCCCTTTTTTGGACTAATAACTTATGCATTTTAATTGCAATATATATATTATACTAAAAGATAAAAAATGGAAAATATAAAATTAAAACCTTGGCATAAACTAGGGCTTGCGCAGACAAGGCCGCGGCCTACTCATCCTCATCATCGAGGATGATGTAGGCAGTGGCGGAGCTAGCTTGTAAGGATTGGGTTCATGTGAACCCAATGAATTTGTGCTAATCTTCACTAATTTGCTAGTACTTAGTATTATTTATCACTTAGATCTCATAACTTCTTAGAAATGAACCCATTAATTTGTTTTGCTAGCTTCGCCCCTGGATGTAGGGCGCTTGCGGCCACGACCATGACGCGGTGGGCGGTGGAGGTGGCATGGCCCCCGATGATGGAGGCATCCCTAATTGTGGCGGTGTGAGGCCATGGCAATGCAGGCCATTGGTCCCAAACCTCGCCCCCTGGGCACGACGCGAACGCGGCAGCGCCTGCCGTGGCAGGGGCGGCCCCGGCGGCGGCGGGCCTTGGAGCTTCGCCATGGAGAGAACCAGGGCGCCGTTGTAGTCGTACTACTTCCGCCGCCCTCCTCGATGGCGGCCTAGAGGGCCTCATCCTCGTTGAGCTCGAGCGACATGTCGAAATGCTTGCCACAGGCTGCTGCCTGGATTATTTCCAACACATGGACCGCTTCCATAGTCGTGCTGCCCCACGCCCACATATGGGCAGGGAATGGATCGGTCCTCCAACGGGTGTTTGTTTGCGTCGCCCTGCTGGTCGAGTTTTTCATGTCCTCCTATTCGATCGGACCAAATTGAACCAGCATGGCCCGTTTGGGTCGCGCCGGTGGTGTTGCCCTTACTGATGAAAGGGTTTCGTTGCTGCTCTCCCTGGAATTGGTCAAATATACAATTCAGGTGTCTCGCCCAACAAATAGAAACCAAGGGCATGTTTGGTTCATGCCTTAGCTTATCTTACCAAAATATTGGCAATCATTCGCTAGCCAAATTTTTGGTTAGAGATTTCCTGACCCTGCGTGCATGACGGGCAGAAGTTTGATGACAACTCTATTTCTGCAATCCAATGTATGAGTGTAGTATAATAACTATAGTGTTAAACGTTTACTCAATAGATAGATATATAAAGGTGATGGGCTTTCTTGAGTTGTGAGGTGCTCTGCTACTGTTCATCGTGACCAATCATTGCGCGACACGTTAGTACGTGAACAGTGTTCACGTGTACGTATGAAACAGTGTTCACGCGTACGTATAAACAGTTTCACGTGTACGTATGAACAGTGTTCTGGGCCCGCTTTTTCCCAAAAAAAATTATTTTTCCTGGTGGTAATTATTTTAGGTAATTTTCTGATGGTAATTATTTTAGGTAATTATTTTAGGTAATTTTTAATATTGCGTAACTTTTTAATGATAATTTATTCCAGTGCATGACAAGTCGTTTCTAACCGTGACGATGATACGTAACTCTCCAACGGTAATTTCTCACTTATGCACGAACAAGTCGCTTCTACCCGTGACGCAACGGTAATTTGTCAGTTGTAACTTCTCAGTAGTAAATCGATGCGGCAATTCTCATGCGGTAGATATCTTACGTTATTTCTTTGATGATTATACGTAACTCTCCAACGGTAATTTCTCACCGATTCACGAATAGTAATTTTTAGCAGAAGTTTTCACCGCTAACGGTTATTTCCAAAGGATGGTTTCCCGGTAGTAAATCTCTGCGACAATTCTTCGATGTTAGTTAACCTTAAACTCTCCGGCGGTAATTTCTCATCGGTGCACGAATAGTCATTTTCAGCAATGACCAAAAGTTTTGACCGCTAACGGTTATTTCCAAGCGGTGGTTTCCCGGTAATAAATCTCTACGACAATTCTTTCACAGTAATTACCCTCCAATAATTCTTCGACTATGTGTAACTCCCTCGCGTTAATTTTTCACCGGTGCATAAATAGTTATTTTCACAATTAACTTATAGACTTCGATATTCGCCTCTATGGACAAAGCGGTCCGAAGCGGTCCACAAGATTATCATCTAGAACGACATGGTCATTTTGCCACCCCTCTCTCTTCTTTGCTTCTCCACTTATTCGAGATGCGCTAGCATTCTCTCTCTTCTTTGCTTTTTCACTTATTCGAGAAAGTCTTGAAGGCACGCCACACTTCGCTCCATCGGACCGTACCACATAAAATGTACCACTCCGCAAATTTTCAGAAGATATAAAAGAAGATAATTACCACTAACTACTAATGCTAGAAGATTAAGACAAGGGGCGCGGCGTGCCGCCGCGTCAAATTCCTAGTATACTGATTATAAATGGCTGAATGGGTGTAGTACAATAACTATTGTCTTGTCAATTGCAATTCTAATGTATACATGTACTAACTATGTTAAAAACAAGTGTTACGACTTCTTGGCTACCCACTTAATTAGACTCTGAATTTGGGGAGGAGGGCAAATTGTAGTACTGTTGTTATAATTGTGAGCTGACACGAAATTAAGTTACCATGGTAACGCATATGTATTTTCACTAGTATATAAAGAAAATATAAGAAGAATTGACAAGATTTTATAGGCACCTAAAATTTTGGCAACCAACGAACAAAAATATTGGAGGCAATTGGCAGTGCAAATTTGGGCACCAACCTCCAAATACGCCGAGCCCGTCTCCTTCGCTTGGGCCGAATCGATACCCTTCGCCCCCTCTCTCTCAGCTCGCTGGAGTTCAGCGACCCCGATTCCCCACTGTGCGCCGCCGCCGCCCGGTCTCGATGACCTTGATCGCGACGGATTCTCCACCAGCTGCCGCGCGGATCGAGGCACTGCCAGACGTAGCCCTCGGCGTCACGGAGCGGGGCCTTGAGCGCACTCCACTTGTCCAGCGCTAGCCAAGCGGAGGTGGATGCGGACCACGCCGGTGACGGCGTCCGCGAGGAGGCGGCACCTGACGCGGGTTGATGCAGAGGTCGGGCTCGAACTCCACGAGCGCGTTGATGCTGCCCACCGCCTCGCCCGAGCTGCCCGAGCTGCCGGAGCTGCTCCATGTATCGGTCATCTTTCTTACACTTCAGTGACTTGGAAAGAAACGATTTAATTCCGATTTTTACCCCCCGAGTTTACAATTCGTGATAGTGATTGCCTCATTTACGGCTTATTGACTTTTGCAGAAATGTATCTATCGCCGCAGAAATTGATTTGCGCGTGGAAAAATGGTACTCTCTCCATGCTGGATTATTGGGCAAATGTGTATTTTAAGACAAACTTTAACCATTAATTTTACTTAAGAAAATATGAGATATTTGACATAAAAATTATATCATTGATATAATTTTTATATAATATATTTTATATATTATTGGAAATTTCTTTTAAATATGAATCCAATGGTATAATTTTTATATAATATATTTTATATTTTCTTGACTAAAATTAAAGGTCAAAGTTTGTCTCAAAATACGCAATTGTCCTCTAATCCGGCATGGAGGGAGTACTGTGACTGGCTGCAGATTGCTCGAATGCTCGATGTTTAGGTCAACAAATTTCACCAGGTCAAAGTTTTCCGTCTATCATCTCATAATTGCAGCCTGTGGAAGAAAGTTAATACTAACGGGTCAATGTGGAAAATATAGCTTGGACATTTTGTGGCAAAGAACCCACCATTCCTCCCACTTCAGAAAAGGATGACAATACCAGGTGCCGGACCAAACACTCTCGAGTCCATCCTTGGTATTCATAGAATAAGTGGCTGAGGTTCAGCGTAAGCATATGGAAATGATTATATAAGTGTGTGGGGGTTCAAAGATAGTAAGCAACTAAGCACCTAGTATTGTCCACAGCTCCTAGCGCTTGCACAGCACAAATAGACCGGATCTGCTTGTCCCTAGACAACAAACACACCACAGATGTGAGTGTCGAGCCACATGGCCCCTTCATACATTCCGGTCATGCTAATGGCCACCAGCTTGTTGCTGATTCCATTCATGGCTGTTTCATCCCCTGCTCCAAGCAACGACACGGACCTTGCGGTGCTGCTGGCTTTCCGATCCCAGCTATCTGATCCTTCATCCATCCTGAGGAATAATTGGACAAGTGCTGTGTCGTTCTGCCACTGGATCGGCGTGACATGCAGCCGCCATCACCACGGGCGTGTCACCGCCTTGGAGCTGCAGGACATTCCCCTCCAAGGGGAGCTCAGCCCTCACCTCGGTAACCTTTCTTTCCTCCATGCCCTCAATCTCACCAACACAGCCCTCGCCGGCTCCATACCAGCTGGTCTTGGAAGATTATCCCGTCTTAGATATCTTGATCTAGGCCACAATAATCTATCGGACACAATCCCGCCTACTGTAGGAAACCTCACCATGCTCCAATCTCTGGTCCTAGATTTCAACCAGCTCTCTGGGGAGATCCCCGGTGAGTTGCAAAACATGCGTAGCCTTAGGTACCTCTCTCTACAAAGAAACCACATGAGCGGCCTGATACCCAATTTCTCATTCGACAGCATGCCTACACTAAGCCACATAGACATTCAGAACAACAGTCTGTGTGGGCCAATACCATCTGGTATTGGCTCCTTGCTCATGCTCCAGGTTCTTCGCTTGAGACGTAACCAGCTCTCCGGTCCAGTACCTCCTACCATCTTCAACATGTCTAGGATTGTCGAGCTGGATCTGGGGAACAACAATCTAACAGGTCATATACCTAGCAATACAAGTTTTAGTCTCCCCATGTTGCAAATACTACATCTATACAATAACAAATTCGAGGGTCCAATTCCATTGGGCCTTGCAGCATGCCAACACCTTGAATTACTTAACATCGGGATAAATCTATTTGTGGATGTGGTCCCGACATGGTTGGCTAAGCTATCACAGCTCAAGGGGGTTGTTTTGGGTACGAATGACCTCGTTGGCCCAATCCCGGCTGTGCTCAGCAATCTTACCATGCTCAATATGCTTGACATCTCATTCTCCAACCTAACGGGAGAGGTTCCGGTGGAACTGGGAAAACTGGTGCAACTCACATATCTGCACCTTTCGTTCAATCAATTAACAGGCCCCTTCCCACATTTTCTTGGAAATTTGTCGGAATTGTCTTACTTAAGTTTATCTTGCAATCAGCTGACTGGACTAGTACCATCAACACTTGGAAACAACAAACCTCTTATGCTTCTTGATATTCGAGTTAATCGTCTCCATGGGGATCTTAGTTTCTTGGCCAGCCTTTGTGATTGTCGGCAACTCCAAGCCCTTGGCATATCAGGTAATTCTTTCTCTGGGAGCATCCCCAGCTATTTTGGTAACCTCTCGACTAACCTGTTTGTGTTTGAAGCAGAGGAAAACAATTTGGTTGGTGGGCTTCCAGCAACATTATCAAATCTTAGTGGCCTCACTGCGATAAGCTTTTCCAACAACCATTTAACCAAAGAAATACCAGAATCCATCTCTAAGCTGGAGAATCTCCAGGTACTTGATCTCTCTAGAAATAGAATAATTGGCCGCATACCTGAACAATTTGGTATGTTAAGGAGTATTCTGAAGTTGTATCTCAACGATAATAGATTATCTGGCTCCATACCAGATCTCATGAGCAGCCTCACCATGTTAGAGTATATTTCATTATCTTATAACCATCTATCTTCGACCATACCACCAAGCCTGTTTTATAGTAGCAACCTTGTCGGATTAAATCTTTCCCATAACTCCCTAACGGGAACATTGCCTTCTGATCTTGGTCATATGCAAAGTATGGACCGAATGGATCTTTCTAGCAACCTCTTGTCTGGTAGTCTCCCAAATTCATTTGGACAGGTTGCCATCCCATTAACTTACCTAAATCTTTCGCACAACTCGTTCATGGATTTAGTCCCAGATTCTTTCGGCCGCTTAACCAGCTTGGCAACACTAGACCTATCGTCAAACAAACTATCTGGAACAATACCAAACTACCTCGCCCACTTCACCTACCTTTCTTATCTGAACCTCTCTTTTAATAGGTTAGAAGGGCAAATACCAAATGGAGGTGTTTTCTCAAACATCACCTTGAAATCTTTGGTTGGGAATGTTGGGCTTTGTGGTGCTCCTCGTCTTGGACTGTCACCGTGTATAGAAAAGTCTCAACCAACTTATGGTCGACACATACTCAAGTTTATACTCCCAGCTGTTATCATTGGAGCCGGTGCATTTGTAGCTTGCTTGTACCTGATGATCAAAAATAAAAATAAGAAGCAGCGGTATGTTACAGCTTCTACAAGCATAACTGATCTGATCAGCCATAGGTTAGTATCGTACCACGAGATTGCTCGTGCCACTGAAAATTTCAGTGAGGACAACCTACTTGGAGCTGGAAGTTTTGGAAAAGTTTTCAAGGGCCAGCTAGATGATGGTTTGGTGGTTGCAATTAAGGTGCTCAATATGCAAGTCGAGCAGGCGGTGAGGAGCTTTGACGCTGAATGTCAAGTGTTGCGGATGGCTCGGCATCGTAACCTGATTCAGATATTGAATACATGTTCCAATCTGGACTTCAGGGCATTGCTGCTTCAGTACATGCCCAATGGTAGCTTGGAGGCACGCTTGCATACTGAAAATAGGGAACCACTAGGATTCATCGAGAGATTGGACATTATGCTTGGTGTGTCAGAGGCAATTGATTATTTGCACCATCATCACTGTCAAGTTGTCCTACACTGCGACCTGAAGCCTAGCAATGTGCTTTTCGATGAGGACATGATAGCGCATGTTGCCGACTTTGGCATTGCAAAGTTACTTCTAGGCGATGAAAACTCCATGGTTTCAGCAAGTATGCCCGGGACAGTTGGGTACATGGCTCCAGGTACGCTTTTTCCATGATCATGCTTGAGAAATTTATTTGTGAAACCATCAGATAATTGAGTATTGGTTTGATTAGTTGACTGTCTTGAGTTTTTTCTCTTGACCAGAGCTTGCATTCATGGGAAGGGCGTCGCGGAAATGCGACGTGTTCAGCTTTGGGATCATGCTGCTTGAAGTTTTCACAGGAAAGAGGCCCACAGATCCTACGTTCGTCGGGGAATCCAGCCTTAGGCAGTGGGTTTTGCAAGCATTTCCAGCAAAGCTCGCTGATGTTTTGGATAAGAAGCTACGTCAGGGTGAACAAATGAGCCAAGCTTTTCATCACCAAACAACAACTACTTTGCCCTCGTCATCCTCCGTTGCCCACAATGGCAACTTCCTTGTGTCGACATTGGAGATGGGTCTCGAGTGTTCCAGCAATTCTCCAGACCAGAGACCGAGCATGGGCGACGTGGTCACGAGGCTGAAGCACATCAAGAAGGATTACTTTGCTTTCCTGGTAGCTACTCGAAGCGTGCATTAACATCATTGATATGGTAATGTGTAGTAGTGCCATTAGCTGATTAAAAAGTACCGAAGCTCCTTGAAATTCGGAGTGTGTCATCCGGATCCTTTAAGTATGAAAGTGTATCCCTGCAAAAAAAAGTATGAAAGTGCACGTTTGTATCTTTGGAATGAAATTATCGAAAAAATTGCAGATCCTATCTAGTGTGAATCCTTTCATACTTCTCTCTGTAAAATGTGCTTACGTAATGCATAATCTTTATGTTTACAAAACAAAACGGCGCTTTGACTGATGGTCCACTGAACTTATGAATTACTCGGGGCGTACAGGAAATTCCGAAAAGAGTCTGATCGTGCATGTTATATATTACGCAATACACAAAATTTGCTCGCAGCAACTTGTAGATTAGAAAAACGTCTACGGACCCCACCTATGTTACTATCCTCTCAACCTTGTCTCCGATGCAAAGGTGGATTATTTTTGAACGTTTGCATTTTTCAATTTTTGAAGTTCCAAACTTCAAATTTTTGAAGTTTGATTTATTTATAAAAGTATATGAATGAAAAACTTGAAACTACTGCAGCTTTAAAACATTACATAAGTTCAAAATTTCCAAATTGATGTGTTTCAAAACTTAAAATTCTTGAAAGTTTTCAAATAACAGAAATTTAAGGGGAAGTTTCTAGATTCAAATGTTATTCGGACGAAAGGAAAGAGACGGATATAAATCCTAAAATGTTAGACTTTTATAAAAAAAATCGCCAGGAAAAATTCCTATCGGGTAATCGATCATTCAGGATAAAAAAATTGAGTTTTTGACCAATAATGTTCCAACCCTGCTCTGGCTCCTCTTGTAGTGAGAAGAGGTGAAAAGAGAGGCACCACATTCTCATTTGTTTGTTGCCGGTGAGAGGGCACAAGCTCCCTCTCTCTTTCCTCTCGTCGCTCCAATAGTGAGAGGGTGGTAAAGCCCCGATTCTTTTAGCTCGACCTGTATATAGTTATAGGGTATTCCATTGGTGTAGGTATGTTGGTGTATATGTGGTTCCCATACGGGGTCTGTAACCTTGTTGGAGATTTTTTTTTGGCTTTGACCACGTCTGGCGAACGTTTTATTAACATCATTGGGAAGCACAAAGATACTACATAGGAGGTGGTCGACGTCGTTCGGGTGGCGTACAACATGATGCTTGGGAGCGTGGAAGGAGACCGACAACTCAGATTTCTTTGACAATGATTCACTTGGTGAGGACATGGCCTTGATCCAAGAAGTAATAGATTTTCCTTGGATAGACCACCATGCCATCATTTGCAACGCCTTCTCATAGGCCCACGACACATCGTGGTTGTTTGGTGTGTTTGAGCTTAGCGAGTTGGAGCTCTTCTTGTTCTTCGACAAACGCTACCGCGACGAAGACGACAACCCTTTAAATTGACGGCCGTAAAGATGGCCGGTGAAAGGACCCATATTGACTAACTTTATTTTTCTTGGGTTATTCGCATAATGTTGCCCGGTGGGCTGTCTCTCCCGACTGTTTGTTAAGACTCCACACAGAAGCCACGTGTGACGTGTGTGCAACATGTTGGCCACATAAATGGACACGTTGCATTTCCCCCCTTTAAAAAAGCGAATGACTGCTGACTGCCATATAGCCTTGCCGCTACTTTTTTTGTTTTGAACTTCGCGTTTGCCCCCTTATATTAGTTTCGTTTCCCCCCAAAAGGCCAAAACCGAAATCCCCGTTTCCCTCTCTCTCCTTCAAACCTTCCTTCCAGAGCAAGATCCCCATCCCCATTCCCTAGCAGTCTAGCACACGAGAGAAAATGACAGAAAACTACCACAATTGGGGCAACCATGTCACTAAACTACCAAAGTGGTTACGCGGGACACATGACTACCACTTTTGAGGCCAGATCGTGACACAGAGCACTGATTCGGCACTTAAACCATATTCTAGTTGTTTGGGCCCACCTGTCGGGTTGACGTGGCCAGTGTTAACTTAACCACCGGTTGCATTTTATAAAAAAACCCAAAATTTTATTCTTCTTCCCACACAATGGTCCTTGACTACTTAAAAAAAAGATAAAGTAAGGGAATAAATATTCCCCACCACGGGAGGCACCGCCGCTGCCCAGGCCCCCCGCGCCGTCCTCCTACCTCTATCGCTGGAGTTGGTGCTAAACAGTCTGCGGGGGCGCGTCAGCGGGTCACCGGAGTGGGTTGAAGCACTGCGGTGGCGCCTCCATGCTCAGGTCCACGGCCGCCGCTAGCCCCTCGAACGCCGCCGTGTCCTCCGCCGGCCAGATGGAGCGCTACCCGGCCGTCCCCGCCCCTGCCACGTCCTCCGCCGCCCAGATGGACCGGTACCCGGCCGTCCCCGCCCCTGTCATTTTCTCTGCGACGACTTGGTGTAGCGCGGCGCCGGCAGCTACTCCGGCGAGGCAGAGTTCGGGAAGAAGACATCAGCTGGCCGGCGCGGTGGAGGGAGGCGGTGCTGGCTGGTGGCAGGGAGGCGGTGCTTGCCGGCTGGGAGGGCGACGAGGTTGGCCGGCCGTTTCCTCGTGTTGCCCTGCCCGGCGACGGCGGTGACTTCCTCGCAGCTGTGGGGATTTCCTTTTCTCCATTTTTTATTACGTGGGAAATAGAGGAAGACCTTCATATAGGAGAAAAATAAGATCTGAGGGGTTTTTTATAAAATGATGAACTACTGCTAGGGTTTCACTTGCCACGTAGACCTGACAGGTGGGCCCGGCCGGTCAGAAATCATGTTAACACGACTAAATTCTAGAATCAGTGCTCTGTGTCACGATCTGGCCTCAAAAGTGGTAGTCATGTGTCCCGGGTAACCACTTTGATAGTTTAGTGACACCGTTGCCCCAATTGTGGTAGTTTTCTGTCATTTTCTCAGCACACGACCGCCAACCCGCGCAATAATCCCCAAACCCAAACCCTAGCCCCTCGATCCAGACCACCTCCAGGCCCCTCCCCCGGCCCACCCGCCATGGCTTCGTCCGACGACGACGACCAGCACCTCTTCGCCGGCGTCCGCTTCGTCCTCGTCGGCTTCGACAGCGTCTCCGAGTCCCAGGTGCCTCCTCCTCCCCCTCCCCCACATCTCGCCCCGCGAACCAAGCCCTGCCCTTCCTGGACACGCTCTAACTCCCTGCGGCGTTGCTCGTTCCTGCAGTACCGGGCGGAGATGGTGCGGCGCGGCGGCGCCGACGCCGGGCGGTTCGGCGGCGGGTGTACCCACGTCGTCGCCTGCGGCCGCGTCTACGTGAGTCCGGCTCTACCCCTCCTCTCGCCGGCGTTTCCGGTGGATTTCCTCGGGGATCTGGAACCCATCTGTCTGTCTGTCCGTGCAGGATGACCCGGTGTGCGTGGCGGCGCGGGCGCAGGGGCACAAGGTCGTCAGCGAGCTCTGGGTGGACGATAGCTTGGATAGGGCTGTCCTCGCCGACGCCGACAGGGTCCGTTTCCACTGCTACTTGCCTTTCTACTTCTCATATTCTTTGCGTATCATATTGCCACGATCTTTCTCAAATGTTACTTCTGTGGCCACAGTTCTGTTACTGGTTTATTAGTTTCCTCAAGAAGCATTTCTTTGACAGGTTATTTATTGGCCAACGAGAGATTTGGATGGGATAAAGGGTAGTGAAAAACTGAAGATCTGTTTGACGGGGTACCAGAGGCATGACCGTGAAGATATAATGGTAACAGCTTTGGAACACTCAAGGAATTGATTGATTGCTTAACATGGTGAAGTTTTCACTAGTGTTGAATTCATTTGACCGTAATATAGAAACATAGACTTTACTTCCTTCTCTGTAGCAGATAGTCCCAGTTTGTTGTGTACCTATCACATGGTTTCTTTTATGTAGTCTTGAGGATTAATTTGTTCAGTTGCCTATATGCTGATGCCTGAGCACCGTATTTTTCGTGGAATTTGTTGATGGTACTTGAGATGTAGAAATGTAGTCGAATTCTTGGTTTTTGGTGGTTTGCTTGTTATATATACCAACTTACATTTAAAATTGTACTATGTTTCCTTTTCATTTGTAATGCAGAAAATGGTCTCCTTGATGGGCGCACACTTCTCCAAGCCTTTGGTTGGAGGCGAAGTCACTCATCTTGTGTGCTATAAATTTGAAGGTCTGTTGCTTTTAGCAGCCAGTCAGTGCTGTAAATATGCATATATGGTTCATACCTGTTTTGCTGCTTTTCCCTCCATGGACCTTCATTGCTGATACTCTGTAGCTGTGACCATGCATTTGCGAGAGTGACATGAAAAATTTATTTCTTATTGTTATGGGTGTCTCTTTGTTTTGTTTGTGATGCATATAATTTTGTTGCTAAGAACTAACTCAATGGATCAGTAATAGTTTTATACCCAAATTGGTATATTGATGTCAATGGCATTTGTTCCTTAAGTTCGTCACCAGATTAGGGTTTTATGTGTACTAGCTGGTGCATAAAACTTGATATGATATCCATCCAAGAGGTCTTGAGTTCAATACTTAGCTAGCTAATTTGGTAAATAATTTCAGCCCACTCTGGTCCGCCTTTTAGGCTAGAAGGAGCCTACATGCATGCAATGTTGAAGTAGGAATCTTTGATGTTAACAAACTGGTTAATGCAATGTCATTTTGTAGTTGAACACATACCTGTCATAAAATTGTTAGTCTTTGCTCTTCTTCTCTTTATGTGAGCCATACGAAAGATAATCTCATGATCATTGATAGCCTTTGGTATGTGTGGTATACAAAATAGGATGCCTGCACGCTCCTGATCTTTTTTTTCCAGTTTGGTTTCCTTTTTTGGGTCCTTTTAGTTGAACTACTGGTTTCTGATAATGGAAAGAGGAAATGAAATTATAAAATAAAGTGCGGTGTACAATGATAAGCATGAGAAGTTGGGAGATTCGGTCAAACATATGCTGTGTCTTTTGGGGGAAAAAATATTCTTTGTATAGTTTGGGAAGCCTCTGAAAAAGGCTTCTCAGCAACTTAAAATAAATTAAAACATGCCTATTGAATGTTTGTTTTGGACCATTTCAATATGCACTATATGTCATGACAATAGAA
The DNA here is from genome assembly GCA_007115705.1 of Dactylis glomerata. NCBI lineage: Eukaryota > Viridiplantae > Streptophyta > Magnoliopsida > Poales > Poaceae > Dactylis > Dactylis glomerata. The sequence goes on along the minus strand of QXEO01000541.1, from coordinate 14,411,788 downwards.
AGTTTTGTTGTATGCACCTTGAATGCAATATCTCAGTTTTTCAAATGAACTAGGTGAGAAGTACGAGCTTGCTAAAAGGGTGGGCATCAAGCTTATTAATCACCGTTGGTTGGAAGATTGGTATTAAACTGCAACTTTTCTTTATAATCTTAACTGTAAGGCTCACATGTTAAATATCAGAATGTTATTGTTTTGCCCTTTATTTTTATTTTGCAGCTTAAAGTCATGGGAAATTCTTCCAGTAGATGATTACAGCAAGAGGCAAGTAAAAGCACAGTTGGATGCTTCTTTTGATTTCTCTTTTCAACTTGTGTTGTATACATGTTCTGATTTAATCATCTCACTATAATGCTTGCTCGGAAATCTGCTATGCCAAAAACTAATTCTGGCTGTTTATTTCATTCAGTAGTTGGGAACTAGAGATGATGGAGGTGCAAGTCAAGGATTCAGACGATGAAGTAGAAGATGTCGACAGAAAGCCATTCAACAGCAGATCTAGTATTAAGCTCACTCCCAAACCCAAAAATAGCATTGGAACTTCTGGCAATCCGGACGTCGATGCACCAATCCAGCCACCTATTATTCCCAATAATAATGAAAATATGGCTGTGGATAGGCATCTGAACACTCCAAGTCAGATCATAAAGGAAGAAAATATGGTCAAGAAGACACATGATATCACAGCTCAAGGCACCCCTAACTTTAGTAGGTTAGCAAGTTCCGTTAACGCTGATAGTGCTGCTCCCATTCAAACTCCATTTGTTATCAGTGGCAATAGAGAGGAAGCTGCAATAAGAAATCTGAACAGTCCAAATCAGCTCCAGGCAGCAGAATACGAACATGTTAACACTCCTGGTCAGATCAGAAAGGAAGAAAATACGGTTAAGACGACACATGATATCACAGCTCAAGGCACCCCTGACTCTAGTAGGTTGGCAAGTTCCGCCAACACTGATTGTGGTGCTCCCATTCAACCTCCATTTGTTATCAGTGGCGAGAGAGAGGAAACTGCAGTAAGAAATTTGAACAGTCCAAATCAGGCCCAGGCAGCTGAATACAAATATGTTGGGTCAAACATTGCAAATGGTGCACCGGGCACTCCAAGCTCAAGCACGATGTCAGTTCCTGCTAACCGTCATTTACATTCCTCAAATGAGACCCTCATGGTACCAAAGAACACAACAACTCCTAGAACAAGGAAAACAGGTTACAGGAGACCACGCAGTGCTAGCATAGAGGTTGATGGGTCGGTGGTTAACAATGGTAAGGCAGTAGTTTCTGAATCAGAGACTGACAAGATGATTCCTTGTCAGCACGCCGGTGCAACCTCTAAAGATGGCTCCACTATTGCAAGTGCAATGGAAAGGGAAACAACTTCTCCAAAGAAAGTTCCAGTTGGTACTCTAAGCTCAAGCAGGATGTCACTTCCTGCTAACCATCATATCGATTCCTCAAATGAGGCCCCCATGGTATCAAAGAACAAGGCAACTCCTACAGCAAGGAATGCAGGTGCCAAAAGACCCTATAGTGCTAGCATGGAGGTTGATGGGTCAGTGGTTGACAATGGTAAGGCAGTAGTTTCTGAATCAGAGACTGAAAAAATCTTTCCCTGCCAGCTTGTTACTGCAACATCCAAAAAGGGCTCCAGTGATGCAAGTGCAACGGAACGGAAAACAACTTCTCCAAAGAAGGTTCCATTCAAAGAAGGGAGAAGTGCCCATGCGAAGAGGCAACAGAGTGTACACACTAAGATAAATGATGCACAGGTAGGATCCGAGTTGGAGTTGAATAAGGTTATACCTCAGGAAAACATTGATACAGAACCTAAGAGGTTCTGTAGCAGTGCACATGATGATGAACATGAAAGAAAGTCGCCCAAGAAATTGCCTAATATGAGGGTGAAAAGTACAGTTGCCAAGAAGTCCCGAAAATCGGACACCAACATGACCATTGAATCACCAGCTGATAAAGCTGAAAAAGTGGCTGCAGAGTCTCTGTTTGATGACTTGTTTGCTTCAGAAAATGCTGAAGATTGCCCTAAAAAGCTTTCAAGTAGTGCAAGTGCGGATGGTTGTGATCCAGTTTCCGCTGAGAACTTGTCGAGAACTAGAGTTAGGAAAGTGGTTGCCAAGAGGAAAACAAAAGCTGTGGAAGACAAGTCAGGCAGCAAGCAGAACAAAATTGGTAGTGCAATTGTATCTGCAGCTAAAGCATTCTCATCAAAGAGAATGGAGAGCACATGCAGTATCGACGAAGTAACTGCCGACCAGGACTCCCAGAAGGGCAATAATGATGGTATGAGAGATGTATCTGTATCATCTTGCAAAGACACTGTCACCACAGACAAATCAGAAGGAGTGCACAAGTCCAAGCTGAGATGTAGTGAAAGAAATAAAGCTCCTGCTTCAGACCATGGCAAAGAGAACCAACAAGAGCTTGACAAAGAGAACAAACAAGACCATAGTAATATCAGTTCTAAATCGGATTGTGGAAAAGGTGGTTTGAATTCAAAATTTGATTTGAGATGTAGTGCAAGAAATAAAGCTCCTGCTCCAGACCATGACAAAGAGAACCGACAAGACCACGGTAATCTCAGTTCTAAATCTGATTGTGGAAATGGTGATTTGAATTCCAAATTTGATTTGGAATCAATGAAGAAAAACACAGATATGTGTGACAAGCATGGAGGGATAGCAGGAAATGGAGCTCGAACCTTCATCATATTGGACCCTACATGCTTTATTTTAAGTGGACATCGTCAGCAGAGAAGAGATTATCGATCAATCCTTAGACGCCTGAAGGGACGAGTTTGCAGGGATTCACATCATTGGTCATATCAAGCAACACATTTCATTGCTCCAAACCCTCTCAGGAGAACTGAGAAGTTCTTTGCAGCTGCTGCTGCAGGCAGGTACAACTGTGATCTAGATCCTTAGAAACCTAAATATCTACTTTGTAGGCCTTTTTCAACGAAACGAGAAAGTAAACGTACTTGGACAAATTGCATGTGTTCTGCATATGTGACTTACAATTATGTCTGACCTACTTATCTTGCTAAAGCCTGCCATGTCACAAATCTAAATGTTTGCTCTTTTTCTCCCAAATAGGTGGATCCTCAAGGATGATTACCTGACCTCTTGCAGTGAGGCTGGCAAGTTATTAGATGAAGGGCCATTTGAATGGTCTGGTACGGGCCTCAATGAGGGTGAAACTATTAGCTTTGAAGCTCCCAGGAAATGGCGTGTTATAAAGCAACAGATGGGTCATGGTGCCTTCTATGGAATGCAGATTATTGTGTATGGACAGCTCATTGCTCCGTCATTGGTAAGTCTTGTTTGTGAATCAACTTGCCTACCAAAATAATTAGTTCTGAAGTATTTCTGATAAAGCAATGCAGCATTGTGAGCACATCTAGACCTTGTATTTGGAGGTTCCGTTGCTGTGTATTCCCCAGTTCGTCTCAAAACCTCCATCTTCTTTTCCTACAGGATACGGTGAAGCGTGCGGTACGTGCAGGAGATGGCAACATCTTAGCAACATCCCCACCATATACCCGGTTCTTGAACTCTGGTGTCGACTTCGCCGTGATCTCAGCGGGGATGCCTAGTGCAGACGCATGGGTGCAAGAATTCATCAGTCACAATATCCCATGCGTCAGCGCTGACTATCTTGTTGAGTACGTGTGCAAGCCTGGGTACCCCCTTGACAGACACGTTCTCTTCAAGACAAATCGTTTGGCCAACAAGTCCCTGGACAAACTTCTGAAAAGCCAACATGTGGTGGCCACGGATGAGGCGGAAGCGTTGGAGGACGACGATCCTGAAGATGACCTAAGCTGTTCAGCTTGCGGGAGCACGGACCGGGGAGAGGTGATGCTGATCTGTGGCAGTGAGGATGGCGCGGTTGGCTGCGGCACCGGTATGCACATCGACTGCTGCGATCCTCCCCTGGATCGTGTCCCAGATGATGATTGGCTGTGCCCCAAGTGCGATATCTCCAAGGCCAAGAAGAAACCTTCGCGAGCCGAGTCAAGCAAACCTAGAGGATCCAAGCGGCGGAGGTGAATCATTGATTTGCCTATGTACACTCCTTGTTTTATTGTAACAGAATAATGTAATAATCAACACCACTGTAAAGCTTTAATATCTACTGAAATGCCAGCTCGGCATTTCGTTTGTAATAGTTCCTCTTTTTCATCCCTTGCTGTTTCACTTCCCTTCCCTTCCATGTGTAGTTATTCCTCTTTACTATCAAATGGGAGTTTGGTTCACGGCTTCATGGCTAGCCCTGAAATTTTTCGGCTCAAACTCGCTAAAGCTCGGTCAACTAGTAGATTGACTTTACTTGTTCAACAATTGGGTTTAGCCATTTCTCATTACTATCGAATGAGAGTTGATGGCTCATGGCTAGCCTTGAAATTTGAGCTGAGCTAGCTTGGCTTAACTTGCTAAAGCTTGTTTAACAAGCAAGCTAGCTCGACTTAAAATTATTAACAAAATTTGACTCGCAAAACTTGCGAGTAACTTGCTAAAATTATCAACAAGCAACATGTATGAACATATAATGCAGTTTTTCTTATTATTTGAGCATTTATGATGCAATCACCACAACCAATAAAAATATGACACAACAACAACAATCGATAACTATATAATATTTGCTGAAACCAAAATAATCAGGAACATTGCAAGGCAAGTCGACAAACCACAAGTGCACATTTGAACTAACTACAAGTACTTGAGTTATCACATAGCAGTCGAAGTCGATGATTGACTAGGCTAGCTTAACAATTGACAAACCACAAGTGCACATTTCAAAAAACCTCACGGAGGGGAGTAGACTAAGAGGTAGGGGATTCACTATTCACTAACCCTACTTGTTCGTGCGCTAGCATGGTGGACTTGGCCGCTTGAAACTCGATTTGCTAATAGGGCTTGATTTGCTAGGTGGACCTATATGTGATTTTACCGAGCTAAACAAGCTAAACGAGTACTCGATGAACTTGTCTCGTTTAGCTCGAACTTGTTTAATGACAAGTATGGAATTGTGAGTTCTTTTAATGGGGATCGGTCCCCAAGGACCAAGATCTTCGTTCATTAAGAATAGTGGAGGTACAAATTGGAATTATAGAAAGAACACTGAAGAGGTAGAAAATTATTAACACGTCCTTCCCTTTTGCACCAAGGACCTCAGATCTATCTAAGAGCCGGATCTTTCGATGTTTCCTTGTGGTCGAGCATGTTTGAGTATCGTGCCATCGCACTGACACGCCTTCTTCCTGGACGAGCCTAACGACACCGTCCCTCATGAGTAGAGTTTTTAATAAAAGTAATACTACCTCCATCCCAAAGCTTAAGGTCTATTTTTTTTCTTCAGAAAGTCAAACTATGTCAAGTTTGACCAAACTTTTAGAAAAATCTATCAACAAATATGATATTTTGTAGATACCACATGAAAATATATTTCACTATATATCTAATGATATTAATTTTCTATTTTGTATATTAATGATTTTTGATAAAAACTTAGTCAAACTTAACAGAGTTTGACTTTCTGTAAAAAATATAGGCCTTAAGCCTTGGGATGGAGGTAGTAGTATTTTTAATATATTAGATTAGATTTTTAGCCTCTGCTTCAATTGTTAATAGATTAGATTTTTAATAAAAGTAATAAAAGTCATCATCTTTTTGGCCTCTGCGTCAGTTGAGATGACATCGTCCATAATAAGTGATCTTCAATTCTTTATTTGAAAACAAGATCTTCTTTTCAATGTCGTCAATGGTGGTGTTGGAATATTAATTTTTCTAAATAGCTTCATTCAATTCCACCAGATCAATTTTAGATTTTTTTCCTGTTTGTCGCAATGAGGATTACCGTTATAATTTTTTTCTTAAAATATCGGCCAACAATGGCGATTTGGCTCTCCAACAACACAGACTACTCATTTGCTTTTTCTTAAAATACTCTTGCCTATGGTAATTAATTATTACGGTCAAATTATAGAAGAATGCTCATTGATAGTTATGTGTCCGTGTTTGATATTTACGTCATTCTACGACTGTCTTCATGCAAGATTGCTCCATAGAAAGGGTTTAGACTATGAGCTAAATACAGTTTTAGTCCCACAACTTGCACGATAGGGACGTTTTAGTCCCACATCTAGCAAAACAAATTTTTTGGTACCTAAACTTGCACCATCGGGACAAATTTGGTCCTGACCAATCAGAAACTGGCACGTGGAGGCTGCGTTGGCTGTGAAATTTAGCAGTTTAGCACCTGGAGCTTTTAACTCTGTCCAAACGCGCCACGCACTCACCCCCTTCTCGCACCCACCCCGCACTCGCTGGCGACCAAATCGGTGGCGACGGCGACCAAATCGGCGGCGACGGCGACCAAATCGGCTCATGTCGGAGCAAGAAGAGGGGTCGCTGGACAGCACGGCGAGGTCGCCGCCTCCGACTCGTCGTGGCGTGCTGCTGAGGGGAGGCACGCTGCTGAGGGGTCGCTGGACAGCACGTACGAATGTAGTATGTGTCTGATGGAAATATGCTTGTGCACCTTGTGAATGATGTTTCAGACATCAACTTTTCCAAAAATGGAATAAACACATTTTGGCAGCACCCACCTTATCCCTTGTACTGTTGTACATGTGATTGTCTTCTTCTCCCAAATACTGTTGTACTTGTGTAGGTTTGCTGGCTTCTTCCTCCCCATTTTGGCAGCCATCTCCTTTCCACTTAGATAAGTACGGCTACTCTCTCTTGTACTGCCCACATTTGTGATTCAATGGACCTCCAGTGGAGTGACAGGAGAAGGAGGAGCACTGGTTCCAGGAGTGGTGTAGCTAGGTCTGAAGAGACAGAAATCAAGGTGTATCATAGAAGGAGTGTGGAGGAGAGGGATGCAGCAGCAGCAAGGAGACAAGCTATCAGGGAGAAGAAGGAGGAAGAAGCTGTTGAAGGCATGAAGCAGCTAGGTGAAAAGGTAACCTGGTCCATGTACAAGAGACCTCCTGTGGTGTTTCCCATTTATATCCCATCCAAGGTTGAGAAGAAAGTGAGTGCTGCCATCTTGCTGTGTAAGCTGAAGAAAGGCATGGAGACATTTGTCAGGAGGATCAGGTATGGGCCACACTTTGAAGGGAATAAGAAGGAAACCAGAGTGTGCCTGTGTAGTGAGAGTGAGTGTGTTTGTCATCCAGAGTGAGTGTGTTTGTTGTTGTAAGTGTGAGTGTGCTTGTTAGAGTGATGTAGTTGGAGTGTGTTTGTTCTTGTAACATGTAGCAAATGCATGTACTACTATTTGCTCAGTAATAAAAGTTCACTGTCTTCTTACATATAATTCAGAGAACAAAAAAGTAACAGAAGTTCACTATCTTATCACATAAAATTCAGAGAACAATAAAGTAACAGAAGTTCACTGCCTTGCTAATCTCATATCCTACATTGGTGGAGCATTCTGTGTGATCTGGATTTCATCCTGAAGATCTTCATTCAGATCAGGAATCAGTGATCCTGCTTGGGTCTGCTCATCACCAAAAAGCCACCAATGTGCAGATCCAGGGCCTGTTGGGTATGTGCTTGTGTCTGTTGCAGGTTGTGATGCCTCTACCTGTTCATCAACAGGGGGAGTTCTTGGTCTTGGAGGTGTGGTACCTTTTGCTGATTTTCTCTTTGAAGAACCTTTGCCTCTACCTCTTGCAGGTTTGCTTCCTCCTTCTTCTGTTGCTTTCTTCTTGTTACTTGCCCTTCCTCCTCTTGCTCTCAAACTACCTCTGATGGATGCTGTTGTCACTCTCTGTCTTGCAGGTGGTATAGTTTCTCTGGCTTCTACAACAAAGGCATTTTCTGGCAGTGGACCAAGTAATCTTTGCATGGGCACATGTTCTCTTTCCTGCCATTATTTACATGATAAATGTTAAATTGTATGGGCACATGTTATTTCCATGGCTTGTAGAAATTAAAATGACTTGAATACCTCTGCTTGCATCATGAAAACCATGTTGTCTTCATGTTGTGTAGGATCCATTGCTTCTTCTGGAACATGTGGGATGACATGCTGTCCAATATTATGTTAGCCTCTTTGTTGCATAGTATGGATAGATAAATGGGTAAAATTTGTCAGAATATTGAATTTCATACCTCCAATATTGATGGAATGTCTATTTCATCATCTTCCAGTACAATGTTGTTCCTCCTTTGCTCTGCTAGGTACTCAACATATTTGTCAATATTCCCAGCAAATAGGTCATCATCTCCTGATTCTGCATTGAAGTCACTGTCAAAGAAGTAGCTCTCATCTGTACTACTGCTATCAGTATGACTCTCTTCATCCAGCTCATTCTCTTCCCTCACCCTGATAATAGATGATCTAGATGAGCCAGCTAGGGTAGGAGGTGAAACTGCACTTCTTTGCTGGAATCTTGGAGGTTCATATGCACTTGCTTGCTGGAAGCTTGGATGTGCAGCTGCACTTGGTTGCTGGAAGCTTGGAGGTGGAGCTGCAAAAGCTGCCTGTTGCCTTGGAGGTGGAGCTGCACTTGTAGCAGACCTTGCAGGTGGAGCTGGAGGTGCAAGAATGACATCTGGTCTCAAATTAATCAAGAAACCAGTGTGATCCACATGCACATGCAATATTTTAGTGAACTTGCTAGCATTGATCATCTGCCTGATGATAGCTTGACTCTCCAATGGAACAAGTCCATTGTCTACATCCTTGTCTGGCAACAACCAATAAACCCTCAGCTTCCCTTCTCTAGACAACCCAACCATCCTCAACATTTCATCAACCCAGAACATAGACCAAGTGTCACCACTGCAGTTATCAAATGAGTAAGCTGTTGCATCAATATATTCCACAGGACCTCTCAATCCAGTGAAGAATCCATTGTGCACCAATACAACAGTAAACATGTTGGTCACTTGTCCTGGAAACAACACTGCAATGAAAGTTTCTGTCAGTGATCACACTAACTGAATTTCTGAAAAATCTTCAGATTCACTACTGCTAACATGGCATATCTCATGATTTTATGAACAATCAGTGCACTTGTCATCACACATCACTGATTTTAACCATCTATCGACAAAATATACTTCGAAAAACAGATTTTGGAACAATCAGAAACCCTAAAGCTGTCGCCTTTCTTCACTGCATCGAGTTTGGCGGAGGTCGAAATCACAGATTCATGTAAACTACGATGAATTCTTCACAGTTAACACGTCTATACCATAGCAGAACCATCTGCGATGTTTCTTATCACGATTCCCTGACCTAATTTCGTCTGCAGCTTCGCCGATCATGCGCCCACCGTGACCTCCACGAGCGGCGCCGTCGACAGAAGAGAACAGAGGTGGAGAAGAAGGAGGAAGAACGTACCGTACGTCGGCGGCTCGTCGTCATGCTCCCGCAGCCGCATCGTCGATGATTTGCCGACGGAATCGCCGCCACGGACGTCTCCTCCGTCGCCGCTCCTGCTACGGCGCCGACGAACTCGAGGTGTGCCCACGTCGAACAGGTATGGGAAGCAGCTAAATCAGCGGGCGTCCTTCTTCGTGAATTGAGCAAAGTTACAGGGACCTGATTGCAAACCTTGACGTCCCACTGAGCCTCCATGTGGCAGTTTTTGATTGGTTTGGACCAATTCTGTCCCGATGGTGCAAGTTTAGGTACCAAAAAATTCGATTTGCTAGTTGTGGGACTAAAACGTCCCAATGATGCAAGTTGTGGGACGAATTGTGTATTTAGCTCTTAGACTATTCATAGTGGGGAGTAACATAGTAACATCAACAACATGCAATGCTAACTAAGCATTTTGATGACTTGTCATGTTATTAATTGAAGAAAGAGAGTATAGTGGTAACTAGCTATGTTACCATCACATCACACATTTCAATGCAAAATAACTCTATAAAGTAATAAATGTGATGTTCTATGTTAATAGAACTATGATACTACCCACTATAAAGATAGTAACATAGAGTAGTAACATGTGCATGTTACTACCTTATGTTACTCCCACTATGACTAGTCTTAAAGACCACACAGATTTACTTTTTTTAAGACTTTTTCTAATCGAGACATATTGTACTGTTCGCTGTTAAAATATATCGTGCTATTTCTCAAAAACAATTCGTGCTATTAAACGTAAAAAACCCGACGTAATTTCGACGACGGCCCACCCCTGTCTGCCCCTCCCGGTCAGTCCCCGTTCGTCTAGAAGGCCGCCGCCGCTGCCGGAGTAGACGTACTCCGGTCACTCCCCCTCCGGACCCCTTGCCGCTGGGCGCACTGGTAAGCCGTATTCTGCCCCGTATTTTACCTCCCGGGATGCGCTGGTAGGAGGATCCCGGATTCGTTTTCACGAGAGCCCCTGTAGAGGCGACGACCTAGGTGCCGTATTAATGTTCGAGGCTGTGGCCAGAATGGGGGTCGCGCTGCGGGGAATCCGCTGCGGCGAGGGCTTGGACGAGGCGATACCGGGTCATGTGAGCGGAGATGTTGCTGTTGCCTGTTGGGATTGGAATCAGTTCTCCCTTTTGGCTTCGTTGCTTTTACTGAATTAGAGAGGAGTTGCATCAGCAGCCGTCGTCTATCTCCTTGTAGCTGTTGGTTGCTTGTTTTGAGTTCTCAGATATTTCAAGCTGACAATCAAGAATATGCGAGTGATGAGTTATATTGGGCATGTTATTACACACCATATGCTACTTTTAGATGTTGTTCTCAGCAATAATTTTGTAAATGTTTTGCGCGAACTCATATGGGTCCTAACCGTTTTTTAAGCAAATCATGGAATGACTGTGTGTTGGTTCCTCCTTACTTGGATATCAGACGTTGGGTTTCGCTACTTGGAAGGTTCAACTAACATCCTTAGAACTACAAAATAGTTTTTTCGAGAATACACCCGACCGGGTGTATTAATCACATAGAAGAAGCAACGCCGAAGACGGCAAAGTGCTGCCAACAAGCAACACTGAAGACCGGAAAAGTGTTGCCAACACGAGGTGGCAGCTCCTCGAGTTTAACAAGGACTACTCTCCCCCTATCCACGGCACCGGCTCCGGGAAGCCAAACGAGTCACTACGGAAAAGCCTAGCTAGACGCCACCTACTATACTCCTCACGAATCCTCGCCACGATGATCTCCACGTCCGGCCGGACTCCGTTGAAGACCACATCGTTGCGATAGTGCCAAATGCACCAGAACACCAGGATAATGGCGGTCCATAAGTCCCTCTGCGTCGCCCTAGGGCAAGGTCTGGAGGCCCGCCACTGAAGAAGCTCCGTGTCCACTGCTTGGTCCCAAGTTGGGGGACTCTTACACATTGGCTTATTAGGTACTAGTTCCAACGAATTCAGGGCACCACCACATAGGAGGTTATTAGTATCGATACTTTGTACTTTCACCGTAGATTTGGAACTCAAGTGGCTTGTTTTCTTATGCTCTGTTATGTTATTATATCCAGTAGTTAATTTGTTCCACCCTTCTTTTTCAGGCTCATGCTTATTGTTTATAGTTGACTGGTATGTTGTTATCTTGCAGGACTTGCTTTTATCATATGACCAGCAAAATGTTTCCTCAGTGATATCCAGGCATGATTTGGGTATTGTTCATAATGCAGTTAGCTTCTCATGGTAGTCGAGAAGACGAAGCAACACAGCTGGTACCGCATTGTGATCATGAAGAAGTACCGGATTTGCAGGAGATAGTTGCACAATCCAACACTGCAGGAAGCTCCACCGAGTATCTGGTCTCGTGTGAAATCAAGCCAGTGATTGTTGAGAATGACAATCACAATATCGATGCCAATGAAGAAACCCATCTTATTGTTCAAGACTTTCCACAATGCAGGATCTGCCTTGATAATGAAGGTCCACAATACACTATGACGTTAATTACTCTTTTCTTAGATAATGCCTTGAGGGCTTTTATCTTGTTATTTTTGTATTGAGTTGGTGTTTATCGTGTTGCATTCCTGCTGCAAGCAGGTGATGACTTAATTGCGCCATGCCATTGCAAGGGCACGCAGAAGTATGTCCATAGGCCCTGTCTTGATAACTGGAGATCAACAAAGGTATCGATACATTAGCATGCTATTATTTACACCACACTTAATTGTAGAGGCTCAAGTGTTCAGTTATCCTAAAGTCCACCCAAAACATCAGATATGCGAATACAATCATTGTGTCAGTCTCGCTCTAACCCAGATTCTTTGTTACACATCACCCAGGAAGGTTTTGCATTTTCACATTGCACCGAGTGTCGGGCAGCATTCTTACTTCGTGCGAATGTTCCTCCTGATCGATGGTGGTCAAGACTGAAGTTTCAACTTCTAGTTGCTAGAGATCACACATTGATCTTTTTTATTGTACAACTAGTAAGATTTCACACCTTTTATAATGTAGTGCAATGGACTACTTTTCTGTAATAGTCTTATAACTTATAGTAACATTAGTCTGCACCAGATCGTCCTTTTCCTTTTCTAGATATGTTGGTACATATGCTGATGTAAATGAGATTTACGTTTTTTGGTCCGACGATATTCTTACAATATTAACTGACTGAAATACGAAATATGTGTTCTGCTTTACATATAGATGCTACTCAGAAGAAGCATATGTGCTGATAAGAGGAAAATAGTACTAGGATAATAGAAACATATATTGCTGTTAATTTCTTTCTAAAGATTCCAATGAACTCGATGGATAATTTTTTATTTTTTGTTGCTGAGATTTATATAACGCCTGTCAAATTTTGTTTTGGTAAATATAGAAGTAAACATGTCTGTATCTTTGTTTATTGCATATTGGAAAAGTGGGAGCCTGCATCTAAATTGATGAGTCCATAATGTACTGTGCACTGCGATAAATTTATTGTTTTCATCTTACGAAGTTGATTTATTTTCTTTTTGCCTGATAGGTTGTTTGTTTCTTGGGTATGCTGGTATACAGATTTTATGGAGATGAACTGCGAGAAATGTTTGGTTATGAGGAACATCCATATGCTTTTTATGCATTGGCAAGTAAGTTCAATTTTCATAGTGATGTGCACTGTCCTTGTGCATGTTACAATTTATGTTCGTCTACGATTCAAGAAGTTTGTTGAATTGCCACTTACCCAAAAGGTTGAAGAGAACTATATAACGTATGCCCTTTATTTGTACTGGATATCTTCCTGTTCAGTGCTGTCAATATGGTTTAGCATTTACTTCTTTAAAACAAGCCACTTAATTATTTGCATTCCATTTTTTCTGTAGCCAGTATTAAGATACTTTGGGTTGAATGATTTTAAGACGGCATAATCTCTATGTATTTATGTATCTACTGTGAGGATATAGATCATCACAGTGTAATTTATGATAGCAGTAAGAGGTTTTGTCCTTTGAATCATAACATAACCTAAAATGATCCATGGTTATCTAAGTGTAGTTTGTGCTTTCGACAAACATGGAAAGATCCGTCAAATGGATTTGTTTTCATATTTCAGATGACCGTCTAGAATACTTCTCGAATTGTAGACAAACATGTCTGACAGAGAGAAGCCTATGTGCTCAATAGGAGCTACAGGAAAACTCATGGTTTTACTTTGGCTCCGAAGGCATTACATTGTGAATACGAGAATTTAAGGAATTTTTTCATCAGTTGTTGGCATTTGGCTTAGCATTTGTGCTTCTACAAGTATTAACATGCATGCTATATTCTTTACCGCTGTCTATGTACATGACATTTGAATATATTGCCCGTGTTGTATATGAAGCAGTGACTGACATATAATAATTAATGAATTTGCAGTACTGGCAATTATTTTGGTTGGTTTGCTGTATGGATTTTTCATAGCTATAATATGTGGACAGAGGATCACTGAACGGCACTACCATGTTCTTGCAAAGCAAGAGTTAACCAAGGTTGGTGAAAGAAAGAAAACGGAAATATTAAGTTTGTTGATAGATTTTTCATTTCAAAGAAGTGCATTTTTTGATTGATAAAGTATTTTTTAACTGATTAATTAACTGTTAGTTGTGCGACCAAGTACTCATTTCCGTCATCAGTCATCTGAATGTCAATTTCAACAGAGATTATTCCAATTGGTTTATCATGGTTTAGGTTTCCTGTGTTGTCCGGGCATGATCCCTGTGAGTAGAATATGCAGTCCCCATTTGATGAACAAAAAATTGATGTTTCTTGTTAGTTACATGTACCTTCTTTTTTCTCATCCTGGCATAAGAATAGCTTCGTAGCATTAGTACTTTTGAAATTGTAGCACCTTCTCTTTCTTATGGTAAAAGTTATGTTAAAATATTTGCTCATACTGTGATATTCCTCTTATGGCAGGAGTATATTGTAGAGGATCTTGAAGGAGGTGATCTTGTGCCAGATCTTGATCCTAGCCATGTTACAGAGTTGAGGACACTGGGACTTTATTGAGCATAACTGCATATATCATCAGGTAGGCTGTTATGTGGGTCAGCCCATCAAACGTGGTGTCTTATCCCGTAATGAGAGTCCTAATTGATTAAGCAACTTTGTTAGGGTGCAGTCAGTTTAGAGATCGTATTATAGTTTGAGTGGATTTACTGGCTTGTTGGTCAAGTCTTCTTTACTATATAAAGGGGCCGACCCCTCTCAATGAAGCAGAGAAGAATATTGTCGTTTACTTTTATCTACTTTTCAGTAATTAGGATTTAGTTTCTTCCATAGGCAGTTTAAGTTCTTGTTGATTTATAACATCTTCTTAGTTGTTATGGTGTATTCTCTACTCGTCTAGAAAATTACTCTTCATAGCTTATAAAAGTATGTGTAATAGCTCCCACATAGTAATTAGCCTATTAAAACACTGCAACAAACATCTCATACTTCTGGATTTTCATTTAGGTCTCTTCAATTGTTCCCTTTCCACAGTTTAGCTTTCTAATGGCCAGTATATTATTACGCCTAAATTTTCCTTTTCTTCATAAATCGTAATTTATAAGCAATTACTGGATTTTCATATATCTAAAGACTTCAAGTCCAATCCTTTGCATATCCATGACTGCATCGCTTTCTGCGTGAAAACATTGGAAACAAGTGAATGAAAATAAATTGGGCAAGTATTTTTTTTCGGTTTGTTTGTTCCTGTTAGTGCTCATTGACCTGTCCTTGTTGTGAATGATGTTGCTGCTGAATGTGCAGTTTGTTGAAACTGGAATGCTAAAAGATGATGGAAACTTAAACAGTAGAAGCTACTTTTGGGGCTACCAAAATTTTGAATTCATCTTGGTCTTTAATATTCCCTAGAGCAGCATGTACTACCCTTGAATATTGATCCCCACAAAATAGCCACATATGGAGGATCAGCCTGTTGCAAACAGGGAAACAGTTTGAACTGTTGGTTCCAAAAATTAGAGGCATCAGAGAATTCTAAAGGTCAAAACATTATCTGTATTCTAACTTGATCCAGAAACGAGAAAGCACAATTATTTGCATCAGTATACATTGATAGTATGAATTTCCAAAACATTTTACTGACATAGTTCTTATGATGAAAAAATGAGCACATATATAGTAGCTTTAGCCCACCTCTCAAAAGCTTCAGCTATTGCATGTCTTCTAATCGAGTTTGTGAGCTCTCGAAAGATCAAGCAAACAAGTGGTCTAGAGTAGAACAACCAAGTCAGCAATTCAGTTAGCTATCCTAAGCCAGTAGATCAGGTAGTTAAGATTACCGTACCATGCTTTGCATTGTCATTTTGTTTCAGCCTTTGCTGCAATTGTCCAGCAGATACATGGCCGTGTTGTTTCCTGCATGAATCTCCTATTATCCTACTAATATCTCATCATTGATTAGGCTGAACTCCTGCCACTATTTCTTAATAAAAGGAAAAGAACAACTAATGAGTTGATATTGAGACAACCATGTTTCCGATAGCAAAGTCATCCAAACCAAGGAGTTTGACTTTGAAATTACAATCTTGTCCGCATGAGTTGTATTTCCTGAATCAAACTTCCTATTCTCTTTGCCTACTACTTTTGAAGCCAAGAATATATGCTCCATCTATGCTTATAGGCATAGACTTCTTACATATATCTTTCTGAAAGTAACAGAATATATGGGAAGATATTTCTTTGTCCACTAACCGAGCATCTCCCTCTTAGGAGCTAACTTCTTGCCAGCTTGTTTGATCTAATTATTGGTGCTCCATTAGTTCATTTTTTCCACTTTCTCCCTCCCATCAAAATCATTGATTTATCTAATTACATCCTCCAATTTTCCCTCTTTCCCAGGTATTGGTATTTTTCCTACCAGTTTTCCTCCACATTAATGTGATATCTGCATTTTGCTGGAGACAACAATAAGAAATTGGATTTTTTAGTAAACAATTCATTCTTGCAGTCTACTTCCTGTAATGGATCAATAGCGATTATTCTTCTAGTTTGGCAACCGGGTCAATAGAGTGAAAGTGATGCAGGAGTTTATACTGGTTTGAGTGCAAAGGAATGCACCCTACTCGGCCACTCCTGTAGGCATACCAAGCTTCAGGGTTCGAGGGGGTACCTCTTGATCATGGTGTCCTTGAGGGCACACCTGTTCATGTGTTCTTTTATTGATCGAGACAGTTTGAGGTAGAAGTGTGAGTTACGCGCAATAGCTTGTGGCCTTATACAAATGAGTAGGATATCCCTTTACGCCATGATGTCTTCTATAGATATTGTGATTCTCTGCGTGTAGTGTCTACCGGTGGAGGTTGTCCCATGGACCAACTAAGTTAGGGTCCCTGGGCGCATGGACCTCTCCCCAGGCCATAAAGGAGTTTTCCTAGGAGTTTCTTCCCATCCCTGGTCATGACCATGCTATGTTATCATCCTAGAACTCCTGAACTGTGGGGATGATTTGACTATATGTAAAGTTTTTGTCACGTGTTGGGGGTGGAATAGACCGGAGGTTGTAGTTGTGGGAGGTTGGAGGACGAGGGCGGTAGTCCCGTCGACCTATGATCGATGAAGGAGGAGAGAGGAGGCGCCGGGGCGCAGGAGCACGAGGTGAGAAGATAGATTGTTTTCTGCTTGCTTTATTAATCAAACGTGGGGTGGACTTATATAGTCCAATTACAACTTGTAGTCTAAGAAAGAAACTCTAATTATTTGGAAGTGGCAGGAAAACCTTCTACGGGACAAACCTTTCCACTTTCCAAAACCTGACACTAATAATTAAAAAAGGAAGCAAGCAATACGTATCCATCTAAACTCTAAACTCCTGGTGCATCACGGCTTGGAGCTGGAACCTGTGGGTCTGGGGCAGACCTCCTCCTCCGCTGGAACTTCTTACCCCACATGACATCTCCCCCTCCATTCTGAAACAGCTCGTCCTCGAGCTGGAAGCTGGGATAACGGTCACGGAAGGCTGTGACATCTTCCCAAGAAGCAGCAGACGCCGGCTGTCCTTCCCACTGGATGAGCACCTGCTGGATACCCCGAGCAATACGAGCACGCAGTGCTTGTACAGGAGTTGGATGTACTCGACCTTGAAATAGTGGAGGGAGCTTCGGTGGACTTTCAGGAGGTGGACCATGGTATTTCTTCAGTACTCCGACATGGAAGACATCGTGGATGCGGGCGCGAGGGGGTAACTCGAGACGGTAAGCAACCGTATCAATTTTAGCCAAGACCTTGAAAGGCCCATAATATTTGGGTGCCAATTTGCCTTTTGCGCCTGCTCCGAGGAATGCCGCTGGGCGGTGCTGCAGGCGTAGCCAAGCCCACTCGCCCACATCAAAGGAAAGGGCCCGATGCTTGTCATCATAGTAATGTTTGTACTGCTGCGCTGCTTGAAGGAGACGTTCACGGACGTCTATTAAGAACTGGTCGCGGTCGATGATCTGCTGTTCGACCGCCTGATTGCGAATTTCTCCTTGAGTATAGTCCCGGAGAGATGGGGGATCCCGTCCATAAACCACCTTGAAAGGAGTGTCCTTCAAAGCTGAATGATATGAAGTGTTGTAGCAGTATTCTGCCCATGGCAGCCATTGGAGCCACTGGCGTGGACGATCCCCAGTGATGCAACGAAGGTACATGGTGATGACGCGGTTTACAGCCTCCGATTGTCCATCGGATTGTGGATGGAAGGCAGAACTCATGTGCAAGCGTGTGCCTGCGGCTGCAAACAAGGCCTTCCAAAATCCGGAAGTGAACACCACATCCCTGTCCGAAACGATGGATGTTGGAAAACCACGAAGACGGACGATGTTGTCAGAGAAGGCTTTAGCAACAGACTCAGCCGTGTATGGATGTGCTAACGGAATAAAATGGGCGTATTTGGAGAAACGATCCACCACTGTAAGAATAACACTTTTACCGCCCACTTTTGGTAATGCCTCAATGAAATCCATGGAGATGTCTTCCCAGACACGAGATGGCACCGTCAAAGGCTGTAACAGGCCAGCCGGATGCAGTTGCTCCGTTTTATTGCGTTGACAAACCGGACAAGAGCGGATATATTGCTGTAGGGCGGACCGTGCTTGAGGTAGATGAAAATCCCGACGGAGGCGATGCAGCGACTTTTGTATGCCTTCATGACCGCCATCGTGAGCCATAGACAGTACCTCCGCTACCAGCTGTGATGCGGGTGGCACATAAGCTCGCTGCTGAAAAGTAACGATGCCATCGACGAGAGCCCAAGGTTGCCCCAACTCGCCAGATTCCAACTGCTCTCTAAATGTTATCAGTGCCGGGTCTGTAAGTGCGGCCTGACGTAGGGCTTCAAATAGATCAAAAGAAGTCCCGGTGATGGCGCATGTGTGTCCTGTAGGCGCATCGCGGCGAGATAGCGCGTCGGCGACGATGTTTTGACGACCTGGTTTGTATTCCACAGTGAAATCAAAACCCAAAAATTTGCCCACCCAATGATGCTGAGGTATGGTGGCAAGGCATTGGTCTAACAGAAACTTGAGGCTATAGTGGTCAGTTTTGACGACAAAGGCGCGGCCCCAAAGATATGGTCGCCAATGGCGAACGGCTTGAACCAGACCAATGAGCTCCCGCTCATAAGCGGCTAGAGAGGCATGTCGAGGAGCTATGGCTTTGCTGAAATAGGCAATTGGCCCATCGCCTTGATGCAGTACAACACCGAAACCAGACCCAGAAGCATCGCACTCCACAATAAACGGAATTGCAAAGTCAGGTAACTGGAGCACCGGAGCGGTGGTGAGGGCAGTCTTGAGAGTGTCAAACGTGGTGGCCGTCTGAGAGGTCCAGAGAAATCCATCTTTCTTGAGAAGTGCCGTTAGGGGTGCGGCAATAGTGCCAAAACCTCGAATGAACTTGCGGTAGTAGCCTGCAAGTCCCAAGAAACCACGCACAGCGCGAACGGAGCGCGGAATTGGCCAGTCCACCACGGCGAGGACCTTATCGCTGTCCATGGCAACTCCTGCTGCAGAGATGACGTGTCCCAGGTAAGCCATGGATTCCTCCCCAAATGAGCACTTGGAGCGCTTGAGAAAAAGCTGATGTGTGAGTCCAAAAGCCATCACCACAAACTCGAAGAGTCCCTCATGGGTGCGAAAAGCCGTCTTATGGATATCTTCGGGAGCCATCCGCACTTGATGGTAGCCGGATCGGAGGTCTAATTTGGTGAAAAAGCGGGCGCCCTTCAGTTCATCCAGCAACTCATCGACAACTGGAATAGGAAACTTGTCTTTGATAGTGACGAGGTTGAGTCCACGGTAGTTGATACAGAAACGCCAAGTACCATCATGCTTCTTGACGAGTAGGGCCGGTGATGAAAACGCCGATGAACTACGGCGGATAAGGCCACGGGCCAGCATCTCAGCACATTGTCTCTCCAATTCGTCCTTTTGTATAACCGGATATCGGTACGGCCGTACAGCAACAGGCTGCGTCCCTGGAATCAGGTGAATGTGATGGTCATGGTTGCGTGGCGGCGGCAGTCCCTGAGGCTCGGCGAAGACGTCGGAGAATGTGGCCAGGAGGCTGCTGAGGAGGTCTTTGCTGTCGCATGCATGTAATTGGGCCGGTCCTCCTGGTGAGCCAAGACCTGTCCACTCCACGCGGTGATCCAAGTGCCAAAACGACATCCACTGTGTATTGAAATCCCACAGGATTGGCCCTAGTGTTTTGAGGAAGCGCGTGTCGAGCACCACATCAAATCCGCCCAATGGGATAGCGTGCAGGTCGACAAGGAAGCGTTCCTTGTCAATTGTGATAGCAGCATGTTTGAGGAGTCCCCGACAGGTCACCTTATCACCATTAGCAACTGTGACCCCGAGACGGCGGTCGGAGGAGAAGGGTATCCCAACGACGGAGGCCAGCTCCTCATGGATAAAGTTATGCGTGCTCCCGGAATCCAGCAAGGCGACGAGGTCACGATCCCCGATACGAAGAGCGACCTGCATGGTGTCGCTAGTGGGAATTCCTGTGACAGCAAGAAGCGAGATTGTAGCCTCCTGAAATTCCTCTAATGGTTCATCTTCATCATCGGCTGACTGGATGTAAAAAAGGCGTTTGCAGCGATGGCCCCGAACAAACTGCTCATCACAATTGAAGCAAAGCCCTTTAGCGCGCCGGTCGTCCATCTCGGCCGGAGTGAGCTTCTTGAATACCAGTGCTGGTGCGGAGCCAGAGGAGCCTGGTACTGTCGCAGGGCTGGTCAGGGGCCGAACTGGGCGGCTCGGCCGAGCAGCTGCGGCCGTGGCTCCGGTGACGGTGTTGAGGTGCTCAAATGAAATTGCCAAGTCCATAGCAGCTTCCAGAGTTGCAGGCTTCAACATCTCAACCTGAGTTTTCATGGGCTCGCCCAAATTATTGGTGAAGATATCACGCTCCTCGGCGTCGGCAATTGGTCGAACACGAGAGAGATTCTCAAGGAAACGCTTGGTGTAATCCGCCACGGTGCCGGAGCGGCGTGTCGAGATCAACTCACCAAAGGGGTTTGCGCGTGTCGGTGGTCCAAAGTGATTGGAGATGAGTGTTTGAAACTCTCCCCATGAGGGCCGCTGGCCTAGTTTTGCCTCGAGATGGCCGTACCATAAGGCGGCGACGTCGGTGAGGTGGTAGGACGCGAGCCACGTCTTATCAGAATCCTGCGTCCGTTGACCGAGGAAGAACAGGTTGCAACGTGTCAGCCACGGCCGTGGGTCGCTTGCCCCGTCAAAGAGGGGAAAGTCGATTTTGTAGAGTCGCGGCGCACGCTCAGAAGGGTCCGACAGCGTGGCCCGGTCCCCGGCTTGTGATGTAGCCGCAGGCGGCGGCAGGATCCCGAGGCCACCAAGTTGAGGCGCGCCCCGCCCTTCAAGTCGGAGGATGGCCAGATTTTGCGCGCGTTGTTGCTGCGTCGTATCGGCGAGCTGGCCCTGGAGCTTTTGGAGCGTCTCGGCAATGTTCTTGAGGGTGGCGCGGTCCTCGGCGCGTTCATCCCTCGCGGTCTGATTCTCCTCGGAGAGGCTGTTGAGGGTGGCGATCACGGCGTCCTGGTCCTCCTGCTGCTTGGCGGCCAGCTCTTCTAGGGTTTGCGGAAGGGGCAGCGGCGGTGCCATGGAAGCCGCCGGGATCGAGGATGAATCTGATACCAAGTTGTCACGTGTTGGGGGTGGAATAGACCGGAGGTTGTAGTTGTGGGAGGTTGGAGGACGAGGGCGGTAGTCCCGTCGACCTATGATCGATGAAGGAGGAGAGAGGAGGCGCCGGGGCGCAGGAGCACGAGGTGAGAAGATAGATTGTTTTCTGCTTGCTTTATTAATCAAACGTGGGGTGGACTTATATAGTCCAATTACAACTTGTAGTCTAAGAAAGAAACTCTAATTATTTGGAAGTGGCAGGAAAACCTTCTACGGGACAAACCTTTCCACTTTCCAAAACCTGACACTAATAATTAAAAAAGGAAGCAAGCAATACGTATCCATCTAAACTCTAAACTCCTGGTGCATCACGGCTTGGAGCTGGAACCTGTGGGTCTGGGGCAGACCTCCTCCTCCGCTGGAACTTCTTACCCCACATGACAGTTTTCTTTCGGTGTGTCCTCTCCCGGCTACCGCTACCTCGTTTCTGTTTTAGAAAGAATGGCAAGTACATGTACAAAGGTCCCTACTATTCATCTAACGAGGCAATATCGGCACGCTATGAGTGCCAGCTGTTGTTTGCTAACCGTTTTAAAACTCTTAACACACAAGCCATCCTGACAGTGACCTGAAACATCTGATGTCAGGACGTGTATATGAAGGCTTACGCAATGTTATGCATTGTAGACATCATGCACATATTTCCTTGGTGCACCTCATTTTTGTGTGAAGGAAATAATGCCCTGCAATGCTTGTATACAGTCAGATGGCAACATCTCAGACAGTGATACGAGTAGTCTCCATAACAGTAGACATGTCACAGTACTGCAGTTCAGGACCCTACACAGATTCGTTACCTTTTCTTCTTTTCAGTGGGAAAAAAGTGTAACTGGGCATAACTTTGTAACCTGAGCTATGCGTCACAGTATTAAGACTATCTAACAAGTGGGATACAGATAAAATTAAGGATTTAAGGACAATTAAAACCGAAGAACACATGTTCGAGAATTATAATAAAAGAACACATCCAGAAGGTGTGGGACTGCTGACTCCCTCATCAGTTGCAGCTATTTTTGGTTATGTAATGTCATGGTCGGTGCCATGATTGTTTCTAGAGAAGTAATTTAAAGTTCTTGAGATGCTGTATTTATGCACAACACAAGGAACCACCATCACCTGGACAGCTGTGTAAGCATGGTCATAGTTGGTGAAGCTACCAAAAATGTGCTGGGGTAATAGTTTGAGAATCAGCTCTGTCCCATGCCCGTTTCCCAGTGATTCATCTCTTGAAGCCCTAAACTGGTCTCATTATTAAGTTGTCGAGAAATTACTAGGATCATTAAACTGCTGACCACCTTGGAGCGTGTGCCTCTCCCTATTGTAACTGTTTGATCCAATTGTGTTACAGTACAAAATTGTTTTGCAAAATAACCGAATGAAAATTTAACTTGCAGAAACAGTGAAATGCCAAGAGATTATTTAAGCTTACCATAGTTTTTGAAATGATAATTGATTTAGTCTCCATTTTTTCCCAGATAAACAACACTGATGAAATGGGGAAATCAGTCTATTTCAGTATAAATCTGGAAGGCTGGTGTTGCATGGATATCCTCACATTCTCATCACGAGGAATGGAAAATGGGCCTTTGTGTGGCACATATGTATATATTTTTCAGAAGTAAAACAGGCGCTCCTTTGTAGCCACTAAATATTGTTCATGTTTCATTTTTGTTCCATGTAGGATAGTATGCTCTCAGAAGTCAGAACAGATGGAGAATAAGGTTGAGGCACCTCACAGTCTTGACAAATGAGCAATATTGCAATAGACATGCTAGGATGTTATGCTGAATGTACACTGTTAGATATATTTCTTATCTTTCTTTCTTCAGATCCATAATAAAATATAACAGTTAAAGATGCAAGCATGCTCACTATGTTGCGTATCTTGCGAAACTGTCCTTGGCTACACTTCATTATTTGATTTTTCCATCATATGATGAACTAATTATTACCCTTAAAGGTGTACAAAAGGCTGTACGCGTAGCCTCCCTCTTCACAAAATGAAGTAGAGATTTATGTATTATTGGCTATCATAATTTTCATTGCACATGCTGGTATTGTACTTGAGGATCTTTTTAATTCTTATTTCCCATTTCTGGTTTTCTATGGTTGCTAGTACATTGGGACTTGTGATGTGTTGTAGCTGAAATCAAGGACATGCATGTACAGTAGTATGTGCCTAGCTGCTGAACGGTTAATAATGCAACAAACACCTGAAGGTGGCGATCATTAGCATACCATTGGAACAATTTCATGTGCAATCGCAGTCAAGATTCTAACTTTCTTGCTAGTACTGCTACTTTAAGTTTTAGCATTATTAAGTATCAAGAATGTAGTGGAACTGATCCTTTTTCCATGCAGAGCTATATGGGAAGTGTGAATGGCCCTAAGCATCGCATGAACTTCATCCTCATGCCCTTTCTGAGTTTTTTGTTTGCACCCTATGGCATTGCATGAACTTGGAGTTTAGAGAGCATCAATAAATTGTTCAGCTGAAGTATCTGAAATTTCTGCATAATCAACCAGTTTTGATATATTCTTTCTTGGATTTTGGTTGGTAATGGAGGGGCTTAGGAGCCCATCAAACCTATACTGGGTTCAGCATCTGTGTTCAGGCAGGGTTTAAAAAGTATCTCTGCAAAAACAAGAACCAGGCTAGTTTTCTCTTGATTGGGTGATCAGAGAAGAGATTTTTTTTTCCGTGAGGAGCAACACAATTCTTACTCTACTAGTTTCTTATATTTGGTCAACTGCACAGCTGTGCCCTAGAGTTACTTAACTTTGTTGCTCTTGACAAACTAAGCAGATGTGTCCTACCATCCTACACGTGCACAGCAATAAAAAATATCTTTAAAGCAAGATGTTAAGCAAGAAGCAAGCAACCACCATGTGTGCTTAATCTGGCAACTAAACTCTGTTGGTATTTATTCTGCATGGCCTGAATTACTAATTGCTGAATGGAATGCTGATATGGACGGTGATGCATGATGGATGAAGCAGCTGGAAGACAGTTACAGATGGAGACTTGCTCAGTTGCCCTGTGGCAATGGGACTCTCCTTGGTTAGGTGAGGAGTTATGGCTTGATTTTTTTTTAAATGCATATGGATTGCAATGTTGTTTGTTGCATAATTATGGCTTATACATTGCGAGGAGTCATGAGTATATTTGTGATGTTCTTAAAGGACAGAAGCAGCTTGTTGGTCGGCGGCTCTGATGTTCTCTAGTTGTATTTGTGTTGAATGAACTAGTTTTGTGTCCACGCTTTGCCAAACTGGAAAATGTCATCAGAGCTGGAAAATGTCATCCAGTTTCATTCAGTGGCATGTAGCCCTGGATACCACACGTCATTCATACTACCAATTGTATTTTCCCATTTATACTTTATTTTGTGATGTTGCTACGTCAAATTTCTCCAAAATTAGATGTCCAGGTAGACCATCCTACAATGATGAGTCACAAACTTTGGTTGCGACATGGAATGCAAATTTTCATTTCAGGAGGGCTAAATATGATATATTTTCAAACTATACAACCTAGTATCCTGTTGACAGATAAGCCAATTCAGTCACTGCATTGTGAGCATATGAAGATTTCTCTCAACCGAAATGACAAATTTTTGCTTTCAAGCACTATAGTTTAATAGTTGCCTCATCCAAATCATTGTCCATTTGCTTAATTATATGGGGAGTGGCAGAGATGGCCATTGGAATCAATGGAGCTAGTGTTCCGCTAATTGCATAGCAACCAAGAACTTATCTAGCTAAGCATTTTAGGATTCCTAGCTCAATTGAGGAAGGAAAGGTATCATTTGCCGCCTTTCTTGTAAGATTTGTAAAAATGCAAAAGGTTTACAGAAAGGCATATAGCAGAGTCCATCAAGGTGCGAAAGTGCATTTTTACAATCTGATAGTGATTACTTAAATCCTCCTTCCAGAGTAAGGCAATTTCTGCTTTGCCACACAGCACAACACCCCCACTGTCAAATGGAGGCTACTGCATTAAGCAAATGGCATCACATCCATTAGATGCCTAGAAGTTTCAAATTCTAAAAAAAAGGTTGGTTAATTGCACTAATTAACACTAAACTACACGCAACCGCCATGAGACGGGAACAAAATCCGGAATTCCAAATGGGGACTAACTTTTTACCTTCGAAAAGACCACTGCTGAAAGGCCATGTTTATATCCTTAGCCATACAATAATGTGATCCAGGCCTGAACTTTTTTGCAGTTTTTTGCATCCAACCTGTCACCACATCCATCCCATTGGCCGGCCTCCAAGTGACTGAGGAGGAAGAAGAACAGTCAGGCTTCCTGTCCCTGTTGGTTTACTCTTACAAGCGAATTCCTATCCCGGCCTTCACCTTCCATGAATGCACATTGCAAGAATACCAATGGCAATGCAACAGCCTGCTTTTTGACAACTTTCGTTGCTCCCTTGAATATTGCACAAAAACCTAGCTATCACCACAGTGACCTTGACATGCTCTTTCGCGATCCATTGCGGCAATAATGCCACCTTTTTGTATCCTGTTTTGTCCGCACGGAGTGTGAATTCCATATTCTAGTGTGAAAAAAACTAACAATTTGCATAAGTAGAGGGGTGTATGGCTGCTTTAGATAGCAGTGTATGTGTATGCAAGACGAGGTGCGTCTAGCAACAAAAGTAAAGAGGCAATGTGTGTGAAGGTGCACCATTATTTGGTTTTATCTTTTCCATTTGCAGAAAAGGTATTCCAGGAACAACAATCAAGCTGGACGGCCACGCATATTTCCCTTTGGCTGATGGCTACCTCCAACATGGAAATGCAAGGGAAGCAGACAAATGTAATCAGATTCTCGCCAATTGTCTATGCAATTCTTAGGCATATATATGGTCCAAGATTTCGAATTTTTAATCTCTGTGCTTTATGCTCTTCGGGGAAATGTCCTCGAAAATTCACCAAAATTTAGCATCCGGTGCGGCTACGCTTGTGGACAGAGGATGACGCTTGTTTAGTAAAAGCATGGTTCACAATCATACCAGGTTCTTCAAGAACTTGTTCATAAACAGTTCCTGTTCCAATGCCTAAGAAAATAAATGAAATTTAAGAAAATAAATGAAATTTCTAGTCTTTTGAATCCAACCGATGTTGGCCTATAAACGGTTGGTGATGGTTCTACCGAAATCCTTGAAAAAAGAAAATAGATTTGCATTTCATATTAGTAAAAAGGATTTCTATTTTTGTGCTCTCGGGTCCTTAGTTGTACTCAGTTTTCCCCAGCTCGTTAGTTTTTCCTCAGTTTTGTCCAAGCCCTTGTCTGAAACCCTAAGAAGGAGCTCGGACGGGAGGATTCCCGTTTAGTTGACCGTTCCGTGCTGACGTGTGGGGCCGCGTCGTGTGAGGCCGCGTCGCGTGGGGCTGGTAGAAAGGGACCGCGTGGGACAGGACGAGACCGCGTTTGGTTGTACGTGAGAACTCGGTTCTGTCTCTCTCGGTCCAAATTGGCATTGCCTTTTCAGAGCGCCTTTTCCCCCCTCTCTCTGTAACAGTTCTCTCTCTTTTCACCAAATTAGTATCAAATCTAGAGAAGCTTCTATTTCTGTCTTTCTTCAATGATTGTTGCCTTTTGGCCCTCGTTTTTTGCCCAATATGGTAACAAATCTAGTAGCAAATCTAGAAGCTAGTATAGGATAAATTCACAGCAGCATAATAAATCCAGAAAACTAAGTATAATACATAAACTGTATACAGCAGCCAAAAGCAGCCAATAACAATGTTCTTCATTTTTCATCATATATTTCGTCATCGCTACATTTCATGAGATGAAGGAAATATTCACTGAACTCCCCCCGTCTGTAGTATGCAGCCAATACATCCTCCAAACGGTATGGCCTTTGTTCTTTTTTCAGGCCGTCATATCCTAATCTATCCACACGTCGTGGCCACTCGTCCCAGGCCTTTCTATCATCAGAGTACTCTCTGATATAACCCAAATCCGTGTAGTAGATGCAGCCAGGTCGAACTGTCGGGTGCACTCTGGTGTCGACGGAGATACACCGGATATAATTGACGAAGAGGGCACGACTGCCAATGTTACTGACGACATGGAGAGAGCGGCTCTCAGTGTCCACACGATACACCAATGGTTGACCTTCCTCCAAATGTTTGTTGTCGTCAGTGCTGCCGCCTAACAACACAAGCAGCAGATCACCATCCGACTTCACAAGGTAGAACTTGGAATCATAATCATTTCCAAGTTCTGGAAATGAAAATAGTGTCTTCATGTTGACAGTGCTCGCGCGCTGCTCCAACTGGACATTGTTGGTGCACACTAATGATCCGAACTCATTCACAGCTATTGCATACAATTCATCATTGAACGGGGTAATGCAACGCAGAGAATGGTCCTCGATCGAAAATCTTCCTTCTCCCCAATCTTCTTTATCTATATCCTTAGTTGGAGAGCTCTCATCGACCCAAGCAATTTTATTGGGGTAACCTGTGCAAACGAAGACCATAGTCGGGGACTTCATTACAGCGTCTGACTTCAGAATCATAGATGGTATCTGCGCCTCAAACCTAGTGTTCAATGTCTTTGTGAGTGGGTTCAGAAGCTGTATCTTGTGCGGCTGGTTCTTCTGGGCAAGCACGATGACGCCACGGTAAAAGCCGACGAAGTAGTATCTAAAAGGGAGTTGATGAAGATAACATTCAGCACTAAGATGTTTACGATTGAAAATAAAAATAGATTAACTCTATAGATATGGAGGAATTTGAACCTGCATGAACTTCCGTTAGATCGATGGTGACGTAGCGGGATATGCGGAGGTTGAGGAAGGAGAACTCAGCGGCGCGTGGAAGGGCGTGTTCTACCATGATCCATTCGTGCAGGTGCATGTCGGGCTCAGGTAAATCTGAGCGCCAATTTGTACAAACTTGCCTCAGAGCAGAGTAGGTCTCCACGTACTCCTCGTTCGCTAGTAAGCAGTCGCCGATCTTGTGAAGTGGTCTGTCACCCTTAAGAGAGGCCCAGTTCACGGAGGTGCCGCGCTTGGATGCGCCGCCCTCGGAGGCGACGGGCTCGGCGGCGATGGGCTCGGATGTGATGGGCTCGGAGGCGATGGGCTCGGAGGCGACGGGCTCGGGGGCGAAGGCCGCCGGCGCATTCTTCTTCTCCATCGCCGGCAGGGGAGCGCGCGTAGGGCGGTCGGGGTTTTTTTTGATTTAGAGAAGGTGATGGGACGTGAGAGGCGTGGTTGTGTGCATGAGTTATAATGAGACTGTGTGCAGAGGGAGGGAGAGAGGGGCTCTGTACTGGCAAAGTGACGGTTCGTCTCAGCAGTTGACGTTTGGTCTCAACACGCGCACCGCGCGCCTAACCGCTGCGCACCGCGACACGCGTCTGTGGTACTGCACGTCTGCACCGTTACGTGTACTCAGTTCTACCCTCGATTCTTACACTGGAAAAATATCTGTACTCAGTTTTCCCCTCGAGTACTAATATTGGCTAATGCAATATACTCAGTTCTACCCTCAAGTGGCTGGTCAACAGAGAGTCAACAAATAGGATTAAGCTATCTAATTGAGTCATTTTATGCGCAAAAAAATTCAAAACAATAAAATCATAGTGCCTCCTACTCATGGAGTCTTGTTACGTGACCTGCCACATAGACAATCA
Organism: Dactylis glomerata; assembly: GCA_007115705.1. NCBI lineage: Eukaryota > Viridiplantae > Streptophyta > Magnoliopsida > Poales > Poaceae > Dactylis > Dactylis glomerata. The sequence goes on along the minus strand of QXEO01000541.1, from coordinate 14,382,521 downwards.
TATATAAATCAAGTTTTAACACAAATGGCCACTTCTCAAATCACTAGTAGCTATGAAGGTTCATGGCTTTCCACTCAAACCTCTTCTCAAAACATTTATACCCAAAACATAGTTTGTCTGAATGAGGCCATAAGTTTCACACTCATGTATATTTGAATTGCTAATACTTTGAGGTAGGCTAACCTGGGTTTCATTGTACAAAACATGTGTTTTTTTTTTCTAAATCTCTTATTTGAATTCCTTAGCCTATTTACTATTTACTTGCCCTTGTATCCTTGCTACTACTCAGTTTTACCCTCTCCCTTCTCACAGAAGTCCAAACTTGGCCTGATTGGTCGAGCTGTTGTCACACAGATCGTGCCCACCTACCGTCGATCCCATGATCTAACGGGCAGGATCGTGCCACCCTCTCTCTATCTGTCGGTGGCAAACCTCTACCCCTCTATGTATGCTAAATAACGAGTTTGCCACCGGATTCAACAAGTTTGGTAATCACGAATTTCTTGTAGGCATTACTTTTCATGGTAAAATGATAAACTATCACGAATTTCCATTTCTTGTAGGCATTACTTTTCACGGTAAAATGATAAACTATCACGAATTTCCACTTCTTGTAGGCATTACTTTTCACGGTAAAATGATAAACTATCACGCATTTCCATTTCTTTTAGGCATTACTTTTCACGGTGAAATGATAAACTATCACGAATTTCCTTTAGACATTACTTTTCACGGTAAAATAATAAACTATCACGAATTTCCATTTCTTTTAGGCATTACTTTTTTTGTTGAGATATAAACCCCCACAACGGTCATCTCCTTCTTAATTTATTGTGTAAACCCCACAACGGTCATCTCTACCTTAATTTATGGTGTAAACCCCACAACGGTCATCTCTCCCTTATAAACCCCCACAACGGCCATCCCTCATGTCAATAGGTTCTGCCTCTCTCTTCTTCGTTTCTGCCTCTCTCTTCTTCGTTCACATATACTTGATCCATTGCCATAGCTTCCACGTCTCGGACGCCGACCGGAAGGGGAAGAGGAAGGAGAAGGGGAAGGGGAAGGGGCGGCCTGGGTGGTGGATCATCATCATTGCCACCACCACCGTCAACACTGCCATTGATCATAGAGGAGTTCTTAATCATCATCTATGAAGACCCTTTGGCCAAGAAGGTACGTACGCTTTCCCACATATATGATGCATGTGATTAAATATGTGCATGTTCTAAAAAATCTTTAATTTCAAACGATCGGCGTTCGATCTCTTTGCAGGCACTCCCACAAAAGTTTGCGGACTATCTTGACGGCCAGGAGCCCGCAAAGGTGTATCTGCGAGCAGCTGACTGCGGTCCTCGTCTCTAGACCGTGGAGGTCCTATTTGACGGACAAGGCCGGATGTACCTCGATAAGGGCTAGGAGAATTTCGCCATCGCGCACGGTGTGGATTTCGGCTACATCCTACACTTCAAATATGAAGGCGATGATGTGCTCACAGTGAAGGTGTTCGACGTAACAATGTGCAGGAAGTACTACTACACGGACGACGAAGATACTGACGATGAAAGCGACGACGATGTGAAGCCAGGCATCCATCCCCTTTAGATAAGGGGATTATGACCAAGAATATATATGTAGCTTCATATGCATCAATTTAGAGATCTAGTTATTTTCTATATATTATGCATGTAAAAATAATAGGGAATCGCAAATTCCACCATGATTCGAGCACCACAGCCTCCAAACGATGCCGATATCGGCATGGTTAGAACGGCTATGCATGCTCGCCGCCACTGCTAGGTCACCGTCGGGATGCACCCTCAATCCTGTCCCCTCATTCGATCACTGACACACCAGAGATACCGCCGAGGCCAATGACGAACGTACATGCTGATGCCAATGCCGAACATGCACGCCGCTGTGGGCACGGCCACGCCGTCCCGCTATGCTGGACGCCACAGACCACCGCGAGGTCTTTCCCTTCGCCACCACACTCCCCTAGCACCCATCTATACACGCCAGAAAGGAGAGACACTAGTTTTATCTACATTGCTCGCGTTCGTGTCCGACACCGTCAGTCAAAGTGTTGAGGTCGTCGTCGATGTCCTCGACCATTTCTTCTCTTCTTTGCATGGTTAAACGTGTCTAGTTCATATCTATCTAATGCGTCTGGTCTCGCCTCATGCAGTTCTTTGTGGACGTCGATCTCATCTTGGCACCCCGCAGGCCACCTCCTCCGTGCCATCGATGTAGAGCTCAGTTTAAAAATCTAATCCTACCCGTGTATTGCCCCTTGTATCAGCGTCATGGCCCCACTTGTCATTCGATATACCGAAGCCCCACTCGTCCGCGTTTTTATCAGGGATACGGTGATGCTTACGGTCAAACAAAGATGGATGCTCTGACGTGTCTTTGCGGGCTCTACGTGGCCCCACTAGTCAGCAGATAACGGTCAAAGTTGTTGACCCGTCGGGCAACCGGCCGTTCCAGCACTTGTGACGGTTTCAGACAAGGGCTTGGACAAAACTGAGAAAAAACTAAGGAGCTGGGGAAAACTGAGTACAACTAAGGACCCGAGGGCACGAAAATAGAAATCCCTTAGTAAAATTATCACTATCCTAAATCTAAGCTACAATTATCAATGACTAAATCTGATAGGGGGCTCCGTGCACCTTGTACTGTTCAACTACTGATGGAGCAATGTGACTGAACATGAACACAGCAGCCTTTGTCTCCACCGACCACATGGGCTTAAGGAACACACAATGCAGGTTAGTGCATGCATTAACCCATATGCAGCTGCTCATAATCAGTATTCAACTGAGTATAAGTACAATCCTGCTAAGGTTAATTTAAGAGGGGCATAACCTTAGCCTTGGTTTCTGCAAGAAGGAATCAAAAGAATATTTGTTTACTTTCCTGCGCGATAGATCGTGTCTTGCGATACCCACCACGCTTTTGATAAGATCTGAATTACATCTCAACTGTTAGGAAATTCTCATCTTTGATATGAAACAGTCTCTTTGGCCGCATTTAGCGTGCTTTGGACAATAAAATTCTGCTCTTTATTCTAAGGGGAATTGTTTCTTGGTAGCCTTTATTCCAATATAGCTCTGCTTTTCGTTCATATTATTTATATTGAGTATTTTTTTTCTTGTGACCTTTGCATCTCTGTAAAATATATTTCTAGCCTTGTTTTATGGTAAGGAATTATTTTGTATAAGAAAATTCTTTCCTAGCATATAAGCTGCAAATCTGGAATGCAAGGAAAAAAACTGAAATTCCATAGTCTCCAAGCCGTTGATTGTAGCCGTCTTGTCAAGTTCTAAGGAAAATAATGACTTATCTAACAACCTATACAGGCTACTGTTTCACTAGTTTCATGTATAATGCATGATCCAACCTTTGGACTCAAGTGACACTATGATCCAAAAGCTATACAATCAGTGGCAGCAAGAGATCCTTTTACTCTTTTTTATTTCTTTATTTCTTCTGTTAGATCTCCCATCTTCACAAATTATCAAGAATTGCCAGATGTATATGAGCATAACCAACTCACAATTTTATGATACAATGGAGAAAAATATGTACTTCCTCTCTTCTCCACACACATAAAAAAGTGTAAAAGAACATCTTGGACACAACAAGCCATGTAAAGTACAATTAAGTACTCCAGTTCAATTGAGTATTTCGAGAATCTTGAGAGGCACCACCAAGAAAACCAAAGTCCATCGCACTTTTTTCTCTAGGGACTTCGCCTAATATGCTTCCTTTTCTTCTACTGAGTTTCCCTACTGCAAGCAACGTCTATTTCTTTAGAATATGATGTGCAAATATATACGCACACATCATGCTACCAGATCAAGCAGAAGGATGGTCTGGGTGATTCGCTTGACCAAAGAAAAGAAAACTTGGCACATAGATCAATTAAAAAATGCATTGTCAATTCAAACCAATCATGCTCATGTACATCTAGTTGCATCCTCTCATGGCCAGGAACAAGAAACCCTCGGTATACACATTCACACCTAGAGAATCAGGTTGCTTCCATTGCTGATAACTCAAACATCTAATAGCTCCTATGTCTAGCGAAATTCCGACGACGTTCGTCATGGAATCCACCGCTGACCGGAGCAGCAATGGCGGCCGGAGATGGAGAATATTCTGGCTGTTCTTGCTGAGAATTTCTTTTCATCTGTGGAATTGTTGATGGAGAGGAAGAAATGTGGTGGCTGGCTGAGGTGAAGTGAAGTGAGTGACCACCTTGTTTGTCCTTGATTCCCTGCCTTTTGCAGCATGGATGGATGGCCTCTGCAATCTCCACTGTGTGAGCAGAGCTGGCTCTACTCCATCAATGTAGCCAAGCTACCTCTAGGTCCAGTGCACCCGAATTGCAATTCTTCCAGTGGTCCATTACATCCCATATGTGTATGTATGCATGTGTGCATGTATATACTGGTACAGTACTGCTTACACAAGAACTGAAGACCAAGATGCATTACAACATCCCAATCACATCTTGGGGCAGTTGCTGATCCTGCCAGTACTCCTGTTTATAGCCATGGAAGAGAGGATCATGCATGGGATTCATGTGAATTATCAGGTCAGGCTGCATCTGTATGTGGTTTGGTGGGTGGGTACCATACCCAAGATATCGTCATGTGAGCTGGAGCCAGATGAAAAAATGGATTTGAGGTGAAAGATCTGTGAGCTACTACTACAAGAGATGGCACTCAGGGCTACCTAGCTAGGCTACTGAATGATAGGTGTAGTGCTGCTGCCATTAGTTTGCAGAGATGTACATACACTGTGCCTGTGTTGGTCCATGCATGCATGACAACTAGAAAAAGTGGCCTTGTGGTACAATCAAATTCTCAAGAACCAACAAGAATCATGAATAGTGGAGAGAACAAAGAGGGTAATTTGGAGAATCTCTTTCTGCGTGCACAACAACCTATAGTACTGTGCTAAAAAATTCAAAAAAATAATAATCTAGAGAGGAATAAATTGATGGAAAAAACCTGACCAGTTATTTTTATTCCACTCTATATATTCCAGTCACTAAAGACTGGCTGCTATCACTCTGATTATTCCCACTGCCTTGTGGAATAATATCATGAGAATTTTTCAGAACAATGTGCATTGGCATCAAGAATGTACTAGCTGTCAAAAATCTGAAGGTAAGTTAGACAGAGTAACACAATCGAAGTATTAGCACTTTTAACAGAGCACATCACAGTTCAAAGACAGAGAAAAGTTTCCAAGCCAGATGAAAATAAGGAAGAAGTCAGACAAAGTAAATCAAGAGAAGTAACTAGTTAACTAGAGATGATCAGTAAGTAGAGTAATTATATATGGCACTTCCATTGTCTGAAGAACAACGACACAGCGAGAAAGAGCTTACATAGTGGAGTTACATGATGATGCATTGCTAAGCATAAGTAGAACCATCATAGTGGAGTACCACACTAGACCCCCACGATTACTACACAGCATAATTAGGCCATTACTAATTAACCCCAGCCGCTATAGCTTAATCTTACTTAGGCGCAGTAAAAACTCCACGGCTCTCCGTTAGTTAACCTGAAACACCAAAGGGATCAGGAAAAGAGAGAGATGATTTCTGCTTGTGGTCGTTGCTGCTGTGCTTCTCTTCCATGGCTCGCTAGCAGGGCTGGAACATGAACATCTCGGGCGAGGATCTGAACATGTCGTCGAAGGAAGCGTTGTCGAAGCCGAGTAGCGGGTCGGCGGCGGCCGTGGCGGCGGCGGCGACGGTGAGCGCGACTGCTGCGGCCGTGGCGGTGTTGCTGCTGGCGGTGGCGTTCATGCAGGCGATGATCTCCTCGAGGGAGTGGAGGCGCGCGGAGAGCTCGGCGGCCTGGGTGCGGAGGACGGCGTTCTCGGCGTCGACGGCGAGGAGGCCCCGCGCGGTGAGCCCGAGCGCGGCGGAGACGTGCGCGTTCTCGCGGCGGAGGTGCGCCGCCTGCGCGGCGAGGTCGTCGAGGTGCCTCTGCTTCCGCATCCTGGAGCGGCGCGCCGACTCCCGGTTGGAGAGCATCCGCTTTGCCCGGCGCTGCTCCATGAGCGCCCGCAGCTCCTCCTGCGTGCCCCCGGCTGCAGCCATGGCCGCCATGGCCGAGAGCGAGCCCGTGCTCCCGCTCCCGCTGGAAGACGCCATGGGAAGCGAGGACGTACTCTGCTTTCTTTTTCTTGCAAGAACGAACGAAGACTCGGAAGCACCAAAGACCGATCGATCGGTTACCAGCTAGGGAAGAATCTAGAGACGGGACGAAGACGACCAGAGTGTTGAAGAAAGATCGAAGGGGAGGAGGGCTAAAGCAGGAGGAGGAGGAGGGAGAGGAGGAGGAAGGGGATGGTCTGGATGGGGGCGAGTAGTTTATGAGAAGACATAGAACCAGTAGAGGAAGACGACGGAGAAGGACTGGACGAGGTGTGTTCGGCGCCGGAGGGTGGAGTTTATCATAAACCCGGAGAGGAGGATCTCGCTGATCACGGGCGACATCGCATCAGCGAGCGACTCTCAGCCGGACCCGGGGATGCATATGCGCCAGCTCTCTTCGGTTTCTTGGGCTTTTGGGGAGACGAGGAAGCTCGCTCGACCAGAACGATGAAGCGAGAAGAGGCGGCAATGGAAGTCTGACCCCTCTTTCTCTCTGGCTCTCGTTGCTTCTCTCTCTCTTTCTTGCTGAAATCGAGGAGGAGGAGGAAGAAGAGAGGAAGGAGGAGGGGGGTGTTGGGGCAGGGAGCGGAGCGGGATTTATAGAGCCGGGCGCTCGAGGGAACGGGAATGGGATTCCAGCGGGAGCAGAGGAGCGGGAATGGGAATCGGGTTCCGGTGGCCGCAGAGCAGTAGCAGGTGCTGGTGCGTGGAGACGGGCAGAGCAGAGGGGGTGGGAATGGGGGCGTCGATCGTACGGCATGCAGATGCAGGCTGCTCGCACGTGCGGTCGGTCGGTCCGTTGGATCCGAGGGAGGGCGAAGCAGCTGGAAATCGCACTGACTTCACTTGGGAGTTGGGACACCCGTGCAGCCTCACTCCACTCCTGTAGCAGCTACGCTAGCTACTCATGTCTGATTGGGTCCCGTGACTGAATGGAGGAGTCTAGAGAGCAGGGAGCAGCTTCGCATAGAAACCTCTCGAGCTTACCCCGCTGGTGAATTCCAGCGAACAGTAATATTAGCTCACATAGATTGTCGAATTCTCCTTCTTTATTAATAAATGATGGCAAATCTTTTGCTGATGTTTTAAAAATAAAATAAAATAAAATAAAATAAAATAGCTCACATACAACCATTACAAGAGGTTTGAAGTTTGAATCGTGGGTGGCAATTTAGTAATAGGCTATGTAAGTGACAAGGGTATGACTACCAAGATCCGTTGTATTAACACCCCTGAGGTCTGTTCGGGTAGAGGCCTATAGAACAATAGGCCTAAGATAGAAGTCAAAGTATAATCATAATGGAATAAGGAAGTTATATTGTAAACCGTCATATATGACGGATCTGTACCAAACCCGATCGGATCCTCGAGACCTGGCCACCTATAAATAGGGGCCAGGAGAGGTCGGCCAGGGACACAATACATCAAAGATTAGCCTTAATTGTCTGAATTCCTACCTTCGAGTTCATCTGACACCCTCTTTCCTCAATCCTAATCCTTAATCTTGGACATTGCCGAGTTGAACTCTCGTCAATTGGCGCCGACCATGGGGACCTTGGGCATTGGAATCATGAATTCGACGGCTTTTTCACTTTCATCCAAGAACAACTCGAAGATCGACGGAAACCAGATCACCTTTGGAGCCATAGATTTTCAACCACATCCACCCACCCTAGCTTCGGTATTTGCAAACCTAGATCAGGAGATGGATCTGACGATCGGAAGCTTCAACTTTCGCGTCAGTTCTTTGGGCTATGTTCGCCTTTTAGATCCGATAAATTCGGGTCCGTCGACAGGAAAAACCGCAACCACGACAACTTCAGAAACATCGGTTGGCTCCTCCAGCGAGGTAAACTCGCCGATCAGCATCAAGCCGATGAAAAGCAAGAGAAACACTAGGAGGGAACTCGACAAAATCATGGAAAACCTAAACCTAGAGGAATCATCGGGTACTCGGATATGACTTCCGATGAAAACCTCGACAACATTAGCAATTATTCAGTAGAGGACTTCATGGCCTGCTATGGCAATGTCTTCGGAAATTCTGAAGATACGTGGGAGTCAGGGTTGGACCTCTACAGCGACGAGCAAACAATCTTCTCTTCGAGTTCCAGCAGCGGTGTCCACAACCAATTTTAGGTGTATGCGATAATCGATGAAACCTTAGAAGAACTCAATGATAACAACAATCCCATTATCAACCCAGAGAATGTCAGGTGGGACGCAAACCATATGGCAGAAGCGGACACCGCATAAACTGTAGCGAAAGAGTCAAAGTTCAACTCACAACAGCAAAGTGGACACAATAAAGGCAGCAGTAAATAACGGGGCAGCTATACCCGTCGACGCAAGAAGAGAAGTGTTACTGGGATACCACTACGCCCTACATTGGCAAGCAAAGCAGGTAGAAAAGGAAAAAAGCGAAATTAGGAGAAGGCGAGAATTAGTTAGCGCGGCAAGCAAAGCTTTTTGAGGAGAGCACAACAACGCGTCATATACCAACAGCGGTGGGCATCACAGGCACGACTCTCGGGTGGATAATCTTGAGCATGCTGACATGACAAATCTATCATGAAATCTCGACTCATCTTTCTTGTTAGTCGATGAACAAGGAAATATCATACCAAAGACAACAGAAGCAGCACTCGTGGCAGCACAAGCCTACCTATTCACTACACAACCAACACCCGGGGATCCAAGGGAAAGTATGCATCGAGCCGCACTGCAAGGATTAGGACTAGTAGGAAACAAACTAAATGCAAGGGACGAAGCACCACGTCATCAAGAAGGAACCCAAAAATCTCGATCCCCGCACAAGGAAGCATCACCACGCCATCACAACAGTCCTCGGCGTAGAAGCAGAGGCCGATGATCCAGGTCTTCGTCACCACGACACAACAATAGCCCTAGGCAAGGAGGAGGAAGTCGACGATCCAGATCCCCGTGATATACATATGATAACAAAGACGACAAAATTGAGATGGGGGCATCATGCTTCACTCACAGAATTCGCAGAATGCAGGTACCCAAAGGATTCAAACTACCCCATGACCAGCAGCAGTCATGGTTGTCAAATTATCTGCAAGCAGTAAAAATACTCGGGGGCTCAAAGGAAATAGCAATGCAAAGTCTATAGCTACACCTCACCGGCGCAGCACGGTCATGGTTAAGTAAACTTGCCAGAGAAATAATTGGAAGCTGGGATGAGCTCACCAAGCCATTCACATGCAACTTTTGATCGACTTACAAGTGACCATCATCCATTGAAGAGGTAAAAGATTGTGTACAGAAAAGTGGCGAGTCACTCCGCTCGTATATACAACGATGGAGCATCATAAAAAAATTCAGCAGAAGACGTCTCTGATGAACGAGCAATCGATGCCTTCACCGTCGGGCTCCACCATTCATACTTCATCGAGGAGATGGGCCGTATCAAGCCAAAAAATAGTATCGAAACTCATGGATGTCGCCTACAAATTCACAAATGGAGAAGACGCATACTACAACAAAAGAACGCGATCACCCGAAGACGACAGGTCCCACCGGTATAGCAATCAAAGGCGCAGACCTCGCAATTACGACAACTACGGCTCTCACAGCCAAGTAGCTGCAAGATACAAGGACAAAAACAATCAAGGAGATGATCGTCGGAATAGCGGGTACCGCAACGACAACAAAGATGATGCGGGTAACAACAGGCAGTTCAGGCCAAGAACCTCGAGTGGTTACAACCAGTCACCCGACGATATGCTCAACATACCATGCCACATGCATTACATTTATATCGACGGAAAAAGAGTTTCTAACCATGCGATGAAAGACTTCAGAACCTTCATCAAACTACAAGAGGTAGTAGGATCAAAACAAGCCGAAGCAAGGAGTCAAGGGTATGCAGGAACCCCAGGAGCAGCAACAAACAATGCACCGCCACCACATGCGCAACCAGCAAATGGAGCCGCACAAGCACAAGGACAACAAAATCAGGGGAATCAGAATGATGGAGGCTATATCCCATCAAAAGGGCACATAGCCGCAATGATTCAACCCATGCCTAAATCCAATAAAGAGCAGAAAAGCATATCCCGACAAGTAAATTTGGCAATAACATCGCCTCCAGCGTACATAGAATACCTACACTGGTCCGAACTGCCAATAGAGTTCAGCAGAGAGGATCACTCGATAATAGTGCCTCGGCCAGGAAATGCGCCCTTGGTTATCAAAGCTCAGATCAGAGGATACGACGTCGATAGAGTATTCATGGACGCATGAAGTGGGATAACCTAATCTACGCAAAAACCCTTCGGGCGATGCATATTTGGCTAGAATTTCAGAAGCCAACATATTGCTCTTTCCATGGAATCGTCCCCAGAAGCGCAAATTACTTTATGCTCGATAGTTGGGTTCATGCCTCTATTTATTCTGGGGGAGTGACAGATACCTCTAAGGTTGTAGATGTGCTATTGCCACTAGGGAGAAAACAACATTCTTGTGTCCAAGGACATTTGCTTTGTTTACATTACGCACTTTGCTTAATGCAATTATCTGTTGTTCGCAACTTAATACTCAAGGGGTCCTCGGACAATTCCCCGCGAGTGGATTTTTAGTCATAGATGCAGTTGGATTACGGTCTATGTATTTTGTCGTAATGCCCAGAGTGAGCCTCATAGTGATCCTCGTGATGTATGTACGTTATCTTTACTCTATCAATTGCCCAACTGTAATTTGTTTACCCAGCATGCTTTTATTTATCTTATGGAGAGACGCCACTAGTGAACTGTGGACCCCGGTCCAATTTCCTTTACATTGTTACACCGTTTTACTTTACTTGCACTGTTTACTTCTACTTGCATTACTATTATCCTTTTGCCACTCAATACGCTCAATCCTTTGTTTACAGCAAACCGGTGAGATTGATAACCTCATCGTAAGTTGGGAGCAAAGTACTTGTTTGTGTTGTGTGCAGGTTTCACGTTGCTATTGGGGGAAGACACGCCGCCAAGCAGTTTATCTGGTGCCCTTGTCTGGAGTGTCATAAAGCTAGCAAGCATCACCTTCTTAAGTTTGGTTCTTTCTCCTACTGGTTTGATATACCTTGGTTTCATAACTGAGGGAAGACTTGCTGCTGTGCTCATCACACCTTCTCTTGGGGTTCCCAACTGGCTGGTCATCTACATCAACACCGCACCATCAGTCAAGACCGTCATCATCTAGCTCAAGTGGAATGCGCAAGGCAAAGGTATGATCTTGATAGGGTTTCTTTCTACCGGGTCTCATAGTGTTTGGGAGATCGGGTTTTAGGATCGGTAGTCGTAATATCAAGAGGGGTTCTCGAGTGAGTAACCTAATCATATTGTTCGGAGAGAGCTCAAACCTTTGCATACTTGGCATCATCTTTCTTGGTTGACATTTGGCTTTTATCCTTGTGAGGTTCTAGAGCTTGTGGTTATTCTCATGACAAGCTCTAGTTCATCGAGAACGGATTTCCTATGGAAAACTTGTTGTGTTTTTTATGCTTGGAGAATTTACTGGTTCCTCATATAGAGAGTTTTCATACCTCTAAACTCATATTAAATTCTCCCTTGCTGGTTCTACTTTTCGTTATCTTTTCAACAAAACTGGTTTCACCTCATTCAGAGTTTCCTTGCAAAAGTTATTGCTGTTTTTCTGTCAACCCCGGTAGTACCGCCCGTGGTGCCGGTACTACCGCTCCTAGTGTTTTCGCCTTTGCTGAGGGTGTGGTACTACCTCCGGGTAGTACCGGGCCACTACCGGCAAGGCTGGATTTGCTCCCAGTACTCCTGTTTTTGCTAAGCGGTAGTGGGCCGGAAGTACCTCCCACGTTGTTTTGCTGCTGCTCGTCTTCATGGGCCGGTACTACCACTGCCCTGGCCGTTAGTACCGCTCGCTGCTTCGCCCTGGTTTGCGTGCGGTGCTTTTTTGGTGAGCGGTACTACCATTGGTAGCAGCGGTACTACCGCTCTGGGCATAACGACCATATTTCGGAAGAGGGCTATAAAAGGTCCCCTTCTTCCCCCTTGGGATGTGGCTTCTTTCTACTCTCTCTCCTCCATTTTTGACTTTGAAGAAGCTTTCCCTACTCTCTATTCCTCCCATGCTTGTTGAATCTATTTGAGGGAAAAGAGAGAGGTGATTTAGATCCACATCTCCACCAATCATTAACTCCTCCAAGTGAGGGAATCTATTGGGATCTAGATCTTGGAGTTCTTTGTGTTTCTCCTCCTTTGTTCTACCTCTCATATCTCTTGATAGCATTAGTTGCTTTGGTAGGATTTGGGTGTGAAGGACTTGTTCACTTTGTGTGTTCTTGCCATTGCACCGGTTGCATCGGTTTGAGTTCTCCTTGGAGATTTGATGGTAAAAAATTCGTTGAGCTTTTATACTCTTGGGTTCTTGGAACCCTAGATGGCTTGGTGGCTTAGTGGATTTCTTGGATTCCTCCAATTAAGTTGTGGAGATTTTCCTAAGCTTTGTGGTGCCTCCATGGCAATTTATTGGGGACCTCCAATTAAGTTGTGGAGATCTTCCCAAGCTTTGTGGTGCCTCAATAACGATTTCTTGGGAGCCTCCAATTGAGTTGTGGAGATTGCCCCAAGCGTTGTACGGGTTTGGTGACTGCCCTCAAGTGTCCCATAGTGATCAGGGAGATTATGTTGAGCCTCTGTGGCGTTTGGGGACCATTGTGCCTCCACACTGCTCCAACGGAGATTAGCACCCGCAAGGGTGTGAACTTTGGGATACATCATCGTCTCCACGTGCCTCGGTTATTTCTATACCCGGGCTCCTTTACTTATGCAATTTACTTTGTGTTAGCCTTCATGCTTGAAGTTATATATATCTTGCTATCTCATGGTTGCTTATCTTGCTTAGCATAAGTTGTTGGTGAACATAGGCGAGCCTAGTCTTTCTAGGTTTTGTATGCTTGGCAAATTAAATGTTACTTTTATTCCGCATTTGTCAAGCCACTTGTAAAAGTTTTAAATCGCCTATTCACCCCCTCTAGGCGACATCCGTGTCCTTTCAGAGTGCATCCCATGACTTCATCTTCTTCAGCCTTTTTGATGCATCAAAAGGGGCTAAACCATATAAATCTGATTCAACAGTTTTCTGGTCCTTGATATAGAACTATTTTTGCCTCTAGTTTTGCACTGAATCAGCCATATTGAACTTCAAATATTGAGATTTAGGGCGCACAGATATAACGGCACCCCCAACAGCATGAATTTCCTCCTTGGAGACATTGCGACGGAGATGAAATATATGCTTCCATAATCCCCAATGAGGATCAATGCCAAGGAAGGCTTCACAGTGAGTAATAAAGCAGGCAATGTGCAGAATAGAATTGGGCGGAAGCTGATGCAGCTGTATGCCATAAACAAAAAGAAGCCTGCAAAGAAACTCGTGGGCAGGAAGGTGAAAGGATCGATACGGGCGACTAGAGGGGGGGGTGAATAGGCGCTAAGTCAATTTTTAATCTTTTTCAATTTTAAGGCTTGACACAAAGTAAATTCACTAGATGTGCAACTAGGTGAATTTCCTATGAGTGGTAAGCATGCAAGTAAACAAGTAACTAACAAGATACAAGTAAGGGAAAGGAATAACCGAAGAGTGGAGACCGGAGACACAAGGATGTATTCCCGTAGTTCCTTCCTTTTGAGGGGAAGTACGTCTACGTTGGAGAGGTGTGGTGACACGGAGTCTACCAACACCACAAAGGCTCACCTTGTTCTCCGGTGAGAAAGCCACGGAGGCTAGCTCGTTTCCACTAAGCGGTGGTATTGGGGGAACCACGAATCCCTTACACGGAGCTTGGGGCACACATCCACAACTCAATTGGAGGCTCCCAAGAAAGCCACGGAGGCTAAAATCACCACAAAGATGAGTTAATCAACCAATTACAACACCTAGGGTCACAAGATCCCCTAGGCACAAATCCTCCAAGCAAATAGAGGGGGAAATGAAATTCCTTCGGTGAAGATGTAGATCGGTGCCTCCTCCTTCAATCCTCCAAAGATCAAGAGCTTTGGTTGGCTAGAAGGGGAGATCTATGGAATTTGGTATTTTTGCAATGGGGTTAGGTGAGAGCTTCAAAGATGAACAATGGTAGGTGAAGTTCTAACACTACCCCAGCTAGAAGAAGGGGTATTTATAGGTGGGTGGAAATCTGGCCGTTGGAAGCTGCCCGAGTAGAGGTCCGGCGATAAGTTCGGCGGTGCCGGCCTCTGGGCCGGACGTTCTGGCGGTAAGTCCGGCGGGACCGGACTGCCGGCCGGATGTCCGGCGGCCCGCCGGGCGGATTCGGCGGCCCGTCGAAAACCCTTGCAGAACAGCAGTTCGGCGGCCCCGCCGGACTGGCTCGGTCTGCCGCCGGGTGGTCCGGCCAGGGGTCCGGCCAGGGGTTCGGCCAGACCGAACCAGGAAAACTTCTGGCAGGCGATTCCACCATCTTTCTTTTTGTGCATGAAAACCCCGTCACCTGTGAACTTAACCCTGTATGCATACATTTCAAATATTAGTTCACACAAAGCATAATCATGTCATCGTTAATCAAAAAAGTAGAAACGGACAAATGTCCTTTCAATCTCCCCCTTTTTGATTTACGATGACAAACTATGATAGAGTCACATAGGAATGAAATAGCAAGATAATATAACTCAAAGATCTAAGGAATAGTGAGAGTGCTCCCCCATAACATATGCACATGGTTGAATTTGCTTTTGGAATGCAAGGTGCAATATTTAAATTATCAGGAGCTCCCCCACCATCTTTAGGAACCATGCATGGTATGGACAAGATAATATGATGGATAGCTAAGAATATACGCAAGCATAAACATATCCAAACATAAAGATAAGGTGCATAATTAAGGTACACACTTGTCCACACATGAAATAAGGTTCAAGGAGTTTGAGAGATAAAAATGGCAAATAAAAGCGGAAATGGACACAAGCCACTTAAGAACCAAGGAAAATGAAGCTAGGCTTGTGTCACGCGACGTTATTCCTAGAGACTCTACACTCTTCTCCCCCTTTGGCATCAAAACACCAAAAAGGGACAAGAGAGTAGAAGATGCTAGCGCTCAAAAATCATCACTCAGAACAGGAGAGCCGGCGCGTTCTTCTTCTCCATGGGCACCTTCATCTTCATCAGCATCTTCTGGCTCAGAGGGTGGATCAAAATCTTCAAAGTCTTCAACACCGGTGAACATGTCATCATCAAGAGGTGGCATGACGTAGTTGACATACGGGACCAGATCCAACTCGGTTCCAACAGGAGGAACAACACGTCCCCTAGCAACCAAGAAGTCATTATGCCTCTTCCGAGTCTCCTGACTCATCTCCATGCTCTTGTGAGCCACATCATAGGAGCTGCGATACATATCCCACAAATTCTTGAAGAAGGCAGCAAGGTCCTTCTTGCGAGAGGACCTACGGTGGCGATGATGGTGGCGGTGACGACGATGGCTAGATCCAGAACCTGAGGCACGGTGAGGATCAGGAGCATCCATGGGGCGACCTCTAGCCCTGGCACGGAGCAAACTCGGAGCCTCTTCAAAGGAGCCCTGGAAGCCCACAGAGAAGGTTTCCATATCAATAATCTGGCCACGCACCTGACTAGTCTGAGCCCTGGGCTGTCTGTTGATCAAACGCTGAACAAACTGGCAGTAGTTAGGAGTCATGCGCTTCAGAGTAGATCGCTTGATTTCCTGAAAGATGAAGTCACATCCATCTATCTTCCGAAGCTTCTCAGGTTGGCAATAGTACATCAGATTCTTGTGATAGCCCCTGACACTCGCATCATCCCCAGCCTTACTCACAAGATTCTGACGAAAGAATTTGGCAAGAGCGTTGTAGTACTAGTACATCCCTGAAATGGTAGGAGCAGATTGGGATGGCTCATCTGGATAGCAAATGCGAGAGATCTTCTCTGTGGGAAAGGGCCCCTCAGAGTGAATCTTGAACCCACATGCCCTACCACCACCATAGCCCAAAGCCTCACAGAAATCAGAAAAGTTGGCGGTGAGAACATCTTAGCCAGTCATCCAAGAGAAAGACTCCTCAGGATCATTATGGAAGTGAATAGTGCAACTGAACTGACGGACCACCAAAGGCTGAATAGGCTCCAAGAGGGTGACAAGGTCAAAGATATCCATCTTGAGAAGAGCCTCATTAATGAAGCGAAAGTCCTTGGAGACATACTGCTGAAAGTGCTCGGTGTTGAGAGATTTTGGCACCACATAGAACCCACTCTTCATGTGCTCAGATGCATCATAGTAATCATCCCACATGGCTCGCTGAGAATCAGTCCAAAACTTCTTGTCACTGCCAGAGTACTGCCTCTCATGAAAGCGGTACGGGTTCTCCTACCGAAGGCGACGCCAAGTATTGATATGAGCTGATCCCAGATTCTCCGTGATCTATTTTTCCTTCTCCACGTCCACCGGGCCATGGTGGACACTCTTGCCCCTCCAGGATGGAAAAAGGCCCATGTGGCTGAAAAACCTTGGTCCTCAAATGCTGCCCTGCAGCCGCAGAACTGATATCTTCAGCTGCTGTCTTCCCTATCTGACGGGTATGACGCTGAGGGCGTCCCCCAGCTTCATCTAACTTCCTCTTCTTCAGCTCAAAGTCTCGTGCAACCTCTGGATCGTCAATGCGGTAGTCACTGTCTTCAGTCGAGAAAGAGTCTGAAAACGCAAGCAAAAAGAAGCAACACTAGATGAAGATACATGTCACGGAAAAAGGAACTCAAAGTCGGGGAGGAACAAGTGCAGGATTGAGAGAAAGTTGGAAAGTGTGGTTCGGCGCCAGGTCCGGCGGGACCGGACTGGGGGCCGGACTGTCCGGCAGGCCGCCGGGCCATTTCGGTGAGGCGCCGAACTAGCATTTAGAATACCTGTTCAGCGGGTCCGCTGAAACAGTCCGGTTGGCCGCCGGGCGGTCCGGCGCCAGGTCTGGCGGCCGTCGGACATCCCGCCGAATCCCACAATGTTCAAACAAACCCTCAATCATGACTCAAAAACTTCTCCCTACAAACTTTAAGGGAACAAGGATGCCAGGGAACAAAACTAGCCCAACAAAAATGACGAAACCCTATCCAATCTATCCCTAGACAAAAATAGATCTAACCCTAGATACACCCTAGATCTACTCATACAATAGCATGAACAAATCAAGTGCAAGGCAAGGGCTAGAGGAAGGAGAAGATAAAAAGGGGGTACCCAAAGACATGATGCATGTGAAGAAGAAGACAAGTCCCGATCTCCCAACGCGGTTGACGAAACACAAAAACCTTCGGTGGAAGGCCTCCAAAACACCCGATCTACACCTGATCTAAATTTGGAAGGATTTGGTTGGGTGGAGAGACTAGGAGGAGAACCTTGAGGAGGCGGCGGCCATGGAGATGGGGGCGGGCGTGTGGGAGGAGGAGAAGGGACAAAACTGTTTAGGAGGACCCCCCCCACGAGTTTAAATAGGCCACGCAGTCCGGCGGTAAGTCCGGTGGGACCGGGCTGGGGGCCGGACTGTCCGGCGGGCCGCCGGGCCATTTCGGCGAGGCGCCGAACTAGCATTCAGAATACCAGTTCGACAGGTCCGCCGAAATAGGCCGGCCGGCCGCCAGGCGGTCTGGCGCCAGGTCCGGTTTCGCTAGACTGGCCGCCGAAAAACTTGAAAGCTTTGAAGATGGCATGGAAATTCATCAAGAAAGGATGTGACATGTATAAACGAGAAACATGGTGTGCAGAAGAAATCAACAACCAACAAACTTGTTTGCAAGAAATTCAACTTAGCTTGCATGCCTTACGAAGAAAAGAATCAAAACACGAGATTTGGAGTCTTGCAATGGTGGGGGATTTCTCCCCCTATGTGTGACCACCAATGTCATGACACCGCGAAGAGACATGCTTGGGCTCAAGTGACATTTGTGATCTTATGATGTCGCACACTTGAGTATGCATCGTGCCATTAATTGACACGATGACTATCCTCAACTATGCGCATCTAGACTAGAGAAACACACTATATTATGGGAATGAGTGCACACGATCAAGCCACATTGCAAGAGTCTAGGATATTCAATTCATGCCTCAACTCTTGGAATCTTGCTTCATCAAGGGGCTTTGTGAAAATGTCGGTGATGCGGCACGGTGTTGATTATGAAAAGCACCGTCCAGTTGGGAACCCCAAGAGGAAGGTATGATGAATATAGCAGTAAGGTTTTCCCTCAGTAAGAAACCAAGGTTTATTGATCCGAAGAGGAAGAAGCCAAACGACTGAAGGTGATGCTTGCTAGCTTGCGACAGCTCCGGACAATTTATAAGGCGCCTCGTCCAGTGCTTTTCTTTGCCAACTGCAACGCGGAATCTGCACACAACACAACCAAATACTTTGCTCCCAACTTACGATGAGGTTGTCAATATCACCGGTTTGTTGTAAACAAAGGAATGAGCGTATCGAGTGGAAAATAGTAATGGTATGCTAGTAAAGTAAACAGTGTGAGTAAAGTAAACAGGTGATAGCAATATAAAGGAAATAGGACCGGGGTCCACAGTTCACTAGTGGTGTCTCTCCATAAGATAAAATAACACATGCTGGGTAAACAAATTATAGTTGGGCAATTGATAGAATAAAGACAACGTGATATGTCAAGAGGATCACTATGGGATTAACTCTGGGCATTATAACAAGATACATAGACCGCCATCCAACTGCATCTATGACTAATAATCCACTTGTGGCGAATCAATCCGAGAACTCCACAAGTATTAAGTTGCGAACAACAGATAACTGCATTAAGCAAAGTTTGTAATGTAAACAAAGCATATGCCCTTGAGCATATGAATGTTATTTTCCCCCTAGTAGCAACAGCACATCTACAACCTTAGAGGTTTCTGTCACTCCCCCAGATTAAATAGAGGCATGAACACACTATCGAGCATAAATACCCCCTCTTGGAGTCACTAGCAACTACTCGTCCAAGATAGCTACTAACAACGGAGAGCATGCAAGATCATAAACAACATAGAGATAACATAAGATAATATTCAGTACATCAACTCAATCATAACACCAATATTCATCGGATCCCAACAAACACAACATGTAGAATTACATAACGGTGATCTCGATCATGTAAAGCAACTCACGAGATCTAAACATGAAGCACATGGTGGAGAAGACACCCATCTAGCTACTGCTATGGACCCATAGTCCATGGTAGACTACTCACTCATCGCGCCGGAGGCAAGCATGGCGATGAAGAAGACTGCCGGTGGCGATTCCCTTCTCCGGCAGGGTGCCGGGAAGAGCTTTTGGACCCTCCCGATCTTCGGGTCGACGGCGGCGGCGGATCACGATGTGTTCTGGAAAAGTGATCAGGTGTTTTAGGTTTTTCCCGTCGGGGGGTCTTTATAGGCGAAGGGGCGGCGTCAGAAGTGGACCAGGGGGCCCAAACCACAGGCCGGCGCGGGCCAGGGGTGGGCCGCACCCCCTGGTGGTGTGGCCGCCCTCTGGTCCGGATCCATCTCCTCTTCGGTCTTCTGGAAGCTCCGTGAAATATCTGGACGTCTGGCTTTGGTTTCGTCTAATTCTGAGAATATTTCCCGTGTAACTTTTCTGAAACACAAAAACAGCAGAAAATAGGGGAACTGGCACTGTGGCATCTCGTTAATAGGTTAGTTCCGGAAAATGCATAAAAATGCCACGAAGTGTAACGAAACACTAAGCAAATGGTGTAAAAACAAGCATGGAGCATCAAAAATTATGGATACGTTGGAGACGTATCAGCATCCCCAAGCTTAACTCCTGCTCGTCCTCGAGTAGGTAAGTGATAACAAAAGAAATAATTTTTGAGGTGACATGCACCTACACATTCTTGATCATCTATGTAAGCGTTGTGCGCTGGGATCAAAAAAACTTAAAACATGGGCATGAAAGATATAATCTTGATAGAAGAAACTTAGCAACCATGTTATAACATAAAAATGGACACAAACAAAAGATCATGAAAATGAAACAATGAAAGTCAAACGTGTGTTCAAATCATATGGAAAAACATAGCAAATGGTTTTCAGCTTGTCCTTCATGGAGAGCAAAACATAAATGCATAGGACACCTTCAAGTTTAAGAGGGCTACTAGATACAAATAATTTAAGGACAAGTGAAACCAACAATATGAATCAATCAATGAAAACTTTGGGACAATGCACATTAACGGTGCATAAAGATAGAAGGTGGAGACTCAACATAAAAGTAAAAGAAAGGCCCTTCGTGGAGGGAAGCAGTGATTAAACATGTGCTAGAGCTTTTCATTTGTAAAACAGAGAAAAAAATTGGGTTTTGAGAGGTGGTTGTTTCATGTCAAC
This sequence comes from Dactylis glomerata, assembly GCA_007115705.1. Taxonomy (NCBI): domain Eukaryota; kingdom Viridiplantae; phylum Streptophyta; class Magnoliopsida; order Poales; family Poaceae; genus Dactylis; species Dactylis glomerata. Next base: position 14,361,954 of record QXEO01000541.1, on the reverse strand, counting down.
GACTGGCAATGGGGTATTACTATCTTCCATAATAAACAAGTGAGAGCGGTTCCGAGTTCTTTGAAAAATTGGCACATTGGTGCTCTTTTATAAAGCTTTGGCACTCCTCCCCACCTTTTTTCCTTTCTCAAACCATGGCTAACCGATTCAATCGGGTGCCCACCAACATTCACATACCATGGAGGAGTGGCTTTTTTTCTTTTTTTTTAAATTAGATTGCAATGGTCTGACCAGCTCTCAAGCAAAATTAATGATGAGCAGATGAAGCTGCCTAGTCGAGGGGTACTTAATTTAATATGGAAGATAGCAATTCCGACCACTACGTCCCCATGAGCTAAAAATAGTGGCACAAAACGAGAAGTAGTTGAAAGTTTTGAAAGGTAGCACACGAAAATTTACTTTGGAATGGCTTAAAAATACCATGCATAGGAATTTATAATGGACACAATGGCAAACTTGGTTTTTAGGAGTTGGATGCACGAGTAGAGCTCATACTCAGTACAAAATGAGGGCTAGCAAAAGACAGGGAGCGACCAACTAAGAGAGCAATAACGGCCATAATCATGCATAGCGACAAAGCGACATTAAAAGAAGCATAAGATGGCATCAAAAGTCAAAAACTAAATGATCATAGAGGCAATGACGACTTTGTATGAGTCAAACATGTGTGAGCATGCGCCAAGTCAACCCAAATAAAGCACCAAAGGAGAAAACCAAAATAATGCTTCCAAATAATTAAAACAACGCATGATTTTTTGAAAGGCTCATTAAGCAATCTCAGTCATTTGGGACAAGTCATGCTACAGCAAAACCACTAAGCATACTATCAAAAAGACATCAAGCACGACATGCAAAAGCCTAGGCCACAGTCTACACAAGCTCCTTCTTGTACCACTTTTTTGCATAAAGCTTTTTCTCTTTTCCAACACCATTCGAACTTTTTATAACCAACTCTTTTGATGAAAACCAACATGGACCAGAGGTCAAAACACACCTAGATGAAAATATATAACAAGATCTGAACACATATCAAGGTGAAAATTGAAAGCTAAATGCAGTTCTAGAAAAGAGAACACTCGTTGAAATTATAAGAATGAAAAACGGAGTGTTCTTGGCAAATGAAAAGCAAGGCAACTTCTCCAAAAGAAATTTGTTGGGGTCCAACCATTTATTGCAGCAAACAAAACTAAACAAAACTGAAAACTAAAAACAACTGACGCTCCAAGAAAAACGCATAATACATGAAGCAATAAAAATATAGTGCGTTGAAAGGTGACCTGATTTTTGCCGATGAAGAAGGGGTGCCTCGGGGGCATCCCCAAGCTTTGACGCTTGTACTTCTTGGATATTTCTTGGGGTGACATGGGCATCCCCAAGCTTGAGATTTTGTCCATTCTTCAACTCATCTCATCATTCTCCAATCCCTACACTTGAAAACTTCCTTCATACAAAACTAAACACAAATCTATTAGCAACATTAGTGTAAGCATAACATTGAATCAACCCTTTTTGCTTCAGGTTTCAACTCAAAACCACCACATATAAAGCATATACTACTGTAGCAACTTCCCCAAAAGTTGTGTGATCAAAATAACTCAAAAAGAAAGCGATCAAGCGGCAAACACAAATATTGGCAGAAATCTGTCAAAACAGAACAGCTGACAAAGGTCGAATTTTTAGAGGGTTTTCTGTTGCTCAAATCAAAATGTATTCAACTAATTAAAGTTTGGATATAACCTGGGTCATGTGCACAAGAAATCGCAGGTCCAAAAGATATACAGAGAAATTGCACGAATTTTTACGGTGCAGCACCGAAAACTGTTTCAGGACAGCAACATCCCCAAATCTTACCTCGCTCAAATTAGAGGCTTCTCTTGGCACAAAAACGAAATAAAAAGGATAAGGAGAGGTCATTACAGTAGTAATAACTTCCAAGACTCAAATAAAAGAAAAAGAACTGAATGTAAAAACAGTGGGTTATCTCCCAAGAGTGCTTTTCTTTAACGCCTTTGATCTAGGCGCAGAAAGTGCGAATCAAGTAATATCAAGTGATGAAGCATCAAGCTCATAATTTGCTCTAAGAATAGAGTCAAAAATTAATTTCTTCCTTTTTCTAGGGAAGTGTTCCATACCTTTCCTAAGTGGAAATTGATATTTGATAGTGCCTTCCCTCATATCAATGATGGCACCTACAGTTCGAAGAAAGGGTCTTCCCAAAATAATAGGACATGAAGCATTGCATTCAACATCCATAACAAGAAAATCAACGGGAACAAGGTTATTGTTAACTATAATAAGAACATCATTAATCCTTCCCAAAGGTTTCTTCTTAGCAACATCAGCAATAGGAACATCATAATAACACTTTTCAAGCGGTGGTAAATCAAGCATGTCATAAATCTTTCTAGGCATGATAGAAATACTAGCACCTAGATCACATAAAGCATGGCAATCAAAACCATTAACATGCATATCAATTATGGGTTCCCAACCATCTTCTAACTTCTTGGGAATAGAAGCTTTTTGCTTTAACTTTTCATCCCTAATTTTCATAAGAGCATTGGTAATATGCTTAGTAAAAGCAACATTTAAAGAACTAGCATTGGGAGTCAAAGCAAGCTTTTGCAAGAACAAAATAACTTTAGATATATTGGAGCCATCAACATCAAAATCATTAAAGGAAATAGAGCTATCATCTCCCACACTCCGAAAAATTTCAGCACTCTTTTGAGAAAAAGTTTTGGCAGTTTTAGGCTTTTTAACACAAGGAGTGGGAGTTTTCTCTACACCAATCAAATTAAGAGGATTACTAGCATTAGGAATAACATCATTAGAGGTAGTAATGGTACATACCTTCATCTTTCTAGCCATCTCATCTTCTCTTTTCCACCTGGCATGCAATTTTGCTAGCATCCTAACATTTTCATCAATTCTAACTTGGATAGCATTAGCAGTAGCAAAAACATTGTTCTCTTTCACCTCATTAGGCAACAATTTTAGTTTAAGAAGTTCAACATCATGAGCAAGGCTATCAACTTTAGAAGCAAGAATATCAATTTTGCCTAACTTTTCCTCAACAGACTTATTAAAATCATTTTGCTTACCGATGAAGTCCTTGAGCATCACCTCAAGCTCGGAGGGCGCGGCCCTAGTGTTGTTGGAGGAATTACCATAAGAGTTACCATAACCATTACCATTGGTAGAAGGATATGGCATATAATTGTTACTAGCAAAATTGTTCCTATAAGCATTGTTGTTAAAATTATTATTTCTAATGAAGTTTACATCAACATGCTCTTCTTGAGCAACCAAAGAGGCCAAAGTAACATTATTAGGATCTACATGAGTCCTATCATTAGAAAGCATAAGCATAATAGCATCAATCTTATCACTCAAGGAAGAGGTTTCCTCAACAGAATTTACCTTCTTACCTTGTGAAGCTCTCTCGGTGTGCCATTCAGAGTAATTTACCATCATATTGTCGAGAAGCTTTGTTGCGGCGCCCAAGGTAAGGGACATAAAAGTGCCTCCAGCAGCTGAATCAAGTAAGTTCCTTGAAGAAAAACTCAGTCCCGCATAAAAAGTTTGAACAATCATCCAAGTAGTCAGTCCATGAGTGGGACAATTCTTTATCATAGATTTCATTCTTTCCCAAGCTTGAGCAACATGTTCATTATCAAACTGACTAAACTTCATAATATTGCTACGCAAAGCTATAATCTTAGCAGGAGGATAGTATCTACCAATAAAAGCATCCTTACACTTAGCCCATGAATCAATACTATTTTTAGGCAAAGACAGCAACCAATCCTTAGCTTTTCCTCTCAAAGTAAAAGGAAACAACTTAAGCTTAATAATATCACTTTCAACATCCTTATATTTCTGCATCTCACATAGCTCAACAAAATTGTTGAGATGAGCTGCAGCATCATCAGTACTAGCACTAGAAAATTGCTCTTTCATAACAAGGTTCAACAAAGCAGGCTTAATCTCATAAAAATTTGTAGCAGGAGCAGGTGGCGCAATAGGAGTGCAGATAAAATCACTATTATTAGTGCTAGTAAAGTCACACAACTTGGTGTTTTCAGGAGTAGCCATTCTAGCAAAAACTAAAAGTAGACAAGTAAAAACAACTATCAAGGATACTAATTTTTCTTGTGTTTTTGATAAAACGATGCAAGTAAAAATAAAGTAAAGCAAAACTTAAAACAAAGTAAAGGATATGCGTGCGAAACTCCCCTTGCAGAAGTCTTGTTTTTCCTCCCCGGCAACGGCGCCAGAAAAGAGCTTGATGCGTCACGGTGTTGATTATGAAAAGCACCGTCTAGTTGGGAACCCCAAGAGGAAGGTATGATGAATATAGCAGCAAGGTTTTCCCTCGGTAAGAAACAGCAAGGTTTTCCCTCAGTAAGAAACCAAGGTTTATCAATCCGAAGGGGAAGAAGCCAAACGACTGAAGGTGGTGCTTGCTAGCTTGCGACAGCTTCGGACAATTTATAAGGCACCTCGTCCAGTGCTTTGTTTTGCCAGCTGCAACGCGGAATCTGCACACAACACAACCAAATACTTTGCTCCCAACTTACGATGAGGTTGTCAATCTCACCGATTTGCTGTAAACAAAGGAATGAGCGTATCGGGTGGAAAATAGTAATAGTATGCTAGTAAAGTAAACAGTGCGAGTAAAGTAAACAGGTGATCGCAATATAAAGGAAATAGGACCGGGGTCCACAGTTCACTAGTGGTGTCTCTCCATAAGATAAAATAATACATGCTGGGTAAACAAATTACAGTTGGGCAATTGATAGAATAAAGACAACGTGATATGTCAAGAGGATCACTATGTGATTTACTCTGGGCATTACAACAAGATACATAGACGGCCATCCAACTGCATCTATGACTAATAATCCACTTGTGGCGAATCAATCCGAGAACTCCACAAGTATTAAGTTGCGAACAACAGATAACTGCATTAAGCAAAGTGCGTAATGTAAACAAAGCATATGCCCTTGAGCATATGAATGTTGTTTTCCCCCTAGTAGCAACAGCACATCTACAACCTTAGAGGTTTCTGTCACTTCCCCCAGATTAAATAGAGGCATGAACCCACTATCGAGCATAAATACCCCCTCTTGGAGTCACTAGCAACTACTCGGGCAAGATTGCTACTAACAACGGAGAGCATGCAAGATCATAAACAACATAGAGATAACATAAGATAATATTCAGTACATCAACTCAATCATAACACCAATATTCATCGGATCCCAACAAACACAACATGTAGAATTACATAACGGTGATCTCGATCATGTAAAGCAGCTCACGAGATCTAAACATGAAGCACATGGTGGAGAAGACAACCATCTAGCTACTGCTATGGACCCATAGTCCAAGGTAGACTACTCACTCATCACGCCGGAGGCAAGCATGGCGATGAAGAAGACCTCCGGTGGTGATTCCCCTCTCCGGCACGGTGCCGGGAAGAGCTTCTGGACCCTCCCAATCTTTGGGTCGACGGCGGCGGTGGATCGCGATGTTTTCTAGAAAAGTGATCAGGTGTTTTAGGTTTTTCCCATCGGGGGGTCTTTATAAGCGAAGGGGCGGCGTCAAAAGTGGACCAGGGGGCCCACACCACAGGCCGGCGCGGGCCAGGGGTGGGCCGCGCCCCCTGGTGGTGTGGCCGCCCTCTGGTCCGGCTCCGTCTCCTCTTCGGTCTTCTGGAAGCTCCGTGAAATATCTGGACGTCTGGCTTCGGTTTCGTCAAATTTCGAGAATATTTCCTGTGTAACTTTTCTGAAACACAAAAATAGCAGAAAATAGGGAACTGGCACTGTGGCATCTCGTTAATAGGTTAGTTCTGGAAAATGCATAAAAATGCCACGAAGTGTAATGAAACACTAAGCAAATGGTGTAAAAACAAGCATGGAGCATCAAAAATTATGGATACATTGGAGACGTATCAGTCGGCGAGTTGGTCTTGTGTACCTACATAAGATAGGTTAATCTCACCTCGGTTGACGTGGTCACAGATGAAGTGGTGGCGGATCTCGATGTGCTTGGTATTGTTGTGTTGAACCGGATTATGAGCGATCTTGATGGCACTCTCATTGTCACACAAGAGTGGCACCTTGTCGAAGTGAATACCATAATCTTCCATGGTTTGCCTCATCCAAAGAAGTTGAGCACAACAACTCGCGGCCGCCACATACTCGGCTTCGGCGGTGGAGAGAGACACACAATTTTGCTTCTTGGAAGACCAACTAACCAAAGACCTACCAAGAAATTGGCAAGCCCCGAAGGTTGACTTCCTATCCACTTTGTCTCCCGCCCAATCCGAGTCCGAGTACCCAACAAGCTCAAAGCTTGATCCCTTCGGGTACCAAAGGCCAAAAGTTGGGGTATCAATCAAATATCGAAAGACTATTTTGACCGCCATTAAATGGCTTTCCTTAGGGGCGGCTTGATATCATGCACACATTCCCACACTAAGCATGATATCCGGTCTAGATGCACAAAGATAGAGCAAAGACCCAATCATAGAGCGATAAAGTTTTTGATCCACTTCTTTACCATTAGGATCGAGATCAAGAGTAACCTTTGTAGGCATGGGAGTCTTGGCTCCCTTTACTCCGGTGTCCATCTTGAACTTCTTGAGAATGTCTTGGGTGTACTTGGCTTGATTAACAAAAGTGCCACCCTTCAATTGCTTCACTTCAAAACCAAGAAATAATGTCAACTCCCCCATCATAGACATCTCAAATTTGTTGGTCATTAGCCTTGCAAATTCATCATTGAAAGATTTGTTAGAAGAACCAAAAATGATGTGATCTACATAAAGTTGGCATATGAAAAGCTCCCCGTTAACCTTCTTAGTAAAAAGAGTGGGATCAATGAGGCCTATCTCAAACCCACGGTCTACAAGAAGCTCTCTAAGATGCTCATACCACGCACGTGGGGCTTGTTTAAGGCCATAGAGTGCCTTATCGAGCTTGTAGACATGGTTATGAAAGTTAGGATCCTCAAAACCCGGGGGTTGCTTTACATACACTAACTCATGCAAAGGACCATTTAAGAAAGCACTCTTCACATCCATTTGTTGCAACTTAAAATTATGATGTGAGGCATAAGCAAGAAGGATACGGATGGACTCAAGGCGAGCCACGGGTGCAAAAGTCTCTCCATAGTCAATGCCTTCAATTTGAGAATACCCTTGAGCAACCAAACAAGCCTTGTTCCTTACAAGAATTCCATTCGCATCTTGCTTGTTCTTGAAGATCCACTTGGTTCCAATGACATTGCGGTCCTTGGGCTTCTCCACTAATGACCATACTTTGTTACGCTCGAAGTTATTGATTTCTTCGTGCATGGCTTCTACCCAATCCGGGTCTTCAAGCGCTTCAAAGACCTTTTGAGGTTCCACACAAGAGATATAGGCATGGCGGCTACTAAAGTTAGCCAATTGCCTCCTTGTGGACACCCCTTAACTTACACTTCCAATCATACTCTCCAAGGTGTGGCTACCTTTTCGGAGAGTTGATGCTATCTTCATAGCACGGCGAGCTTGAGCTTCTTCAAGAGATTCTTGAGAGGCCACTTGGTCATCACCATGGTTTTGGTCCTCGCCTTGACCTTCATTACGAGCTCGCTCATCAACTTGAGCTTGCTCTTCATCTTGAGCTTGACCTTGATCACCACTTGGTGAAAAATCACCACCATGCTCATGGTCTTGATCTTGATCTTGATCATGCTAACTTGGTTGAGGGTCTTGAGCTTGTCTTTGGCTAGCATCAAAGGGGCCTTGTGGAGCTTGTTGTGTTTGAGAGAGTGAAGGCTCCACTTGAGTATAGCATAGTCCTTCTCCTTCCGCCAAAAGGTGTTCCTCAACGGGTATGAGATGTCCCACACCCATTCTTCTTATGGCAAGAGGAGGTATTTTGTCACCTACATCAAAAACACCACGTTGCTCCACTTGGGAGCCATCATTCTCGTCGAATCTCACGTTAGATTCTTCAACAACTCGAGCGAAGTCTTTGTCAAAGATTCTAAAGGCGTGAGATTCGGCGGCATAACCAACAAAGGTACCCTCAAGAGCTTTTGTATCAAATTTGGACAAATGGACACCTTTCTTAAGATAGAAGCACTTACAACCGAATAACCGGAAGTACTTGATATTTGGCTTCTTTCCAATGAGTATTTCATAAGGTGTCTTGTTCAAGCCCTTGCGGAGATATAACCGGTTTGATGCATGACATGCGGTATTAATGGCTTCGGCCCAAAAGTTATACGGAGACTTGAGTTCCGCTAACATGGTCCTAGCCATATCAATGAGAGTCCGGTTCTTCCGCTCGGCTACACCATTTTGTTGGGGAGTGTAGGAAGATGAGTATTGATGGCGAATCCCCTCATCACTGAGAAAATCATTCAAGGTGTAGTTCTTGAACTCGGTGCCATTGTCACTTCAAATCATCAATATGTCTTGACCATATTGGTGTTGCACTTCATTGGTGAAGTCTTTGATGGTTTGTTGAATCTCATGCTTGTATGCTAAGAAGAAGACCCAAGTGTATCTTGAATAGTCATCGACAATCACCAAGCAATACTTCTTTCCTCCAAGACTTGCATAAGTGGGAGGGCCAAAGAGATCCATGTGAAGGAGCTCTAGGACCCTCTTAGATGAAATGATGGTCTTGCTAGGATGAGGAAGTTCATGCATCTTTCCTTCAATGCAAGCTCTACACACACAATCTTTTGAAAATGTTAGATCGGTTAGTCCTAGGATGTGGTTGCCTTTGTGGAGACTTTGCAAAGTTCTCATATTGACGTGGCCTAGCCGGCGATGCCAAAGCCATCCCATGTCAACTTTAGCCATGAGGCACGTCGCGGCTTTAGTGATTGATGCGTGGTGAATGACCAGCCCATTGGGAACCCCAAGAGGAAGGTGTGATGAGTATAGCAGCTAGTTTTCCCTCAGTTAAGAAACCAATGTTATGTCGATCAGGAGAAGAGCGGGCAATACGACTGTAGGTGATGCTTGCTAGTTTGCGACAGCTTCGGACAATTTATATATGGCGCCTCGTCCAAGCTTTGCTTGCTAGCTACAACGTGGAACCTGCACACAACACAACCAAGTACTTTGCTCCCAACTTGCGATGAGGTTGTCAATCTCACCGGTTTGCTTGAAACAAAGGGTATGAGCGTATCGAGTGGAAAACAATAGAAGAATGCGAGTAAAGTAAACAGTGCGAGTAAAGTAAACAGGTGATAGCAATATGATGAAAATAGGACCGGGGTCCACAGTTCACTAGTGGTGTCTCTCCATAAGATAAATAACACATGCTGGGTAAACAAATTACAGTTGAGCAATTGATAGAATAAAGATAAATGTGATATGTCGAGAAGATCACTATGCGATTTACTCTGGGCATTACAACAAAATACATAGACCGCCATCCAACTGCATCTATGACTAATAATCCACTTGTGGCGAATCAATCCGAGAACTCCACAAGTATTAAGTTGTGAACAACAGATAATTGCATTAAGCAAAGTGTGTAATGTAAACAAAGCATATGCCCTTGAGCATATGAATGTTGTTTTCTCCCTAGTAGCAACAGCACATCTACAACCTTAGAGGTTTCTGTCACTCCCCCAGATTAAATAGAGGCATGAACCCACTATCGAGCATAAATACCCCCTCTTGGTGTCACTAGCAACTACTCGGCCAAGATAGCTGCTAACAACGGAGAGATCATAAACAACATAGAGATAACAAAAGATATATTTCAGTATAGCAACTCAATCATAACACCAATATTCATCGGATCCCAACAAACCAAACATGTAGAATTACATAACGGTGATCTCAATCATGTAGGGCAGCTCATGAGATCTAAACATGAAGCACATGGTGGAGAAGACAACCATCTAGCTACTGCTATGGACCCATAGTCCAAGGTAGACTACTCACTCATCGCTCCGGAGGCAAGCATGGCGATGAAGAAGACCTCCAGTGGCGATTCCCCTCTCTAGCAGGGTGCCGGGAAGAGCTTCTGGACCCTCCCGATCTTCGGGTCGATGGCGGCGGCGGATCGCGATGTGTTCTGGAAAATTGATCGGGTACTTAGGTTTTTTCCGTCGGAGGGTCTTTATAGGCGAAGGGGCATCGCCAGAAGTGGACCGAGACGGTCTCACACGTAGGGGCGCGGCCAGGGCCTGGGCCGCGCCGCCCTGGTGTGTGGCCCCCTCGTGGCCCCACTCCGTCTCCTCTTCGGATCTCTAGAAGCTTCCAGGAAAAATAAGACTTTAGGAACTTGTTTCGTCCAATTCTGAGAATATTTTCTGTGTATCACTTCTGAAACACAAAATAGCAGAAAACAGGGAATTGGCACTGTGGCGACTTGTTAATAGGTTAGTTCCAGAAAATGCACAAAAGCGCCATGAAGTGTAACGAATCAGTAGGCAAATGGTGTAAAAACAAGCATGGAGCATCAAAAATTATAGATACGTTGGAGACGTATCAGTGATCTCCTTTGAGAAGTCGATCACATATAAGCCATTTTCGACATGCCCAACATGAGCTACATTAGGAGACTTGCTCCACAAAAGAACCACAATCCCAACATCAAAGAAGGTTGCAAAGACCATATTAGCAAGTTGAGCAACGGAAAGGAGATTATATGAAAGGGACTCAACAAGCATGACATCTTCCACGGTAACATTGTGAGAGACAACAACCTTGCCAAGACCCAATACCTTTGACCTTGAAGAGTCCCCATAGGTGACGTAGCCCGCATGGGATAAACCGGTGCAGAGCTCCTTCACCATTTCTTTGCTCCCGGTCATATGATTGGTTGCACCACTATCAATTATCCATTGACCACCACCGGAAGCAAAGCCCTACAAGAGATCAAGTCTTGATTTTAGGTCCCCATTTCTCAATGGTCCTTTCTTGTTAGTGACAAGGGTCTTTGGAACCCAAATAGACCATGCAACATATTCATTTGATGAACCAACAAATTTAGCGTAAACATGTCCATCATGTGCGCGACAAAGAACATAAGAAGGATTATATTTTCCCGCAAAATTATTAGGATTAGGCATAGCCTTCTTGGCATTCCCAATAACTTCCCTCACCTCCTCCTCAAATACATTACCATTCTCATCATAGCATATTTCACTAGAAACATGCTTCTTTAATGAGGGAGGAGGCGCGGGGACACTCTTCTTCTTCTTCTTCTTCTTCTTCTTCTTGTTCTTGTTCTTGGACTTGGAGGCATATCCAAGTCCCGTCTTGTCACCATGTTGCTTTTGAGCATTCAAGAGCTCATCAAGCTTCTCATTTCCCTTTAGGGGAACTTTCTCACAAGAGGGGTTAGTTGAGCATGAACTTGCAACAAATGTGCTAGAAAGAGACTTGGTTGCTTCATTAGCAATTATAAGATTTAGTTTCTCATTTTGCAACCTAAGTTCATTAGCAACGGATTAAGCAATATCACGATCACTTTTAAGTTTAGCAATATCCAAATTGTGAGATTCTTCAAGACACAACTTGGATGTCTCAAGTGCCACCCTTAGGTGCTCTTCCTCAAGATATTGAGTAAGAGAAGCAATTTCATCGGCATAGTCACGTGCATGCCCCTCAAGCTCGAAAATGCATTCATCATTTTTATCATTTATTTGGAGGGCCTCATTACATTGATCTAGGAGAATCTCAAAGCGAGCTTTGGTCTCCTCATGCAAGGTTGACATGAAAATGTCCATTTCATTTAGATCATCATTATCACCACTTTGTTCAACACAATCCATCAAAGATAGGCTTTTAGGTATGATGGGTGTGAGAGGAGGTGATACCTTTGTAGCGTGAGAAATGAGACAAGTCGCACTGTGGTTGGTGCGCTTTGATTCATTTGCGGAAGCGAATAGGGATGGTGAAGGGGTAGGTTGGGCAATGGCGATTGCGGCCCTTCCTACTTCCTCATTATCACTTTCATCATCCCCGGAGAGGTACTCTTCTTGAGTTGTCAAAGCGTGAATTGGGAGGTCTCTCTTCTTGTCGGAGTTCCTTGGATATGACTTGGACTTCATTTCCTTGCGGACAAGTCTTCCATTGTGATCTTCAACTCTTTCATAAGGACACTCCGCAATGAAGTGGTTATGGTTACCACAATTGTAGCAAGTTCTCACTCTACTTGTAGCCTTGGGCTTGGAGGGGCTAGATGACTTCCACTTCTTCATGAATGCCCTTTGAGCAAGAGCCATGTGCTCGGCATGAGCATACTTCATGTCCTTGGGACTTCCACTCATTATCTCTTCCTCTTCCACCAGACTTGATTCTTCATGATATGTGACTTTGGCCTTCAAGGCAAGGTTAGGAGCACGAACAACACGAGCTCGTGCAAGAGTATCATCTGCATTCTTCTCGGAGATCTTTCTTGCCATCATCTCTTGCAAGATATCATGTGCGGATATCTTCCGGAAGTTGGCATTTGCCTTGATAGAGTTCACGGTCTCCTTGTGGAAGGGCAAGAGAGCTTGAATAAACTTCCTCTTCATCCACTTCCAATCACATTGGGAGGAGCCAAGATCCGTTAGCTTCACTTGAAGTGCCGAGAGACGCCTATGGAGTTCTTTGGGAGTTTCACCATCAAGCATGGCAAAGTTGTCCGCTTCATTGGAGGCTTCGTCAAACTTGGATTCTTGAATGCTCTCGTTCCCAATGAAGAGGTTGGTGAGAACATCCCAAGCTTCCTTGGCAGAGGAGATTGATCGAACAAATGCCTTGTCCTTCTCGAAGAGTGACATGTGAATGAGGTGCAAGGCGGAGGCATTGAGTTGCTTGTCGATGGTCTCCCATGGAAGCAAGTTGTTCAAGTCCTTGGAAGTTGGATTAAATCCCTGCTCAATAATTCTCCAAATCTCAATAGACACAAAGTTTATGTGAGAGCGCATGTTATCTTGCCAATTGGCAAAGCTAGAAGCATCAAGTGGTGGCGGAGGGCCGCATGAAGCAAGGTGATGTCTACGCACGCGTCTATTCTTGTAGACAGTGTTGGGCCTCCAAGTGAAGAGGTTTGTAGAGCAGTAGTAAGTTTCCCTTAAGTGGATCACCCAAGGTTTATCAAACTCAGGGAGGAAGAGGTCAAAGCTATCCCTCTCAAACAACCCTGCAATTACGATACAGAAAGTCTCTTGTGTCCCCAACACACCCAATACACTTGTCAGATGTATAGGTGCACTAGTTCGGCGAAGAGATAGTGAAATACAAGTGGTAGTGATGATTATAAGTAGCAAATGTAATCTGAAATAAATATCGCTGCGAGCAAACATGTAACAAAACAGGCAATAAACGGTGTGCAATGCTTGGAAACAAGGCCTAGGGATCATACTTTCACTAGTGGACACACTCCCAAAAAATATAACATAATTGAACCAATAGATGTTATCATCAATATGCAACTCAAAACAATTCTCCAATGGAAAACATACACTAATCATGCGTAGGGCTATGAAGCACTCCTCAAAGTCCGTATGTACCCAAACTAGATTGTCCCACACTATCACCGTGAATGCACTAGATGGTTCCAACAAGCACCAACATTTCATAGAGACATTAACAAAAAAGATACACATAATGCACACACTAGTCACCTTTACACCATGATACGAGGTATCTCCGGAGAGTATAATAATAAAGCATAGGAGTAGCATAATATCTAAATAATAACATCTACCAATTCAACTAGATACAAAGCTCACGATCACATAAAGATCACATCATGGGAGAGAGAGGTGAACCACATAGCTACCGGTAGAGCCCTCAGCCCCGGGGATGAACTACTCCCTCCTCATCATAGGAGACAGCAAGGTTGATGGAGATGGCGGTGAGGTCGATGGAGACGGCGGAGACGGCGATGGAGACCGATAGAGATGGCTCCGGGGGCACTTCCCCGTCCCGGCAGGGTGCCAGAACAGAGACTTCTGTCCCCCGAAATTCGTCGACGGTGGCGGCGGAGCTGCGGAACTCTTTCTGGAAAATTGCCGACTCCCCTAGGGTTTCCGTCCCGAGGCTTTATATAGGCGAAGGGGCGTCATCAGGGGGCTGCCAGGGCCACCTCACACATAGGGGGCGCGGCCAGGGCCTGGGCCGCGCCGCCCTAGTGTGTGGGGCTCTTGTGGCCCCACTCCGCCTCCTCTTCAGTTTTTTGGAAGCTTCCGGGGAAAATAAGACTTCTGGAACTTGTTTCGTTCAATTCCGAGAATATTTCCTGTGTAGCTTTGCTTAAACACAAAAACAGTAGAAAACAGGGAACTAGCACTGTGGCATCTTGTCAATAGGTTAGTTCCAGAAATCGCATAAAAACACCACGAAGTGTAACGAAACACAAGGCAAATGGTGCAAAAACAAGCATGGAGCATCAAAAATTATAGATACATTTGAGACGTATCAGCATCTCCAAGCTTAACTCCTGCTCGTCCTCGAGTAGGTAAGTGATAACAAAAGAAATAATTTTTGAGGTGACATGCACCATCACAATCTTGATCATATAGGTAAAGCATTGAGTGCTGAGATCAAAGAACTTAAAACATGGGCATGAAAGACATAATCTTGATAATAAAATCTTAGCAACCATGTTATAAACATGAAAATGAACACAAACAAAAGATCATGAAAATGAAACAATGAAAGTCAAATGTGTGTTCAAATCATAAGAAAAAACATACAAATGGTTTTCAGCTTGTCCTTCATGGAGAGCAAAACATAAATGCATAGGACACCTTCAAGTTTAAGAGGGCGACTAGATACAAATAATTTGAGAACAAGTGAAACCAACAATATGAATCAATCAATGAAAACTTTGGGACAATGCATATTATACTAAGAATGACAACTATGCTCTCTTAATGGTGCATAAAGGTAGAAGGTGCTGACTCAACATAAAAGTAAAAGAAAGGCCCTTCGCAGAGGGAAGCAGTGATTGCAAGTTTTATAAACCTTCAAAAATTATGGTACTTACCGGCTTTGAGCTCTCATTGCCCCCATCATAAGCATCTTGAATGGTTAAAGTTAATGCAAGAACACTCATGTTGCATATGCTTGACAAATCATAAGTTGAAAACCTCGTGTCCCGTGAATACGAGTACCCAAACCTCATGCTACTTTACTTAGAGTCCCAAGCAAGGCTCTTGTCATTGTAAGTATATACGTATCATCGAGAACCGCCAATGGGGTACCTCCATGCCCGATGACATGGAACAAGCCCACATCAAAATGACAGGACAAGCAGACAATGAACACCTCGACATCTCTTTTATTTACCATTTGTATAGCTTTTTTATTTTGAGATGCATCGTGGAATGTCCACTATGGGCATGCTGCAAATTTCCACCATGAATTATGCATGGCTTAGATTGGCGGCCTAGGCATTTCTCTAACACATATACAAACTCCATGATCCCGCAAGATTCCCAATTCATTTCACACCGTGAGTATCCATAAACAAAAGATCACGATATCAACTCAAATAAGAAGTGCAATGTTGCAAGCTTGCCCCATGACATGGTTGGGCTAATCTCCAACTTACAACTTGCAAGCATAACAACTCAACATAAGAGACCACAATATCAAATTTTTAAGAACGAGAAAAAGTAAAGTGTGCCTTCCGGTTCGTGAGAGCTTTACTGACCAATTTTCGCATAACACTGGTAAGAGTTTAATTTGAAGAGTAGATAAAAGCAAGTCAAATGTACTTTGGAATAGCAAATTGCTAATAGGTATGTATGGTGGACACTTTGGCAAAACTTGGTTTTTAGGAGTTGGATGCACGAGTAGAGCTCATACTCAGTACAAGGCGAGGGCTAGCAAAAGACTGGGAGCGACCAACTAAGAGAGCAATAACGGCCATAATCATGCAAAGCGACAAAGCAATATTAAAAGAAGCATAAGATGGCATCAAAAGTCAAAAACTAAATGATCATAGAGGCAATTGGCGACTTTGGAAGAGTCTAACATATGTGAGCATGCGCCAAGTCAACCCAAATAAAGCATCAAGGAGAAAACCAAAATAATGCTTCCAAACGATAAAAACAACGCATGATTTTTTCAAAGGCTCATTAAGCAATCTCAGTTATTTGAGACAAGTCATGCTACAGCAAAACCACTAAGCATACTATCAAAAATACATCAAGCACGACATGCAAAAGCCTAGGCCGCAGTCTACACAAGCTCCTTCTTGTACCACTTTTTTGCATGAAATTTTTTCTCTTTTCCAACACCATTAAAACCTTTTTGAGGAAACTGTTTTGAGGAAAACCAACATATAACAGAGGTCCAAATACACCTTGATGCAAAGATAAAACAAGATCTGAACAAAAATCAAGGTGAAAATGCAAGCTAAACGCAGTAGCAGAAAAAGAGAACACTCATTGAACGATAAGAGTGAAAACTAGAGTGTTCTTGGCAAATGAAAAGCGACTTCATCTCCTCCAAAAGAAACATAATGTGATCTAAACATTTATTGCAGCAAACAAAACAAAAGAAAACTGAAAACAAAAAGAAAGACGCTCCAAGAAAAATGCATAGTGCATGAAGCAATAAAAATATAGTGTTTTGAAAGGTGACCTGATTTTTGTCGATGAAGAAGGGGGTGCCTCGGGGGCATCCCCAAGCTTTGACACTTGTACTTCTTGGATATTTCTTGGGGTGATGCATGGGCATCCCCAAGCTTGAGCTTTTGTCCATTCTTCAACTCATCTCATCACTCTCCGATCCCTACACTTGAAAACTTCCTTCATACAAAACTAAACACAAATCTGTTAGCAACATTAGTGTAAGCATAACATTGAATCAACCCTTTTTGCTTCAGGTTTCAACCTAAAACCACCACATATAAAGTATATACTACTGTAGCAACTTCCCCAAAAGTTCCGTGATAAAAAGAACTCAAAAAGAAAGCAATAAAGCGGCAAACACAAATATTGGCAGAAATCTGTCAAAACAGAAAAGCTGACAAAGGTCGAATTTTTTAGGGGTTTTCTGTTTCTCAAGTCAAAAAATGTTCAACTAATGAAAGTTTGGATATAACCTGTGGCATATGCACAAGAAATTTCAGGTCCTAAAGATATACAGAGAATTTTCACGAATTTTTACGGTGCAGCACCGAAAACTATTTCAGGACAGCAACATCCCCAAATCTTACCTCACTCAAATTAGAGGCTTCTCTTGGCACAAAAACGAAATAAAAAGGATAAGGAGCGGTTATTACAGTAGTAATAACTTCCAAGACTCAAATAAAAGAAAAAGTACTGAAAATAAAACAATGGGTTATCTCCCAAGAGTGCTTTTCTTTAACGCCTTTGAGCTAGGCGCAGTAATTTGCAAAGATGCTCATGTGGGCGCCATATAAGAGCTTGAGGCTAAGGCGCCATATAGGAACTTAAAGCAATAGAGAGCATCAAAAAGCAAATGTGAAAGACATTTAAATCTAAACCACTTCCTATGAAAAATAGTCTTGTAAAGAGACAAGTCATGAAAGCGCAAAGCAAAAAGCATAGGAAGGCAAAACAAGTACAACTTCAAGAATTGCAACATAAAGAGGGGAAACTCAATATTGTTGAGATCCATCAAACCATGTTTCCCTCTCTCATAATAACTTTCAGTAGCATCATGAATAGAACTAACAATATAATTATCACATAAAGCTTCCCTATCATGAGCCACATGCATAAAATAATTAATACTCCCCACATGAACAATTGTAGTAGGAGCAGATTCAACAGAATAATTATTCTCATCACCATAATCATAAAAAATAGGAGGAATATTGTAATCATAACTATTTTTCTCCTCAACAGTAGGTGAACTGAAAATATTATACCCATCATCATAACCATCATAAACTAGAGGTTTAGTATCATCACAAGCTAGAGAACTACTATGTCGCAAAGCATACTCATCAAACATATCATCATAAGAAGGAACATGGATAGCACTAATGGTACAACAATTATTAACCTTAGAATTGGTACCAAAAAGATTTTCAATATCAAAAGTAGAGTGATTTTCCCAATCATGAGCACTAACATAGGTAACAGGCATGAGAACATCGTCCCAATCAGAATTATCATAATCTATAGCAGGATCATAACGCTTAGGGGAAGATACCATGTCCTCTCGCCTCTTACTCCTCTTCTTCTTCTTCATACTCTTCTTACTCTCTCCTTTAGGAGGGAGAGACTTGAAGGGCATCTTCTCCACGTATTCTTTAGGAGGGAAAGGCATCTTCTCCACATAATCTGGTTTGCTGACAGGAACAACAGAAGAAACTTTGGAGGATTCCTCCTCTCTATTAATAAGATTGAAACATCTATTAGCCCTATCATATCTTGGCAAAAACATCATGTTTTATAAGATCTTGTAAGTAAGTATTTGCGAGGCAATCTTTAGCACAATAGAGACGACAACCACGAAGGATGCTATTAATATCAACATCTCTCATATCAACGAAAGAAATCTTTCTAGATATCTCTTCACAATTCAAAAACAAAGTAAGCTCATCATATTGATTGAGAGTAATCTTATCATCACAATACAAATCTGCGGTACTCACTCGATTAATTGGGCATTGAAAATTAAAGTTACCCTTTTTACCGCAAAATTCACAAAGAAAAGGATAAAGTTCACAAACCTTTTCACCAAGCTCATCTAGATCCTTGAGCCACATACTGGTTTCTTCATTTGCGTGGGTGATGCAATAATCTTCCTTGTTGTAACTCTGTTCACAAGGTCTATGTATTCCACAAAAATTAACATGCTTATAAGAAATAGGACTTTTAGAAGTTTGAGCATGTTTATTACATTCATCAATAACAATATAACTTTCTATGCAAGTGTCCTTAAAAGGTTCATGATACACATCCCCATTCCCTTTAGGAACATTCATATGGGAAGCAAAGGCTTTAAAGAAATCAACCATAATTTGAGGATCAAGACCATATTTAGCACTAAGCTCTTGAAAATTAGCAGTTTCAGCGAAAGACTTAATGCAATCAAACTCGTAATCCATACCTGATCCTTTACCTTTGTCGCTATCCCAACCTTCAATATTGTTTTGAATTGTTTCAAGCAGATCCCACTTGGTGTCAACATCCTTGCTTGTGAAAGACCCATCAAAGCATGCATCTAGATAGTCCTTATAATATCCTGAAAGCCTTGCATAAAAATTATTAACAACAATATTACGGGGAAGATCATGAATAGGACATTTGAGCATTAGTGACTTCAATCTTCCCCACGCTTGGGCAATGCTTTCTCCATCATGAGGCCAAAAATTGTATATCTGATTACGATCTTTATGAATCTCACTTGGAGGATAGAATTTAGAATAAAAGAGAGGTACAATTTCCTCCCAGCCAATAGATGGACCATCCTTTAGCAGCCTATACCACTCCTCAGCTCTACCCTTCAGTGAATAAGAGAATAGCTTCCTCTTAAATTGGCTTGATGAAATACCTGCACACTTGAACAACTCGCATAATTCTTGTATAAAGAGTAAATGATCACCCGGAGGGACTGTCCCATCTCCTGAATAGCGGTTATTCATAACACGTTCAACAATTTTCATAGGTATTTTAAAAGGATGAGGAGCACAAGCATCATTAGAAACATCACATATGGGAGATAAAATATCATCAGAGCAAACTTTCTCCACTAAAACTGGGGAACTAAAAATATCATACTTAACAAAACCAGCTACCCTAAGCTTAGACTCTTCTATAGCATTAGCATTAACAGTATTCAAAGCATTCGTACTAATAACATTGCTATGCGAAATAAGCTCCAAAGGATTTTCAATTTTCTCATCAAATCTAAACTCAGGAAAAAAACTAAAGAACTCTTTGTTTTCCATTAAGCCTAACTAGTGAAAATAAAAACAAGAAACAAAAAGATATAATCGCAGAATCTAAAGGAAATAACTCCGAGCACTCACACAGGAGGATGCGAGTACCTTTTACCTTACCTCCTCGGCAACAGCGCCAGAGAAGAGCTTGATGTCTACGCCCGCGTCTGTTCTTGTAGACAGTGTTGGGCCTCCAAGTGCAGAGGTTTGTAGAGCAGCAGCAAGTTTCCCTTAAGTGGATCACCCAAGGTTTATCGAACTCAGGGAGGAAGAGGTCAAAGCTATCCCTCTCAAACAACCCTGCAATTACGATACAGAAAGTCTCTTGTGTCCCCAACACACCCAATACACTTGTCAGATGTATAGGTGCACTAGTTCGGCGAAGAGATAGTGAAATACAAGTGGTAGTGATGATTATAAGTAGCAAATGTAATCTGAAATAAATATCGCTGCGAGCAAACATGTAACAAAATAGGCAATAAACGGTGTGCAATGCTTGGAAACAAGGCCTAGGGATCATACTTTCACTAGTGGACACACTCCCAACAAATATAACATAATTGAACCAATAGATGTTATCATCAATATGCAACTCAAAACAATTCTCCAATGGAAAACATACACTAATCATGCGTAGGGCTACGAAGCACTCCTCAAAGTCCGTATGTACCCAAACTAGATTGTCCCACACTATCACCGTGAATGCACTAGATGGTTCCAACAAGCACCAACATTTCATAGAGACATTAACAAAAAAGATACACATAATGCACACACTAGTCACCTTTACACCATGATACGAGGTATCTCCGGAGAGTATAATAATAAAGCATAGGAGTAGCATAATATCTAAATAATAACATCTACCAATTCAACTAGATACAAAGCTCACGATCACATAAAGATCACATCATGGGAGAGAGGTGAACCACATAGCTACCGGTAGAGCCCTCAGCCCCGGGGATGAACTACTCCCTCCTCATCATAGGAGACAGCAAGGTTGATGGAGATGGCGGTGAGGTCGATGGAGACGGCGGAGACAGCGATGGAGACCGATGGAGATGGCTCCGGGGGCACTTCCCCATCCCGGCAGGGTGCCGGAACAGAGACTTCTGTCCCCCAAAATTCGTCGACGGCGGCGGCGGAGCTGCGGAACTCTTTCTGGAAAATTGTCGACTCCCCTAGGGTTTTCCGTCCCGAGGCTTTATATAGGCGAAGGGGCGTCGTCAGGGGGCTGCCAGGGCCTCCTCACACATAGGGGGCGCGGCCAGGGCCTGGGCCGCGCCGCCCTGGTGTGTTGGGCCCTCGTGGCCCCACTCCGCCTCCTCTTCGATTCTCTGGAAGCTTCCGGGGAAAATAAGACTTCTGGAACTTGTTTCGTTCAATTCCGAGAATATTTCTTGTGTAGATTTTCTGAAACACAAAAACAGTAGAAAACAGGGAACTGGCACTGTGGCATCTTGTCAATAGGTTAGTTCCAGAAATCGCATAAAAACGCCACGAAGTGTAATGAAACACAAGGCAAATGGTGCAAAAACAAGCATGGGGCATCAAAAATTATAGATACGTTTGAGACGTATCACAAGGTGTGGCATTTGGAGGTGTCTCCCGGAGACATAGCTTGTAGGATGTGGAATTTCCGGGCTATGTCCCTTAGAGGTGTCATCTACCTTGGGGGGGTCCTCGTCGCCCTCATCCCCATCCTCATCCGGATCATCCTCATTTAAGGTGGGCTTAACCGAGGTTTCAACCGGGGTCGGTGGAGTGGTATTAGACGTTCCACTAATGAGGGCATCGAGTTTAGATTTTTGACTTTCGATGGCACCCATCATGACTTCCATTCGTGCCATGAGGTGATTAAGATCCGCCTTAGTGGCGGGCTCCTCGTCGCCCATGGTCTCTTAGGCGGTAAAGCCCAATCAAAGAGCCCTTGCTCTGATACCAATTGAAAGGATCGATATGGGCGACTAGAGGGGGGGTGAATAGGCGCTAAGTCAATTTTTAATCTTTTTCAATTTTAAGGCTTGACATAAAGTAAATTCACTAGATGTGCAACTAGGTGAATTTCCTATGAGTGGTAAGCATGCAAGTAAACAAGTAACTAACAACATACAAGTAAGGGAAAGGAATAACCGAAGAGTGGAGACGGAGACACAAGGATGTATTCCCGTAGTTCCTTCCTTTTGAGGGGAAGTACGTCTACGTTGGAGAGGTGTGGTGACACGGAGTCTACCAACGCCACAAATGCTCACCTTGTTCTCCGGTGAGCAAGCCACGGAGGCTAGCTCGTTTCCACTAAGCGGTGGTATTGGGGGAACCACGAATCCCTTACATGGAGCTTGGGGCACACATCCACAACTCAATTGGAGGCTCCCAAGAAAGCCACGGAGGCTAGAATCACCACAAAGATGAGTTAATCAACCAATTACAACACCTAGGGTCACAAGATCCCCTAGGTACAAATCCTCCAAGCAAATGGAGGGGGAAATGAAATTCCTTCGGTGAAGACGTAGATCGGTGCCTCCTCCTTCAATCCTCCAAAGATCAAGAGCTTTGGTTGGCTAGAAGGGTCTATGGAATTTGGTGTTTTTGCAATGGGGGTAGGTGAGAGCTTCAAAGATGAACAATGGTAGGTGAAGTTCTAACACTACCCCAGCTAGAAGAAGGGGTATTTATAGGTGGGTGGAAATCTGGCCGTTGGAAGCTGCCCGAGGAGAGGTCCAGCGATAAGTTCGGCGGTGCCGGCCTCTGGGACGGATGTTCCGCGGTAAGTCCGGCGGGACCGGACTGCCGGCCAGATGTCTGGCGGCCCGCCGGGCGGATTTGGCAACCCGCCAAAAACCCTTGCAGAACAGCAGTTCGGCGGCCCCACCAGACTGGCCCGGTCTACCGCCGGGTGGTCCGGCCAGGGGTCCGGCCAGACCGAACCAGGACAACTTCTGGCAGGCGATTCCACCATCTTTCTTTTTGTGCATGAAAACCCCGTCACCTGTGAACTTAACCCTGTATGCATACATTTCAAATATTAGTTCACACAAAGCATAGTCATGTCATCGTTAATCAAAAAAGTAGAACGGACAAATGTCCTTTCAGAAGGGATAAACCACGAAGGAGGAAAGCAATTAACATCACCCGGAATCCCTCTGGCGGGCAGGGGATGACCTCGTCACGGAGGAAGACGACCTCCACGGACTCCGCAAGAAATCCTTCCTTTCTTGCTTTCTTCAAATCCGCGTCGTTGAACTTGGAAGTGGTCTAGCCGGTGGCACGTTTCTTGTTGGCGAGCTTCACCATCGGAGTGTGTTGCGAGAGGTGCTTAACTCGTATATGCAAGGGAAAGCTTGTGGCTATGGAGTGCTTGAGCACAAAGAGGCGCAAGGAAGAAGATGCATTGGCAGCGGCGGAGAAGCACAGGAAAGGTAACAGTAAATAAAAAGGGTTTCCCCTTAAATACACCTGCGGTGAAAGGAACTTGGGCCGCGACGTGACGTGAAAATCAGAAGTGGCAGCCCACTCGCATGGTGAAACATTCAAAAATTCCAAAATTACCCACACGTGACGGTCAAAGTTTGGTCAAATCAATGTCTACTAGTGGTCGCGCATCCCCTTTGTCAACAATGACATCAGGATTCTGAAGAGAGGTGAAAATGCTAGCAAAAGAATCAGCTGAAGAAAATTTGAGCCTATAATCGGCTGCAAGCACCCCATCATAGCCTCGGGGGCTACTCCCATCGGGAGCACTGGTCGCGCACCCGATAGAAAATTCAGAAGGTGAAAAATATCTTATGCAGGTTGAAGATTATGGATACACTCAATGAAAACTTTGAGCCTATACTCGAATAAATATAATTCGACTATAGCCTCGGGGACTACTCCCATCGGAAGCACAGATCGCACACCTGATGATTACCAAATATCGGCTATCATGAAGGAGTAAAAAACGACTTCATCATTGGTGGCAGAGACCAGATAATAAACTTGACATTTCACTCCCGTCGAGAGGGATTTGCGACAAATTGAATAAAGCAACCCGATAATTTTGGGTATTGTAATAGCCAAACAAGGCTCTCGATAAAATTATATTCTCAGACCGCATCCGCCGTGATAGCATGTCTCAATGCCGTGGTCACAAAGATCATGAAGGTAAGACCTCAGGATCCGTCCTGCATGGCCTAGTATTCGCACACAAATACACTCTGCTAGTAACTTTTTCATATCCACGATATGAAGAAAATCCTGGTGAAAGCACTGGGTACTCTAAGAAATACTGGAATTCATGCTTTGGTAAGTCATAAATGCGGCACAAGCTGGATTACGCCAGGTCCAGAATTTGAGTCCGGGGACTCAAATTTGAAGTAGGTAATGAGTATTTGCCCAGGCAATTAACTGGTTCCTGATCCATCGGAAGCACTAGGCTTGTTCACCAAAATCCTCATGAAAATGAGAAAATATGAAATATTGATAAAAGTTACAAGTGAAGAAGTCGAAGATTGATCTAGGTCGAAGATTATATATAAGCCGAAGATTTGAGATTCGACTTGAATCTACGATTTAGATAGAATCATGTGGCTACTGACAAGGGTATGACTTCCAATGCCCATTGTATTAACACCCCTGAGGTTTGTTTGGGTAGAGGTTCATAGAACAATAGGCCCAAGATAGAAGTTGAAGTATAATCATAGTCGAATAAGGAAGTTGTATTGTAAAACGTCATATACGATGGATCTGTATCAAACCCGACCGGACCCTCGAGACCTAGCCACTTATAAATAGGGGCCAGGAGAGGCCGGCCAGGGACACATCAAGATTGAGCCTGTAATTACAAGTTCTGTCTCAATATACATAAAAGTTTAGCCTTGTTTATCTGAATCCCTACCTTTAAGTTCATCTGACGCCCTCTTCCCCCGATCCTAAGTCCTTAATTTAGGAAATTGCCGAGTTAAACCCTCGTCAGTAAGAGTTGGGTAGGTTGGCTGTGAGGAGATGATCTTCAGAAGCCTTTTAGGTGACCTAGACAAGTGCAAGAGCCCACTAGAAACTAGAGTTATGACCAATGGTTATTTTGAACATTGCACATAAGAGAGGGGGATGTTAAGCCTCTCATCTGGCCACCAGTAGGTGAAGTGATAAAATTTCAGGATAGTCTTTATTAAAGAAGAAAACCAATAGAAATAAAAAAGAGAAGTTGAAAGAAAAAAGCTAAATCAAGCAACGGCGTTGCCAACAAGGTTGTAAAGACTAGATCTACTACCTTGTCTCCTTCAAGCTATGGTTCCACCATCTTTGGTGAGATTTCTCTGATCCCTAGCTCTCGTGCCTCAAATTTTGTTGGTGCATCAAAGATCCTTGTGCATCTTGATGCATGAGATTCTCTAGTGCTCTTCACAGAAGAACAAGTTGATAATAGTGAAATAAGACTTTTGTTCGTAGTTTTTCCTATCATGTTAAGAGGTTTCCATGTAAAAAGGATTGGTGTCCCTATGTTTTAATTTGCTACTGTAGTTCTCACTTCTGAAAACTTATGCACCAGATCAAAAATTGGCTACTTGAGCGTCTGATCAAGTGCTTAGATATTATTCCTCCATATGTGTTGTTGGATATGTTTTCTTCTTACATGAGCAAAGATCCGTGAGTTAGCACATAGTGGTGCTAAAGTTTACATTGCTTTTGTTGTGTATTTTTAAATCACGTTTAAGTGTGCTAATATCCAATTAAGGGGTTAACCGGTGTGCCATGTTTTCCCAACAGTAAGTATGTGTGCCGGGTGTGTTTGGCCTTAAGTTCATTGTGGCTTAGGGCAGTTGGTTTTGTTTTTGCTAAACAATGTTTGCAACTGAGTTTTAGCTTAATTTAGAAAAATAGATTAATTATAGATAGTAGGATTACCTCCAATGCTACATCTATGATTGCCACATTAGTCCATAAGAGTGGTCCTAGAAAAGGTGCCTTAAGTCTAGCGACATTCATAATGAATCTTCTTACAAGATAGATTAAAAATAAATTTCTAACTAAACAAGAAGAAAACAAAAGATCTCGATCACAACCGTCACTACCTCATCATGTGTCCCTATGTATAGCTAATTGGCTCAACTCAAATGTCCATCAACGGAGGGAACTTTTGGGCAACCAAGTGTGAGGGTAGAGAATAAAGAAGCAAGTGTGGTTCAAAGTTCAACATGGAAGCGCACATGACACGAAGGATGACCTTAGTTGTTAATAACATGTGATTATGGGACTAATGATATTCATGGGCTATATGAACATGTTTTAGTCTCATGGAAATGAAAGAAAGGTGGTCACAAACCACCCAAAGCAAAACCAATAGAAGATGATACCTTTGAATTTAAGCATGTCTTTCTTTATGCTTGAGTCAATGGAAGCGCTACTATCAAGAGAAGATTTTGATGAAGGACAAGGAGCGGGTACCAATGCATAAACCACATCCCCTTAACACTTCCAAATCCTTGAGATAAACCACCTAAATGGTTCACCTTCATGGCTATATTCTCCCTATCCATGTGACCAGAAGTTGGCCTATATCTATCGGGTGTTACAATGAATGTTTGCTTGACTTGTTATCCTTACTTATAAAAGCTTTATTTTGATTGTCTTGCTTACTGATACTTCTATAGTATCTTGCCATTACTATACTTGTGCTGAAGCTTTCAGGAAGAAGAAGTGGTGGTTGCTCGAGACTACCAATTGTAAGTGAACTTGCTTTCTCATTGTTTTAGTTTTAAACATTGAGTTCCTTATGAGTTTTGGTTTCTTGCTCGAGGACAATCAAATTTTAAGCTTGGGGATGCTGATGGCTGTGAAAAACAACCATCTTTATCCATGTTTAAAACCTGATATGAGTCAAGTAATTGATGAAATATCTCACTCACCTTGCTACTAATGACTAATTATTGCAAAGATGTGCAAATCCTTTCTTTTATTTTTCTTTCACATATTTGGACACTTTCTCGGTGAGATTAAGGCTAATTAATGAAGAATTACGAGTTGCCAATATTTCTAAGTCAAAGAGGCTACGAAGCCAAGGATCATAAGGTCTAAGGATCATAAGGTCTAGCAACCATTGAGCTCGTCCGTACCACCCAGCCGTACCACCTTCCACCGCCTTCGCCAGGTCAAACGAAGCAACTTTCGTAAAGGGACCAGAGTCGAAATCATAACAGAGTTGCCACAAACAGAGATCCAGAGTAGAAAGAGTCACCCACATATCTGAGATCCGGAACCGATGCATCTCCATCTCCATCCCTCTACCTCTCATCCTCCATAGATTCTACTTGTAATCTTGATCTCATCACAATTGGTGGCATTGTAAGACTATTTGCTATTATTCCTATAAATTTCTATACAATGTCTATGATTGTTGATCTAATCATGTGTGAGTGGCTGAGGGCTGAGGCCTAGCCTCACAGCTATGTGCATGTTTATATTTGGGTATTGTGTTTACTTTGTCATTTGAGTTTTGTTAGATTGTTTCTAGCCTCCTACCTTGATCTAGGACTTGTCAGGTACCCAAGACCCCGATGATCGGATCAGTAGTGAGGTGAGATTAGTGGAGAATGCCTTCTTCAACTAAAACCTAGTGACAACAGGGGAGTACAGTAATTGGCTCGAGATCCACTAGGGGATAAACAGTGACGCCACTGATCTTAATTGTTTGGTCTGTGCATTGCGACACTTAATAACTGTAGCATAACCAGCTCGACTTGGTTGCAGTGGTTGTACTAAGAGTGCTATAGCCATAAGTGCCTTGCAGAAGCTAAAGTGTTTGAGGACACATCGCCCACAAGATTCTTATACTTGTTGAATTAACATATTTGTGCTGAACAATCATCTTGCATCCCATTTTTTTATTGCATAGCTGCAGGTGAATCCTTAGCCCTGGCCTATTTCCATCATTGACACACAACCCTACAGTAAACGCGAAGTTCTGGTGAGATGAAGACACTACTTGTAAACAAGGTCTTGCTAGAGTAAATCACCACAACATTTTCTTCCCAAGGATTCGATATGAACCTAGGTCTACTAGGGAAAAAGAAAGTTATACTACATCCGGTATTCCGGATCAAAGGTATCAGTACTGAACTGGCACAGGGCCTGACCGGTCACTGGGCTCGGTAGTACCGTGGCACTACCACTCCACTCGAGGAACGGTACTACCGTTGCTACTACTGGTCCAATACCGGTCAGGGGTGTGCCGCTCTCAGTACTCGAAATTCTTAAGCGGTATTTTGAACCTGTACTGGGGTGGCACTACCGCCCGGGCCTTAGCCGCTCGAATAAAAATGTGACTGGTATTACCGCTAGTCGTAGTGGTACTACCAGATGTCAGGATTCAGGATGCAAGTGTCAAGCTCAAAGTCGCATTAGCAAAGCTGTAGTACCGCTAGAGGAAGCAGTACTACCTGGAAAACACTGCTACTGCCTGGAAAACCATGGCCCACCCCAAATTTGATAATTCCTTATTACTACTCCTAATCTACTGTTTAGAATTTGGCCTAGTTAGCCTTTTTCTGAGGCGTGTCCACCGTCTTTTTTTTCTTGCGATCACCACTGCTACTGCCTGGAAAACACTGCAACGGTCACTTGGAGAGGAGGTATAAAAGGAAGGGGTCTTCTTCCCCAAAGGGTACCTCAACTTTTCCTCTCTCCTCCATGGATTCAAGAGCTCGAGCTTTATAGATCTCTCTCCCTAGCCAACCAAATCACTCGAGACTTTGGAATTTGGGAGAAAAGCTCTAGATCTACAATCCTACCAAAGGAATTTCATTTCCCCCTATTATTTCCTCTGTTGTTCTTTCTTAGAGCAAAAGAGATCACCATGAAGCTTCCTCCATGTAAAAGGTTCGTGGTACTTGTTGGAGCCTCCAATTAAGTTGTGGAGTTGTGGCTCAACCTCCATGTAAAGGTTTCGATTGTCGCCTTTAAGACCACCGCTTAATGGAGCATGAGCTTGCCTCCGTGGCTTGATCACCGAAGAATAAGGCGAGCCTTTGTGGCGTTGGTGGACCCCATGTCGTCACACCTCTCCAACATAGATGTACTTCCCTCAAAAGGAAGGAACTATAGGAATACATCCTTGTGTCTCCGGTGTCTCCATTGCGGTTATCTCGTTCCTTTACTTGTATCATGCTTACTATTACTTGTATGCTTGCTTGTCACTATTAGGGAAATTCACATAGTTGCACATCTAGAGAATTTACGTTTATTGTAAAGCCTAAATTGAAAAGGAACAAAAAATTGATTAGCTCCTATTCACCACCCTAGTCGCCGATGTGGTCCTTCCAGTGATCTTCCAAGTTCGGAAAAGGACATAATATGAATGGCTTACTACCAACAATTTTCTCTCAATGTTTGTTACCCATGAAAACATTACTATAGGACCACATATAAGATGCAAGTAAATGAATGTGTGATAAATAAGAGCAAGAACCTTGATCTGAAGGCAAAATAAGTGCAAGTGCATGAATCAAGTAAAAATAATACAAAAACAAAGAGAGAAACATTAAAGTCAGCTTAGACAAGTTAAATCTGTCATGGAATTATGGGGAAGATAAGTTAGGGTAACAAGAGCTACTCCCACAAATTATCAAGGTATCCCAAGCATGGAGTATTGCTATCGTTTGTGGTGATCCTGGTCACTTCATCATCGATTGTACTAAGGAAAATTAGGACATGAAAGAAGAAATGCATGAGCATAAAACCTTTTACTACCTTGAAATTGTGAGGCAAAAGCCCAATGGCAAAACTTTTATTCGTAAAATTAAAAGGGAGTTTATTTACATGATATTTACAATGAAAGGGAGTATTCTTTCCTAAGCTTAATTAGGAGCATATAGATCCTGAATCCTTGCTCGTCTTCCTCCTGCGGTCATCAAGCTACCGGTGCACATTGTTAAGAAGGGACTCTTCAATGAGGATGGTCCTTCTACCATTGCGGTGGCTCTCGTTGCTGATTATACCCTAAGGGACAAAGATCTAGTGGGTGAGGAACAACTGATCCTAGCTTCCATATAGAAGCGCGCTACTGGAGGACCATGTAGGGTTGCTTATCTAATCTAATAATGACAAAGAACATAGAGATATTTCTACTTAGCTACTACTAAAAGACCATCGTCCATGAGATGGACTGCTCCCCACTAATTGTAGGAGCGGTCGATGACGGTAAAAAATAATGGTGAATTGTTGGAGGGTATGAAGAGATTGGATCGGGTTTCTATCTGTGTTCTTCACGTTTGGTTGTCCATTGTGGTGGTGTCAATAAAACCAAAAATAAATAGGTTGGCATGATGGATTTGTGGGTCCACATGCCCAGTTTGTGCGCATGGGCCCATGCGCCGCCTGCCGATGCATGCGTGGGGCCTGAGGGGGCCATACAAAACTCTCATGCCAACCTATGGCCACCACAGCCTCAACCAAGAAGGTAAAGCGGTATATCAAAATCAATATTGTTTTGTGATTGTTTATGTTTGTGCATCTAGGCTAGATATGATGTGAGTTTGTTTCTATGTGCAATATTTCAAGTTGCTCCAAAAAAATGCACTTGGTGGCGTTAAGAGAACCATTAGATATCTTGCTCAATCCTAAGGGCTCAAACTTTAATGTTGTTTGTTTCAGATTTGAATTATGCTAGTTCGAAGATTGATGTCTTCCTTACAAACTTGCCAATTCCATGTACATCATTTAGTTATTTGGACCTTCAGTTCAACATACAAACTCTATTATCCAACCTCAAAGTGAAGTACATCTATCCTCGTAGCTGTTGTGCTTAATTACCTTTTGGATTTTGGCATGTTAACTCTGTCATAAAACATGACGTGCATGTCTCGTAGCATCTCTTTCTTCTAAAAATAAATACGGAAGAAATATGTTTTGCTCGCCTCCGTTTGGGTACTCGAGATTTTTTGGGCATCTTGCAGTAAGACAGTTTGTTGCGTTCATCATATGACGCAGAGGTCAAGATAATCCCCTCCGCCATTATCTGACAAAAAATGTTAAGGTTGTATCACCACGATTATTGACCAGAGAAATTGTGGGCTTGACGTTATTCATTTTTCATGGCCCTACAGCAATCAACATGCATCTAACTCGAAGACAACATATTTCGCAATCAATCATGCTTGCCTCTATCCTTTGAATGAGACACTATTCACACACGGGGGTAAAAAAAACTCCATCAGGGAGCTCCTCACAAAATGCATTGCTGAAATTGATCAAGATTCTCATTATTTGAAAGATCCAGATAACTCATTTGTAGAGATTTGGAATGCACCAAAGTGCATGCATCATGCATGATGAAAGCAACTAAATTTAGTTTCTGGCACACTGAAAATGGGCCCTCTAGGCATGGGGACCCGGCCCAAAGGATATGGTACGATGCCCCTTATATTTTTTTTATTTTTTTTGCCTAAAAGTTAATTTTTTTGTGGCTTTCTTTGCTCCTTCTTTTAATGTTGTGAAACTGAAAAAGGGGCAGAAAGATCTAGGGCCTGCCCATGCAGCGATGCTCCCTGTCGCTTTTCCCAGGCCATGGCTGCTGGTTCATCAGGGTTCCGGTACAGCCTCCATGCTGCTATGTTGGAGATCAGATAGCCAAAAGCGTGTATCATATTCATCTACCGCCATCATCTACTGTAGGTGCAGCTGGCCATATGTACGTCAAAAATTCAGGGGCATTCTGGACCGTTGGTATCTTCGAAAGAAAATGATTCAACTTAATTATGCAGCTGGCATTTGTCTCGTGATAAAAGGGACAGAGAGATTGAGATTTTGGTGTAAATTTTACATGTGGTTTCCAGGGGATCCTGTCAAAAATTTCACCATTGAGAAATGCGAGCATGATTCGTGCACCATCAGTTATGTCTTTCACTTTGTACTATCCATGCCTTGATGAGCTTATTAGGACACAGTGTTTGCTATCCGACATAGCGCGCGCACACACATGTACACCACTACCAGCATCCTGGAACTAGGAGCTTGGAGAGGAGAGGTAAGGTTCGCGGGTAGGCTAAACTAGCGTAAATTTGTTAAATTTATTTTTAGAGCCGATCAAAAATTTTGCAATTGAGATATGCAGCCTGATTCGTGCACCGCTAAGTCTTTGTATCGCCATTGTCGTGGTGAGCTTGTTAGGGCGAGAAGCTTGCTATCCAGCATTAACCTAGGGCATGACACACCCAGGTTGGCCCAACAGGGACAGGGTGCACAAGACGCAATGTCTAAACTCGTTTTCTATGATACTCCCTCCCCGCCATAATTCATGTTGTGGTTTCGTTCAAATTTAAACTATAATCATGACAAAAATTATAAAACGGAGGGAGTACATTACACGTAACTAACGCCCTAATTTTAATGGGAAATATGTCTCTTTTTACGAGGACACGACACACACACTGCTGTCACCAGCACTAGTGAATCTAGGAACTTGGAGAGGTTGCCCGTAGATGTCATTACAAAAGCAATTGCTTCCGTCGCAATTATTTTGGTTCTACCTTTGTTTGTGTGGTCGATTCCAAAAGCTCTTTGCAAAAGAAGGAAATATCTTTAGATGAGTGAATCCTAGTTTAAAGTTATGAGTTACGTATAGTAGGACAGTTAAAAAGAGAAGGGAAACACGTGTCCGCGCACGGTGCACGCATGCGTGACACGTCGATCGAGTTAACGGAGCTGGCGATGGTGTCCTCTTTCGCACCGACGTAGCACATGACATGATGCATGCATGCATGCAGATGCATAGATCTCGATCCCATGCACGAGACCCCTCGTGTGCTCATACAAAACTGTCTGCCACAAACCTCAAGGTATCTGCAAACGGAGTCTTAGATTATTAGGCACCGTAAAGTAAAACTACCCCAAAAGAGCATCATTTCTATCTGTCTAGTATCTAGGAAATTACTTGTGGGTAATTAGTGTGCATATGTCAATGCGCACGACAACACGAGTTTCAACTAAAGAATCCCATGTTTCTTGGCAAAGCAAGGAAATTTGAGTGAGCAGATTGCCTGTGCCGTGTGAGATAATGTGCGTATTTGAGGTTTGCGAGTCGGTGCTGGCGCGTCGTGCTCAACAACGACGTGGCATGTGGTTTTCACCGTCGTACTTCAACATCGGTGGCGGTGGGTTTTCTTGGTGGCATGTTTTCATCCCCGGCATAGCCATGCTTGATGTTAAGTGGATAATAATATTGTTCTTACTCGCTCTAAACAAAATTATATTCACAATTTGATCTTTTCGAAAACAAATCTAGGCCCCAACCTATTCGATCACTTGTGCAAATGTTAGGGTTAAGCTGTGTTCCAGACTGCATTAATGGCTCAGGCACCACCATTGCGCTGATCCTCGTAAGTTCATAAAGCACTCAGACCCACATGGTAGCGACACATCATCGGTACAAATCCTTGATTGATTGCCGATCTATTTCACATATATTTATTTCTTCACATAAATGAACAATATGAAACTAAATACTAGTATCATCTCAAGCTGCACATACATTCTGGAACGTTCTACGAGAAATTCAACAGCATTTCATTTCTCTTTTGAGAAAGACAAACTAAACGGTTTGTTACATTGAACCTGGCTAGACTGTGCCGGACGGACCACCCAGGCAGGCAGGCTGGCTGGCTGGCCGGCCGGGGTCAATCGTGTGCGGTTCCTGATGGACAACATGGGCGATAACGACCCGGATAATGCACCCAACCCACGCCACACTCTCGGATATATTCATTCACTCGCTTTTCTCCTTCTTTTTCCTCTCTCCAGCAGGATAATAAAGAGAGATAGATCGGCAGAATATATATATCTTGTGGTGCCAAAAAGCGGATTAAAAAGATGGCACACAATACGACGCGAGTTTTCGACAAATCTTGCCCCATCGTCACATTGCATCCGCCGTCGGTGTCCGTACATATATACTTGCTTTTTCCTCCCTTTTTTCCCCTTTACAGTGGAGAAATAGAGATAGATCGATGGGTCATATATCTAAATTCACTGATATTTTCCATGGCACCAAAAGGCGGGTCGAGAATTGGCATGGAAGACACCATGTCATTCTTTCGGATCCAGCGTTGTCGTGGTCAACAACGTGAGTTGTCGACTTGTCGTCTCCGTCTCCCTTTGCCCGGGCACCCGACTTTAAGTTTGCAACCAACCGGATCGGGAGAAATCAACAAGGAGCGAAAAGATCTTATAGGCTACATTTTGTAAATCCTCATCTTTTGGAGGAACAGGAAGCGGGGCCGAATAAGACGATGTGGCTACATATATACTACTGTTCGCAACATCGATCCTCGTACATATCGTGAGGTTTCTCAAATGGCACTACACATTATACCTACAGATGAAAACTACTTCTCAAATGTGGAGTGTGCACCCAAGGAGAAGATGTATCCTGTCTACCTACCTAGAAGGCGCCTAAGGCTGGCCATGAAGGAGAGATCTGGGAGATTTGATATCTCCTCATGCTTTGGGAGGGGTGACCGTTGATGTGTGTGTGAGCTATCTATCCTGATATGTTCTGTGACCACAGGCGCAGCATGAAATTCAGTGAGGTGACACCACTAGCTAGGGCAGGGCTACATAATATGAGCAGGCTAAGGTAGCCAAACAGCATGTGTCAAACAGCAGTTGATGTGTTTGCTAACCAATCTGCGCTCCTTTCTTAGTACCCAAGGCATAATTGCGCAGCAAGCTAGGAAAGAAAAAGCAGAGGAAAGAAGCTTACTTAGCTGTGTGGCTGTGGCTGCATGCTCCCATGGGACATGACAACGGCGATGCATGCCCCTTGAGCAGGATTAGCAGTAGTCCATGCATGCATGTGCATGGATGTGGACCTACAACGCATCCAAATGAACCCTGCAAAGGTTACTACAACTATGTACATGGGTCACGTACGTAATCGCACTTGTGAATTGCGACTGATGATCCATTGACCCTGGATCCCAAGTCTTCCGAAGCCGAATGAAGTACAGCCGACTGTCGTCCTGTTCCGAACACATGAATTCCACAGTAATTTTACATGGATTTGCCGAAAAAGGTTCAATTCCCGCATGATTCGGGGGAAAATCCTGAGTTTCAAGTGGAGCCTAACGAAGTCGCTACCACTTGTTTACTACTAATCCATCTATGCCAGGTTTCAAAAACTAACGGAAAAGGTTTTTTGAAAGTACAAGGAGTACTCAACGAAAAGGCGAAAGGAGAACCAGGTAGGGGAGCCGGGGACCAAAATTTTGAGACGTCTCCAAAACCATTTTTCCAAGCCCCCTGTTTGATCCAGACCAGCATCCAGATTCTCCCCCCTCCACTCCGCACCTGATCATCAACCTGGTTGTGTGTTTGTGGGGAATACATCTGGGCAATGCAAGTTGTATAGGGGTATCATGGCAAAAGAAGAACCTCTTCTTCCTTCTCCTACCACATACGTTACACACACCAGATATGATATGAGACGAGATTCAAGAGGGTAAAAAAGGCGGTGTATGTGCGCCTTTGCGACTTGCGAGTGAAGTGGCATGGCACATTGCGTTCTGACAAGCTCGGTTGTAGCGTTCATAATGCTGGTAGTTAGTTAGTGGCTGGCTTGCATGCAAGCACGCTTGAATCCTAGCTGCTGGTTTTGCACCTAACGTATACCGCCATCTAGGTGGTTTCACTCTTTTACCTGCCCCCTCGTCTCCCCTTTGTCCTTCTTTTTGGTTGGAAGTAGGGCATGTGTATATAGTGGCACATCAAAGTTACTTGCAGCAGTGTACCCACCAAATCTGCGATTTGATCATGTGTATGTGTATGTATGTACAGCTAAAATGTACCAATGTCAGTTGCATACAAAATTGCATAAACCCTCCAGGCAACCATAGCTTTCGACCTGCATTAGCGGGGTCATTGGTTGAATGGAGTATACCGAACCCCATATGTGCAGCACTCTGTAGTAACTTTATTTTAGCAACCATCGCGAAATTGCTGGGTTCATTGGTGGCTAGTTAAGAGTTTCAGATTGTATAGAACTAGATAGGCTGGTAAGACAGCTCAACTAGTTTACACCCTGTTCTGTCTACATATATCCAATGTTCGGCAACCTTTGAAACACACACAAAATGGAAAGGAAAAAATGACTACAAACACGAAAGCCCTTTTTATGGAGACCAAGAGTGTGACTTAGGGTAGTACATGCCGAACCGTCTCATATCTTAAGCTTGTTGGCTCCTTATTCTTTTTGACTCGGGACATAAATGAGCCTCTCATTTTCAGCATATCTGAACTCCCATGGCATTGCTTGCATATCTTCAATTAGGTGGCGTATGTCTGTACCAATCATAAAGCATAGCTTGGAACACCATAGGCTTTGCATTTGTTTGGACCATTCATCTTATCTGGTGTGTGTATGTGGGGGTTTTCCTTTCCTGCTTTCTCTATGGCCAGCGTACAATTTTCTTAAACATTACCATGTTAGGTTCCTGTCAGAACTATATAAGGTATGGAAAGGAGATGGAAAAAGGAAAAGAAAAGAGAAGAAAATGCAAGGTTGTTTTCTTCCTCTTTTAATTTTGAGTTATCCAAACTTGTATGCACGTTTTTAAGGCAATGCTGGTGTCCAACCCATCTGCAACCAAAGTTCCCATCCTGACTAGAGAAGCTCCCATCCAGTAGTTAAGGAACATGGAAACAAAAGTTCAAAACGTGACGCTAAAAGCTTTTAGGCTTTTATTTTAAACCTTATATGCTACGGTGCGAAGGAACAGTGGTTGCTTGATACCGATGATTTGACACCGTGATATCCCTGCCGTGCTGTCCTAATTGTACGTGTTATACCCCCAAATCCGAAATGATCATCAGATCTTTTTCTCTGGCTGGTAGGCAGTGGGGGCAGTGACTATTTCACAGTGAACAAACTCTTGTGGTCACACGTTGGCCATTAAGACAAGTGGGACACACAGTGCAGGAGTGGTGGTGAGTGGTCATACCAAAGGGGCTCAAATGTGGCAGTGGTCTCATGATCTTTTGGCAATGCCTCCCATGGAAGATTGCCAGTTTCAAGCTAGAAAATATAAATCCTTCAAGTGGTGCAGGTAATTCTGGGTACCAAACGATAGGACATGATCAAAAAAGTCTATTATAAGGGGGAAGTCTTTTGTCTGTTTGGCTTCAGTTCAAAACGGATTTTGCCTTTTACGCCCTGTCTCGTGCAGTTTTTTTAAACGTAGTCTTTCTACCAGGCCCGTCAGTAGCCAACAAAATGATTTAGAAGAAACGGTAGACAGACTGTCAGTAAAGAATGAGACTGGATAGATGGAGCAATTGGTTCCATCTCGTTCCAGTATTTCATTGTAGTAGATCAAACTGGCAAGGTGATGCATCTCTTATACCTCAGCAGCAGTTTTTTCCCCTGGACTGGGCCTAGAAGGTTTGCCGCGCTGGATTTTATATGTCATTTTGCAAGATTTTATTATGAGACGTACATGAGGATCATCCTTGGGTATTGTGTGTAACAACTTCCTAGCAGCCTTCCGTTGGTCAGACGAAGAAAGAGCCTGGTACATCCTGCATGGACAAATGTCATGTTTGTAATGGATCACGGGAAAAAACAATTGGACAACGTATTGAAGCAAGCACACTGATCTATAGTGTCAAATTGCCCAAATGGAGCTTGGACAGCTCTCTGAGAAACATCAAGCCACCATTCTACAGTACAATGAAATCTCAGCTTATTTCTATCCCAGGTAAAAGAAACTAACCTCAAGGAAGTCAGCACATTGTGCAGAAGGCCAGAAGATTCGTATTCTGTCCAGATCTGCTGGGCACGTGGTGAATCCTTTGCCTTTACACATGCGCTGAGAAGAAAATCAAGGCTTGTCCGAGAAACATTAAGCCCGAGCTCTTTGACAGCATGGAGAAGCTTCATTCCAACATCCAAATTTACAGGCTCCATTTCCCATATTTGGCAAAAGACCTTTGGACCAGTTCAATGCAAGTAAACAAAAGTTACAGTTAAAAAATCTTGAAAAGTTATGGTTTATGAATAGAAGGTCTTCTGAAACAATTAATACACCTTTGGTGGGAATTCCTCACAGGCATTTCCACCAGCAACAAATATATTTAAGCAATCTGATATGTAATTACATCAATGTTTGGTTATTGAAGACACCCTAGTTACTCTCACATGAATTTCTGAATTAAGCAGCAGAAAATAAACAAGTGAGATCACATCAAACACTCATCCTCAAAGGAAAAACCAACGCAATAGTAAGAAATCAGTATAAAATATAGGGTGTGTCTAGGGCTCAGTCTACTGAGCACTAACTTAGTGACATCATCACATTTCAGTTGCAGCTCATGTTGCAACTCAACACTAGCACGAATCACGAAGCAAATTTAATGGTTTGGATGTATCATTTCTAGTTACAACCTCACTTGCAACTGGAAAAATATTAGTTGCAACTAAACTTGCAACTCAAGTGCACGAATCACAATGCAAATCCGATGGTTTAAGATTCTACTGAGCCCTAAGTTAGTTCTCAGTCTACTAAGAACTAGCAAAACCGTACGGGTGTGTCTAGGGCTCAGTCATGCTCAGTAGAATGACATCATCACATTTCAGTTGCAACTCATGTTGCAACTCACCACTAGCACGAATCACGAAGCAAATCTAACGGTTTGGATGTATCATTTCTAGTTACAACCTCACTTGCAACTGAAAAAATCTTAGTTGCAACTAAACTTGCAACTCAAGTGCACGAATCACAATGCAAATCTGATGGTTTAAGATTCTACCGAGCCCTAGGTTAGTTCTCAGTCTACTGAGAACTAGCAAAACCGTAAAAACATAAAGCAAACATATATCCAATGACCCAACATGAACTGAATTGTACTGAACCAATGGTTGCATTTTTGACACACAGAAAACAGTCGTGCAATAAAAAAAAAAACATAGCTCAACTCTGATTATAACCAAATAAAATAAAATCTACTATTGAATACAGTACATAAAAAAGTGTGTTTGGTTAAAAAAGATGTGAAAATTGCAAGCACTGAACTACTATTGCATCTGGAATCTATAACCTATGGATATCCCCTAGGGCCCTAGGTCAACTGTTATCATGCAAAAATCTTCAATAAATTAAAGATGGTGTGCACAGTTGCAAAAGAGGGCCACATCTACTTATAAGATGAAATAGTAACGCTTTTGATCAAACTAAGAGATATCAGAAGACCATCAGGTATCCCTTTAAAGAAAGTTCAGATAAATACCTGATCAACAACCATGTACGTACTCATTTCACTTGTTTCCTTGAGTTGCCTAAGTAAATCAACAGCGGCACTGGAAAAATTTACCAAGCAAAGCTTGAGTGAAAAGTTAACTAAATAGCAGTAGAAATGTAAGATCTTATATATCAATTAGCATACTCAGAGTGATTGTGCTGAACACAGTATTGAAGCACTCTGCTGCACCCATCAAACCACATCTTTGGCTCGCTCAGCTCCTCCAGAAGTTGATACAGTCTATCTAACTCCCCTGCTGTTTGAGTATGCTCCTGCAGAAGCAAATATGATACTATAAGCATGAAACAAAACCAATTATTTTGGAACAAGCAGGCGTCACTTTTTCAAGTTTTAACAGGAAAGATGCGTCACAAATTTACTTACAATCAGGGCTACTGCAGCCTTTGGTTCGAGGCAGCCTCCGGATTGCTTAATTTCATCAAATATGTTAAGTCCATCTGATACCTTCCCATTTGATGCAAGCGCACCTACAAGCGCGCTTTTCACTTCACTGAGGTACTTAGGTGATATCTCGTTATCCAGGACAACCTAATGAAAAAAAGAATAGTTTTAAACACATCAACTTTTTCCTAGTTAGTTACCACTAGTGTTGCCACAAACATTAACCTATCTAATCTAATTACGAAAAGAAGCAGTGTATCATGTGTGAGGAGAACTGGAAGATGAAAGGACTGGTGCAGCAAAATAAATGAAAATTCTAATCAGCGATCATAATTTACCTGTTTAGCCATGTCAAAATTCCCAAGTCTTGAGTATGCATTGATGAGTGCCATATATGCATGCTTGGTCATTTGGATACCATCTTGTTGTAGTTCATCAAGGTACTGTCAATAATTCAATAGTCAGCAGTTATCCCAGCAGAAACGATACAGCAATGTATTTGGAACATCGAAACTTGAAAGAACATTATAGGTCATACAACAGGATCTGACACACTGCATGATGATAAATTTATTGATGTGGGATAAATATATATAGGTGAGATCAGCAGGAAGGACGAGCCCATAATTGGCACTACACTTATGGAGGCGATAGAATGTTAGATAAACTGGTCTTGTGTCTATAGACGTTTGCAGAACTAGACATCCATCTCTCTATTTGAACCAGAATACAAACACAGTGGCAAGTGGCAACAACAAATGATCAGGTACATGACTAACCTTTGATACTTTCTCTTCAGAATCACAGTTCAAGATCAAATAACTGAATGTTTCAGAGTCCGGTTTTACTCCAGCACTCTGCATTTGTGCAATGACCCTTTGTGCTCCATTGTGATTCTTCTGCAGAACAGTGTACTAAGTTAGAAATTACTAGAAAAATGTTGTGAAAGAATAAACATGTTGGAATGGAATCTGTACATTATATACTGCAGCATGTCATATTCTGTTACTAGACTTTCGCAACTTTATGCATCTTTTCATACTGAATACCATTGTATACTAAATGATGTACTTGGGTGGTGGTTTTGCTGTCAACAAACAACTCTAGTACATGTCATCTTATGTGTGTTATGCATTGCACTAACTAAGCAAATTCAACACTTATTAAAACTGAAAAGAAAAGAAACAGATTGAACAAGTATGCTGATTATAGTCCATATGTGGTCACTGTCAGTGTCAGGTATGTGGCGTAAACAAAATGAAAGAATAGCAATCAGGAATTTACCTCCCTAAAATATCCAGCCATAATAATATTATACAGGCTTACGGTGGATGTCTCCCCAGATTCTTCTGCATCTGTGAGTATATCGTAAGCGCGTTCAAACTGGAAAGAGAGCAGATCAATAAACAACAGTATCCTTGATGTCTAAGAATAGCAGGTGACCTCCATCCTGACTTACATCTTTCATCTTTACACATAAACTTATCATGCTCCTGAATGTTTCGTTTTTCAGTTTCAACTTGTGGCGACTCATCAGATCATATAAGGGCCGAGCCTGCAAAGTAAGCACAGATATCACTTGAGAGTTGAGAACTAAAATGATGGTTTAATCCACACAAAAGATGATTTAAATAGATAATTGCTATCATTCAGGCAGACAAACTCAGACTACCAACAGTTGTTCACCCATGATTGTACAGTGTTCCTAGCAATCAATTTATGCAGTACCAGCTTGAACAAATGTGGCCGTGTTTGTATTTTGTAAGGGCAGCCAGCAGTGTTTTCATATGTAGGCCGTGTTTGTACTTTGTACAAGAATAATGTTCTAATATGGGTGGGTGGGTGAGTGTGTGTATGTGCATGCTTATTAGTACAAGTATATACAGTTATGTACAGAGCAGTTGCCCATTAAAATGATATATACATGTAAGCTATAAGACATATCTAGTAATTAATTTATAAACACTCCAGCATGCCACACCTAAATATACAACGACTTACCATGTGAACCTCATAGCTTTGCTCACAGGCTTGTATTACTGGATTAAGCAATTCAATCGGCACACTGGGATTGGATTTACAAAGGCACTCAGCCACGTCAAGAGCTAAGCTAATCTGCATACAAAATTTTGCAAGAGCTCAGTTACAAGATAGCTCTGAGAAATCAAGAAACACAAAATCCAAAGCTCGGGACCAAAATGTAACTATTTTCCATACTTAGGCATAGCATACACAATATCAAATGGCACAGTTAATAGAGGTACCAATGCTTCCTAGTTCATTCATCACTTATACCATACTTCATGTTCTTTCATGTGTAGGGACTTAAGAACAGGGGTAACTGGTTTGATACCAAACAATGCCTAAGGAGAAGGCAACACAAGCTTTAATTGATCAACATGCAAGAAAGGTTGTTACACCAACACCAGTATGGCAAACATATGCACCCTTTGACTCATTCTTTGTGTTGGTGAGCAAAATGGTGATCAGCGGCCATACTTTTTTGTTGGAAAAAGTATGCATAGAAACAAAATATCATGGGTACTTGGATCTAATGCTAAGTTTATTATAGGTTTGTGATACTGCTTCTAGTGTTTTACAGTAACTTATTCATACACTTGACCCTCAATAAATATATTACCAAGTTCTTCATTTGTCGGAAGTTACTCTTCACATATACGATGCTCAGCATCCAGTTACAGACAATTCAAAACCTCCGGGAAATCAATGCACTTTCCCACTGCATGTTAATTTAGATATTCAATGTTGTTTTTACCTCCTAGGTGGTGGCAGTAGAAGTTCTGATAGAGGGATTAAAAATATTGCTCGCAAAGAGATGACTATTTGAAAAAAAAATAGATCAAATGGATACACTAAATATATGATGTGTCTAAAGTTTGCCATGCCATACCCATGGCAGCACAAAGCCTACTAAAAGCAAAAAAACATGGTCATTGCTTACAAATTAAAACAAACTATGTTGTAAGTATGCTTAGGGACAAAACACATTATTTATTTTATTTTTACCAATGAAAAATATATGAATAACATATAAATCAAGCTATTCCAATCATATGACAATAGAGCTTTGAGAGACTTTGGCCATTACCTTTGATAAACTGCAACAGAAAGAAATGATCCTCTCGTATGCACCAACAGAAGGTGCTAGCTCAAACTTCTCTTGCCATTTATTAAACATTGCTATGACATCTTCAGCCTGCATGAAAAACACATTACCAACAGGTGTTATATCCATTGTATATTAAAAATTAAAGGTATTGCTTGGCAGTTATCATAAGAGATTCCTCACCACTGTATTTGGTATGTTTGCAGCATAGTCAAAAATTAAGGATGAAACCTTTCCATCGGGACACGCTGAAACAAAATAAGTGTAGGAAATTAGTAGGTAAGAGATGAAGACAGTGGATGAACAGAAATTAGAAAACTCACTGTATCTTCCAAGTGATGAGAAAATAAGATCATAAAGGATTTTTTATATAATATTAGTTGAATCTTGATCTTATTGCCCTCAAACTAATTTGATTAAATATGGCAAAATGTCCATAAAGTTTATCACCTTTTAACGTCATCTCCTGAAGAAGTTTCTCAGCATAGTTCTCCAGCTCGAACCTACCCATATACTTGAATATACTAGATATGTACTTTGAGCTTGATAGTTTTTTGGGGTCAAGTAACTCCAAGAACCTAACAAAATCCATCCTTCTGTTGCTTTCAGCAAAGGCGAGCATATAGCTTTCTGTAAAACAACGCACTGAATAAGGTTGGGGAAATGGAAGGTAACACTGACAGATTTAACAAGCTGTGAAAGATGAACCAACAGTATCGTTGCCACAAATACTCGAATAGAAGGTTTTGATTATGATTTAGGGACATTACCTGCCATGCCATAATGAGCTTCCTCATTGCAGTCTTCAACAGAGCGACAAAGTTCTTGAATGGTTTCTTCATCCTGAGCTCTAATCACAAGCAACATCTCATAATAAGCTATCCTGGAGTAGGACCGTGGATTGGCATCCTTAAAGAATGCACTGAACATCTCAAATTCCTCCAACAAATCCACATCCACCAGGTACAACAAGAATGGCCCGTAAGTGTCCTCCTCGATCTGAAATCCACTATCTTTTATCATCTCAAAAAGGCGATATGCCCGGAAAATATGTTCCACCGCTGAGTCAATATCCCTGCAGTCCCTCGCCTTGTCCAAGCACACCCTAATCAACGCGTTGAGCTCCTTGATCCCGGTCTCCCTCCCTAGCCTTCCAAAGAATTCAAGCGCAGACTCTGCTCCAAGCTTATCGGCGCACATACGCATCAGCCTCGTGAAGCGGCGGCTCTCCGTGTTCTTGAAGATGTAGCGCTTCTTCTTCTCCCTGGCGACCTCCTTCCGATACTGTGTAGACGTGCTACTCTGCTGTTGCCCCGCAAACCAGTCCATATCCAGTATCTTGTTGCTGATAGCATCCTCGGCGTCTTCATGCCCCTCTGGTGCCGCCTCCGTGGCCCCTTTCCCTTTCACTTCCTCGCCCCCTGAACATGAATCACATAGCTCGCAGTTGTAAATACAGTTAACAGTCACGGCGACCATTGAAAGAGCTGCATTCGGGATTTTGGGTGTGGCAACAGCCAACAGGTAAGAGATTGCAACTCGAGAGAGGTCTGAAGATTACCGTTTAAGATGCCCAGAATCTCTTGGGTGAAATCGCGAGAGTTGTCCTCGTCCTCCCCATCTGAGCAAGAGAAGGGAGATGAGTGAGACTGGGAGACTAGAGAGGGGAGGGGGAGGTTCCGGTTACCGTTGGCGAGGGCGTGGGGGAGGTCGGAGGGCAACGTGGTCTTCTTGGAGACGGCGGCCTGCTCGAGGCGGAGGAGGGCGGCGGAGGTGACCCTGGTGGCCGGGGAGACGGCGGGGAGGCGACTGGAGGAAGGGCGCTTCCGAGTGGCGAGCTTGGGCGCGGCGGGGACAACCTTGGGCACAGCGGAGGCCACCTGCTTGGTCGCCTCCAGGAGGCGCTTCCACATCGGTGGTGCGGGTCGAGGGCGGCGGGCGGAGCAGCCGCCGCCGCCGCCGCCGGTGGATCGCGCGGCGGAGGCGCGCCGGCGCGACGAGCGTGCGTGCGAAGCGAGCCGGTTATTCGCGGGTGCCGTGGGTGGTGCGGTTGAACTGGGCCCGAACCCACCTTAAACCTCACGGAATAATATGGCCCGGGTCCTCTCATGGGCCGGATTTTCTCGAGAGAGAAAGGAAAAATAAATCTGGGGACCAATTTGCATTC
Organism: Dactylis glomerata; assembly: GCA_007115705.1. NCBI lineage: Eukaryota > Viridiplantae > Streptophyta > Magnoliopsida > Poales > Poaceae > Dactylis > Dactylis glomerata. The sequence goes on along the minus strand of QXEO01000541.1, from coordinate 14,317,094 downwards.
ACATATTTTGTACTCTCCCCATTTCAAATTATTCTGCATTTAAAAGTTAAAATCTATAAAGTTTGAGTAAGTATATAAATAATATCAACATTTAAAATACTTGAACTTAGAACCATCGTGAATTATACTTTTATATCATATTTGTTTAGTGTTGTAAATATTGATATTTTTCTATATATAGTTGGTCAAACTTTACTAATCTTTGACCAAAACAAAAACGGAAGTTAGTTTAGAATGGATGGGTATGCTCAAATCAATTGCATTACAACTTTGAAATTTTTAGGGAGCAAATGTTCGGTCCCTGAACTTCGACGTGACGCGCATGAGGAAGGAATAAGGAAGAAGGGAGGGATTAAACCTAGTGCACCCAGCCTTGGTGCGCACATTGAGTGATTTAGAAGATGTCCTTCCGAAATAAATTTGACATGTAGACATTGATATTATTCTATCATGCTATAAAATTTATGTCAGAATTTAAGCATAGCTGGGGAGTAGAAAAGACAAATCCGCCATATATGTAGTAGCTAATCTTAATTCGACATGACTTCATCATTTTGTTTATCTGGTTGTGTTTTGAATTTGAATATGAAAATTCAGTAATGGTGTCTACATGTTTCTAGGCACTATAATTTTTCAGATCTTTTTTGAAATTAAATATGTCAACCGGGGTTGATGAAGCACGAGCTAAATATGTCCTCTGGAGGAGGTCAAGGAGGGAGGGGGTGATCGACGATGAGGTGATGACACACCAACGACAAATGTGTGATAAGCACCCTGGGCTTAGATGCAAGACGTAGCGGCGCGGGTGAGTGTGTGAGAAAAGAGAGAGAGGTTGGGCCATCGCACATAAGACAATTACTTTTTTTACATGGAACACTCGATTCCATTAAGATACGGCACGATTGCCGGTCACCAAACGGGTTACAGAACAAGGGTAGCTCGAGGTCCATCAGTTTTCATGAGCTACACCTACACCCAAAGCCGCAAGCTCATGAGCCAGCTTGTTACAATCCCTTGGGGCACTCTCCACACAGGCTTTGATAAAACACATGCTAGAACGAAATTTCATGTTATTTAGGAGAACTCCCATCTGGCCATGAAATTTCATGTGGAGATTCGCACACAACAGTCATCCTTTGTATATGAATATTGCACGCCGAGGTGTGGAGCTTGACACTGGATGTGCTGTCTACCATAAATACTTTGAGGACAGTGGCCACCTTTTTCTAACTTGCAAGTTTGCAAACAAAGATGGCGTTCCCTGCTGATGGAAGATGTGTGAATGAAGCTTCTGCATTGTTTTTGCATTGTTGTTCTGCTTTGGAACTACTACAGGAAATTTTGCTATTGTCAGAAACACAGAAGCTACAGGTCGGTCATTACTTTCCTTTGGAGCTGCTGGTCCGAGCGAAATAAAGGTAATCATGGGGAGCGGTATCAGGCTACCGAACAGTTTAGATTCGCGATCACAAGAGATGCAGATGAATGGCAACTTTCCTAAGGAAAAAGAAGGAGACTGGAATTGCTCCTGTTAGTCGTTGGAGAGCACCACCTGAAGATTTTGTCAAAATAAACAAGAAACGGAGGTTGTGGGGCTATATGCAGAGACAGGGACGCTGATGTGTGCTTTGCTGCTGGTGTACTGATGCATGTGACAGGTGCCTTCCAAGCCGAGAAGACAATGGCTCTAGGCCTCTAGAGAGGGAAGAAGAAAAACATCGGGTAAAAGGTGTCATGGGTAATGTTATGGACCAATTAGCCGCATTATAGTTGATTTTTGTTGGCAACTTGCTTTTGGTTTGTATATGTTTACATGATTTATTGTTCTTTCAGAAACACTGAGTACAGCATGTACATTTTCCCTAAAAAAAAGAGTAAAGCATGTACATTGACATGATTTTCAGAGAAAATAAAGAATTTAAACTGATTATAAATAGCCATGAAAAGTGTATTCTATCTACAGATGGATATTTGTTTCCAGCATATTACATTCGACGATGCAATAAACAATGTAGCAATAAAAAACACATGTTTTACTCCTCAGGATTAACTCAATCTGGCCGACGTTATTTTCAGTCATCTCATCAGTTCCCACATACTTTAAAAGTTGAGAACGGACAAAATAACCTACAAACCCAGGTATTGCAAAAAGTTCATTATATACACGTTAAAGGTACATATATAAGTTTATGTTTGTACATACAAGAATGTTTCCTAGGCTAAATTGGACAAACAAAATGCCATCATGCATACATGAAATTTACACAGCAATCTTGGCTATCAGCTCTATTTCATCTGGGATTCCTATGCTAAATTATAAAACAGAAGATGCCTTCATACATACATCAATTTACACAACAATGCCGCTTTTCATCTCTACTCCTCAGTTTCCTAGGTTAACTTATACAGATCTTTCATGCCTACATCAATTTACATAGCATTCATGGATTTCATCTCCATTCCTTCTTGGCGTGGACCAAACGCCTTCAAACATACAAAATTTGGCAGCAACATTCTGCCCACTGCCCAGAGTCAGCGGTTTTCATCTCTAATCCCCCTCAACGCGAACAATCAGTTAACAAGGTATCCATAACTTATCACCATTGACAATAATATATCAGCTCTACGAGCAACCATTGTCTTAGTACCAGTACCAATGGGTCCTTACACAACAGCTATTTAAACTCTCTGGACTAGATCTTCTGTTTCTTCCAGGATGGTGGGGCAACGATCACACTTCTAATTTGCGGCCTCGTCCAAGCATCTCCATCAGGTTTATTAACCAGAGCAGGATGCTCTCCAGCCTCCTGAATCTTCCTCTTCTTGCTGACCAAGTTTGCAACCCTCGTCATATTTACATCTTTCGGTCTGCTGCGAACATGGTAGACATCTCTGTCAGGTTTATTAACCAGAGCAGGATGCTCTCCATCCTCCTGAATCTTTCTCTTCTTGCTGACCAAGTGTGCAACCCTCGTCATATTAACATCCTTCGGTCTGTTGCGAACATGGTAGGCATGATCGGCTCTTAGAGCTGCCCGGAGAGTTAGCTGCTCTGGTCTACCATCGTCCTTGGCAGTTTTATTCTGATCCACATGCATTCGCAGTTGCTTGTTACCTTCAGTCCTGACCGAGCTGTCAGTGGAAGGTTGATGAGCTGAACTGTCCACACGCATACATCTCGAAGCATGTCTATCGTAGTTATTGCTTGTTAGGCCTCTCTGTGAAGGATTTGTGTGCCCCAGAACAGAGTCTGGGGTGCTTATTATCTGCTCTTTCCTCACTGGAGGTCTAGCTAGTGCCCTAGCAGACCTTCTTTCGCCTCCAGCTGAAGGGTGAGCATGCCTCCGAACAGTGACTTGCGTGCTTATTATCTTTGGTTTCCTCACCGGGCTTCTAGCTGGAGCTCGAGCTGGAGTCAGCTGTTTTTTGCCTCCAACTGAAGGATTTGTCTGCCTCAGAACAGAGTCTGGAGTGCTCATTATCTGCTCTTTCCTCACCGGAGATCTAACTGGTACCGTAGCAGACATTTCGCCTCCAGCTGAAGTGTGAGTGTGCCTCACAACAGTGGCTTCAGTGCATATTATCTGCGGTTTCCTCACCGGGCTTCTAGCTCGAGCTGGAGCTGGAGCTGTAGTCGGCTTTTGTTCGCCTCCGACTGAAGGATTTGTATGCCTCGGAACAGAGTCTGGAGTGCTTACTATCTGCTCTTTCCTCACCGGAGATCTAGCTGGTGCTGTAGCAGACCTTTGAGCTCCAGCTGAAAGGTGAGTATGCCTCAGAACAGTCACTTCAGTGCTTATTATCTGCGGTTTCCTCACCAGGCTTCTAGCTTGAGCTGGAGCTGTAGCTGTAGTGGGCTTTTTTTCGCCTCCGACTGAAGGATTTGTACGCCTCAGAAGGGATTCTGGGGAGCTTATTATCTGCTGTTTCCTCACCGGAGATCTAGTTGGAGCTGTAGTGGACCTTCTTTCGCCTCCAACTGAAGGCTGACTATGCCTCAGAACAGGGACCTGGGTGCTTATTATCTGCTGTTTCCTCACCGGAGTTCTAGCTCGAGCTGGAGGTCTAGTGGGCAAGTCGCCTCCGACTAAAGACCGTGTATGCCTCATAACAGAGTCTGGGGTGCTTCTTATCTTCTGTTTCTTCACCGGAGCTGGAGTTGGAGTTGTAGCTGTAGTTAGCCTGTCTAGGCCTCCCCTGGTAGAGTGCTCCTGCCCCAAAATAGGGCGCACGGTGCTTACTATCTGCTGTTTCTGCACCCTAGCTGGAGATGGAATTGGAGGTGGAGCAGGCCTTTTCAGGCCTCTCCTTGAGTATGTATACTTCAGAACAGGCTTCGGAAAGCTAGTTATCTGCTGTTTCTCCGCCGGAGGCTGTACTGGAGTGGGCTGGAGAGCAGGGGTCTTGCTTATTATCTGTTGTTTCTCCGCCGGTATCTGAGCTGGAATGGGCCAGATAGCAGGAGTCGTGATTATTATCTGTTGTTTCTCCACCGGGGCCTGAGCTGGAATGGGCCAGATAGCAGGAGTCCTGCTCTCCACCGAGGTCTGAGCAGGAATGGGCCGGATAGCAGAAGTCATGTTTATTATCTGCTGTTTCTCCACTGGGGTCTGAGCTGGACTGAGCCGGACAGCAGGAGTCGTGCTTATTGTCTGATGTTTTTCTGCAGGGGCCTGATCTGGAATGGGCCGGATAGCAGGAGTCGTGCTTATTGTATGCTGCTTTTCCACAGGGGTCTGAGCTGGAATGGCCCGGATAGCAGGAGTCTTGCTTATTATCTGCTGCTTCTCCACCGGGGTCTGAGCTGAAATGGGGCGGATACCAGGAGTCGTGCCTAGTATCTGCTGTTTCTCCACCGGAGTCTGAGATGGAGTGGGCTGGATAGCAGGACTCGTGGGGAGCGGGTTTCTTTTGATAAATAGCTCTTTCATTTGCTGGATAGCATCTGCAAATTAAATTAACCGTCATATGTGGAAGAAATTGATGGTATTGAAAGGTGAATGACTATATCAATGGATGCAAAAGAAAATTAACTTCATGAGTTCGTCAAGAGTCACACTGTACCTTCCAGTAGCTTCGGAGCGATATCGAACTGCTGCCACCATACTTTTCCTTTTTCAGAAGGAAGCCTGACATTGTGAAACCTAGCAGCAAGGGAGAGAGATCCAGCAGCAATGTAGTGTGGTTTGAACTGTAGCACCAGTGTAGTCCGAAGCCTGCATAGGTGGAGAGCCAGGTCAGGAATAACAAGGCTGTCAAATCCATGAAGAACATATGACAGTGTAGCACAAATAAACTTACGTATCATTTATGAGATTTATTGCAGCTTGTTTCACTTCCTTCTGGGAGATCCCCAGATTCTTGAGAGCAACCTTTAGTGGCTCATAAGGATGCTGTATATTGAAATCATATCTAATGGTCGAAAGCAATAGTGCCTCCCCTACCAAAATTAGGGCCTTCCGCTTCTCTAGAATCCCCTATTTTTAATTTAGAGAAGTTGAGCGTATTAGACCGGAAACATCACAAAGAACAGGACAGCTGCCAGCACTAGTAGAAAAAAGTGAGAAGCTGTCGGTACCTTCTGATTGATTCTGCGAGCAGCAGCAGGGTTTTTCTTGTACATTGTTTCATGTGCCACGATAACGACACGTTGCAATGAGCACTGTGTGTCTTCAATCTTCGTAGCAAGAAAAATGCAAACGGTTGCAACAGTCTGGAAGAAGCAAAGAGTTAGAAACTAACCTTTAACTGGTAAATGAATAAAGGGAAATGGAATGAAGACGTGTTCATATACAGGTCACTAAGCTGTGTACAAAATTTCTCTTTGGGGGAAGAAGTACCCACGGCAGCACGGAAATTACTAGGAGGAAAGTAGAAAGCAGCAAAACAGGTTTTTCAATACTTACTGTCTAGGGCATAATTAGAAAATTCCGCTTCAAGTTCGACAAAGTTGCTCCAACAGAACCAGAACCAGACCTCTCATATCAGTGCAATTTTAGGTGCTCCGGGTAGAATTGCACAAAGCTATACCTCACTTCCAGACCCTCTTACTAGAAGGACTCGGTGTGAAATACCTCAACTCTACCCAAGCAAAACCCATACAACATCAAAACACCCATGAAGGGATGACAAAGTTAGGTGCGCTTAAAATGCATAGACACTTATTACATATACATAAATCGTCAACTACCCCAAAATGAGGCCCATAGTGAGTTCTATCAAACCGATGTGCTAAACACAAAACGAGCAACGATTTCAAGAGTCTACACAGGTAAGAGAAACAGTTAGTCCGGATTGTCAATAAAAACAGTGAGTCCTGCATTTTACCCCCAGGAGCGTGGACAACTTCGTACACGAAGGAGTTCTCGATTTGGGCGTGATTCGACACACCGCGGTGTCCGCGCACCCAAGAGGGTTAGTTAATGGGTTTAACGGTTGTGGGGGTGCTGAAACAATATGCCATTGTTTGGTCCCATGAAGAGGGGTGGTATGTATGTGTATACCTGCCACTCGTTCTTGGCATGGGACTGGTGGAGGTAGAAGCGGTGGCAGAGCACGATCCCCGTGGCTATTGTGATCTGGGGCCTGCAACAAAAACCATAGCTTTCGTCAGGGGCGTCAGGAACCAACCAAATGCAAGCTGCGCCCGCGAATTCCCAGAGATTTCTACGCGTGCTACCGCCTGATCTAGGGCATGGATCGAGCAATTTGGACTGAAATCCAGAGATTGGGTGAACGGGGGCAGAGGGTGGGGCGCTTACAGCTGGAGCCTGAGGCCGACCTCGCGGATGAAGGAGCAGTAGGTGGCCCGGAGCTGGGCCTCCTTGGCGGCGCCGACGCCGTCCCGCCTGGACGGCGACCCGCGCTCGATCTCCTCCTTGCTGAGGTACCACGACCGCCCCCGCTCGCCCTCCTCCATGGTGGCCGCCGCGCCGGCCGGCCGCCCGCTCAGCTCGGCGGCCCCGGGCCGGAGTCGAAGGGGGGACGACTGGGGGGTGGACTCGGGGCGGCGACTTGGGGCTTTGGCGGCGCACGCGGCTGTAGGTTGGGGGGAGGGGTGCGGAGGCCGAGGTGAAGGAACGGGACGGGACGCGACGGTCGCGTGCGAGGTTTCGTCGCGGCCAAGGCGTGCGTGGGTCGATGACGGGTGGGCCCATGCGGAGGGGTTCGAGTCGGTTCCGCGGGGCGCCCGCGTTGGGTTTGGCAGGGCTCGGTCTTGTGTGGTTGGGCCGGAAAATGGGAGGGGAGGGGTCGCGCTTGCGAGATGACTATTATTGGGTGCGATGTGATGATGGGCCGGATGGGGTTACCCTGTTTGCGGAATCGCTCACTATGCCTTCCTCTCCAAAACAAAAAAGAACACACTTTTTTTATATTTACCTCTGCGGAGACAGACTCACAAAATAGACGATTTACTCGACAAAAAGCTCTGAACTTACTTTGGTCAATTTTTATTAGTAGTAAATAATGTAGTTTTCTCTTGGAGAGGGATAGTCACAAACGTTTAATTTTTTTATCCTTCTATTAGGTCTTTTATTTATGCTTGCCATTGCCTCTCAGTGAACTTTTGAGCGTTGTCACAAACCGGTGTGTCTGGTTGTTCTATGGATGAGTTTTTTAACTTGTTTTTTTCTTTGTATTGTTTTGTTTTGTTGTTGAAATACAAACTAGAGTATCCTAGTGTCTATGGTGCTTTCCATATAAAGCACAACATTCATGCCTTCTCTTTAAAAATAATGTACTTTTCTCGAGTTTTGCCTTAGCAAGGTAGATAGTAATTTATTTGTTAGAAGCTAAAGTAAGCAATTGCGCAATAGAAGGAACCCATTTGGCCCATCACATTGCCCTGTTCCCTTCCCCCGTCTTTGAAAGATTACTGACATTGCGGAGCTATGTGTAAGTCAGGGGGCCACGTCACCCCCCCCCCCCCCCAACCCACCCTTTGAAAAAATACTGAAGGACAAAATTAGGGACTTATACGCAAAAAAAGTAGAGTCATTAGCCCCTCCACACACACACACAATCCCAAACATTGTCATCTAGCCCTTATACTGGTTGCAGATATAGTAGTGGTGCACGTTTGATGATCTGGAACGCTTCATAAACTTGGAAATAATGAGGATATGTACTCAATAACATGCGGCAATAATTAGGTGTCTTGTGCTATCGAAATTATGCAACTTGTCCAAATATTGGTGATTTTTCTTACTCTTGCAGTAGTTTCACTTTTATTTCTGTTTGGATCTACATCTGAGACGTTGGGTAAGGTTTCAACCATTCAGGTTCAGCGGAGCCTACATCCCCTTCCCCGAGATTGGGGGGCGAGTGTGAGGGCTTTGAGGAGTTGATGGCATGACCTTGATTGCAGGTCAGTGTAGGACATAGGGGGTAGATGTATTGGTGATAAGAGTCTAGATCTAGTAAGGTTGAGTTATATTGAATCTGGAAAATAACTGGAGCGGCGAAAGAGAGTCGATGGAGGATTTAGGGGGACGGGCAAGAGAGGTAGAGGGCAAGAATTTCTGGTAGATCGCTACACCACGCGAGGCCGGAGACGACGACACCATTGAAGGGGCTTGCGAAGAGGTAGGGTCACGTGGGAAGTGTAATGGTGAGAAGGGGATGCTGCGACAGTTGTGGGCAATAAGGAAGACAGGTTTTAGTCTGATGCCAAGTATGGTTCCGAGCAATTTTATAGAGAGACCTTAGTGATGAGCCGCTAGATCTAAACCGAGCATTCCATAAACACTAAATTATGTCAGGTGTTAAATTTCAATTGTATATGCTTCCTTTTTATCACAAAGGAAGAGTCTGTGGTAACAAAATGTCGTGTAGATTATATGGAACAATTTAATTCTCTCTAAAAGAAACGGTCAGCATGTCAAAAGAGAACTTATCAAAGTATGGGTGTTTTTTGCTCTCACAAAACATATGTCCCCATCGACACCCCTGATAAGACTCATTTTACGTCTAAAACCCATGTTCCACACAAACTCATACTCCCTCCGACCACTAATACATGTCTATGATATGATGTATCTAGACATCTTTTAATATCTAGATACATTATGTGAGAGACAAGTATTAGTGGTTCGGAGGGAGTACTTTAAATTCAAATGCCGAATCTTAAGTATGATATGCGGGTTGGTATGGAATGTTCATGCCCAACGACATTGCTGACATGCTCTCGTGTAGATTTTTTTTCTTTTATGTATTTCCTAGCTCATTTCTTTTTTGGAAGATGTTGTTACTCCTAGTGACGAGGTTTATCCCCGGCAATGCCCATGTCGAAGGGCTTTCGATCTAGGAAGCGTATTGGGGACCTGGCGAACTCGACGGCGGTCGATAAACGACGAGGGGCACACAAATTTTACCCAGGTTCACGTCCCCTCGGTGGAGGATCGCTACATCCTGCTAGCAATCTAGTATATGAGCATAGTGTTTACAGGGAGCCGCTGTGGGCGGATTTGTATGCGTGTAATATAATCTATTGTGTGAGATCCGTCCTAGGGGGTGCCCTTGGTAGCTTTATATATGCAGCCAGTTAGGGTTTACAAGGGGTTTCTTGCCTTCTACTCCAAGTCGAAGTGTTGGACCTTGCGGGCTTCTTGTATCCTTCGAGCGGGCTTCTTCCTTGGCGGGAACCGGGTAGGCAAACATCGAGGGCCGAGGGGTCATACCCTCGTCAGTAGCCCCCGAGTGTCTAGTCGATTCGTAGAATCGGGTAGAGACTCTAATCTTGCCTTGACGTCGTAGTCTTAAATGTCGCGTGTTGGGGCATCAAATGAAGTTATTGCATGTCGGGGTCGGTGAAGTCGCATGGTGGTTGAATCATCGTGATGATGTTGTCGAATTCTTGTTGTAGGCGATGTCGTTGTCGAATATTTGTTGTAGGTGATGTTGTTGTCGAGCCTGAATATGTCAAACCGAAGTCGACGCAGCAGACGGAGCACCGTCGATGATGTAGAAGGCAATGTGAGGCGCAGCCCCCGAGCGTGTCGCCAACGCCAAGACGGATGGACGCCAATTCGAGACGCAGCCCCCGAGCGTGTTGCCAACGCCGGGGCAAAGGAGTGTCAAATCGAGTCGCAGCCCCCGAGCGTGTTGCCAACACCGGGTACAAAAATAGTGGATGCTAAGGTTAGCATTTAAGCGTAGCCCCCGAGCGTTGTTAGCATCGGGTTGTAAGGCGCAGCCCCCGAGCGTGTTGCCAACGCAGGGGCGAAGGAATGCAAATTTAAGGCGTAGCCCCCGAGCGTGTTGCCAACGCTGGGGCGAAGGAATGCCAATTCGAGGCGAAGCCTCCGAGCGTGTTGCTAACGCCGGGGCGAAAGAATGCCAATTCGAGTAGCTCTCAGTCCGAGCCTCGAAAGTGCTAAGTCGGGTTTGCAGAGGGATGCGCATAACCGGCCTGAGACTCACGCCGGGTCTCAGTTAATTGCATACCCGCAAAAACATTCGGTTAGCTTACTCAGATTCGAGTCCCCCGACTCGAACCCGCGTGGGCTGGCGCTACCCCGACCCGAGCCGCGTCGGACTTACCAGGTCGGAGCCCAGTTCATTGTGAGGCACCCGATGCGTCCATCGGTGCAAACTTCATACCGTAGGTATGGAAAATTTCCAGCAGAGCGCGTTTGATACGAATACCGGGCCATCTGGTGTTGCAAACCATGGACTTACCTTCGTATTTGACATACGGCATCCGAACAGGTATATGGCCACCAAGATTCGGGCATGTTGAATGAGGAGCGTTGATAGCTCAAAAGAAAGGTTCGAAAAGGCATCAGCCCATTCTCGAACAGAATGAAGACGCTGGCGGTCTAGGGATGTGTTTCGAGGATCCGTAGTTCAAACTTGAACACTTTGAAGGCATTGCTTGAAGTAAATATGCCCTAGAGGCAATAATAATATTGTTATTATCATATTTCTTGTTCATGATAATGTTTATACTCCATGCTATAATTGTATTAAGCGGAAACATTAATACTTGTGTGGTTTATGAACAACACCGTGTCCCTAGTACGCCTCTATGGACTAGCTCATTGATTAATGATGGTTAAGGTTTCCTAACCATAGACATGAGTTGTCAATTAATAATGAGATCATATCATTAGGAGAATGATATGATGGATAGACCCAAATAAAGCAGAGCAATTAGATCGTGTCATCGTGTTCATCTTTGCGAAGCTTTTTCTATGTCATGTATTGTATTCCTTAGACCATGAGATAATACAACTCCCTAGTATCGGAAGAAAGCTTTGAAGTCATCAAACGTCATCCTATGTGAGGGTGATAATAAAGGTGTCTCTCAGGTGATCGGAAAGTACTTGTTGGGTTGTATGTATCGAGATGGAATTTGTCCCTCCCAAGTCGGAGAGATATACTTCGGGCCCACTCGGTAATCGATATCAACACCGCTTGCAAGCATGTGGTTAAGGAGTTAATCACGAAGTGATATCGGATTACGGAACGAGTAAAGTACTTGCTGTGAACGAGATTGAACTAGGTATGGTGATACCGACGATCAAATCTCGGGCGAGTAAAATATCGTGTGACGAAGGGAATACATATACGGGATTAATTGAATCCTGACATCGTGGTTCATTCGATATGATCATCGATGAATATGTGGGAGTCAATATGGGTTTCCAGATCCCGCTGTTGATTATTGATAGAAGATCATGTCTACATATTCTCGAACCCGTAGGGTCACACACTTAACGTGTATCGATGCTAGGATAGAATGGATAATTGGTTTATGAGTTTTAGTTCGGAGTCTCGGATGAGATCCAAGACGTCACGAGAGGTTCTGGAATGGTCCGGAGAATAAGATTCATATAAAGGAAAGCAGTTTTTGGATTCCGGAAAGGTTTCGGAGTTTATCGGTATTGTACCGGAAGGTTCTAGAAGGTTCCGGAGTGGGACCAACGTGGGCCCACTTGACGGAGGCCTGCGTGGGCCTAAGGGGAAGTGTCCTGGCCGCCCTGGGCCAGGCGCACAAGGCCCCTAAGGCCCAGCCGGCCAGCCCAAGGGGAAACCCTAAGGGAGTCTTCAAAGAAGGAAGGCGGGGAAACTTGCCCCCCACTCTTCCTACTCCAAGTCGGCGCCCTAGGGTTTGGGGAGAGGCCAAGCTGGCCGGCCACCCCTCTATATATAGGGGGGCAAGGGCGCAGCCCTCTCTACCTCTAACCCAAACCCTAGCCGCCAACTGCTGCCCTCTCTCTCTCTCTCTCTCTCTCTCTCTCTCTCTCTCTCGCGACTGCACGTAGGCGAAGCCCTGCTGCAGAAACTCTCCACCATAAGCACCACGCCATCGTGCTGCTGATCCAATCTATCTCTCCACCATACTTGCTGGACCAAGGAAGGAGGAGACGTCGCTGCACCGCACGTGCGCAACTCTTGGAGGCGCCGCCACTTGCGGCGTAGGATCGGATCGGATCGCGAGGAGGAGACGGCGAGTACGACTACGTCAACCACGTTCTATTGAACGTTTCCGCTGTGCGAATCTTCAAGGGTATGAAGATCTCATCTACCTCTCTCGTTGATTACATCTCCTAGATTAGATCTTGGCTTTCTTGTTCGCATCCGTAGGAAATTTTTTGATTTACTATGCTGCGAAACCCTTCAGTGGTATCAGAGCTAGATCTATGCGTAGATGTGTTTCACGAGTAGAACGCAACATGCTTGTTGCGGGCGTTGATGTTTTCTGTTGCAAACCTCTTGTTGTGTATTTCTTATGGCGCGGTATAGTGAGATTGAAGCGGTCCAGGCCAACTTTACGCGACCGCGTTCGCGAGACCGGCTCCGCACTTGACGTGTGGCTTGTTCCACACATGCGGCTGGTGGATGCCAGTTTCTCTCACTATAGTAGTCATGGGACTTACATCGGATGTTAGCAACCATAATATCACCGTTGTGGCTTTTCGTAGGTAAGAATCGTTCTTAGCTTGCTACTCCCTTAAGCCACGTAAAACATGCAACAACAAAGTAGAGGCGTCTAACTTGTTTTTGCAGGGAGTGTTTTGTGATATGGTATGGCCCAAGACATGATGAGTATGAATTGAGTTGTATGCAATGATCATGTTTTGTAATCTTTCACGACTTGCATGTCGATGAGTTCACAACCGGCAGGAGCCATATGGTTGTCTTTATAATTATGTATGACCTGCGTGTCAACTTCTTATACGCCATGTAATAGCTTTACTTTATCGCTAAGTAGTTAGCAATAGTTGTAGTTGCTATTCGTGGTGGAGGCAATCATGGTGGAGTGATGGAGATCATGCCGGCGCGCACAAGATGGAGATCATGGCGCGGAGATTGGCTATACCATGTCACATAAAATTATATGCATGTGATGTTTATCCTTTTATGTATCTTATTATGCTTAGATCGCGACGGTAGCATTATAAGATGATTCCTCATTTAAAGATCAAGATAAAATTGTGTTCTCCCCTCGTATGCGCCGTTGCGAAAGATCGTCGTTTTCAAGCATCTCGTGATGATCGGGTGCTATAAACTCTACGTTCACATACAACGGGTGCAAGCCAGTTTTGCACACGCAGAAATACTTGGGTTTGACTTGACGAGCCTAGCATGTACAGACATGGCCTCGGAACACACGGACCGAAAGGTCAAGCATGAGTCATATGGATGATATGATCAACATGTTGATGTTCACCATTAAAGCTACATCATTCACGTGATGATCGGTCTCGGTGTAGTGAATTTGGATCATGCTTCACTAAACAACTTTGAGGGATGTTGAATTTAGTGGGAGTTCATTAGTAATTTGATTAACTTGAACTAATTATCATGAACTAAACCTTGTTGTATTTGCATAAGTCGTTGTAGTCTTTGGCACCGTTTTCCACCGACACTTAGCATAATTGAGTTAAAAGAACTATAGAATTCTGGATAATCACTTTTCGGTCTAGTGCCGTTTAGTTAGAATATCAAGACTAAAGATTAAGTCCTATTGCAAACTTTAGCAAACCTTGCTTGCTCTATACGATTTAATAAATTGTATTAATCTAAGAGCAACGATTCAAGTTTAGTATCTAAAGATCATATGTTTGCCTTCATGATAAATTGATCTTCAAAATTGTTTGAGAATCAAAGTGATCATCGAGCTGAAAGAATTGTTTCAGAAACAAATAAGAAGTGAAAGATATTTGATATCTAAGACTTTGATTGTTTGCAAAATGATGAAGTATAATTTAGTAAAAGAACATATGCTCATATTGTATGACTATATGTGAAGATTGAAGATGCTAGGCGTCCCGATCACCCAAAAGTTTGGGAAACTAATATTATACTTGCATTCATCCTTATAAGCTATAGTAGTTTCATCATGAAAGTTGTCATGATAAGATGAATGAAAAGGTATCGGCTAAATTGTTTTTGCTATACCGAAAGAATACTAAAGAATGGAATCTAGAAGAATACCAATCATATGATGATGACAATCCACTTCAAAGTGCAAAATCCAAGGCTATTAGTATTTGACTAACATCCTTTGGACTATGTGTCAAATGATTGACGCCACTATTGATGTCGATAGATTCTTCTAAAAGGAGAGGAAATGCTAAATAGGATCTACAAAAGTATTTGGTAGAAAAGGAAAAGACTGGAAATGTCCAGCTCAGGTATATAAATGATATACATGTTATAGATGTATTCTTTGCTAGTACATAATGTAATTCTTGGGTATTGGATACTAGATTGTTGGTATGAAATGTCATACAAAGCAACAATACAAGAACTACGATGGCCCCTAAGTAACTAGCAAAAGAATGTGGTAACAATGCGCATCGAGAAACAAATAAGTGTGTTATTATGTTTTTCGTTGGCATAAAACCTAGCCTTCTAGATTTGTTAAGAACTTAATAATTGTTATTTTGTTCCGGTATTATGAGAGCAATGGTTGTTCAAATTATTACCGTCTTCCATAATCGATGGATAGATTATTATTATCTTGTCGGTAAAATAAACATTTATAACACTGATGCTAAAGGTCGCAAGACAAAAAGAATTTCACTTATATATGACACCGCCGTTTAAGTCATATTGGAAACAAAAGATGAAAGAAATTCTATATTGATAGATTTTCGAGTCATTTGATTTTGAATTGATTGACGCTTGTGAGACTTTTCCTAAAGATGATTAAACTCTGTTCGTGGGCCATAGAAAGAACAAGCGACTAACTACATGGAGATCGTACATGTTGATGTATGTAGTTCATGTGTGAAGTCGAGCATGGTGTATTTTCTATTTCATCAATGACTCGAATAGATGTACGGTATATCTACTTGATGAGATAGAAGTATGAAATTGTTAAATTTATGAAGTGAAAATTGTTGTAACAAGAATATTCAAGTTATATGATTAGATCATAAAAGAAGAATATTTGAGTTACAAGTTTAGCAAACATCTAAGAGTTAGAGGAATTGTTCCACAAACTTGCATCGTGATAAACACCATAGGAGTATGGAGTTTTTGATGGATGTAATCAAACCTTGTTTGACATGGTTAGATCAATAAACTACCAATATAATTTGTGGATTATGCCTTAGAGACTACCGCTTTTCACTGAATAGAGTACCATCATAATCTACCGAAATGACACCATACAATTTATAGTTGTCTTTTCTTGAATTTTGGTATGCAAGGCATATGTGTAAAATGTTTACAACCAAAATTGGATTAGTATGTCTTTGTAGGTTATCCCAAAGAATGTCGATGGGTGTTTCTTCTGCCATAAACCCAATTAAAGGTGATTGTCACTGAAAGAAGTGAACTTCTTATGAAGGAGTTTTTCGCGAAAGGTTTAAGTGGGAGGAAGATAGGACTTGATGAGGTTATTGAATCTGAGCAAGATGATCAGAGTAGCGCAGCACCAGAATATGTTCTGGAAGCGGCAACTGCATTCATAGCTCACGCGTCTACAATATGTTGTAGTCACGGCATCGAAGTTCCTATTTAACCAAGTTGGTCGTAATCAAATAGCAAGATTTGAGGACGAGATATTATTAGATAATAGTAACCAACAATATACAAAGAAGCGATGATGGGCCCTGACTTCGTCATATGAATTATTCTAGCAACAATTACATATAAAGATATGTTAGTTGAATAAACGAAACAACGTTCCTCTACCGGAATGCACACCAAGGACGTGTACCTGACACGACCCAATGGGTTTTGTTGATTCAAAGGTTGCTAGATATGTATGTAAACTTCTATGGTAGAAGTAAGCATAGCGAAGTTGGAATCTTCAATGATGAAAATGTTAAAGTGTTAATTTCATCAAGATATTTGAAGATGCTTGTATTTACAAGAAAGTAAGTGGGAGTGCTAAGACATATTTCTAATGCTTTATGTAGATGACATATCGTTCATTGGAAATTATGTGTTTTTCTTGATATTTGTGAAGTTTTCATTAAAATTAGTTTTTGATGAAAGACTTAGGTAAAACCAGAATATTAAGCATCAATGTCTATGCAGATAGATTGAGACACTAATATAGTTTTGCCAGAGTACATAGATGAAATATTGAATTTGTTCAATATGGAAACAATAAGAATGGTTTTTGTTGCATGGAAGAGGTTGGAGCAAGAATCAATTGTTTTGACACTTGATGTGTGAAACCACAAGAATGATTTTATCAATCTTGTATACCATGATATGTAGATCCAGATGTGTCCAATGCTCTAAAGGTTATAGCATTCATATGATGATCGTTGGACAATAGTAAAGATATTCTTATGCACTTTCAAGAAGTAAGAATATGTTCTGTATGCAGAAGTGACAAATGGTTCATTGCAATGAGTTACATTGGCTTTGTCACACATACAAGTAAAATTTTATCTCAATTTTTAAGCTATTTGTTTTGAGTTAGAAGGTGGCATAATAAGGTGGAAGAAAGTTCCATGATGACTTGGATGAGTTCCAATGTTAATATTGTGGCGGACACTGCAACGAGGGCTAAGTATATAATCGCTTTAGAAGCAGCATAAAGATGCAAAGTAGATAGTGATAATTCAACTTATTTGTGGCACTGTCGTCTAGGTCATATTGGCGTAAAACGCATGAAGAAACTCCATTCTGATGGACTTTTGGAGTCTCTTGATTTTGAATCATTTGACACGTGCGAGCCATGCCTCATGGGCAAGATGATCAAAACCCCGTTCTCCGGTATAATGGAGCGAACAACGGACTTATTGGAAATCATACATACCGATGTGTGCGGACCAATGAGTATTTCGACGCACGGTGGATATCGCTATTTTTCTAAGTGTGCTAGTACTATGTAGTCCTATTGTATGACAATAGTGACAACATAGTCTCGGCCAAGAAACAAAGGTCTCACCAGAAGACCAAGTTTATACGATGCTATCTCATACAAGATGAGTAATGCATG
Source organism: Dactylis glomerata (assembly GCA_007115705.1). NCBI lineage: Eukaryota > Viridiplantae > Streptophyta > Magnoliopsida > Poales > Poaceae > Dactylis > Dactylis glomerata. Next base: position 14,299,675 of record QXEO01000541.1, on the reverse strand, counting down.
CTGACGCAAAAGAATATGCAAATACAAACGGACCTGAAAGTGTCAGACCCGTAGATAAGGTTTACCACGTGCAACGCGTATGAGTAACACCGGAATGCCATAGGTGTTGAATGCGCAAGTATTAACTAGATTATTGACTCTAGTGCAAGTGGGAGACTGAAGGAAATATGCCCTAGAGGCAATAATAATATTGTTATTATCATATTTCTTGTTCATGATAATGTTTATACTCCATGCTATAATTGTATTAAGCGGAAACATTAATACTTGTGTGGTTTATGAACAACACCGTGTCCCTAGTACGCCTCTATGGACTAGCTCATTGATTAATGATGGTTAAGGTTTCCTAACCATAGACATGAGTTGTCAATTAATAATGAGATCATATCATTAGGAGAATGATATGATGGACAGACCCAAATAAAGCAGAGCAATTAGATCGTGTCATCGTGTTCATCTTTGCGAAGCTTTTTCTATGTCATGTATTGTATTCCTTAGACCATGAGATAATACAACTCCCTAGTATCGGAAGAAAGCTTTGAAGTCATCAAACGTCATCCTATGTGAGGGTGATAATAAAGGTGTCTCTCAGGTGATCGGAAAGTACTTGTTGGGTTGTATGTATCGAGATGGAATTTGTCCCTCCCAAGTCGGAGAGATATACTTCGGGCCCACTCGGTAATCGATATCAACACCGCTTGCAAGCATGTGGTTAAGGAGTTAATCACGAAGTGATATCGGATTACGGAATGAGTAAAGTACTTGCTGTGAACGAGATTGAACTAGGTATGGTGATGCCGACGATCAAATCTCGGGCGAGTAAAATATCGTGTGACGAAGGGAATACATATACGGGATTAATTGAATCCTGACATCGTGGTTCATTCGATATGATCATCGATGAATATGTGGGAGTCAATATGGTTTTCCAGATCCCGCTGTTGATTATTGATAGAAGATCATGTCTACATATTCTCGAACCCGTAGGGTCACACACTTAACGTGTATCGATGCTAGGATAGAATGGATAATTGGTTTATGAGTTTTAGTTCGGAGTCTCGGATGAGATCCAAGACGTCACGAGAGGTTCTGGAATGGTCCGGAGAATAAGATTCATATAAAGGAAAGCAGTTTTTGGATTCCGGAAAGGTTTCGGAGTTTATCGGTATTGTACCGGAAGGTTCTAGAAGGTTCCGGAGTGGGACCAACGTGGGCCCACTTGACGGAGGCCTGCGTGGGCCTAAGGGGAAGTGTCCTGGCCGCCCTGGGCCAGGCGCACAAGGCCCCTAAGGCCCAGCCGGCCAGCCCAAGGGGAAACCCTAAGGGAGTCTTCAAAGAAGGAAGAGGGGGAAACTTGCCCCCCACTCTTCCTACTCCAAGTCGGCGCCCTAGGGTTTGGGGAGAGGCCAAGCTGGCCGGCCACCCCTCTATATATAGGGGGGCAAGGGCGCAGCCCTCTCTACCTCTAACCCAAACCCTAGCCGCCAACTGCTGCCCTCTCTCTCTCTCTCTCGCGACTGCACGTAGGCGAAGCCCTGCTGCAGAAACTCTCCACCATAAGCACCACGCCATCGTGCTGCTGATCCAATCTATCTCTCCACCATACTTGCTGGACCAAGGAAGGAGGAGACGTCGCTGCACCGCACGTGCGCAACTCTCGGAGGCGCCGCCACTTGCGGCGTAGGATCGGATCGGATCGCGAGGAGGAGACGGCGAGTACGACTACGTCAACCACGTTCTATTGAACGTTTCCGCTGTGCGAATCTTCAAGGGTATGAAGATCTCATCTACCTCTCTCGTTGATTACATCTCCTAGATTAGATCTTGGCTTTCTTGTTCGCATCCGTAGGAAATTTTTTGATTTACTATGCTGCGAAACCCTTCATTGCTGAGCCGAAAAAGACAATTCGAGGGGCCGAAGCCCAACCTCGAATAACTTGAAGGCACTGCTGGCCCGAAAAAGACAATTCGAGGGACCGAAGCCCAGCCTCGAATAACTTGAAGGCATTGCTGAGCCGAAAAAGACAATTCGAGGGGCCGAAGCCCAGCCTCGAATAACTTGAAGGCACTGCTGGCCCAAAAAAGACGATTCAAGGGACCGAAGCCCAGCCTCGAATAACTTGAAGGCACTGCTGGCCCAAAAAAAGCGATTCGAGGGACAAGAACGCCCACACTCGAATAATATCAAGGCGCTGCTGGCCCGAAGAAAGCGATTCGAAGGGCAAGAACGCCCGCACTCGAATAATATCAAGGCGCTGCTGGCCCGAAGAAAGCGATTCGAGGGACAAGAACGCCCGCACTCGAATAATAACAAGGCGCTGCTGGCCCGAAGAAAGCGATTCGAGGGACCGAAGCCCGCACTCGAAGAATATGGAGGCGCTGCTGGCCCGAAGAAGCGATTCGAGGGACAATAACGCCCGTACTCGAATAATACCAAGGCGCTGCTGGCCCGAAGAAGTGATTCGAGAGGCCAAAGCCCGCACTCGAATAATATGGAGGCGCTGAAGGCCTGAATGAAGCAATTCGAGGGACAAGAACGCCCGCACTCGAATAATACCAAGGCGCTGCTGGCCCGAAGGAGCAATTCGAGGGACAAACAGCCCGCACTCGAAAACTCATGTGAACGATGTTGTCGACTGATGTTATCTCCCCCAGTAGCCCCCGAGGGTGAGTCGAAGTGCTTGCACTTGGGCTCGCCCTTAAGATTTTAGGTGTTTGATATCGACTGCCATAGCCCTTTGTCAAAGCTCTGGAGTGTGAGTAAATGCATATCTTTAAGGCGAAGCCCCCGAGCGCGGGGAGTCGCGAAAGTAAAAACAAGAATCGACTATTGATAGAGAAAAACTTAGCTTTATCGGGTGTGGCGTTGACGCGGTCATAGTAGACGCAGCCGATGCGGACAGGGTCGACGACGGTAGGTGCGCGATGGCGAGCCCCCGAGCATTGTTGGGATCGCCGAAGTGTGTTGCCGATGTCGACGAAATCGCAGATCTTGAGCGTGAGCTTCCACAAACAGAGGCGAGGTGATGCCGAGCCCCCGAGCGGTGCTAAGTGTGCGAGTCTGCGACAGCGAGCCCCCGAGCGTGGCAAGCCACAACCGACGCGGATCAGGGCACGGCGGAGTCAACACGGATGTAGTCTGCACGGACGAAGGAGTCGCAGAATCCGTCGAATTTAAGCAGGAAGGAGACGACGATGTTGAAGACGAAATATTTTTCTCCCGATTATCTGAGCAGCCTGGTAGTCGAAATTTCTTTCGAGTTGTCGTACAGTGTGGTATACTAGCTTGCTGTTAGCCGGACACACACCATAGCACCTGGATTGATTTCTTTTTGTGTGGAGGTGTGATGGCTGATCTATTGAGCTGACCGTATTTGCTTCTACCTTTTTTTTTGTGATGCTCTACAGCTTGCATGTTTGCACTGTGTATTGTCTAGGTCCATGATTTGCACGTATGGCTTGTATGTATGATCAAATCATATTTCTCTCTTGTATAGCTGCAGCGGGTTGATCAATCCTTTTTCCTTTTGTTGGAGACTCGATGCACCCATCAGCTCGTTGCCGCCTAGTATGGCTGAACTTCTGCGTACGTACATGCGGGGGTCAATGGTTTCTCGACTTAAGTTTGGACTGCAGTAGCCGATGGTTGCGCTGTATGCCTGGGAAGCCGCGGATCACGCCGTCTGGGCATAGGTGCCTCCGGTCAATCCGAACAAATTGAGCGAGTGGCCGCAGACAGATCCGATCTGATTTGGTATCGACTAAAACTGCGAAAAGTTGCTTGTTCCGACACGAATTTGGATAGCTGAATTGATTGACGCCCATAGTCCTGGTCCGTCGAGCGCCTGGTAGCCTGACGTTGATCACACAAGACAAGCGGGACCGGCTTGCTGAATCTGGACTTGCACCATGGAACCTTGACTTGCACGATCTCAATCGGGAGCAGCACGGGACAGCATCAACCAGAAATCGATTTAGGTGAGCTCAGCAAAGACAAGCACCATACTGAATTGAGGAAAACGAGCCAGGAAGTTTGAACAAGCCGCCGGGGAGCCGATGGTTCGGCAAGAGCAGCCATCCACGCGGCGGGAGCACAGCACACGCAGGTGCGGGCCGTCGACGATCCACGAGACCGAAAAAAAACTCAATCGAATCTTGCAGCATGGGCGGCAGATCCGCCGAATTCTTTGCTTCAATTGATGAAGATCCGGCGAACTCGACGGCGGTCGATAAACGACGAGGGGCACACGAAGTTTACCTAGGTTCGGCCCCCCAGAGGGTAAAGACCTACATCCTGCTTGTCTGATCTTGTATTGCTTGTATAGTTGGAGCTATTACAATGGTGCGCAGATGCAATCTAGTGAAGGTGGAAGGAGATGGCGTAGCTAGCCTATGCGTGTTCGAGTGTCTATGCGAGATTGTATTATGGCCTATGCGAATTCGGTTGTCTAGGGGGCGCCCTTGGTGACTTTATATATGCAGCCAGTTAGGGTTTACAAGTATTTCTTGCCTTCTACTCCAAGTCGAAGTGCTGGGCCTTGCGGGCTTCATGTATCCTTCGAGCGGGCTTCTTCCTTGGCAGGAACCGGGTAGGCAAATATCGAGGACCGAGGGGTCATACCCTCGTCACCTAGGGTTTGTGGTAACTGGTAATCATAGTTCCGTTCATCCCACCACTCTGCATATTTTAATGCTTGTTGGACTATGGCTAATTTATACTTCTTATAAAGTAAAACCCCACTAAGGGGTCATTTAAGTTATCTATCTCAACATGCAAGCTATCCACATCATCTACTATACTAGCCAATCAATTGTCCATGTCATCTCACTAATATTAATTAATTATAGTATATTTTTGCATGTAACATATCCACCTTATCAATTCTTTTAAGTAATATAATTGACCACTTCACTATTTTTGTTGGCAAATACACAACAATATCATGTTAATTACGTTTAGCTTTTCAACATGCTTTAAATTTTAATAGAAAATTTCACATTTCATGAGTCTTATACTTAGTAAATTTTTAAAAGAGATTTCCGCTGCAACGCGCAGGATATTCTTCTAGTTTTTTACAACGAGCTAGTACAATACTCCTACAATTTAGCACAATTCAGCAACCACTAACTGTCTCATAATTTCTTCCTCAACCTCTGTTCTCTCAAGTTAGTACTCCAAAACCAAACGGTAGGATCCTCTCTCGAGTTAGTACAACAAAACCAAACGGTAGGATCCTCTCTTGATGTCACTATCGAGAAAATAAATACAACTACACACGACTAGGCCATCATTCCTCCAACCTTTGAAAATCTCAGAAAAACAGTATCCCTGAGCCGTGCCAAACGTTAGGTTCACCATCCACCCATGTGCTAATCATCATTTGCTCTAGTTTGTTTACTCGGCCCAGACGGTGTGTACGGCGAGCAAGCGAATCGACGACGCCATTGACGCGGCAACTGAAAGCTAGCTAGCACAATAGTCTACTAGTTCTTGGATCAATCCGACAGCTAGCTAACTAGCTCAATCCATCGATTGGCATTCGGCTCAAGCTGTCTTAACGCCCAATCAAGCGATGATTGAGCTGGTTTAGTAGCTGTGGTATATGATAGTCTGTAATTTAACCACTGTCCGCCAAATGGAGACGCGCGCGAACGGAATGAGCCATTTGAATTAGAAAAGAGTTGTTATTTCTTTTTAAAAAATAGAAGGGCTGACGGTGGTGATGTATGCACGTATCATGATGAGCTTGCTAGCTACTTTCTCCGTTCCATAATTCTTAATGTGACTGAACAAATTTGAACTACAGTCATGTAAGCAATTTTATATGGAATGGAGGGAGTAACATCACCGAAAGTATCGTTTCCTCACATCTTTTTCCCATTTCTAATATGAAATGCGTGAATACTGATGAGTTGTAAGGGGATAGAAAAGAACATGAATAGAGTTATCTTCTCCTTGTGAAAAGGTGTAGCTCTTTATGTCAAAGAGATTGTCACAATTCTATTATACAAGAAGTTGTCTTTCCCTCCCATATTTTTCCTATCTCTAACATGTCACTACTGATTATTTCTGCGCTGTAAGGGGGAGAAAAAGAACAATAAAAAAGTTATCTTCGCAACGTGAAAAAGGGACAAGCTCTTTATGCCCAATAGCTTGTCATTTTCCTATTGTAGAAGTCATCTCTTTTGTCATTTTCGTACTGTAGAAGTCATCTATTTCTCACATGCATTTTCCTATTTCTACTATTTCACGCATGATAGTTGATGAGTTGTAAGCAGAGAAAAGAACAATACTCCCTCCATACCGGATTATTGGGCAAATATGTATTTTAAAACAAACTTTAACCATTAATTTTAGTCAAGAAAATATGAGATATTTAGCATAAAAATTATACCATTAGAAAGTTCTTTTCAATATGAATCCAATGGTATAATTTTTATATAATATATCTTATATTTTCTTGACTAAAATTAAAGGTCAAAGTTTATCTCGAAATACGTAATTGCCCTATAATCTGGTACAGAGGGAGTAAGAAAGTTGTCTTCTCCTCATAAAAGGACATACTATTTACGCCAAAGAGATCGTCATTTTATTTTGTACAGAAGTCATCTCTTCTTTGCATAGTTTTCCTATTTCTATTATGCCACGTGTGTATATTGTTGAGTTGTAAGGGAGAGAAAAGAACAAAAGGAAAGTTGTCTTCTCCTCGTGAAAAGGACAAGCTCTTTATGTCTCATCTTCCATTATGAATGCCATATATTTCTCACATATTTCTCCTAAGTCTAGTATGCCAAGTGTGGTTATTGCTGAGGTGTAAGGAAAAGAGAAAAACAAGAATAAAATTGTCTTCTCCTCACTTAAAGACAAGCTCTTTACGTCCAATATACTCCCTCCGTCCCGGTATATAGGTCCTCCACGTACCCCTAGGTCATCATTTTAACAAATATAATATAAATTTTATAACATAAAAATTATACCATTAGAAAGTACGTAATCTAAAGTTTCCAATAATATATATTTTGTAGTATATATCTTATATTACATTGATCAAAATGACAATCTAAGGATACACGGAAGACTTATAAACCGGGACGGAGGGAGTATTAGCATTTTCCCTTATACAAGAGGTCATGCCTCAACTGTTCTTTTGGTATATTTCTCATATGCTAGGTATGATTACTACTGAGTTGTATAAGAGAGAAATGGACATTATAAAGGTTGTCTCCTCTTCGTGCAATAAAAAACTCTTTGGCTCTGTTTGGCTTCAAAGTAACTTTGAAGTATTATGTGAATACTTTGGTTTCTAGAAAAAACGAAGTATCAAATACTTTAAGGCGTTTGGATCTAGTAAATACTTTACTTTTAAAAACTGAAGTATCCTTCAAAATTTCAATTTTTTTTGACTAATTGGAGACTTTAGCCCTGACCTATTTTTCCCTAAAATGAAGTATTCTCCAAAACTGAAGTATTCGTTGCCCAAGCAAATGAATACTATGGTTTTAGAATACTTTCTTTTTCGATAAACTTTGTTGCCAAACTAGGCCATTATGTCCAAGACATTGTCGTTTTTTTCATTGTACACAAAGTCATATCTTCCTCATAAATATTTCCTAAATATGCCAAATATGGTTATTGTTGAGGTGTAAGGGAGAGAAAAGGACATGAAGAATCTTATCTTCTCCTCATGAAAAGACAAGTTCTTTACGTTCAAAATGTAATTATTATTATTTATTATAGAACCTTATAAAAGATGAAAATATACACTTGCAATAAAACGAATGTGTTGTTTCGAGACACTGTATCTTAAATTATTTTGCTAACCCAAATTATTATAGCTGGGAGATAAATAATAAAAAGAGCAAACTCACAAATGTAGTTATGTTTCCACTTGTAGGTTCCTTACATATCATGGCAAGCTCAGAGAGGTTTCTAGTGTGCAAGGTTGTTTATTCTATCTATACATGTAAAAAAAATAGAAATGATAATTATCAATATACCAACTAGAAGATTATGAGACATATATGTAAATATCACTGAGATGTTTGTCCTCGAATAGTAGCATTTCTACTTTTATTGGGCTTTCTAATATGCAAAGTTTAGTTTCACGGTACAAGAACTTTGAAGTGCACACTCAACCCTTAACGTTGAAATAGCACCGAGTTACTCCAACTCACACGAATAAAGTATAACTGTTATCTTAGCTCGGTCCACAGTACTTCCTAAATTGCGGTTGAGGCCCAAAGGTAACAATGACTTCTAATTGTGTTAATCAACGGTTACTTTAGTTTGCGTACCCCCTCCCCCCCCCCCCCCCCTCCCACACACACTCACACAAAATGTGCGCGGTGCCGAAGCCCTCCAATCATCCAACAATGTTGTGGCGTTTGATCCAACGATCTACGGCCGGTCTGATACGACGATGAGGATCTCACGTTCGATCTCTAGTGGTGCCTAAGAGATAACCTATTAAAAAACAAGGTTCAACGTCTTCTCGTGAAATCAGTCTCCTCAAATACTCCACTCAAGAATGTGGGTAACTTGTCTCTCTCCCTCTCTCAAGAAAATGTCTACGCTCCGTCTGCCGGCGCTTGTTAGTTTAAGTTGAGAAAATATTTTCCAAAATTGAGTAGGTCAACTAACATGCAACATCATTCTTCATAGAAAATACTCCATATTTGTACATTGTTATGTCCATAAATTTACTACAGTAAGTCAGTAACTAAAACTGAGGGCACGAAGGTGAGGCTGCCACTGTAGGGCCACGATGAACCCATCATCTTCACCATCATCACGCACGCTCTCCGCGGCAGGCACGCCGCTAGCCTGCCACCTACCTACCTACCTTTACTTTTCCGCAGTCCTCCTCTGCACGTTGACCTGCATTCACCATTCAATTCCTCTTCGGGACACATGCGTCCGCTGGCGCCTCCAGCAGCACTCCTCGTGACGCGGGCCGAACGCCGCAGAGGGATCCCAGGCTGCTCCTGCATTCATTCTTCTTCTCCCGGCGTATCTCAGCTTCTCCGTTAACGGTTGCGTACAGCGGCACCACGCCAGTCGAGTTCCGACTACGTCACTGACTTGCGGGCCGTAGCGTATGTGGGGTCCACCTGGAAGTGACGGTGAGGTGTTGTCTCCTGCAGGTCCCTATTCTGGCCATGGGCGTGAGCTTCGTCGACAGAATGATGGTAGCAGCACTCACGAAACAGCAGGGGCACCATGGAGCAAACCGGATACTCGCGGGGGCCTATGCGCAAAGTGGTCACGCCCCTGGGTATGCGGTGTGGCAGTGACGTGCAGTGTGGGCGCCGCCACGTCAAGGCTGGGCGCGCCACGTCGCGGCGACAGAGGCACATGATCCCCCGCGCGCGGCACCGTTTGCTGATTCTCGATTTTTCTTTTTTTTTTCCGCCTAATTTTGGTTTTTGGCCGACGTCAAGGCTGGTGGGTGGATATTTTAAAAACGGGAGGGGGCCAGGGTGCTTGGCAGCTTGGGGACCTTTTGTTAATCGTCGGTTTGCTTTTATGTACCTGTATTAATCACCCAATGTTGACTGAGTCCCCCGGACAGATCGATGGACCGTTAATGGCGTGAGTTTTGAGGATATAAATTACCGGGACCTTAAGACCATCCATTTTATCTCTTGGAAAATTCATGAGGTTCGAGTAACGGGAATTTCCTATAAAAGGTAACTGCATTTTTTTATGGCCATACAACCTTACAAATTAATTCACACAGCTGTGGGATAAGGACACGATAACCTAAAGATTACACTTATCCTAAATATATCTATTGGGAAATATATGATGCAAAGAGTATCCATTATTTCTCTCACTATCCAAAATTACTCGAATCGTAATCAGTTATAAAATTTACTTCACTAGAACTAAAAAATGTGACATGACTAATAATATATCACCACATTAGTCACCGTTCTTGAAAGCATGCGTGGATATATTTTCACAAAAAAGCAAAGCTATCCCACTACTCGATGTCCACTTCTATCGTGAACTATTTGTTTGGCAAGCTTGGGAGAATACAAGAATTAAAACATGACCCTTCCAATAAACACATGGAGATGAAAGCGCTTTTATTTACATGGTAGCACCTTTTGATGGCATAGAATGAAACAATGTAAAAGTATCCTACCCTCCTTTTGGTTATTCTGTTATCTTCTAAAAGTAACCGATCACTAGCTAGTGCCCCTCTTGCATGTATCCAGTATTTTTATACTGTCATGTTGCACATAGATAGAAACATAAAGCATGACTAAAAAACCAACTTGACGAAGTGGTCCATTGTCTTTTTTTGCTCAGTAGGATAAGGTGCAACATGTACACTGTGGATTTTATTTTCTGAAAAAATTAACTAGGCTTCGATACAAATTTTTCTATGAAATACAAGTGTAATGGAATTTTCGGAAATATAGTATGGAACACACCTCTACAAATCAAACAACCCTCATAGGAAGAATTTTAAAAGTTTCAACTTCAAATTATCTAGGACACTATGAACATCTTATGAGTCGAATATATAAGCCCCCAAAAGATTTTTTAATTGGCTATAACGATGGAAATAATCTATTCTTTCTTGTGGTGCAATTGAACAAATATTTGTAAAAAAATTAAGGACTAAAAAGTCCACTCCATCCTTAAAATGTAATTCTTAAGCACCATTGTAGTTGCTCCAAAGTTCCTTAGTGCATAATTAGTTATATATAATGCCTTTTATCAGAAGTAACACCAACATGTGACACAATTAGCATCACGTTAGCCATTAGTCATGGTTCACATAAGTATCATGATATTTCAGGAGTAGTGCAAAGCAATCCCACTATTTGATGTTGACTTCTCTAAGCGAACATACAAAAGCACCTTTTTTTTACATGGAGTCGGCATATAGTGACAAATAAATAACCGAATGAAAAAGTATGTCGACCTCTTTTTCGACAAGCGATTATCTTGAAAACTAACCAAACAATACTATCTAGTGCGCGAATTGCATGTGACCAGTATTTTCGTGTTGTTCACATTGCCCGAGGTATAGTTACGACCATAAAACATGTATGACACACACTATCGTGAGGCGCGGCTAAATTTTTTTTTGAGAAAAAAATGCTATACATAGACTACTAAAAAAACAATCATAGTTCAGGACTATAAAAACATAGCACGAGGGCTATGCTACCACGACATTTCATTTTCAGCGGTAATACTCGCAGAAGAAGACGTATACAGGTTGACCTCGTAATTTTAAAAGCTGATAAAAGTAAGCATGAAACGACTTCAGAAATACTCAAAGTCAAATATGCACCCCCAGATAGTAGTGCTAATTATTACACGCTCGCATTGACTTTGTCTGCCATATACTCCTGCGTCAGCGCAGCCAAAAAGGAAGGAAACACCCCTGCGTCAGCCGCCAAGCGTGAACCGCGATTCTCTCGGACCCGAGGGGCCAAAACGCGAAAACGGCTCCCGAAACCCGCAGAGATAAAAGGAAAAGGAAGCCACCGAATTCCGGGAAGAATCAGGGCACGGACGGGACGCTTCCTTCCTCTCGCTTTTCTCGTCGTCTCCTTCCTTCTTCTCCTCCACCTTCCCCTGCTGCTTTCCATTATACTTTACCACCACTTACCACCCACTTCCCACCCGTCCCCTCGCCCCCCGGAAAATTCCCGCCCCGGGCCACGCGGCGCGCGCTCCGTCGATCGCCGGCGAGTTTTGCCCGGTGGACGTCCCCTGTGTCGAGGTGAGGCTGGCGAGATCCCCATCCGCGCCGGCGGCCCAGGTCGCGGCGGCCGGGCTGATTTGGCTTTTCGTTAGGGTTTCTGACGGAATGCGGGTTTCCCGTTTCAGGTTCCGGAGGTCGTAAGCGGACCGGAGGAGGAGGGGATCCAGCGCCGCCCGCCGCCCATGTCGGGCCACCTCGACCGCCTCGCGCGCCAAAGTGAGCCCATTCTTCCCTCTCCTTTAACTTTTTTCAGTTTTTGAGGCGGGATTTCGGGGCGGTTCGCGGGGATCGGATTCCGATTGCCGGCACCGGGGTTATGTTACGATTTCTCGACGTCTTCGCGTGATCTCCGGCTTGAACAGTGCTGGTCAGATTGGATTATCGGCCGCACCTGGGCGGGCGGCTGCGAGTTCCGTGGATTCAGTGTAGTAGAATAGTTCTCTCGTATTTTGGACGCGTGTGCGCCAGGATCGGGTCATAGGATTTCTTCGCGGCAGCGAGGTGATTCGCGCTCTGACCTGTTCACAGTATCGCGTGGATTTGGTCCACCACAGGCGCTGCTGTAGTTTGTGTTGGACGCGTAGTTTCTTATGCCAGGAGCCGCTAGCTAGGTTGGATTTTGCGGGCGTTATAAACCTTGATTTTCGTCTGGAGGCAGCAAATTAGGCAGGCTAGAATGGATGAAATCCATTGGTTTCAACACGAAAAGGTGCCTTGAACCTGTCAACTGCTCAAGGCTGATTTGTGATGAATAATCTGGTGGACAAGAATACCAGACAATTTAATGCTCTAGGCTATAGTGGCACCTGCAATGTAGTTTGGTATCAACTGCTTGAGGACTTGAAATAGACCTTGCAATTAAGAGCACATGCATCCGCTGGGGTTGTTGAACCTTTTTGATAATCAATTACCCCTCTTTAGGCAGATGCTTTTAAGGGAGATGATTAATATGATTCTGTTCATCTGATATTTTGATCCTTGTTTAAGAAACTTGCGAAGAAGTTGAATGTTTATGCTAATCATAGCTGTTATCATCTGGCCACATAAGGTTGTAAACATTGAATTGTCTTGTTGGAACCACCTTTGCTTGTGAGCTGGATTCATTGTTCAGAACAAGGATATTCCCAAAGCTTATTTTATTGAGAAGTTGCCATGCCACCGATTTTTTTTGTTTAGTATGCTGTGGTGGGCTTAGATTCTTTGACAAACCCAATGTTGTGCACTTGTACATATGCTCCTAAGTATGATAAGCTGTATACAATTCCATATGGTTTCTTAGTGCTAGAAAGTCCTTTGTGCATTGAAATAAATTAGTGTTACATGCACGGACAACTTGGTATGGCCATTGGCTTATTTGCCTTTTATGATGTCTCAGGTACTGATGGGTGCTCAAGTCATGACGAGCGCAGAGACCACAGATTAGATTTTGAAATCTCCGAAGATGAAAAGAAGACGAGAATGGGCTCTTTGAAGAAGAAAGCTATAGATGCATCGAGTAAGCTGAGACATTCCTTAAAGAAGAAGAACAGGAGGAAGAGTGGTAGTCGGGTTCTTTCCGTGTCTATTGAAGATGTGCGTGATCTAGTGGAACTGGAAGCGGTAGAATCATTTAGACAGGCACTAATTTTGGATGAGTTGTTGCCTGCAAAACATGATGACTATCATATGCTGCTGAGGTATAAACCTGTTAATTGGTGTTGTCCCTTTACAAGAGCTCGTACATGTCATTTTTTTGCTATATTTGAGATGATTGTCCATAAGCTAATCTGAAATGTTTTATGTTTAGATTTCTGAAAGCAAGAAAATTTGACATTGAGAAAGCAAAGCAAATGTGGACCGACATGCTTCAGTGGAGGAAGGACTATGGTACTGATACAATTGTTGAGGTCAGCTAGCTGAAATTTAAGTCTTAATGCAGTTTGGATTTCTTTGGCTATAAATAACAGCTGGAGCCGTATTTATCTGTAGGATTTTGATTACACTGAGCTGGACACTGTTCTGGAATATTATCCTCATGGTTATCATGGTGTTGACAAAGAGGGGAGACCTGTGTATATTGAAAGGCTTGGAAAGGTTGATCCTAACAAGCTTATGAATGTAACAACTATGGACAGATATGTAAAGTATCATGTAAAGGAATTTGAGAGGAGCTTCTTGATCAAATTTCCAGCATGCTCTCTTGCTGCAAAAAGGCATATCAACTCGAGCACAACAATTCTGGATGTTCAGGGCGTGGTATGTTGCACAACTTGTCCAAGTTCTCACAAACTTGGCAACTGGCAGTTTCTGACTTGGTACATGCTTTTCAGGGTTTGAAGAATTTCAGCAAAACTGCACGTGAATTAATTATGCGTCTGCAGAAAATTGACAGTGATAACTACCCTGAGGTCTGGACTTCCACCTTACTCTTGTAGATAGACATAGTTCTGCATTTGTATGCCTTTTTGTGATCTATTGAGTTAAATACTCATCCTTTTCTGTTCTATGTTCCAGACTTTATTCCAAATGTTCATAGTCAATGCTGGCCCGGGCTTTCGACTGTTATGGAACACCGTGAAATCTTTCATTGACCCAAAAACCACTTCCAAGATACATGTAAGTATTTTCATAGACCACACATTGCCTTTTTCATGCCAAAGTCATTTTATTTACAAGGCACTTTTATGTTCCTTCAGGTACTTGGGAACAAGTGTCAAAGTAAACTGCTTGAAATAATTGATGCAAGGTAAGTGACGTTCAATACACTCTTTTTCTGTAGGCAGTATACTCTGTTCTAATTATTTTCTTAATTTGTGATGATTCATCAGTGAATTGCCAGAATTTCTTGGTGGTACTTGTACCTGTCCTGAATATGGAGGGTGCCTTAAAGGTGAAAAAGGGCCATGGAAGGAGCCGTACATACTGAAGGTATGGCTTATGGGGTTCCTGCTGATCTTGTATCGATCACTGCCAGTCAATTCCCTTTCATTATCCTCCTTACTAATGTGCTTATTATGTTCTGATACCAGAAAGTCCTTAATGGAGAGGCCCAGTGTGCTCGGCAGATCGTAACTATTTCAAATGGAGAGGAAACTATTATTTCTTATGCCAAATCCAAGTACCAAACAGTATGTCTCACGATCAATTTGTATTGTTCTTTTCTTGAGTGATCTACGTGGGAATATAATTTATTTTGATGTGGAATTCCAGATACGTGGAAGCGATACATCAACTGCAGAGTCTGGATCTGAAGCTGATGATGTAACTTCCCCCAAAGCTCTGAGAAGCTACATCTCTCATCCCAAGTTGACCCCAGTTCGTGAAGAGGTCAGTAGTTGAGATCATATTGTCTGTGATGTAGTTAGTTTATGAGCAATGGACCAGTCAGTTTGACCTGTCATTGCAAATAGAATGTCAATTAGCTTACTCACCAGGTTAACTGAAATGAAATTCTGAGCACTCAATCTATTGTGCTCCAGAACATTAATATAAGACGGTTGAATTTTAACCATTTGTAACGCCACTAACCAGGCCCTTCCTTGCCATCTTAATTTAATGGCCAGCTGCTTATAATTTTTCTTGTTACAGAAAACAAACCCCTTTTATTCGTTATTCTGTTATGCACATGTTGTGCTGCACTGTTTTAACTTGTCTTTTCGCCTTTCAGGTCAAGATGATCAGGGCCACTAGCTTTTCTACCCGTATGCCTGAATATGACATTCCTGTCGTCGACAAGGCAGTGGATGCAACATGGAAGAGAGAACTTCCTAGGAAGGCACCGTTCCCATCCACAGGTTTGTTTTTGCCCGTTCAATTGCAGGATCTGGAATATGCCTTTTGTCACTGCCAAAACCTGATATTTACTGATATTTTTTTGATGCAGAATCTTCTCTGAAAAGCACCACTAAGGCATCCAACAGGCCCTTGGATCAGATTCTTCCAGCTCTGATGGCTTTTGTGATTGCCATTGTAACGCTGCTGCTGTCAGTTAAAGATATTGCCACAAAGAGATTGTCGAATAAAAACGAGTCAGAAGAACAAAGCTCTGAATTATATCACGACTCCTTTCCAAAACCAGAGTTCCGCCCCCCGTCGCCAAGTCCTGGGTTTGCTGAATCTGATCTGTTTTCATTAGTCTTGCAAAGGTTAGCACAGCTTGAAGAGAAGGTTCAGACGCTTCAAGAAAAACCTTCTGAAATGCCTTGCGAGAAAGAAGAGTTGCTTAATGCAGCCATCCGCCGCGTGGATGCACTTGAAGCCGAACTCATTGTAACAAAGAAGGTAATTTCATACTGCACAATTGCTTGTTGCTCACTACTTCATTTAGAATGCAAAAACCACAACTAGTCATGCAGACAATGTTCACTCCAGCTTTTTGTACCCTCTATCAGTTTTAGTGAATAACTTCAATGGCCAGTCACTTACTCTAAGCATTTGCAAAATTCATGTAGGCTTTACACGAGGCTCTCATCAGGCAGGAGGAACTACTTGCATACGTTGACAGGAAGACAATTGCCAAGGCTCAGGTTTGTAACGTTTACTGTGCGATCACTTCACTGTTTTTGTCATCTCGGTCAACTACTAATGTCTACCTTCCTCTTCCAGAAAAAGAAGAAGACGATGTCTTGCTACTAGGACCAGGAGAGAGACCACCCTCTGTTGAGTTTTCTTCTTTCTGTGATGCCGGAGAGGCAGAGATGGCGTTTGAGATGATGTAAACGAGTGATCCGTTCGTTTTCCTGACAAATGCGAAGTGACACATCGGTTGTAAATTGACAGAAAATCCTGACATAAATAAATGTGTTTTTGCACTGAATTCTGCCTTTTCGTGCCTTTCTACTTCCTCCGTTCTAAAATATAAGATATTTTAGTCTGTCATTGACATACATGTATTTTAGATGCTTTTTAATATATAGGTTCACTCTTTTTGCTTATAACCTACGTACTAAAAGATGTCTACATACATTTACGTTAATGATAGGCTAAAATATCTTATATTTATTTTAGAACGGAGGGAGTAACTATAGAATTACAGGCAGACTAGCCTAGCATAATTGTTCACCTGCACTTCGGTATCACGATCCTGACGATAAGTATGTATATTAGCTTGATTATTGTAGATCCAGCGGGAAGATTTGCTGAGATAACTTGGGAAACATGATCTTTGTTAGCTACAATGCTCGTACTTGTACAGCTGCGGTTCAAGGACCAGTGATATCATCATCATATTATCATAACGTTTCAGTCATACAGCAGCTAGGGGTCCTAACAGCAGGTTTCGCACACACAAAGTGAGCAGAGTTTTTCAGAGACAAAGGATTTACATTCTATACCCACATATAAATAGGTTTCGGCAAGACGCCATGGGCGAAGCTAGGACCTGCCTGCTTGGAACACTGCAACTAATTTCACATGAAAGAATCTCTGCACTGAAGATAAACGAAAGACAAAATCTTGTGTTCCAGCCTAATGTGGTACGCTCTGCCTCGGCATTTCAGATTGTATGCATCCATTTTTGCTGCAAATATCTTTTCCTTCTCTGTGTAATCATTACACACTGCTTCTTGCTTGCTTCCTCCTCCTCCAGGGGACGTCGGTGGCGGTGGCGCCATTATCAAGCTTTTCATCACCAACGGAACGGGTTCTGCTGTTGGAGACAAAACTTTAATGAAATCAGCTTATAAGACGAGTGAGATGAGCTCACGAGCTGAGACTGACACTACCAATGGCTGCAAATCCAAGCGAGAGTAGCGGCCTTACCATCCCTTTCTTCTTTTTCTTCTTCTCGATGTACGCCAGCACCTCCTCCTGCTGCCCTTTTGACGTCTCCAGTTCCTGCAATGCAATTCCATGGCAGTCACATGAGATGCTACCCATCGCCCAACGTTCTAGAACATTCTAGAGAAGAAGCGCGAGGCATGCGTCTGTGTCACCTTCTTGGTGGACTCAAGCTCGGCCTCTAGGGCGTCGAGCCGGGTGGCGGCGGCGGCGAGGAGCTCCGCTTTGTCGCCGGGCATCTCGGGGGGCCGGGAGCTGAGCGCGGCCACCTTCTCCTCCAGGTCGCCCACCCGCTTCACCAACGCCTCGAACTGCGCCGCCGACACCGCCACCACCCCCGGCCCGTGCCCTCCGTCGCCGTGCCCGCCCTGCTGGGCTTGCAGGAGCTTGCGGTTCTTGGCCATGGCCTCCATGGTGGCGATGCCCATTGCGGCGTCCATGGCCCGCTTCGGCGCGATCTTGCCCACTCGGAACATGGCCACCACCCCCATCACGAACGCCATGAACCCCGTCACCACCTGCCGGTCCCCCGCGTCGCCGTGCTTGTACGCGTCCGGCAGCGACGCGTACATGTCTGCCCCCCACCGTCAGTAAACACATTTCTTCAGGATCAGACATAAACCAAAATCCAACTTCTTCAAAGGTTATCTGTCTATTTCAAGAGTTCACCTCTGGCGAGCGCGAGCTTCTCAGCACTGACCTCGCCGTTCCAGTTGAACTCCATGTTCTTGTCCACCATGGGGAACAGATCGTCGTAGGGCCCCGAGCTTCCCTCTTTGCCGGAAGGGGCAGCCTGCAAATTGTATACCAGAGATGCGACAGATTAGGCTAAACAAGATAGTGCAGGGAAGCAGTAGTGTCTGGCTTGCTAGTTGCTACTGTAGCAAATCCGACAAAAGCTAGATGTCTTAAACATATGCATTCACCTTTGGTTCTGAAGTTGACATCTCATGCAGGGGAGACATCTGTGGCGGGTGTTCAATCCTCTCGCGTGCGACCTTGGGAGAGTCGACGGTGTCACGGCGCATCGAATCTTGTTTCTGCATAAGAAATCGGAAGACAATGTTCAGGAAAACATGCCAAAACAGGGGCTATAGAAAACCTGCATAGAAGTTTGAACTAGAGTTCATAGTAACCTTTGTAACTGGTATGGCGTCATCCTCGGTGACAATTTTTTCCTCAGCGCTGCCAGGTTCCGAGCTGTTCAATCCACATCTCCCCATGCCACATTGCACCATCTGAAGAATCAAATTAGAAATGTTAATGGTACTTGTGCTCAAGAATTCAGCTGTGTAGTGCTACTTCTATCAGTGGCAAGTCTGTGTTTGCTAAATATACTGCTTTTCTCACACCATCAAGTATGAACTCCAATTGCTGGAAAATAACCGTCAACCTTTAGGATTTCAGGATCCTTCCATGGTCCTTTGTCTGAGCGCATGCATCCGCCTTCGCATACGCAGGTGCCCCCGAGGAAATCAGGCAATTCACTGTTGGACTCCTCAGAACAGGAACAGAAACAGGTGAGTACAGCTTCAACATGCTGCTGATACTAATGGAAAGCAATCCAATTTATTTTGCCAGTAATGTGAAGTTCTTAGAGGCAGAAGATTGAGTTGGAGAAAGGAAACCTTTTGGACAGACCTGGGATCAATGACTTCCAGGAGCTTGGGCTGGTACTTGTTGCCAAGGACCTAAACCCAAGGCACAAATAGTGAGCAAGAGGTTTAGAACTCTTGATTCAGGACAACAAATTTTAAAAAAAAGGACAACAAATTAAAAGAGGAGATGAGTTACATGGATCTTGGCTGTGGTCTTGGGGTCAAGGAAGGACTTGACGGTGTTCCACAGGAGCCTGAACCCCTGACCGGCATTGATGATGAACATCCGGCACAGTGTCTGTATTGTCAATCAAAAGCATCAGTTATTCAGGCATCATTTTTGTGAAGTAACATATGGCAAACATCCAACTAATATAACTCTAGAGAACTTTTGGTCAGCTACACCTGATTCAGAGAAATGTTTGATGTTGTTAAATTTACAGAGTGCAAGCTTTTCCAACATTATCAATTATAGGTTAAATAAAATTGGAGATTCATTAGATACAAAGTAGAAATTATAAATTTGGGTTCATTCACCATGTTAATTTCAGGTCACTTTGCTTTCAGATTTGCAGAACTATTTAAAAGAGTACCATTAAACAGATATGGACATATATCATATCATATGATCTACCTCAGGATAGTTATCTCCATCAATCTTCTGGAGGCGCCCGATGAGATCCCTGGCGGCCTTGTTGAAGTTCTTATACCCCTGGGAGATGCCAAAAAGTCTAAACAACAGAAGAAATCTCTCTCTCTCTCTCTCTCTCTCTCTCTCTCTCTCTCTCTCTCTCTCTCTCTCTCTCTCTCTCTCTCTCTCTCTCTCTCTCTCTCAGAGCGTGGCTCGGAGCAAGAACTGAGTTGGAACATTACCACGCCAGAGACGTCGAGGATGGTTGTGCTCTGGTCGACGTGTCGCTTGGCGGCGATGGAGCACGCCGGGAACTTGACGGCGAAGGCCCTCTCGAACTCCCTGACGTGGTACTTGACGTACCTGTCCATGCTTGTGACCTGCAAGAGCTTGGTGGTGTCGATGGAGCCCAGCTTCTCCATGTAGATCGGCCGCCCGTCCTTGTCCACCCCGTGGTGCCCCTGCGGGTAGTGCTCCAGCACCTGGTCCACCTCCTCGAACTCGAAATCCTGCATCCAATTTTGCACAACGCCAGTTCACCCAAAATGCTCGATCCGTCCTGTGTGTCAAAGTACATTTGAACAGTAAAGATGCACGTACGTCCATGATGGTGTCGGTGCCGAACTCCTTGCGCCATTGGAGCATGTCGGCCCACATCTGCTTGGACTTATCGATCTCGAACTTGCGGGCCTTGAGGAAGCGGAGCATCATGTGGTAGTCGTCGTGGCGCGCCGGGAGGAGCTCCTCCAGGACGAGCGTCTGCCGGAAGGCGTCGACGGAGGCCATCTCCTCGGCGTCGCGCACGTCCTCGATGGCCACGGACATCACCTTGCTGCTACGCTGCCGCCCCGACCGGCGGCTCAGGGAGCTCCGGAGCATCTTGGAGGAGGCGCTCATGGCGCGGTGCCGGAGCGACGCCGACGACGCCATGCCGGACGCGCGCGGGGTCGACGAGGCGCCCTCCGCCGCCGCGGCGGTGGCGCTGCTCGGCGCGGCGGCGGACATGGGACGGTGGTCGTCTTCGTCGCCTTATTTGGTGGATCGGTCGCCGGCTGGATACCAGGCAAACGGCGGCCGGGCGAGCGCCCCCTGCACCACCACCTACCTGCACGATCAACCACCGCAGGCCGCCATTAACCACCGATCAATCAACCAAACATTTCATCGATCGATGGAAAAAGATAATTCACGAGAATCAAATCAAACGGGAATGGAGGATCGATAGATTACCTACCTGAGAGACGGCCTTGGAGGAAGGTGGAAGGGGGTAGAGGTCAGAGGAAGAAGAAGATGGGGGGAATGGCGAATGTTGGCTAGCTAGAGTTGGTTGGTGCATGCATGCATGGCCACAGCCCGCCATGGAGGTCTCCTCTCCCGCGCGATCGAGGCTCTCCCACTATTTCAGGCACGATGGTAGCTGCGCCGTTCCTAACTTTAACTTGGTCGATCATGGCTTTTTTGTTAATTACTAATAACTAGTTTAAAGTGTGATAAGCAACATTTTTGGATAACGGGTAATATAAGAAGATATCAAGTGCGGAGTACCCTAGTCTGTCAAACAACTCAATATCACGCTCAATTCAAGACATTGAAACATGTACACACTTATACAAAAAGCAAGATGGCACACAATAACGAATAACGATGTCAATCACTGCCCTCGTAAAAAATCGATGGTTAGAAGTTTCTCTAAAATCAACGTGACCACCGTGCAAGGGGGGGCACAACATGGGTCTAGTATATATTCAAAAGACGTGTCGTAATATCCTTATCATCAAGGGCCTTATTGAAAACAATTGTCATCGAATCTATAGTTCCACAAAAAGTCATATACTCATTGATAGAAATCAGTGATAGTGTTCATGAACAACATAAATAACTAATGAATACATAGAGAAATACCAACATCACATGATTTCCTCTAAGGCATACATTTTCAACACATACCAGGCAGACATGTGTATGTACACACCAACAAATGATATAAGACAAACTGATTAGTCTTGTTTGCAGGGCAGACCTCCATCGTTGACAACACTTGGCCGTGACGCCCTTGTTGCCCTGAGGCGCTGGAAAACAATTCTATGTCGCGTACTCACGCGGAGGCACAACACATCAAGCACCCAGTTTGGCATAACATGGCATATGCACCACTGGAGCTGGTGGCACAAGTTAGGCATGCAGAGAACTCCATACCCGATCCAGCACACCGCTGCTTTGGCATACTCGTCCGACGTAGGCATTATCATCCGCGACAAGAGGCCTCGCTGCTTGGAGGATGCCGCCACGCCCAATGTCATCTTCGTCTCCACGAAGAGCGGTGCCTGCAGTGCACGTCACATGATATTAATTTAGATCAAGTTGACTGTGATTTTGTTGAATTTAAATTCCCCCAATAAAACAATGATGCAAGCCATATAAACTTGTTTTAGCTTGTTTTCTTAGTAGAATATGGATTATTTGTGTACAAAACCAGTTTTAGAATGTTGGTTTGAATTTATTTGGTCAAAGTCAACTCAGATTTGCGAAACATCATCAAAAAGCATTTTGTGTGTTGACTTTGACCAAAAAAAGTTCCAGCCCAAAATTCTAAAATTGGTTCTGTACACCAAATATTCGTGTTCTAGTAGGAAAACAAACCGAAAATTGTTTTACATGGCATGAATCAACATTTTAAGAGGGTGGGGTAGTAAAATGACTCTTTAAATTGACCGATCGACGTCGCAAGCTTTAAATTCTATAGTTGGTAAATGTTTGTAGATTTACTATTTTATCTACAATAAATGCTTGTATTTTGGATTAACTTCTTGATATGCAACTCAGTTTATTGACTAAGATTCAACTAAACTCTCTTTTTTTTGCAAAAAGGATTCAACCAAACTCTTAACTAGGAGTGTGCACGCCATTTTTGAAACATGCACGAGTAATAAAATATTTCGCAATGTTGATAAGTAATTGTCCGGGTAATTAGAAGGATGGTTGTAACCCAGCCAATCAAGAACTAAATTTGAGGTTTCGCACGTAATTAATTAAAGTAGATTATTCATTAGAGGTTAAGCATTATGTACGTGTGGTGTGGTGTGTGTGAGTGCGTGAGCGAGTATACTTTGTACTTCTCCTCGACGTTTGTAATCAAGTCGATGTTTGCGGCGCATAGAATCCCGCCGAAACAGCCCACTTCCTGAAGACGTCGGCGCCCTTAGCTTGAATGGGGTAATTTCTGGCATGAAGTGTATCACTTTTGTGCAAATTAATGGACCAAACAAGTTGGTATGTTGAAGTGATAACTGATAACCCACAGTAAAAATCATGTACTAACCGAGTATTTTGCTCAATCATAAACTACTACAGCTTGACATTCAGCGGGCTCACAATTTCATATATGCTCCTTCCATATAACGAAAATATCGACCTTGTTTTGGATGCTGACACGGTTTTCAAACTTTTATGACTGCCCACTAATTGCTAATCTGCTATATGTATGGAGTGTACAAAAAAATTATATTATTGTTACGAATATACTTTTCGAGGCAAATCTAACCACATGATTTACAAGTTCTCCATCTAAATATTAAAAATAATAATATTACTCAAAGTTCTGAATGTATGACTGCACTAACCTGACACTGTACGTCGATTCCTTTGCCCCTGTACTCAACGTAAAGGCTCTTGGACAACTGAGCAACGTACCTGAAATTTAAATTAACCCTCTGTAGTTTATGTCTCTGTTTGTTTTAACTAAGAAAACATAGTAACTCGGAAACACAGAAAGCGTTATGAAAACTCAGAAAACATAGATATGTGTAGTGAAAACGAACATAACAGTTGTACTAGGCGGTCTATATACCGTTTGGACGCGTGGTAGACGGTGTAGAGCGGGAAGGAAGGGATGGCCTGGGTGGTCCCGGAGCCGATGTTGACGACGGCGCCCCTGCCCCTCTCCACCATCCCCGGCAGCACCGCCGCCGCCACCTCCGTCAGCGCCCACAGGTTCACCCGGATCATCCTCATCCACGCCTCCACGTCCGCCTCGTGCAGGTACACCGCGCACGGCTTCGCCAGACCGGCGTTGTTTACCAGCACCCCGACGTCCAGCCCCGCCACCTCCTGCCGGAGCAGCCGCAGCGCCTCGTCACCTGCCAAACACCATGGATCAATATAGCAGCTAGCACGAGCTAGTTATTCGCAAAAAAAAGAAGCTAAGCACGAGCTAGCATGCGCGTGGTTGGTTGGTTAGTGCGCGCCCAAGCCGTGCCGTCGCTGCCTGTCCGACAACTGCAGCGGCAAGAAGATCACGGAGCAAAGTGGAGACTGTATAGTCGGTTTGTACTAGGATATGTTAGGTAGAGATGTTTCTTGACTCCTACTCCAAGTCTACACCTGTACGTCTATATATACTCGTCCAAGAGGTTCAATAATACATCCATCATATTCCGCTAATCTCTCTCTTATCCTTCTACATGGTATCAGTCTAAACCGGTCTAAACCCTAGCCGTCGCCGCCCACGCTTCCACACTGCGCCGCCCCCGGGGAGGTCGTCCTCCATGATCTCCACCGGGGGCCGCGCGACCCGACCTAGGGTTCGTCCGTCGATCCGTTGATCGGCTGCCCTACAGTCTTTTTCTCGCCGGTCGCTTGATCGGCGTTTTCTTTTTGGTTTACCGATCTTTGATCGGATTGCGTCGCCCACCGCCGCCATCACCACACGCCTCTACTCCAACCTCGGCGACCTCGCACCAGCGGCCACCCATACGCCGGCTATCGCGGCCGACGCGCTGGCGCCGTCGCCGCTTCAGTCGGCTCTTGCCGGCTGTCGCGGTCCCTTGATCGGCTGTTGCGCCTACCTCCATAGGCTGACACGGTCGTCTCACCGGCGCCGACTCCGCACCGGCCGGCTCGCTGATACGTCTCAAACGTATCTATAATTTTTGATGCTCCATGCTTGTTTTTACACCATTTGCCTTGTGTTTCGTTACACTTCGTGGCGTTTTTATGCGATTTCCGGAACTAACCTATTGACAAGATGCCACAGTGCCAGTTCCCTGTTTTCTGCTGTTTTTGTGTTTCAGAAAAGCTACACAGAAAATATTCTCGGAATTGGACGAAACAAGTTCCAGAAGTCTTATTTTTCCCGGACGAAGGACGAGGACCAAACGAGAGCCGGAGGGGGGCCAGGGGCTGCCCTCACACCAGGGTGGTGCGGCCCAGGCCATGGCCGCGCCCCCTATGTGTGAGGAGTCCCTGGCAGCCCCCTGACGACGCCCCTTCGCCTATATAAAGCCTCGGAACGGAAAACCCTAAAGGAGTCGGCAAATTTCCAGAAAGAGTTCCGTAGCTCCACCGCCGCCGCCGACGAATTTCGGGAGACAGAAGTCTCTGTTCTGGCACCCTGCCGGGACGGGGAAGTGCCCCCGGAGCCATCTCCATCGACCTCCATCGCCGTCTCCGCCGTCTCCATCGACCTCACCGCCATCTCCATCAACCTTGATGTCTCCTATGATGAGGAGGGAGTAGTTCATCCCCGGGGCTGAGGGCTCTACCGGTAGCTATGTGGTTCACCTCTCTCTCCCATAATGTGATCTTTATATGATCGTGAGCTTTGTATCATGTTGAATAAGTAGATGTTACTCTTCTTTATTATGTGTACTCTAGTGTGTTATTAAAGTAATCTATTCCTCCTGCCATGGTGTAACGGTGACAGTGCGTGTATCGTGGTGGTACTTGGTCTAGGCTACGATTGTGATCTCTTATGGATTATGAGAATAATTATCACTATGATAGTATTAAAGTGATCTATTCCTCCTTTCATGGTGTAATGTTGACAGTGTGTGCACCGTGTTAGTACTTGGTCTAAGTTGCAATAATATCTATCTTGAGTTGTGATTTGATTTGGATATCTCTATGAGTGGTGTTTGTCAAGTACTTGATGAACTTTGAGGAGTGCTTCGTAGCCCTACGCAATGATTAGTGTTATTCAATAGGAGAGTAATTCAGAGTACCATAGTGAAGAGAAGTTATTTATTTATTCAATTATGTTATATTTGTTGGGAGTGTGTCCACTAGTGAAAGTATGATCCCTAGGCCTTGTTTCCAAGCTTTGCACATCGTTTACTTGCTGTTTTGTTACTTGTTTGCTTGCTGCCATTTTTATTCCAGATTGCATTTACTACTTATAATCATCTATACCACTTGTATTTCACTATCTCTTCGCCGAACTAGTGCACCTATACATCTGACAAGTGTATTGGGTATGTTGGGGATACAAGAGACTTTCTGTATCGTAATTGCAGGGTTGCTTGAGAGGGATAGCTTTGACCTCTTCCTCCCTGAGTTCGATAAACCTTGGGTGATCCACTTAAGGGAAACTTGTTGCTGCTCTACAAACCTCTGCACTTGGAGGCCCAACACTGTCTACAAGAACAAACGCATGCGTAGACATCAAGCTCTTTTCTGGCGCCGTTGCCGGGGAGGTAAGGTAAAAGGTACTCGCATCCTCCTGTGTGAGTGCTCGGAGTTATTTCCTTTAGATTCTGCAATTACATCTTTTTATTTCTTGTTTTTATTTTCACTAGTTAGGCTTAATGGAAAATAAAGAGTTCTTTAGTCTTTTTTTCTGAGTTTAGATTTGAAGAGAAAATTGAAAATCCTTTGGAGCTTATTTCGCATAGCAATGTTATTAGTACGAATGCTTTGAATACCGTTAATGCTAATGCTATAGAAAAGTCTAAGCTTGGGGAAGCTGGTTTTGTTAAGTATGATATTTTTAGTTCCCCAGCTTTAGTGGAGAAAGTTTGCTCTGATGATATTTTATCTCCCATATGTGATGTTTCTAATGATGCTTGTGCTCCTCATCCTTTTAAAATACCAATGAAAATTGTTGAACGTGTTATGAATAACCGCTATTCAGGAGATGGAACAGTCCCTCCGGGTGATCATTTACTATTTATACAAGAATTATGCGAGTTGTTCAAGCATGCAGGTATTTCGTCAAGCCAAGTTAAGAGGAAGCTATTCTCTTATTCACTGAAGGGTAGAGCTGAGGAGTGGTATCAGCTGCTTAAATATGGTCCATCTATTGCATGGGAGGAAATTGTACCTCTCTTTTATTCCAAGTTTTATCCTCCAAGTGAAATTCATAAAGATCGTAACCGGATATATAACTTTTGGCCTCATGATGAAGAAAGCATTGCCCAAGCTTGGGGAAGATTGAAGTTACTAATGCATAAATGTCCTGTTCATGATCTTCCCCGTAATATTGTTATTAATAATTTTTATGCAAGGCTTTCAGGATATTACAAGGACTATCTAGATGCATGCTTTGATGGGTCTTTCACAAGCAAGGATGTCGACACCAAGTGGGATCTGCTTGAAACAATTCAAAACAATATTGAAGGTTGGGATAGCGACAAAGGTAAAGGATCAGGTATGAATTACGAGTTTGATTGCATTAAGTCTTTCACTGAAACTGCTGATTTTCAAGAGCTTAGTGCTAAGTATGGTCTTGATCCTCAAATTATGATTGATTGTTTTAAAGCCTTTGCTTCCCATATGAATGTTCCTAAAGGAAATGGGGACGTGTATCATGAACCTTTTAAGGACACTTGCATAGAAAGTGATATTGTTATTGATGATTGCAATAAACATGCTCAAACTTCTAAAAGTACTATTTCTTATAAGCATGTTAATTTTTGTGGAATACATAGACCTTGTGAACAGAGTTACAACAAGGAAGATTATTGCATTACCCACGCAAATGAAGAAACTAGTATGTGGCTCAAGGATCTAGATGTGCTTGGTGAAAGGGTTTGTGAGCTTTATCCTTTTCTTTGTAAACTTTGCGGTAAAAAGGGTCACTTTAATTTTCAATGCCCAATTAATCGAACGAGTGCCGCAGATTTGTATTGTGATGATAAGATTACTTTCAATCAGTATGATGAGCTTACTTTGTTTTTGAATTGTGAAGAGATATCTAGAAAGATTTCTTTGGTTGATATGAGAGATGTTGATATTAATAGCACCCTTCGTGGTTGTCGTCTCTATTGTGCTAAAGATTGTCTCACAAATACTTACTTACAAGATCTTATAAAACATGATGTTTTGCCAAGCTATGACAGGACTAATAGATGTTTCGATCTTATTAATAGAGAGGAGGAATCCTCCAAAGTTTCTTCTGTTGTTTCTATCAGCAAACCAGATTATGTGGAGAAGATGCCTTTCCCTCCTAAAGAATATGTGGAGAAGATGCCCTTCAAGTCTCTCCCTCCTAAAGGAGAGAGTAAGAAGAGTATGAAGAAGAAGAAGAAGGGGAGTAAAAGGCGAGAGGACACGGTATCTTCCCCTAAGCGTTATGATCCTGCTATAGATTATGATAGTTCTGATTGGGATGATGTTCCTATGCCTATTACCTATGTTAGTGATCATGATTGGGAAAAGCACTCTACTTTTGATATTGAAAATCTTTTTGGTACCAATTCTAAGGTTAATAATTGTTGTACCATTAGTGATATCCATGTTCCTTCTTATGATGATATGCTTGATGAATATACTTTGCGACATAGTAGTTCTCTAGCTTGTGATGATACTGAACCTCTAGTCTATGATGGTTATGATGATGAGTATAATATTTTCAGTTCACCTACTTTTGAGGAGAAAATTAGTTATGATTATAATATGCCTCCTGTTTTTGATGATTATGGTGATGAGAATAATTATTTTGTTGAATCTGCTCCTACTACGATTGTTCATGTGGGGAGTATTAATTCTTTTATGCATGTGGCTCATGATAGGGATGCTTTTATGTGATAGTTATATTGTTAGTTCTATTCATGATACTACTGAAAGTTATTATGAGAGAGGAAAACATGGTTTGATGGATCTCAACAATATTGAGTTTCCCCTCTCTATGTTGCAAATCTTGAAGTGGCACTTGTTTTATCTATCCATGCTTGCTACTATGTACCTCGTTGATTTATTTTCTTACAAGATTCCTATGCATAGGAAGTGGTTTAGATTTAAATGTCTTTCACATTTGCTTTTTGATGCTCCCTATTGCTTTAAGTTCCTATATGGCGCCCTTGCCTCAAGCTCTTATATGGCGCCTACATGAGCATCTTTGGAAATTACTGCGCCTAGCTCAAAGGCGTTAAAGAAAAGCACTCTTGGGAGATAACCCAATGTTTTTATTTTCATTACTTTTTTCTTTTATTTGAGTCTTGGAAGTCATTACTACTGTAATGACCGCTCCTTATCCTTTTTATTTTGTTGTTGTGCCAAGAGAAGCCTCTAATTTGAGTGAGGTAAGATTTGGGGATGTTGCTGTCCTGAAACTGTTTTCGGTGCTGCACCGCAAAAATTCGTGAAAATTCTCTGTATATCTTTTGGACCTGCGATTTCTTGTGCATATGCCCCAGGTTATATCCAAACTTTCATTAGTTGAACACTTTTTGATTTGAGCAACAGAAAATCCCTTAAAAATTTGACCTTTGTCAGCTGTTCTGTTTTGACAAATTTCTGCCAATATTTGTGTTTGCCGCTTTATCGCTTTCTTTTGAGTTCTTTTGATCACAGAACTTTTGGGGAAGTTCCTACAGTAGTATATGCTATATATGTGGTGGTTTTGGGTTGAAACCTGAAGCAAAAAGAGGTTGATTATATGTTATGCTACACTAATGTTGCTAATAGATTTGTGTTTAGTTTTGTATGAATGAAGTTTTCAAGTGTAGGGATTGGAGAATGATGAGATGAGATGAAGAATGGACAAAAGCTCAAGCTTGGGGATGCCCATGCAACCCCCAAGAAATATCCAAGAAGTACAAGCGTCAAAGCTTGGGGATGCCCCCGAGGCACCCCTTCTTCATCGGCAAAAATCAGGTCACCTTTCAAGACCCTATATTTTTATTGCTTCATGCATTATGCATTTTTCTTGGAGCGTCAGTTGTTTTAGTTTTCAGTATTAGTTTAGTTTAGTTTGCTATAAATGGTTAGATCACATCATGTTTGTTTTGGAGAGAGCTATGCTCCTTTTTTTATTGCCAAGAACACTCCGTTTTTCACTCCTATCGTTTCAACGAGTGTTCTCTTTTCTGCTACTGCGTTTAGCTTGCATTTTTCGCCTTGATTTTTTGTTTAGGTCTTCTTATATTTATTTATCAAGGTGTATTTTTGCCTCTGGACCATGTTGGTTTTCCTCAAAAGAGTTTCCTCAAAAAGGTTTGAATGGTGTTGGAAAAGAGAAAAAGTTTCATGCAAAAAAGTGGTACAAGAAGGAGCTTGTGTAGACTGCGACTTAGACTTTTTCATGTCATGCTTGATGTCATTTTGATAGTATGCTTAGTGGTTTTGCTGTAGCATGACTTGTCTCAAATGACTGAGATTGCTTAATGAGCCTTTGAAAAAATCATGCATTGTTTATATTATTTGGAAGCATTAATTTGGTTTTCTCCTTTGATGCTTTATTTGGGTTGACTTGGCACATGCTTACACCATGTTGACTATAAAAATAAGTCGCCTATAGCCTCTATGATCATTTAGTTTTTGACTTTTGATGCCATCTTATGCTTCTTTTAATGTTGCTTTGTCGCTTTGCATGATTATGGCCGTTATTGCTCTCTTAGTTGGTCGCTCCCAGTCTTTTACTAGCCCTCATTTTGTACTGAGTATGAGCTCTACTCGTGCATCCAACTCCTAAAAAGTAAGTTTGCCAAAGTGTCCACCATACATACCTATTAGCAATTTGCTATTCCAAAGTATATTTGACTTGCTTTTATTTACTCTTCAAATTAAACTCTTACCAGTGTTATGCGAAAATTGGTCAGTAAAGCTCTCATGAACCGAAGGCACACTTTATTTTTCTCGTTCTAAATTTTTTGACATTGTGGTCTCTTATGTTGAGTTGTTATGCTTGCAAGTTGTAAGTTGGAGACTAGCCCAGCCATGCCGTCATGGGGCAAGCTTTCAACATTGCACTTCTTATTTGAGTTGATATCATGATCTTTTGTTTATGGATGTCCGCTGTGTGAAATGAATTGGGAATCTTGCGGGGATCATGGAGTTTGTATATGTGTTAGGGAAACGCCTGGGCCGCCAATCTAAGCCATGCATAATTCATGGTGGAAATTTGCAGCATACCCATGGTGGACATTCGACGACGCATCTCAAAATAAAAAGCTATACAATTGGGCTTGTCCTGTCATTTTGATGTGGGCTTGTTCCATATCATCGGGCACGGAGGTACCCCGTTGGCGGTTCTCGATGATACATATATACTTACAATGACAAGAGCCTTGCTTGGGACTCTAAGTTGAGTAGCATGAGGTTTGGGTACTCGTATTCACGGGACACGAGGTTTTCAACTTATGATTTGTCAAGCATATGCATCATAATTGTTCTCGCATTAACTCTAACCATTCAAAATGCTTATGATGGGGGCAATGAGAGCTCAAAGCCGGTAAGTACCATAATTTTTGAAGGTTATAAAACTTGCAATCATTGCTTCCCTCTGCGAAGGGCCTTTCTTTTACTTTTATGTTGAGTCACCACCTTCTATCTTTATGCACCATTAAGAGAGCAAAGTTGTCATTCTTAGTATAATGTGCATTGTCCCAAAGTTTTCATTGATTGATTCATATTGTTGGTTTCACTTGTTCTCAAATTATTTGTATCTAGTCGCCCTCTTAAACTTGAAGGTGTCCTATGCATTTATGTTTTGCTCTCTATGAAGGACAAGCTGAAAACCATTTGTATGTTTTTCCTTATGATTTAAACACACGTTTGACTTTCATTGTTTCATTTTCATGATCTTTTGTTTGTGTTCTTTCTCATGTTATAACATGGTTGCTAAGTTTCTTCTATCAAGATTATGTCTTTCATGCCCATGTTTTAAGTTCTTTTGATCCCAGCTCACAATGCTTACATATATGATCAAGATTGTGTAGGTGCATGTCACCTCAAAAATTATTTCTTTTGTTATCACTTACCTACTCGAGGACGAGCAGGAGTTAAGCTTGGGGATGCTGATACGTCTCAAACGTATCTATAATTTTTTATGCTCCATGCTTGTTTTTACATCATTTGCCTTGTGTTTCGTTACACTTCGTGGCGTTTTTATGCGATTTCCGGAACTAACCTATTGACAAGATGCCACAATGCCAGTTCCCTATTTTCTGCTATTTTTGTGTTTCAGAAAAGCTACACAGGAAATATTCTCAGAATTGCACGAAACAAGTTCCAGAAGTCTTATTTTTCCCGGATGAAGGACGAGGACCAAACGAGAGCCGGAGGGGGGCCAGGGGCTGCCCTCACACCAGGGTGGCGCGGCCCAGGCCCTGGCCGCGCCCCCTATATGTGAGGAGTCCCTGGCAGCCCCCTGACGACGCCCCTTCGCCTATATAAAGCCTCGGGACGGAAAACCCTAAAGGAGTCGGCAAATTTCCAGAAAGAGTTCCGTAGCTCCACCACCGCCGCCGACGGATTTTGGGGGACAGAAGTCTCTGTTCCGGCACCCTGCCGGGACGGGGAAGTGCCCCCGGAGCCATCTCCATCGACCTCCATCGCCGTCTGCATCGACCTCACCGCCATCTCCATCAACCTTGCTGTCTCCTATGATGAGGAGGGAGTAGTTCATCCCCGGGGCTGAGGGCTCTACCGGTAGCTATGTGGTTCACCTCTCTCTCCCATGATGTGATCTTTATGTGATCGTGAGCTTTGTATCATGTTGAATAAGTACATGTTACTCTTCTTCATTATGTGTACTCTAGTGTGTTATTAAAGTAATCTATTCCTCCTGCCATGGTGTAACGGTGACAGTGCGTGCATCGTGGTGGTACTTGGTCTAGGCTACGATTGTGATCTCTTATGGATTATGAGAATAATTATCACTATGATAGTATTGAAGTGATCTATTCCTCCTTTCATGGTGTAATGTTAACAGTGTGTGCACCATATTAGTACTTGGTCTAAGTTGCAATAATATCTATCTTGAGTTGTGATTTGATTTTGATATCTCTATGAGTGGTGTTTGTCAAGTACTTGATGAACTTTGAGGAGTGCTTCGTAGCCCTACGCAATGATTAGTGTTATTCAATAGGAGAGTAATTCAGAGTACCATAGTGAAGAGAAGTTATTTATTTGTTCAATTATGTTATATTTATTGGGAGTGTGTCCACTAGTGAAAGTATGATCCCTAGGTCTTGTTTCCAAGCTTTGCACATCGTTTACTTGCTGTTTTGTTACTTGTTTGCTTGCTGCCATTTTTATTCCAGATTGCATTTACTACTTATAATCATCTATACCACTTGTATTTCACTATCTCTTCGCCGAACTAGTGCACCTATACATCTGACAAGTGTATTGGGTGTGTTGGGGACACAAGAGACTTTCTGTATCGTAATTGCAGGGTTGCTTGAGAGGGATAGCTTTGACCTCTTCCTCCCTGAGTTCGATAAACCTTGGGTGATCCACTTAAGGGAAACTTGCTGCTGCTCTACAAACCTCTGCACTTGGAGGCCCAACACTGTCTACAAGAACATACGCGTGCGTAGACATCACTCGCCTTCACCAACCGCGCGGCAATGCCGGACACGTTGTCCGAGGGACGCCTCGGTACGTCACTGCCGACTCCACGCCTGCGCGGTCTTCATCGTCGGTTTGTCTTCGCCGTCATCGTCAGGGACTTCACCGACAACGACGCCA
Source organism: Dactylis glomerata (assembly GCA_007115705.1). Lineage (NCBI taxonomy): Eukaryota > Viridiplantae > Streptophyta > Magnoliopsida > Poales > Poaceae > Dactylis > Dactylis glomerata. The sequence continues at coordinate 14,266,268 of QXEO01000541.1, read as the reverse complement.
CAGGTTTCGATCTGTGTGCCGTCGTCTAGGACTTGGCGTGTACAGCGCCGCCATCGGTCTGATCAACCGATCTGACGCACGTCTCCACCAAGTACGTCCCCGAGCACGCGCCTACCACCGTTCGAGCATCGGGCTACCGCTGCGTCGCCCCTTCGGGCCGTAGCGTCGCCGCCTTTGGTCCTCGCCGCCGGCTACCAACGTGTCTTCTCCGGCATGTACGTTGCTGGTGGTTCTCACGCCTCTACACCGACTCGCGCCCTGCAGCCGCGCCGTCCCATCGGGCCATAGCGTCGCTGCACGCGGTCATCGCCGTCACCTCGCGAGGACGTCGCTGGATTCCCCATGCCACCTCCCTCGGCGCGGGATGCCACCATCCGCGCATGGTCTTTGTCACGCCGCCGGGTTCTTCCTCGCCTACTTTGAGCACCGCCGTCGCAGCTCCACAGGCAACCTGCATGGCCACTCCTAGCCGTCGCAGGTCCCGCCGACTACCCCTTCGCTTGTCTAGGCATCCAACATGGCCACTCTTGGCCGTCGCTGGTTCGCCGCCTTCTACATCTACGTCCAGCACGACTTCATCGCCAGTGTCATCGCCTCGTTCTCGACTACACCTGCTCGTCTACTCCGATAACCGCAGACTGCATCGGCACTCTCTACCATTGTGCGCCTCGCAACCATCGTGGAGGCCTTCTCTGCTAGTCTTCTCTCCGACATGGCGTGAAGTTGTTTCTACTGATCCCGTTCTTCGCACGCCCGGTACTGGTAACATCGGTGCTTGCCTTCGTCCCCGATGCGTTCCCGAGTCTGGCAAGCTCGATCGCAGTGCCTCGTCCTCGTGTTCGTCTTCGCGTACTCGGTTTTGGCACAACTGGAGTATCCCTTCGTCCCCGAGGTGCGCCATGTTCTGGCAAAGCCATGGCCGCACCTCGTCCTCGACGACTCGGACTGCATCGACTTTGGCATCGCTCTCCTCGACGACTGCCTCGACGCGTCATCGTCCTTCTACGGTGCACTACGCGCCTGCACCTTCAAGTGCGGCTACATCGACACCGGCAACCTCGACCATGACATCGACCACGGCGAACCCTCGCACGGCTACCTCGACCAAGGTTGCAGCACCCACCGCTCTCGGCTTTCTCGATATCGGCTCAAGGGCTATCACCTCGCATGAGCACTCCTCGGCTTTCTCTACAGTCCAAGCATCCGAGACGCAACTTCGTCCACGATGCTCCCACTCCGACTGCGGGGGGGTGTTAGTCTGTTGGTTTCTGTGCCTTTGGTTTCTCTCTAGTCTGACCGTCCGCAACGCTACAGTTGTTCACGTCACTACTGCTATGACTACGGGGGGTGTTAGAGATATAGTCGATTTGTACTAGGATAGGTTAGGTAGAGATGTTACTTGACTCCTACTCCAAGTCTACACCTGTACGCCTATGTATACTCGTCTGAGAGACTCAATAATACAACCATCATATTTCGCCAATCTCTCCTCCTATCCTTCTACAGAGACGCCGGCCGGCGCAAAAGGACTTTTAGTTTTGGTTGTGAAGGGCCTTTACAGAATTAGAACTAAGGTTCCCCTTTAGTCCCAATTGGCCACAAATCGGGACTAAAGGTCCTCCATGTGGCCCGGGTCGCGTGCTGAAGCTAGAACACCAACATGAACTAAAGGTCCGATTGAATTTTAGATTTTTTTGAATTAATCTTGGATTTTTTTTGAGTTTCCCTGTTTTCAGATTTTTGAATTGTTTGATAGTTTAATCTCTAATCACCCATATTCTCATATCAAAGTATATTCTCATGGTCAAACTTCCCGGTCGATCACCCATACTCACACTGCTCCAGCCTTAGCATGTTTAACTTCTTCGTTCCTTGCAGATTAGCTTCCAAGACAGCGGTCATAACTTCTTGATAGTAGTATGCTATCAATTCTATTAACTCTTACACTTTGATAACACATGATTTTTGTATTTGAATTCCAAATAATTTCAAAAATAAACAATAAAGATTAAGTAATAATAAGCAACAATAAATTCCAAATAGTCTTTATGCATAATTTAATTATTAATTTTAAAACTCAATTTTTTTTAAAAAAATAAAAAATTCCCAAAAATAAAAAATAAAAAATCCAAAATAATATAAAAACATCAAAATAATTAAAAACTAAAACAAACAACAAAAGAAATTCAAAAATTTCAAAAAATCAATTTTTTCATTTTTCCTGGCAAAATCTAAAATCTTCCTCCTTTCATATTTCCCTTCATAATTTTGAGAATCAAGATTTTGAAATCAGATGTAACTTTCCGTGTAGATAGTTTTTTCATATATTACACAATTTTTTCCGAGTTCGTATGCAAAAGTTATAGCCGTTTTAATTCAGACCAACCTTTTTTTGCAAAAAAAATCAAAATTCAAATTTTCCCTAAAAGTTAGTTGCGTGAGTTACATGCATGTCAAAAAAATTTGAAATTTGAAATTTTCATCATTTTTGTTTATTTTTTAGATAAAAGCCTGTTTTCTACTAGTGGTGAGTGGTGGCCAACTTACTGCCCCCATAGGAGCCACCAAAAACAACGACCGGGGAGTCCACATCGGAGAGGTTCTGCTTCAGGCTGCTGATGAGGTAGGCTTAGTCCGCGAGCGCCTGCGTCAATGTCAGCTAGCATAGCTTCTCCTTGGAATCGAATGAGTGGTTGCCAAACAGCTTCGACTCCTCGTAGTAACGATGCATGTTTTTTCCAGTTGGAGAATCCATGAATTACAAGTTGCAATCTGATCATATAGTCGATTAGGCGTAACCAGAGCTCAGAGAGCCTCGAACCTCGATGAAGACTAGCAGTGGGCCAAATTTTTTAGGCTTAGTGGGAGGGGGGCATGCCCCCCTGGGTGCTAGAGAAGCTCCACCACTGTAAACAATCAAGGTATCCTTGTTTTCGTGTCGCCTTAGGTTCCCCAAAATCTATGGACCGGTCGTTGCTGCGCATTGCCTTAGGATGCCCAAAGTTTGGAATAAACTCTAATTATGGTATTACAAGTTTTTCTCCATTTGTCGCTCTAGTTCTAGGGGTGCAACATATTGATTAGTTGTCATCAACTCCGAGATGCCTCATGAAGGACACCACCAGTGTGGAAGTGGAGACGAGGCAATTTATTCACCCAGGCACCAAACTTGGGCGCGATGTCAAACATGAAGCCCGTGTTGTCGACGAACACCTGGACTGGGCTCTCGATGTCGATGTACACGAATATTGGTCCAACCTTGCACAAGGCTATCGCTGCTAGTTGGAAGCTAGGGGGCCCCTTAGACTCGCGGGCCAGGAAGCCGCCCCTGCCCCCCTCAAGGCCGTCTCTGACCACGCGTTTGCTCAACTAATGTTGGGCATGCTAGCTGATGGTTTGTAACAGTATCTGCAGTGTTCGCTGCTTGGTTCAGGCTCAAGTATCTACATGTCACCATTAGGGCCCTGGCATCCTCTGCGTCAAATCCCCAATCTTCATGTTCGACCACATAATCCAGCCCGTGGACTAGCTTCTACGATGCCCTCTCGCAAGACTACAAGGTATACAATTTAGCATCCAGCAAGTAGTGAAGCTTGACAGTGATGTTGAGGGGTTCAAGAATACAAATTATGCTTAAATTTTTAAGTTTTTTATAAATATTTTAGAATAAATATTAGAGATATCTTTAACAAATTTTCAAGGTTAGCGGGAGGGGGGGCATGCCCCCCTAGGCCCTAGAGAAGCTCGGCTGTAAACAATCAAGGTATCCTTTTTGTCGTGTCACCTTAGGTCCCCCAAAATCTATGGACTGGTCGATGCTGCCCACTACCTTAGGACGTCCAAAGTTTGGACTAGACCACATTGGGCGTTCAAAGTCTGGTTTGCAAGCCTTCATCGATTTCTGAACTGTGTAACTACCGGTGAGAATACAACAAGTTCTCAAGTGTTTTGGGAGCAACATCATCTTCTCCAACGGAATGCGAGACCCACTGAGTTGAGGCGGGTAAGTCGAAGTGATTTCACCATGCATCTGATCGTTTGTGTAGATAGTCTTTAAGTAACTTTTTTTTTCTCCAGTAAACCACAATGGTCAATGGTTTTCCTTTGCTATTATAATCAAGAGGCTGAAGAACATATCATCCAGCATCATTACCCCTTTTTGCGGAGAAAGGTAAACGGTGGCTCGTAGAAAATTGTAAGGCCAAAATAGTTTGGGACTTCCTTCTTGTGATGAATGTTTATTCAGGTGCGGTGCTCATCATTTTGATCTCAGAGGTGCAACCAAGGAGGATCCGGACTGGGTCGTAGGACAAAGAATACAAGAAGTTGAGATCATACAGGGATGGGTAAATCAGTATTACAATGACAGCATAGGTGTCAGGATCCTTATGCTGCACTCCATGTTGCTTACACTGCAGTTTTGTTAGTTATTAGACTACTGTCGATGAAGCGCATCTGGGCATCCAACGGCTCATATTTTTGCGTACCATTTCGCTTTTAAGCAAGTTTATATCATTATTATATGTGCAATAAGCACTACTTCTACACCAAGTGCAAAGGAAACCCCAAAATATATGATGTCGGAGAAGTTGGTTGTTGATGAGAAGTTGGTTTCGTCCATGGCGTTACCTTGAGGCGTGGCGATGAGGGCGAGGTCGACCACGACGGTCTTGGTTTGCACGGCGTTAGTGCTGGAGATGATGTCGGAGATGTCCTTGAGCTTGGCGGGGTCGCGGCCGACGAGGACGAGGTTGAGGCCACGGCGGGCAAGCTCGAGGGCGACGGACCGGCCGATGCCGGACGTGGGGCCGGTGACCACGGCCCAGGCGCCGTAGCGGCGCCGGAGGTCGGTGGGGTGGCAAGGGAGCAGCTTGACAAGGTGGGAGAGGATGCGGAAGGCGACGGCGGCGACGTACAGGGCGCCAATGATGGCGAGCGAGACGAACCATGCCGGCTCCTGCCGCCGGAAGAGGAGAGCCCCGTTGCTGCCCATCTTCACTCTGTTTTCTCTAGGGATTCTTGCAGATAAAATAACACTATCGATGTCGGTATAAAACATCCAGCACTTGGTGGTTCGTATCCTGCGACGTGATCAATTAATTGAAACTACAGTAAGATCCAAATTGTTCAGCAACTTTTCTCTGTTTGCAATCAAAGTGATCTGTACAGTGTATCAATGAATGGAAACTACAGTACAATCAACGGAGGACAGAAGGAATCTACACCGTGACACTGTACCAACGTGAGCTGTGCAAGTCGAAGCATTATGGTGCTATAGTGCCGTGTGTGTGTGTGTGAGCGATGGCTTTTCACAGCTTGCGATCTGTGCTTGTGCTGGCGTGACAGCTTGTGTAGTTAGGGCTGGTCGTAATACTCTTACCACTGGATTTTGAAGAGCTTTATTTTTTAACGAAATAGATCCTGGGGCCTTTGATTAACCAATCCATGTCCTGTACATGAAAAGCCAGGTTATTCACATCTTCTTTACCAGGAAATTAGACATTCTATTCATCCTTTTTGCCAGGGACACATTTTATTTCTTGCAAACAGATAAAAAAATCCAAGTCTTCCCATCATATCTAAAAGAAAGCAAAATAGCATTGCCAAGCTCCGGTCAAATATGACAACTATTTATGCAGTATCAAATTGCATTAGGCAGGCCTTAGGCAGCCAAGGTCAAATAGATACGATTCGACAAACTAAGCTTCTGAATATCGAGCACCAAACCAGATAAAAGTCAAGAAAAAACACACAAAATAGGACAAAAATGTCCCTGTCTGATACAGCATGTTAGGAAGATTAATTGTCAGATGAACTCCCCTTCGACATTCATGCCATCTGATTGCCTACATAAATTGGATAATACATGGTAGTACCAAATTAAGCGATTAATGCTTACAAGCGCATTTTACGGCTGATCAATGGATGCTACATAGAAGGCCAATCTCCAGCGTCAAAAATACAGAACGGAAGAACCTACACTCGAGAAGATATTTCTGCATTTCAAACACCAGATGTAACTCTAGAGACCTGCAGAGCAAGCAATATTATCAGTCAAACAATTGTGAACTACTATGCATTCAAGAAAAGCACTTGGATTTAGTGAATCACCTTAGCATTATTAGGTATTTGTACTCCCTCTGTCCCAGTTCTTAAGGCTTACACGTATATCTAGATTGTCATTTTGACCAACATAATACAACTTATATACTACAAAATATATATCACTAAAAAGTTCAAACATTGTACTTTCTAATGGTATAATTTTTATCTTGTAAAATTTAGATTATATTTGTCAAAATGACAACCTAGGTATACGTGTAAGCCTTATGAACTGGGACGGAGGGAGTAGTATAGTGGCACGCTTTCAATCTCTACTTTTAGCAAGTTTTTTTTTGCTACACCTGGCCTAAGTGGAAGCTAAAAGAACAGTAAAGCATATGAGGGGCATGCCGGCTAGGGGCCAGCCCCTCCTCCCCATCATCGATCAGCTTCTCGAGCCGGTGCAATCCGGCAATGATCCGGAGCAGACGAAGGAGGTCCTAGAGGGATCTCGTCAGGCCCTCGTCGACGAGGCCCTGACCATGCATCAGGAGCGCGAGCAGTTTAACCGACAACTCCGTGAGTATGAGGCTACCCATGGTTTTACTCCTGTGGTAACCCGGCCTAGCCCGATAGAGGAAGTTAGAACTAGAGGTAGAGATCTTAACACTGAGTTAGGTAAAGATGCTAGAGCTAAAAGTCATAGTGCAACTAGTACTCTACCTAAGGTAATCTATAGCTCACCAGTAAAGAACCTTAGAGCAGCAAGAGAAGTAGCTAAGGACTTATCTAGTTTATCCGGCGAAGCACTGCATGAGCAGCAAGCCCGGCTTAACCATCTTTTGTCTGAAGCTACCAAGCAGCAGAAGGCCTTTAAGAAGGCAAACCCAGGTGCCGGTGCATCCCAGTACATTGCGTCGGTGGGAGGTGCCGGTGCGAGGTCGAGGGGCCAAGCCTCGTCCCCGCATCCAAGCGTCCGGCGTTCCGGAAGTGTGACCTCTGGCCGCCGGGACAAGCAGATCTAGGTGTATGATCCGGCAATTGCCGGAAAATAAGCGATAGTTCAGAAGAGTGCCGACCAAGCTGACAAGAATGTCGGCAACAAGGATGCCAGCCAGAATGTGCTGGCCAGGCAAGGAACACGCTCGGCCGGTGGTGGCCGGAGTAACAGTGCGGCCCGGCGTCAGCAGCAGGGCGCCGGATATGCGGTGCAGCAGCAAGGTGCAGGTCAGCCGAGACATTGGGAAGATGATGGAAATTCCGCCCTTGCGAGGACGGGACATCAGCAACAGCAGCAGCAGCAGTACCAGCAAGGCCAGCAGTATGAGCCGTACTAGTCAGAGCAGCAGCAGCAAAAAATGATTCCGGGCCCAATTGCCTCCCGGCTAGGACCTCGGTCCTTGGCCCCGGATGATGCGCGCTTCAAGCTGGACAGAATTTACCAGACAGAGCTGGTGGAGAGACAAGGAGCCCCGGGTCCTATGTGCTTTGGACCCCGGATTATGGGTGAACCGGCACCTTACTGTTTTCAGCTCGCGCGTGGCGCGAGGACATATAACGGCAGTACAAAGCCGGAGGATTGGTTGGAGGACTACTCCACAGCAGTGAACATTGCCGGAGGAAACCTCCAATGGGCGGTACGCTATGTGCCGCAGATGCTTGAAGGACCAGCCAGGATATGGCTGAATAATCTGTCGGCCGGAAGTATCAACGGCTGGGTTGATTTTAAAGAGCAGTTTGTGTCAAACTTCACCAGTACTTACAAGAGACCCAACCGCCCGCAGCAGCTAGCTAACTGCCGGCAAGGAGAATATGAGACCGACCGTGACTACCTCACTAGGTGGTGCACATTGTGTAATTCCTGCGAAGGAGTTGTGGAGCAGCAGGCTATCATGTGGTTTGCTCAGGGGTGCTGGCATGGCACCATGCTATGGCAGAAGCTTCAGAGGGATATGCCGACCTCTTTGGCCGAGACTATCAAGATTGCTGACAGTTATGCATTGGGAGATCCCATGCAGCCCACCCTTGAGTCACAAGGCCAGGGGCAGACCCAGAGGAATAACAGCAATGCCGAGGGATCGGGGCAGTTCTATCGCCCTGATAACTGGAACAAGAGGAGAGATGACAGGCCGGATTATCGATATGGCTCGTCACAAGTGGCGGCCGTAGAGGAAGAACAAGGGGGCGCCGGCAGTAGCCAGTGTCCGAGATATGAGGGCTATCAGCAGCCTCAGCAGCAGCAGCAAGCGCAGCCCTTCCAGAAAAAGAATGTCTGGATCAACAAGAATGCCGGCGGCGGCGCTGGCCAGAAGAAGCAATGGCCGAAGTATACAGTGGGTTTGGCCATGGACAAGCCATGTGTATTTCACACATTTCAGCCGGGTAAGCCGGCAAACCATTTGACCAGAAACTGTTCATGGATAGACGACATATTGGCGGGTCGTGCAGGTCCTTTTGGGCCAGCTAGACCACCTATCTCGGCAGCTCCATCGCCGTTGACAGGTGCAAATGCAGTTGCAGTCCCGCCCAAGCCGGTTAATCCCGAAAATCAAGGTAACGCCGGAAATGCTGGCGTAAATCAAGTTGATCAAAGTTATAACCCGGAGTATTATGCCGGCGGCCCAGCAGTGGGCCGGAATGAGTACAAGGAGCATGATCAGAGCTACATGGTCTTTGAGACCGAAAGGACAGACAAGCAGAGTTTGTACCGGCGAAGCTTGGAAGTGAATGCCGTTATGTCGGCAGTCCCGAAGCTGATGTACTGGTCTGACCAGGCCATTGGCTGGGATAGGGCGGATCACCCCAAGATCATGCCAAACCCCGGAGGATATGCACTGGTGATGGATCCGACGTTCGTCGGGCTGGCTAATAATGTGAGGTTCAGCAAGGTCCTCATTGACAACGGAAGCAGCATCAACATCATGTATCGAGACACAATGCAGAAGCTGGGCATCAAGGAGAATATGCTGGAACCAAGCAAGACAACATTTCACGGCATTGTGCCGGGACTTTCATGTGCGCCGATGGGCAAAATCCGGATAGATGTCATGTTTGGCAACAAGGATAACTGCAGGGTGGAGAACCTCATGTTTGAGGTGGTGGATCTAGACAGTCCTTATCATGCATTGCTGGGCAGGCCGGCATTGGCGAAGTTCATGGCCTCTACTCATGTGGCATATCTGAAGATGAAGATGCTGGGGCCCAGAGGAGTAATTACCATTATTGGTGATTACAAGCGCTCGATGGCGTGTGCCACGGCCGAATCTAATCTGGCCGAGACTCTGATCATTGCGGAGGAAAAAAAGAGGCTCAAGCGAGCAGTGGAGATTGCTGAAACGGTCATGGCCAGCAAACCTTTGCCGGGCATGACGAACCCAAGTGGCGGCACTTCTTTTCAAGTGACCAAAGAAGTCAAGAAAGTGCCTCTGGATGAGCTTTTCCTGGAGCGTCATGCCCTCATCGGCGCGGGTTTGGACCCCAAATAGGAAAGCGAGCTCATTAGCTTCCTCTGTGAGAATCAGGATATCTTTGCATGGTCTACTTCAGACCTGCAAGGTGTGCCGAGGGAGCTGGCTGAGCACGCATTGCATGTAAGGCCGGATGCTAAACCGGTGAAGTAGCTGCTCCGGTGGTTTGCAGATGATAAAAGGAAAGCGATTTGGGAGGAAGTGGCTAGGCTCCTAGCTGCCGGCTTTATCAAGGAAGTGCTACATCCGGATTGGGTGTCTAATCTGGTTTTGGTGGAAAAGAAGAAGGATGAGCCCGCCATAGTAAAGATATGGCGGATGTGTGTTGATTACACCAACTTGAACAAGGCATGTCCTAAAGATCCATTCCCGCTCCCTTAGATCGATCAAGTGATTGATTCCATAGCCGGATGTGAACTGTTATCATTTGTAGATGCCTATTCTGGTTTCCACCAGATCCCTTTGTATCAGCCAGATCAAATAAAGACATCCTTTATTACCCCGTACGGGGCTTATTGCTATCTCACTATGCCATTCGGTTTAAGAAATGCCGGCGCAACTTACCAGAGGTGTATGCAAAAGTGTTTGCATGACCAAATAGATAAAAATGTGCAAGTGTATGTCGACGATGTCGTCATAAAAACCAAGGAGAGCAAGACTCTCATAGATGACCTCCGGGAAATCTTTGCAAATCTGAGGAGGTTCCGGATGAAGTTGAATCCGGCTAAGTGCACCTTTGGTGTGCTGGCAGGCAAATTACTCGGTTTCCTGGTTTCCAGCCGGGGTATTGAGGTAAATCCCGGCAAGATTCGTGCCATAGAGAGAGTGAAGCCGCCGACAAATCTGAAGGAAGTACAGAAGTTCACTGGGTGCCTTGCATCCCTGAGCCGTTTCATAAGCCGGCTGGGAGAGAAGGCCTTGCCGTTGTATCAACTAATGAAGAAGTCTGACACATTTGTCTGGACGATGCAAGCAGATGCAGCTTTCAAAGAGTTGAAGCAGATGTTGTCAACAGCACCGGTATTGGCATCTCCAATGCCGAAGGAGCCGATGTTGCTCTATATAGCGGCGACCAATAGAGTTGTCAGCGCAGTGGTGGTGGTGGAGCGAGAGGAAGGAGGCAAAACCGTGTAGCGGCCGGTATATTATTTGAGTGAAGTCCTTTCCACCTCGAAGCAAAACTACCCCCATTATCAGAAGATGACATATGGAGTCTATATGGCGGCCAAGAAACTCAAGCATTACTTCCAGGAGCATCCAATCCGGGTAGTGGCTGAGGCCCCTATCTCGGAAATCATAAGCAACAAAGATGCCAGTGGCCGGATAGCCAAGTGGGCAATAGAGCTTTCACCATATACACCTCAGTATGACAAGAGGGATACAATCAAGTCACAGGTGTTGGCCGATTTCTTCATTGATTGGGCCGAGATACAGTATGAGCCACCGCTGCCAGATGCAAACTATTGGAGAATGCATTTTGATGGGTCCAAAACAATTCATGGCTTGGGTGCCGACATAGTTCTCACTTCACCCAAGAATGACCAGTTGAGGTATGTTCTGCAGATCCACTTTGCAGCATCAAATAATGTGGCGGAGTATGAGGCACTTGTGCATGGCCTGAAGGTGTCCAAGGGCATAGGCATTCGCCGGATTATGTGTTTCGGTGATTCGGATTTGGTGATTCAGCAGTGTTCTGGCATATGGGATGCGCATGATGCAAACGTGGGATCCTATCATTTCTTGGTGCAGCAATTGAGTGGCTACTTCGAAGGTTGCGAGTTCCGGCATGTCCCCCGGGCTCAAAATGAAGCGGCCGATACATTGTCCAAGTTGGGATCTTCCAGAGAGTCAATTCCGCCCGACATTTCGCTGGATCATCTGAGGAAGCCATCAATCAAGCCCTCACCGGAGTCATCGTCCATATATGTTCCGCCGAGCCCAGAAGAAGTAGTTCTAATGGAGATAGATGCCGGCGCTAGTTCAGATAACCCGGGGACTGCTCTCTTAGTCCCGGGGACGGGGCCGTCATACGCGGTGACTACTGTGTTCTAGAGCAGAAGCAAGGGAAAGGGCAAGATGTATCAAGAAGTCATTCCGGCAAACCCGGGGACTGCTTCGGCATATCCGGGGACTGCTCTCTCAGTCCCGGGGACTTCGCAGCCCATGGAGATCGATTATGTGTCGGTCGAAGTGATGGAAATAGACCAAGCAGTATTCACTGCCAGGGAAGTGCCCTCATGGGCGCGACCACTTATGGAGTTCTCGGTTGATGGTCAATTGCCGGCAGATGAGGTTGAAGCCCGCCGGGTTATGAGAAGATCAAAAGCATACACCATCATCAACAAGGAAATATAGAAGAGAAGTGCCACGGGTGTACTGCAGAGATGTGTTGAATCTGCTGAAGGCCAGGAGATGCTCCGGGAAATTCATCAGGGGGAGTGTGGTCACCACGCTTCGTCCATAGCCCTAGTATCGAAAGTATTCTGGCATGGGTTTTATTGGCCGACAGCACTGCGAGAAGCAGAAGACTTGGTCCGGAAATGCAATGGGTGTCAGATGTATGCCCACCAGATTCATCAGCCGGCATAAGCATTAAAGACTATCCCGATAACATGGTCCTTTGCTGTTTGGGGCCTGGATATGGTCGGGGCATTTAAGCCGGCAAGGGGAAAGATGACTCATGTTCTGGTCATGGTAGATAAATTCACCAAGTGGATTGAATTAAAGCCAATAAGCAAATGTGATGGCCACACAGCAGTGAAATTCTTAAAGGATATAATCTTGAGATATGGTGTTCCTCATAGCATCATCACTGACAATGGGTCGAATTTTGCCCAAGGGCCATTTGCCAGATATTGTGAGGAGGTGGGAATCCGGCTAGACATTGCGTCGGTCGCTCACCCTTGTACCAATGGCCAAGTGGAAAGGTCAAATGGATTAGTGTTATCCGGCATAAAACCCCGGTTGATAGAGCCACTAGAGAAAACTCCCGGATGTTGGCTAGATGAATTGCCGACAGTGCTTTGGAGCTTGAGGACAACTCCGAATAGGTCAACAGGCTATACACCGTTTTTCCTTATGTATGGAGCAGAAGCTGTGCTTCCAATAGATGTAATACATGATGCACCAAGAGTGGTGCTATATACCGAGGAAGAGGCTAAAGAAGCTAGAGAAAATGATGTTGATCTGCTGGAAGAAGCAAGAGAAATAACACTATCAAGAACTGCAGTATATCAGCAGAACCTCAGACGCTATCATGCGCAGAAGGTGAATCCAAGGAGATTCCAAGAGGGAGATTTAGTGCTCCGGCTAAGGCAAGGCACAGAAGGCCGGCATAAGTTGACTCCTCCATGGGAGGGGCCATTCATTGTGAGCAGGGCTCTGCACAATGATGCCTACTATCTTATAGATGCGCAGGCCCCCAAGAAGAACAAGGTGGACAGGTCCGGAGAAGAAACCAAGAGGCCATGGAACATAGCTCTGCTCCATCCTTTTTACTCCTGAAGCTTAATGTATGTATTTCCATTTTTGCTTTATGTGCCGGCACTGTATGCCGGCGCAAGACTAATGAATGAAATGTCGGCATCCCGAGGAGAGCGGGCACTGCCTCCGGTATATATTATTGTCTATGTTCAATTTTTCATTTATATGTCGGCTGGCTTGATTTGAATGTTCCCTATGTCGGCCTAGTAATGTGTCGGCACCAAAGGCCGCTCTTCGACTCAGCTGCTGTCCGAAACCCGGCTTCATGGCTAGTGAGAGTAGATGCCGGAGATTGTCTACACATGGAAAATGGCTATGGAAAGATAAAGCAAGCGAACCGACATTTATCTTACTGCAAAAGTTAAAACTTGAAGTGTCAGATGATTTGCTAAGTTTCAAAGTTTAAGTACTGTATGTTTAATAAAGCAACCTTGAGACTCATACGTCAAAAGCCGAATAAGGTAGACAAGTAGCCAAGGTTGTGGAGTTAAGGAAATAGGAAAACAAACTCAGTGACTTAGCCAAAAGATGATCCGGCATTCATAAGCAAGCAAACCAAATTAAAACTTGTTCAGGTAGCAAACCAAAGGAAATAGAGTATATTTTACAACTGCACCTGGCATACCGGGGATCTGATAAAACTTAAAGTTTTCCGTGCTGCAAAGTTTAAGAGGCAGGAGCGGAGGCAGAGCCGCCGGCAGGTGGAGCTGTGGTAGTAGAGATATCGGCTTCAGGAGTGCCGGATCCAGCAGAAGGAATAGAGCCATCACCTCTGGCCGGGGCAGAACCCTGCTCTAGAGCTTCAGTGTCGGTGTCTTCAGCTTCTTCTTCATCTTGGCTGGAGTCTGAGCCCTCAGCGTCCTCAGCATCGTCCTTCTTCTCCGGCTCGCGGATGTCCCGGAGGAAGGCCTCAGTGTCGGCGTAGTCCACATAGCTGTGGGCTAACTCCTGGTGACGCCGGATAAAATCCGGGTCTGTGGTCCACATAGATCCTTCGTGCACAGAGCACAAAGTCTCCAAGTCAACCTTTTCATACCAAGAGAGGAAGTAAGTAAGAGCTTCATCAGCTCCCACCCTTGCGCTGGAGTCCCGCCATTCCCTGAGGTGAACTTTGGAAAGCTGCAAGTCATTGCCGAGGTCAAGAGGGTCAGTGGGCGTTCTCTGTCCCGGCCAGAGGGCAGAGTGTGCTTCCTGAGCGCCAAGGAAGAGATCTTCAGTGTAGGATGTCATGGCCTTCTTGCGAGCTTCCAGAGCGATCAGCTGCTCTGACATGTCCCAGCTGGAAGAGTCAACCGGAACATTCCGGTTCACCCGATCCACCTGCAGAGCCTTCTCAACGTCCTCGACGGATGCAGGGAACATGCCTGAAAGATGAGGAAGATGTTAGAAATAGGAATATATGTTGGCATGAAGGTTATGTCGGAAAAGATCATTATATATCGGACAAGATGTGTCGGGGGCAGAAGAGGATTTGAAGCTTACTGGCGAAATCGACGTTGAGCCGGGCAATGTCAACCTCCCACTTGGTGGCCTACTCCTTCAGATGCTGCAGTTCAAGTTTGGCCCCAGAGGCATCAGCCTCTGAAGTGACAAGCAGCCCCTGGACCTTCTTGAGTTGGCCCTCCCTCTCCTCCTTCTCGTCCAGGAGCTCAGTAATCCGGCTCCTCAGTTGCTCCACCTCAGCTTTGTGGGCGACATCCCTTTCATCCAACTGCTTGGCCACATCCACTGAGGACACACAGTCCTGGTGGCGTGCTTCCAATGCAGCCTTTTCATCTGCAAGGATTTGAAGTTAAAAGGATTTGAGGATAGAAGAACAAAAAAGAATTTGAAGATAGAAAACAATCACAAAGATTGAAGGATTTGAAGTACAAAGTGCTTATTTGAAGATTGGCAGAGTCCAGCATACCTGTGAGCTCCTTTACCCTCTTAACAAGCTCGGTGTCTTGTTCCTCAGTAGTGGCTGAAAAATGTCGGCAAAGGGTTATGTGTCGGCGCATCAAGATGTGTCGGCAAGAGGAATATTGCGAAGTAAAGAGAGGAAAGGCATCCGACATATAACGGTATGTCGGCTGAGATTACCTTTCTTGGTCAGGTCCAGGCGAAGCTTGCTGTGCTCGTCGGATAACTTCCGGTGCTCGCATATCAGGTCATGATACATGTCGGCGCGTGCATTGTTCATGCGCTGCAAAAGTGTTGGGATTTGAAATGTTATGAGAAAAAATTAGCATATCAGTTAATTTGAAGATTCTACCATACTTTCATTTTTTGAAGACCCGGCACAGGTGCACACCTATCCCGACCCTCGGTGACGAGGGTTAACTCGACAAATGTCCTAGATGAAGGACTTAGGATCGGGGAGATAGGGCGTCGGATGAACTCGAAGGTAAAGTTAGTCGAAATAGGTGTGTACTGAAAGTAAACTTGGGTGTCCAACCTGGCTTGCTTTCAATCTGCCCCACACCGTCCCCTCCTGGCCCCTATATATAGGTGGCCAGGTCTCGAGGATCGGGTCGGGTTTGATACAGATTACAAATATCAACATACGGTAATAACTCGTATTCGACTATCATTACAGTTGGGCCTAACTTAACGGGCCTCAGGGGTACTCAACTAACGGGCTCTAGTCATTATACCCTTGTCAGTAGCCCCTGAGATTCTACCAGAATTGCAGATTCAGGTTGAATCTCTAATCTTCAGATCTTCGACTTGGATAATTCTTCATCTTCTTCAAATCTTCGACTTGGTCTTTCGACTTATGACAATGATAATTTGCTCACAAGGGGTCTCGATGAACAAGCCTGACAACTCTGACGGATCAAGAGGTCAGTTAACTGCCGGAACAGATACTTGTCACCTACTTCAAATTCAATCCCCTTGGACTTGAATTCGGGATACCGGTCAAACTCACTCTTTTGCCTCATTTAGGACTTACAAAAAATGAGTCCCAGTGGTTCTCAGGGTACCCAGTGCGTCCACCAGGATTTTCTTCGCGTCGTAGACACGGATACATACCAGCAGAGCGCATCCATGTGCGTATACTAGGCCACACAGGACGGATCCCGGGGTCTTACCTTCGTGATAAATCACGGCATTCGAGTTTCGTTGCGATAACGCAACTCGAGAATCTCATGTCGCAGTCAAAGTTTGACTGAAAATATTCGGGTTTCTACAACCATAAAACTCACTCCCGATGGGAGTAATTTCTCTTCAATTTGTCGACTACGTAGTCGAAGTTTTGTATGCTTATCCTTCTGCAATTCCAATATTGACTATTTCATCTCTATCGGGTGCGCGCTCAGCGCTCCCGATGGGAGTAGCCCCCGAGGCTATGTTTGGCAACTTGTAGTCAAGCATAGGCTCAAAGTTCAGCTCTTCTGTCTCCTGTCGACCTTTTACTATTTGACGAGCCCCCGAGTCCAAGTCGAGGTTTCCATATCGCGCGATCATAGTCTCCTGTCTTGTTTTTCTTTATTGATATTATCGTCTGCTGTACGCAGAATTTAACTCCTACTTAAAATTTGTTTGTGGGCTGCGCCGTAGCACGGGGGCCCAATAATACGCGCTTATAAATAAAGCACCATCTGATAAGGATAAAAAACCCTAATCAGATCCTTTCCTCCGCCGCATCATCTTCTCTTCTCCATCTAGGGTTTTTCTGAGGTTTCTCTCTCGCACTCATGGCAGATGCTGCAGGCTCCCGTCTGAACCTTGGTTCCCCGGCGGCACCACGAGGTCGGGGTCGCCCTCGCGGTAGCAAGAACAAGAACACCGCGCCGGCCGCCGCAGGAACTTCGTCAGATGCTCCGGCTAAGCGCCATCCCGGCCGCCCACCTGGTAGCAAGAACAAACCCAAAGTGACTAACGTCACTTCAGGTCCAATCGCTCCTCCATCTATTGCTCCAGCTGCTCCTGCTGCACTTCCCCGTATCTTTTCTTTCCTTTGCATTGCCATGACGCAGTGCCGTGAGATTCAGCGCTTGCCGCTAGATTTCACAAAGTTTATGGATGGCCGCGAACTGCGAGAGGCGGTTCTTCGTGAACAGTCTGGCGGTGGCATCCCCTATGAGGTGGAGGTGTGGTATGATGGCGACGGCGAGCAGTACTTCAGAGGTGGCTGGTCGCAATTTGCTGAGGACCACGACATCCATCAAGGCTTCATCATGGCCTTCGACTTCCACGTCGGTACATCGAAGTTTGATGTGAAGATCTATAATGGCACTCTGTGCCAGAAGAAGTATGAAGCTTGAAGCCCTCTTTTATTAGGATCTGTTATCCATGTAATTTCGTTTGACAATGTCCTTCCTGCAATGATATTTGCAATGAATATTCATACTTTGTGTCGATATCGTTTACTAGTACCATGAGAACAAGTCATGTTCTGAGATATGCTTTCCATATGTCGGGTTCTTTGCGAACCAATAAATGTAAGGATGATATCGAGTTCTTTTTATGAACCAAGTTCTTTCTGTATTTATCAGGTTGTGTAAACAACCTTATAGTGAAGAAAAACCCCTCCATCTTGTTATAACGATTTTTTTCGTACGACCCAGGGGTTGAAGCCCCCGAGCGGAGAAGTAACTCGAGAATCGTACAATTTTGTCGAGTTCAACCCAAAGAACCCGACCTGTGGCCTCATGTTCTGGGTCCAGAAGGTTAACTCGAATATATTGATATTGCTATACTTAGTCTACGCGTAAAAACGTCGTAGCTGTTCTGCATTCCACGGGTTGCTTTCGTCCTTCCCAGTCTTCTTGTCTTGTAGTCGATATGCTCCTCCTGGTATTACTTCCGTGACGATGTAAGGTCCCACCCACGGGGACTCCAATTTCCCATGGCTATCTTGCCTGAGTCGCAAAACGAGGTCTCCTACCACAAAGGATCGTGGACGAACTCGACTACTATGGTAGTTTCGTAAGCTTTGCTGATATTGCGTAGCCCTTTCTAATGCTTTGTCTCTTGCTTCATCCAGCGCATCGACGTCGTCTTGCAATGCTTCTGTCGATGTTGTTTCATCATATGCCGTCACTCTTGGAGCCTCGTGTGTAACCTCGACTGGAAGCACGGCTTCTGCGCCATGGACCAGGAAGAAAGGAGTTTCTTGAGTTGCTGCATTAGGCGTAGTTCTTAGACTCCAAAGAACGGAGGGCAATTCTTCTACCCAAGCGCTCTTGGCTTTCTCGAGAGGTGCTAAAAGCCTCTTTTTTATTCCACTACTTATCAGGCCATTGGCTTTTTCGACTTGCCCGTTTGTCTTTGGATGCGCCACAGATGCAAATTTAAGCTTGATCCCCAATCCTTCGCAGTAACTTTTGAATTCTTTTGAAGTAAAATTTGTCCCATTGTCTGTGATGATGCTGTGTGGTACCCCAAAACGAAAAACTATCGACTTGATGAAGCTGATTGCTGCTGTAGAATCTTGAGTTGTTACTGGAGCTGCTTCCACCCATTTGGTGAATTTATCGACTGCTACTAGCATGTAGACATGCCCTCCTGGCCAGGATTTGTGCAGCTTTCCCACCATGTCAAGACCCCATTGTGCGAAGGGCCAGGATAATGGTATTGTTTGTAGCTCCGCTGCTGGTGCGTGCGGTCTGGATGCAAACCTTTGACATGCTTCACACTTTCGAACTATATCTTTTGCGTCCTCGATGGCTGTTAGCCAATAGAATCCCGCTCGAAAAGCTTTTGCCGCTATTGCTCTGCTGCTGGCGTGATGGCCACATACTCCGCCGTGTATGTCTTTCAATATTGTTTGCCCTTCCTGGTGTGTGACACAGCGTTGTAAAACGCCTGCAATACTTCTCTTGTATAATTTTCCTTCAATCACGACAAACGCTTTCGCTCTTCGAGTTATCCTCTTAGCCTCCACTGCATCTTCTGGTAGCTTTTTATTTATCATGTACGCAAGATATGGCTGCATCCATGTTTCTTCTATCATCATGACCTCCTCTGGCTCTGTCATAGCCCCCGAGCCTGCCGTGGTAGTCGAACTTTTAGCACTTTTTATTGACCTTTCCGCTATTTCTTCCCAAAATACTCTAGATGGTATAGGTAAGCATTGTGATCCAATATTTGCTAAAGTGTCGGCTTCCTCATTGCTGTTCCTGCTGACGTGAGAGACTTCGCATCCATCGAACGTTCCTTCTAGATAATGGTACAAATTCTTGTAGGCCATCATGTTGTCATTAATTGTGTCACACCTGTTCATAACTTGCTGGACAACAAGGTTAGAGTCTCCAAATATCTTTAGGCGAGTTGCTCCACAAGCTTTCGCCATCTTCATGCCGTGCAACAAAGCCTCGTACTCCGCTTCATTGTTAGAAGCCTGCGGGAAGCTCATCCGTAAGACATACTTTAATTTGTCGCCATGAGGCGATATTAATACTACTCCTGCGCCTGCTCCTTGGACTCGCTTTGAACCATCGAAGTACATTGTCCAAGTACTCGATAAATCTGGTGGTCCCGTGCTTTGCAGCTCGAGCCACTCTGCTGTAAAATCTGGCAAAATTTGTGACTTGATCGCCTTCCTTTTTTCGTACGTGATGTCCATGGGAGATAACTCGATTCCCCACAAAGAGACACGGCCTGTTGCTAAAGGGTTGTTCAATTTGTTCGATAGTGGTGCTTCATTGACCACTATAATTGGGTGCACAGTAAAATACTGTCGTAATTTTCGTGCAGTGGTGAAGACACTATACGCCAGTTTCTGATAATGCGGGTACCTCTGTTTGGTTGGAGATAGCACTTCACTGATGAAATATACCGGTCTCTGGACGCCATGAGCTTTGCCTTCTTCACTTCTTTCAACTACTAGAACTATACTTACCACCTGATGGGTTGCGGCGATGTACAGTAGTAGTGGCTCTTTTTCTTTAGGTGCGACCAGCACTGGTGGCGTGGAGAGCACTTTTTTCAATTGCGCAAACGCTGCGTCTGCTTCTTCTGTCCACTCAAATTTTTCGTCTGACTTCTTCATAAGTGCATAAAAAGGAAGCGCCTTCTCCCCTAGTCGAGCAACGAAACGACTTAATGCCGCGACTCGTCCTGCTAATTTCCGTACGTCGTGGAGATTCGTGGGTTTCCCCATTGTTAGAATTGCTTGAATTTTCTCTGGATTTGCCTCTATTCCTCGCGCTGATACCAAGAATCCCAAAAGTTGCCCTGCTGAAACTCCGAAGGAACACTTTGTCGGGTTCAACTTAAGCTTGAACTTGTTCAGGTTGTCGAAGGTTTCTGCCAAGTCGCTGATTAAAGATTTCTCCTCTCTTGTGGTGATGACTACATCATCAATGTAGACTTGTATGTTGCGCCCAATTTGGCTTCCAAGGCAACTTTGCATCATCCTTTGATAAGTTGCCCCTGCATTTTTTAGGCCGAATGGCATCACTTGGTAGCAAAACACCCCATACGGTGTGATGAAAGCCGTTTTTTCCTCGTCCTCTTTCTTCAGCTTGATCTGGTTGTAGCCAGAATATGCATCCAAAAAGGAAAGCCTTGCGCAGCCCGCTGTTGAATCGATTATTTGATCGATGCGGGGTAAAGGGAAGGGATCCTTTGGACAATGCTTATTGAGAGATGTGTAGTCGACACATACTCTTTGTACGTCTGTGTTCTTCTTGGGTACTATTACTGGGTTGGATACCCAACTCGAAGTTTTGATTTCTCTGATAAATCCAGCATTTTCTAATCTGTGCAATTCGGACGCTATTGCTTTCCTCTTGGGTTCATCGAATCGTCGCAGTGGTTGCTTGACTGGTTTCGCCTTGGGATCTACATTTAGTGCGTGCTCGACGAGTTCCCTGGGAACCCCTGGCATGTCTGATGGACACCAGGCGAAGATTTCCCAGTGCTCACAGAGGAACTCGACGAGCGCGCCTTCCTATGCGGGATCCAAGTTTACCGCAATGGATGTCGTCTTGTTTGGATCCGTAGGGTGGACCTGAATTTTCTTTGAATCTTGCGTTGTGTCGAAAGCCTTATCTGGCAGGGATCGCCCAACGTCGGGTAGCACATTATGATCTGTTTCTCCTTTGAGCCTCTCATATTCTGCTGTCATGCCGAAGGTTTGCGCCATCTTGTTGAATTCTCTGTCGCATGTGTTGGCTACTTCAAAGCTCCCTTGTACTGTTATTGTTCCTTTGGGCTCTGGAATTTTTAACGTGAGATACGCGTAGTGCGGTACTGCCATGAATTTTGCAAATGCTGGGCGCCCCAGGATTGCATGATATTGTGACGGCCAGTCCATAACTTCGAACTCCAGTTTCTCTCTTCTATAGTTCTCGCTGCTACCAAAGCAGACATCGAGTTCTATTCTTCCCAAGGGGTAGTTTGCTGCTCCTGGTACTATCCCGTGGAAAGAGCAATCTGTTGGCTTCAGACTCGCCGGTGAGATGCACATAGCCTTCAGTGTTCTAGCATATATTAAGTTTATGCCGCTCCCTGCATCCATGAACACTCTTCCGATGTCGTACCCTCCTATTTGTGCTTTTAGAACCATAGGTGAGTGGCCCGGCCTAGGAACTTTCCGTGGGTGGTCTGCTCTACTGAACTTGACTGGTTGCTCTGACCATCGTAGGTACTCTGTGGTAGCTGGTGGTGATGATATTGCTAGGTTCACTTGCCTGGATATGCTCTTTCGCTCTTTTTTCGACTTGGGCACTGGTTGAATCATGGCTGATATGTATACTTGCGACTCTAGGTGCTTTGATAATCTTTGAGTTTGATATCCCTGACTTCTACGTTTTTCTCCTTGCCTTCCTTCTTGGCTCGAGCCCATGGCACCTTGCAACCTTAGGAATGTTCTACAATCCTTCATCTGGTGATTTGAGACCCTTTTCCCGTCGAGGTACGCGTAGTGGATTCGACAAGGTCCGTATAGCATATCCTCAGCCGAAGGACCAGAGTATCTTGATTTTTCTGTCCCTTTTGCCTGAAACCTCCTACTTTCGTACCCTTCCTCTTCTTCTAGTACATAACCTGTGGCTACCTGATTTCGCCTTCCTTGGTTATCCCCGCTGCGGTATCGTCTCCTCTGTCAACTTATTCTGTCGACTTCTGGTGAACGTCCTATTATATTGTTATACGCGTCCTCTCCATCAGCAAATTTGTTGGCTTGTTCCATTAGCTCAGCTACTGTCGTAGGTCTTGTTCTTCCTATTTCTTCCACAAGATCTGAGCGACGAAGTCCTTCCGAAAAAGCGTCTATTGCTCGTTCGTCGGAGACGTCCTCTGCTGAGTTTTTAATTATACTCCAGCGTTGTATATAAGAACGTAGCGTTTCGCCTTTCCTTTGCACACATGCTTTAACTTCTTCCAGTGATGCTGGGCGTTTGTAGGTGGAACGAAAATTTCTTGTGAATCGACTTTCGAGTTCCCCCCAGCTTCCAATAGATTCGTCGGGTAGCGTGTTCAACCAAGACCGGGCGGCGCCGGTGAGGTGCAGCTGCAAACTTTGCATTGCAGTCGCCTTTGTTCCCCCTAATATCTGCACTGCTTGTAGATAATCTGATAGCCATAAGGTGGGTTCCTGTGACCCGTCGTACTTATTCTGGTCGTGTGGTAGTTTGAATCCTTTGGGTACCCGCGTTCTGCGAACTCTACGAGTAAAGCATAACGCACCCATATCTTTGTCGTCGTCTTCGTAATTCTCTTCCCTCCAAGCATGTCGCGATTTATTTACTCGAGCTTGTGCTATTATACTTCTTGCATCCTCCATCTTTTTCTGCTGCTTTTTCTCTTCTAATGACTCGCTATAGTCGCTGTCTGTGCGGTTGTATCTGAACTTTTCTTTGTGACTTGTCGACTTTATCTCTAGGCCTTGCTCCCTGATCTTTCCTTCTACTATTCCGAGGCTTTGTATCGCGGCTCGGTGCATATCTTCTCGCGGGTCCCCATGCTTTGGTCTTGTGGCTAATAAATACGCTTGTGCTGCTGCTAATGCCGCCTCTGGCGTTTTTTGTATCAGGTCATCTTTCTCCTCTTCTAACTGTGGGGTGGGGCTCCTCGAGTACCCCTCTTCTCTGTCGCGTGCTACTGCCCCCCTTCTGTGTTTTGGATCTCTACGCCTCTCTCTGCTATATTCTGAGTCTTCACTATAGTCTTCCCAGTATTCTTCCCTTGATATGCTGTTGTTGTCTTGAAACATCATGTCTCTTTCCTCCCTTAGTTTCTTCTTGTGTTGGTATAGTGCGTACTGATATCCCATTAGAACTTCTCTTCGCGATCCCTCGGGTACTTCTGTACCATGATTAATGGCTGATGTAATCATCCTCCACTCACCAGCCGAGACATGGACTTTCTCTTTTTCCTTTTTGTTGTGATTTTTCACTTTGTCGACTTGCCTGTCGACCCTTTTACTCTCTTCGCTGTTGTTTCCTTCCTCTGCTTCAGTGATAATAACACATAACTGATGTACTTTGGAGACGCCGCTGCTTCCTACGGCGAAGTCCCTTGCGTTGTTATGCATCTGACACGCTTTTTCTTCTGAGTCGAATTTTTCCTGAATTTCGTCGCTTTCTGCGATTAATGCTTTTTCTACGCTGACCGGCGAGTTTACCTCGCTGGAAGAGCCTTCTGATGATTCCAATGCTTCCTTTGTTTCGGGCTTGCTTGCCGACGGATCTGGCTTTGTCGACTCCAAGAGGCGGGATGAACCCGATGGTCCGATGAGGATGCTCATACTTCCAATTGTCAGTTCTACCTCTTGACTTCCGTCGACTTCTGGACTGCTGTTGGCTAAAAGCGAAAAAGCCGTCGAATTCATGATTCCAACGCCCAGAGTCCCCACGGTCGGCGCCAATTGACGAGGGTTAACTCGACAAATGTCCTAGATGAAGGACTTAGGATCGGGGAGATAGGGCGTCGGATGAACTCGAAGGTAAAGTTAGTCGAAATAGGTGTGTACTGAAAGTAAACTTGGGTGTCCAACCTGGCTTGCTTTCAATCTGCCCCACACCGTCCCCTCCTGGCCCCTATATATAGGTGGCCAGGTCTCGAGGATCGGGTCGGGTTCGATACAGATTACAAATATCGACATACGGTAATAACTCGTATTCGACTATCATTACAGTTGGGCCTAACTTAACGGGCCTCAGGGGTACTCAACTAACGGGCTCTAGTCATTATACCCTTGTCACTCGGTGACTAGGATTTGAATCTTGGATCGAGCTTATGTGTCGGTCAGGTGGATTTGAAAGTTACATCAGGTTTTAGTTTTTTTGGAAGACCCGGCACAGGTGCTGCGCACCTATCCCGACCCTCGGTGACTAGGATTTGAAGCTCGGATCGAGCTCATATGTCGGACAGTTGGATTTGAAAACAGCTAAGTGGAAAAGAATATTTGAAAATCCCGGATGTCTGTATCCCGGACAGCCAACATTTTCGGGGACTAGGGATATATAAGGAAAATACTTACGTTGGTGGCGTCGGCCAAAAGGTGAAGCCTCTGCTGGATGCTGAGGAGCTCACTGGCAATAGGAATGGGCTTGGCCGGTACAACATCAGGATTGCCAGGGGCCGGAACTCCGGCCAGTTTCTTCTTCTTGGAGCTGGCAGTGTCCATGTAATCAGCATCATTCCACTTCGTGCAGTATTCCTTGAGGGATCCAAGGCTTTTATCGCTCTTGGTCAGCAGAGAAACACAGCCCTCAAGTTCCGGTGTGTGGAAGAAGCTGGGCCGGGCCGCTCCCTTGCCAATGTGAAGTGTCATGGCAGAGCTGGAGGGTGCGGGCTTAGCAGATGCCGGCGCAGTTGTAGCAGATGGTGTCGCGTTCTTGATGATCTGCTTCATCTTGAAAGTGCCGGTCTTGGCCGGGACAACAGTCTTTTCAGGAGTTGGAGCTTTGGGCATTGGTTATTCCGGCGCGGCCGGTGTAGCTTGTCCTGGAGAAACTGGTGCCGGGTTAGTCTGGACTTCTGGTGCAAGTGGGAGACTGAAGGAAATATGCCCTAGAGGCAATAATAATATTGTTATTATCATATTTCTTGTTCATGATAATATTTATATTCCATGCTAGAATTGTATTAAGCGGAAACATTAATACTTGTGTGGTTTATAAACAACACTATGTCCCTAGTACGCCTCTACTAGACTAGCTCATTGATTAATGATGGTTAAGGTTTCCTAACCATAGACATGAGTTGTCGATTAATAATGAGGTCATGTCATTAGAAGAATGATGTGATGGACAGACCCAATATAAGCAAAACAATTAGATCGTGTCATTGTGTTCACAATTGCGTAGCTTTTCCTATGTCAGTATCCTATTCCTTAGACCATGAGATAATGCCACTCCCTAGTACCGGAAGAGAGCTTTGATGTCATCAAACGTCACTCTATGAGAGAGTGATCATAAAGGTGTCTCTTAGGTAATCAGAAAGTACTTGTTGGGTTGCATGTATCGAGATGGGATTTGTCCCTCCCATGTCGGAGAGATATACTCCGGGCCCACTCGGTAATCAATATCATACACCGTTTGCAAACACATGATTAATGAGTTTAATCACAGGGTGATATTGGATTACGGAACGAGTAAAGAGTACTTGCTGCGAACGAGATTGAACTAGGTATGGCGATACCGACGATCGAATCTCGGGCGAGTAAAATATCGCGAGACAAAGGAATTTGTATACGGGATTATTTGAATCCTGACATCGTGGTTCACCGATAATGATCTTCGTTGAATATGTGGGAGTCAATATGGATTTCCAGATCCCGCTATTGATTATTGATAGTGATCATGTCCGCATATTCTCGAACCCGTAGGGTCACACACTTAACGCTCATCGACGCTAGAGTAGTTTCAGGATTTATGGAAATTGTTTGGGAGACTAACGGAATTGTTCCGGGAAGATAATTAATGATTTATTAATTAATTGAATTAATAAGTGTTAATAAATATATTTATTTATTGGAAATAAATAGGACTAAAAAGTAGTCCACAGAAAGTTTTGCTAATGGTCTAATTTTGTAGCCCATCTAGACAAACTGCAAAAGGAAAAAGGCAAAAGAAAAAAAAAAGGGAAAGAAGAGAGGAGCCGAACCTGGGCCGGCTGAGCAGGCCGTCGCCGCGCCAGGTTCCCACCTCGGCTGGGCCGGCCGGATGGTCCGGCTGGGGCAGGCCTCGCACGCCATTGGGCCGCTGCGCCCAGGCCGCACTCAGGCCGGTGCTAGGAAGGCTGGGCCGGGCCGACCGACCGCTCCAGCTAGCGACCAAGAGGCCGGCCAGAGCGGATCGAGGCCGTGGCTCGCTCGATCGCCCTCGATCGCCAGGGCTGCTTGCTCGCCTGGTGCATCGGCCAACTGATGGGATGATTCGATCGCTGTGACGTCGCGGTCAAGTTTTCAGAAACTTGAAACGTACGTCAGCCCTTAGGTCATACGATGAAGCACCTATAAAAGGACCTGCATCGGACGGTTCTGGCTACCGAAAATTGTTTTCAGCCGCCACGCTGCTGTCTCTCGTGTAGTCTTTTCTAGCCCTAGTTTGACTAGTTCTTTTGCCCAATCTTCTTCTGCCTCGCGCGCGTAGGTGAAGTCATGCCCGCAAATACTCTCCACCATAAGCACCACGCCGTCGTGCTGCTGATCCTATCTACCACTCCACCACACCTTGCTGGACCGAGGAGGAGGAGTCGTCGCTGCGCTGTACGTGTGCAACGCTCGGAGGCGCCGCCCGTTGTGGCGCTTGGATCAGATCGGATCGCGAGGAGGAGACGCTAGTACGACTACGCCGACCACGTTCATCTGAACGTTTCCGCTGTGCGATCTACAAGGATATGTAGATCTATTCTCTCCCGCTCGTTGTTTTGCATCTCGTAGATCAGATCTTGGCTGTTCTTGTTCGTACTCGTAGGAAAATTTTTGTTTTCTATGCTGCGAAACCCTTCAGTGGTATCAGAGCGAGATCTATGCGTAGATGTTTTACACGAGTAAAACGCAACAAGCTTGTTGCGGGCGTTGATGTTTTCTGTTGCAAACCTCTATTTTTGTACTTCTTATGGCGCGGTATAGTGAGATCGAAGCGGTCCAGGCCAACCTTACGCGACCTTGTTCGCGAGACCGGCTCCGCACTTGACGTGTGGCTTGTTCCACACATGCGGCTGGTGGATGCCAGTTTCTCTCACTATAGTTGTCATGTGATTTACAATGGATGTTGGCAACCATAATATCAACGTTGTGGCTTTGCGTAGGTAAGAACCGTTCTTATGCGTAGCTCCCATAAGCCACGTAAAACATGCAATCAACAAATTAGAGGCGTCTAACTTGTTTTTGCAGGGAGTGTTTGTGATATGGTATTGCCACAAGATGTGATGTGTATGATGATATATTTGATGTATGCAATGATCACGTTTTGTAATGTTTCACGACTTGCATGTCGATGAGTTCACAACCGGCAGGAGCCATATGGTTGTCTTTATAATTTTGTATGACCCGCGTGTCAACTTCCTTATACGCCATGTAATAGCTTTACTTTATCGCTAAGTAGTTAGCAATAGTCGTAGTTGCAATTCGTGGTGGAGGCAATCATGGTGGAGTGATGGAGATCATGCCGGCGCGCACAAGATGGAGATCAATGCGTGAAGATTGGCTATACCATGTCACATATTGTATATGCATGTGATGTTTATCCTTTATGTATGCATCTTATTTTGCTTTGATCGCGACGGTAGCATTATAAGATGATCCCTCACACTTAATTTCAAGATAAAAGGTGTTCTCCCCTCGTATGCGCCGTTGCGAAAGATCGTCGTTTTAAAGCATCACGTGATGATCGGGTGCTATAAACTCTACGTTCACATACAACGGGTGCAAGCCAGTTTTTGCACACGCCAAAATACTTGGGTTAAACTTGACGAGCCTAGCATGTACAGACATGGCCTCGGAACACACGGACCGAAAGGTCAAGCATGAGTCATATAGATGATATGATCAACATGTTGATGATCACCATTAAAGCTACATCATTCACGTGATGATCGGTCTCGGTGTAGTGAATTTGGATCATGCTTCACTAAACAACTTCGAGGGATGTTGAATTTAGTGGGAGTTCATTACTAATTTGATTAACTTGAACTAATTATCATGAACTAAATCTTAGTGTATTTGCATAAGTCGTTGTAGTCTTTGGCAACCGTTTTTCACCGACACTTAGTTTAATTGAGTTAAAAGAACTATTGAATTCTGGATAGTCACTCTACGGACTAGTACCGTTTAGTTAGAATGTCAAGACTAAAGATTAAGTCCTATTGCAAAATTTAGCAAACCTCGCTTGCTCCATACGATTTAATAAGTTGTATTAATCAAAGAGCAACGATTCAAGTTTAGTATCGAAACATCATACATTTGCCTTCATGAGAAATTGATCTTCAAAATTGTTTGAGAATCAAAGTGATCTTGGAGCTGAAAGAATTGTTTCAGAAACAAACAAGAGTTAAAAGATATTTGATGTCTAAAACTTTGATTGTTTGCAAAATGATTAAGTATAATTTAGTAAAAGAACATATGCTCATATTGTATGAATATATGCAAAGATTGAAGACGCTTGCGTCCCGATCACCCAAAAGTTTGGGAACTAATATTATACTTGCAATCATCCTTATGAGCTATAGTAGTTTCATCATGAAGTTGTCATGATAAGATGGATGAAAAGGTATCGGCTAAGTTGTTTTGCCATACCGAAAGAATACTAAAAAATGGAATCTAGAAGAACGCCAATTATATGATGATGGTGATCCACCTCAATGTGCAAATCCAAAGCCATTAGTATTTGACTAAACTTTTGGACCATATGTCAAATGATTGACACCACTATTGATGTTGATAGATTCTTCTAAGTGGAGAGAAAACGCTAAATAGGATCTGCAAAATATTTGGTAGAAAGGAAAAGACTGGAAATGTCCAGCTCGGGTATATAAACGATATACATGTTATGGATGTATTCTTTGCTCATTAACAATGTAATTCTTGAGTATTGGATACTGATTTGTTGGTATGAAATGTCATACAAAGCAACACAATGCAAGAACTACAATGGCCTAAGTAACTAGCAAAAGAATGTGGCAATGATGCACGTCGAGAAAAAAAATAAAAGTGTTATTGTGTTTTTCGCCGGCATCGAACCTAGCCTTCAAGATTTGTTATGAACATAATAATTGTTATCTTGTTCTGGTATTATGAGAACAATGATTGTTCAAATTATTACCGTCTTCCATAATCAATGGATAGATTATTATTATCTTGTTGGTGAAATAAACATTTATAACACTGATGCTAAAGGTCGCAAGACAAAACGAATTTCATTTAAATTTGAAGCACCGCTGTTTAAGTCATATTGAAAACAAAACATGAAAGAAATTCCATGTTGATGGATTTTCGAGTCATCTAATTTTGAATTGATTGACGCTTGTGAGATTTTTCGTAAAGATGATTAAACACCGTTCATGGGCCATGGACAGAATAAGCGACTAACTAAATGGAGATCGTACATATTGATGTATGTAGTCCATGGTGTAAAGTCGATCGCGGTGTATTTTCTATTTCATCAATGACTCGAATAGATGTATGGTATGTCTACTTGATGAGATAGAAATATGAACTGATTGAAATTGTTCAATTTATGAAGTGGAAATTATTGTAACAAGAAAATTCAAGTATTTATGATTGGATCATAAAGGAGAATATTTGAGTTACAAGTTTAGCAAACATCTAAAGAGTTTAGGAAATTGTTTCACAAACTTGCATCTCATGAAACGCCACAAGAGTATGGAGTTTTCAATAGGTGTAATCGAACCTTGTTTGACATGGTTAGATCAATGATGAAATAAAATTGCCAATATAATTTGTGGATTAAGCTTTAGAGACTACCGCTTTTCACTGAATAGAGTGCCATCATAATCCACTGAAATGACACCATACAAGTTATAGTTGTCTTTTCTTAAATTTTGGTATGCACGGCATATGTAAAATGTTTACAACCAAAATCGGATTAGTAAGTCTTTGTAGGTTATCCCAAAGAATGTCGATGGGTATTTCTTCCACTATGAACCAGAATACATAGTGATTGTCGCTAAAGAAGTGAATTTCTTATGAAGGAGTTTTTCGCGAAAGGTTTAAGTGGGAGGAATATAGAACTTGATGAGGTTATTGAACCTGAGCAAGATGATCAGAGTAGCACAGCACTAGAAAATGTTCTGGATGCGGCAACTGCGTTCATGGCTCATGCGTCTACAATATGTTGTAGTCACGACATCAAAGTTCCTATTTAACCAAGTTGGTCGTAATCAAATAGCAAGATTTGAGGACGAGATATTATTGGATGATAGTAACCAACAATATACAAAGAAGCGGTGATGGGCCCTGACTTCGTCATATGGATTATTCTAGCAACAATTACATATTGAGATATGATAGTTGAATAAACAAAACAACGTTCCTCTACCGGAATGCACACCAAGGACGTGTACCAGACACGACCCAATGGGTTTTGTTGATTCAAAGGTTGCTAGATATGTATGCAAACTTCAATGGTAGAAGTTGGCATAACGGAGTTGGAATCTTCAAATAATGAAAATGTTAAAAGAGTTTAATTTCATCAAGATATTTGAAGATGCTTGTATTTACAAGAAAGTAAGTGGGAGCGCTAAGACATATTTCTAATGCTTTATATAGACTACATATTGGTCATTGGAAATTATGTGTTTTTCTTGATATTGTTAAGTTTTCATTAAAATTAGATTTCTGATGAAAGACTTAGGCAAAACCAGAATATTAAGCATCAATGTCTATGCAGATAGATTGAGGCATTAATATAGTTTTGCAGAGTACATAGATGAAATATTGAATTTGTTCAATATGGAATCAATAAGAACGGTTCATGTTGCATGGAAGAGGTTGAAGCAAGAATCAAATGTTTTGACACTTGATGATTGAAACCGCAAGACTGATTTTATCAATCTTGTATACCATGATATGTATATCCAGATATGTCCGATGCTCTAAAAGGTTATGAGCATTCATATGATGATCATTGGACAATAGTAAGAATATTCTTATGTACTTTCGAAGAACTAAGAATATGTTCTGTATGCAGAAGTGATAAATGGTTCATTGCAATGTGTTACATTGGCTTTGTCACATATACAGTTAAAATTTTATCTCAATTTTAGGCTATTTGTTTTGAGTTAGAAGGTGGCACAATAAGATGGAAGAAAGTTCCATGATAACTTGGATGAGTTCCAAAGTTAGACATTGTGACGGATATTACAATGAAGGCTAAGTATATAATTGCTCTAGAAGCAGCAAAAGAACTAGGTGTAGTTCTAAGTGTGCTAGTACTATGTAAGTCTATTGTACGACAATGGTGACAACATAGTCTTGGCCAAGAAATAAAGGTCTCACCAGAAGACCAAGTTTATACGATGCCATCTCATATAAGTTGAGTAATGCGTGATGACGCAAAAGATATGCAAATACAAACGGATCTGAAAGTGTCAGACCCGTTGATAAGGTTTACCACGTGCAAAGCGTATGAATAACACCGGAATGCCACAGGTGTTAAAGGCGCAAGTATGACTAGATTATTGACTCTAGTGCAAGTGGGAGACTGAAGGAAATATGCCCTAGAGGCAATAATAATATTGTTATTATCATATTTCTTGTTCATGATAATATTTATATTCCATGCTAGAATTGTATTAAGCGGAAACATTAATACTTGTGTGGTTTATAAACAACACTATGTCCCTAGTACGCCTCTACTAGACTAGCTCATTGATTAATGATGGTTAAGGTTTCCTAACCATAGACATGAGTTGTCGATTAATAATGAGGTCATGTCATTAGAAGAATGATGTGATGGACAGACCCAATATAAGCAAAACAATTAGATCGTGTCATTGTGTTCACAATTGCGTAGCTTTTCCTATGTCAGTATCCTATTCCTTAGACCATGAGATAATGCCACTCCCTAGTACCGGAAGAGAGATTTGATGTCATCAAACGTCACTCTATGAGAGAGTGATCATAAAGGTGTCTCTCAGGTAATCGGAAAGTACTTGTTGGGTTGCATGTATCGAGATGGGATTTGTCCCTCCCATGTCGGAGAGATATACTCCGGGCCCACTCGGTAATCAATATCATACACCGTTTGCAAACACATGATTAATGAGTTTAATCACAGGGTGATATTGGATTACGGAACGAGTAAAGAGTACTTGCTGCGAACGAGATTGAACTAGGTATGGCGATACCGACGATCGAATCTCGGGCGAGTAAAATATCGCGAGACAAAGGAATTTGTATACGGGATTATTTGAATCCTGACATCGTGGTTCACCGATAATGATCTTCGTTGAATATGTGGGAGTCAATATGGATTTCCAGATCCCGCTATTGATTATTGATAGTGATCATGTCCGCATATTCTCGAACCCGTAGGGTCACACACTTAACGCTCATCGACGCTAGAGTAGTTTCAGGATTTATGGAAATTGTTTGGAAGAGTTACGGAATTGTTCCGGGAAGATAATTAATGATTTATTAATTAATTGAATTAATAAGTGTTAATAAATATATTTATTTATTGGAAATAAATAGGACTAAAAAGTAGTCCACAGAAAGTTTTGCTAATGGTCTAATTTTGTAGCCCATCTAGACAAACTGCAAAAGGAAAAAGGCAAAAGAAAAAAAAAAGGGAAAGAAGAGAGGAGCCGAACCTGGGCCGGCTGAGCAGGCCGTCGCTGCGCCAGGTTCCCACCTCGGCTGGGCCGGCCGGATGGTCCGGCTGGGGCAGGCCTCGCACGCCATTGGGCCGCTGCACCCAGGCCGCACTCAGGCCGGTGCTAGGAAGGCTGGGCCGGGCCGACCGACCGCTCCAGCTAGCGACCAAGAGGCCGGCCAGAGCGGATCGAGGCCGTGGCTCGCTCGATCGCCCTCGATCGCCAGGGCTGCTTGCTCGCCTGGTGCATCGGCCAACTGATGGGATGATTCGATCGCTGTGACGTCGCGGTCAAGTTTTCAGAAACTTGAAACGTACGTCAGCCCTTAGGTCATACGATGAAGCACCTATAAAAGGACCTGCATCGGACGGTTCTGGCTACCGAAAATTGTTTTCAGCCGCCACGCTGCTGTCTCTCGTGTAGTCTTTTCTAGCCCTAGTTTGACTAGTTCTTTTGCCCAATCTTCTTCTGCCTCGCGCGCGTAGGTGAAGTCATGCCCGCAAATACTCTCCACCATAAGCACCACGCCGTCGTGCTGCTGATCCTATCTACCACTCCACCACACCTTGCTGGACCGAGGAGGAGGAGTCGTCGCTGCGCTGTACGTGTGCAACGCTCGGAGGCGCCGCCCATTGTGGCGCTTGGATCGGATCGGATCGCGAGGAGGAGACGCTAGTACGACTACGCCGACCACGTTCATCTGAACGTTTCCGCTGTGCGATCTACAAGGGTATGTAGATCTATTCTCTCCCGCTCGTTGTTTTGCATCTCGTAGATCAGATCTTGGCTGTTCTTGTTCGTACTCGTAGGAAATTTTTTGTTTTCTATGCTGCGAAACCCTTCACATAGTACATCAGGATCTCCTCATCAGAATCATCCTCACTCCAGTCTTGAATGGAATGCCGGGATGAGAAGGCCTTACCCGCGGCAGAAGCGACGCGGGTGTTCTTCGGCAGTTTGTCCTCATGATCCGGATCTTCGGGATCCGGAACAGTGCGGTCTGCGGCAATCTTGATCTGGGAGTTCTCCATATCCTGGAAGCTGAATTTCTGCATAGGACAGAGCAAGTTGATCAGAAACAAGAAGTATGTCGGCAATAGAAATATGTCGGATCAGACATGGTGATATCGACGACAACAGTATGTCGTCTTAAGCATTTATATGTCGGCAGAGTGGATATGTCGGGCGAAGAGCAGAAGTATCGGCTAGAGAGGCTTACCGTCGGGGCGGGACGGTCCCGGCTGTATGGCTCGAGCCCCTAGGCAAAGGTGACTTGCAAGGACTTGCAGATATCTTTAACCCGCCGCAGAATGTCGGCGGGGCGTAGTTCATGCGTGGAGTGTCGAGTGGGGTCCATGGCCCCGCTCATCTGGCAAATCTTGTGGGACCGGCGCTGGAGAGGAGAGACGCGCCGGCTAATGAAGCAAGCCACAATATCCTGCGGCGTCAGGCCGGCATCGCGCAGCTCACCCTTAACCCGGTGGAGGGCATTGACCAGCCCCACCGTGTTCTTTGGGTTATATGTCCAGTTCTTCATCTCAAAAGGTGGCTCGTCCACATATGGCGGCAGGTTGAGCAGATCGGCATCCGTGGTGTTCTTCACGTAGAAGAAACTCTTCTGCCATTTCTTGCAGGACTCGAGCAATTCTATCTTTGGAAAGTCGGAGCCTTTCCGGGACATGATGGTGGCCGCGCCACATTGGGTCATAGGGCGATCCTTCTTTTCCTGAGCAGTTTCCGGTGGATCATCCTTGCTCCGGGGTTCTTGAGCGCTCTGTTTGCGTAGCTGGAAGTATTTTGTCCATGCCTGGGCAAAGGGCTCTATGCCGGCATAGCCCTCGTAGAAAGCAGCAAAGGCCGACATAATCATCACCGCGTTTGCCAGCAGGTGATGAGGCTGTAGGCCGTAGGTATCCAGGAAGTCCCGGAAGAAGTCACTAACCGGTAGAGCGAAGCCTCGCTCCAAGTGGGAGATGAAGACGACGCGTTCGCTGGATTCAGGTGCCGGCACAGTCTCTCCGGCAGGTAGCCGGCATACTACGCCGGCCGGGACACGTCTGGTGGTTGTTATCCAAGATATGTCGGCCGGGGTCACCTCAGACCCCTCCCAGCCGGAGCGTCCTTGTGCTTGGGCCGGATTATTGTAACATCCCAAGATTTTATCAAATTTTGGGGGAAATTTTTTTTGTTTTTGTTTTGCTTGAGATGTCGTTGTGGTGAAACAACATATGCCATAGGATGGCTTAAATGGGGGCCGAACTAGATGCTGGAGGATTCGGGAGAGGGGAACGAGCTAAAAAGCACGACAGAAAGGAACACTGATCTACCCAGGTTCGGGGCTCTCGTAAGGAGATAACACCCCTACTCCTGCTCTACTGGTTATATATTTGGATCGATGGAGTATACAACAATGGTGCTTCCGAGCTCTCTGCTAGAGGAGGAAGATGAACTGCTAAGCGTAGGAACACAGAGTGACCAACCCACCAACCCTTTGCTAGGACTCCCTGTGCCACCTTATATAGTGGTGGCTAGGGTTACAACGGTCATAGGAGACCAGGAGACACCAACTACACTCCAAATAGGACTTACTGACGAGGGCAGACACCCTTAACTTTCTCCCTGATTGCTCTCGATGGGACTCGCCCTTGCTGTACCTTGTACTTCCAGGACTGTGACCTTACCACTCTGAGGTAAGCTTGTACTTGTGCACAGTGAGGGTAGGTAACCTCCACTGTGCACCCTGCCATCATACTCTGCTACCATGCTTGGATGTTTTCTTCCTTGATTGTAGCGATGTGACACCTTGGTTGACTTAAGTATCCCGGATATGAATGTTGGCCATATCCGAGACCTATATGCCGGACCGACGACCTATGAAGGTCGGGTAATCCGGCCTCCTCTGCTCCTGCACAACACACCAAATAGATAGGCCGGCATATCTAAGTATATACCGGCACTCCACAGTTTATATTCCGGTTATACCAGCATATCCAGACATTAGCCGGGATATACATATATGCCGGTCTGGCCGATGCTCCTATATTCCGGCCAGGCCCTTCCTTGGTCAACCGGTATAAAGTCAACCATAAACCTTGTATCTTTCTAGTCTCTTGACCCTATCGGGGGTCATCCCCCCGACACTAGTCCCCGAAGCTGCCGAGGTTCCCCAGTTATAACCGTGGAGCCTTGACAGGTTCAACATATCCTCTTTTCATCATACCCCGGTTTTCCGTTATACCCCGACTATCAGATTATATGCCGGGACGTCCACACATATCCCGGCAACTGTTCCTTCTCCAAAAGTTATTCCGGCCGGTCCCGAGGGTATTCCGGACGGAACATATACACCGGGCAGTTATTCCGACATATAGACGAGTCTTCCTTGAGAAGCCAGGCCTGACAGTTTGTATCGAAACTTGCAACTGCCCTGCCACCTCGAACGGTCACACGATGTGACGGTTCACAGCGCAGTTACTCCTCGCCATCATTGCCTAGTGGCACGGTTACAGGAACCGCCGCCCCACTTCGTGCCGCCGCGTGGCGACTCACCGCAGAAACGGTCGGGGTAGTGGAACACTCCCAGGATCCCCACGACCCTGGCCTCTTCAGTATAAATACGAGGTGGGGGTAACTTGCTCTTTTTACCCCCACAGTGCCTTCTTCTTCCTCCGTTCCTCTGCCCCTTGCGCTTCACCGCCGGACCAAGGAACAGAGAAGGAAAGCCGCCGTCGTTGCCCACCTGCACGCCGGCGCCTCCGCTTGCCGACGTCCGGCGCCATCGTCGACGACGCCGCCGCTCCTCTCTGCGACACTGCTACAGGATCGGATCTTCCTCTGCACGCTCGCCGCCGCTCCATCGCCGCCGTCCGAGCTTTAGTGAGTTCCTCTTTTTCTGTTCTCGTTCTTCATCCCTCCTGCTTCTTTGTAACTATACCACGATAGCCTTGCTATCTTGAATCTGTGGTAGTTTCTCTGCTAGATGTCTCCATGACTCGATTAGCATTGCCAGTGATATCTCTTTGATAGTTCACAGCTGTTCTTCCGTGGGAATTATATCCACGTTTATTTCCGGTTTTAACTGCCTCGGTAGATCTTCTATTTCTGCTAACATTGGTGAGAGCGGTATGCCGGAGAGACTAACCTCCCTCTTTTCTCCGGCCTTGATAGGAATAACATCACGAGACTCCGGCTATCACGCCCTGTTCCGGCCATCCAGATGGCTTCCTCAAGCATGACCAGTACCTCGGCCTCGGAGGAAGATAACTCGTCCCGGGTCCAAGGACGCTCCGGCTGGGAGGGGTTGGAGGTTACCCCGGCCGACATATCCTGGGTCACCTCCACCAGGAGAGTGCCGGAGGGTGTGGCATGCCGGCTACCTGCGGGAGAGACTGCGCCGGCACCTGAACTCGGCGAACGAGTCGTCTTCATCGCCCACTTCGAGCGGGGCTTCGGTCTGCCGGCATCGGACTTCTTCCGGGACTTCCTCAACACCTATGATCTACAACCTCATCATATCCCGGCCAATGCCGTGATGATCCTCTCCGCCTTCGCTGCCTTTTGCGAAGGCTATGCCGGCATAGAGCCCCTTACCCAAGGCTGGGCGAAATACTTCCAACTGCGGAAGCAAGTCGTCCAAGAGCCGCCCCGGAGCAAGGATGACCCGCCGGAGACGGCCCAGGAAAAGAAGGACCGCCCCATGACCCTTTGTGGCGCGGCCACCATCATGTCCCGGAAGGGCTCGGATTTCCCCAAGGTGGAACTCCTGGAATCTTGCAAGAAGTGGCAGAAAAGCTTCTTCTATGTCAAGAACACCACTGACGCGGATCTGCTCAACCTGCCGCTATTTGTGGACGAGCCACCCTTGGCTATGAAGAATTGGACCTATAACCCGAAGAACTCGGTGCTGCCGGTGAACGCGCTCCACCGGGTTAAGGGCGAGCTCCGGGATGCCGGCCTTACTCCTAACGATCTTGTGGCATGCTTCATCAGCCAGTGCGTCTCTCCTCTGCAGCGCCGGTCGCACAAGATCTGCCAGATGAGCGGGCCCATGGACCCTACCCGGCATTCCACACATGAGCTGACTCCGGCCGACATTCTGCGGCGGATCAAGGACGTCTGCAAGTCTTCTCAGGCCACCTTTGCCTGGGGGCTAGAACCATATAGCCGGGATAGGCCCGCCCCAACGGTAAACCCTCCTGTCCGACATATAATCTCTTGTCCGGCACATAGATACCTATCATGCCCGACCCGAGATTTGTTATTCGCCGACATGCTTATAATGCCTGATCCGACATACTTCTTGCACCGACACATATCTATTCATCGACATATATCATGTTTGGCCCGAGACATTGCTATTTGCCGCCATATTCCTTTGTTTGATCAATTGACCTTGCTCCTATACAGAAATTCAGCTTCCAGGCCATGGAGAACTCCCGGATCAAGATCGCGGCAGACCGCACTGCTGCGGATGTTGAAGATCCGGACCATTGGGACAAGCTGCCCCGGAA
This sequence comes from Dactylis glomerata, assembly GCA_007115705.1. Taxonomy (NCBI): domain Eukaryota; kingdom Viridiplantae; phylum Streptophyta; class Magnoliopsida; order Poales; family Poaceae; genus Dactylis; species Dactylis glomerata. The sequence goes on along the minus strand of QXEO01000541.1, from coordinate 14,228,047 downwards.
CACCCGTGCTGCCGCTGCCGCGGGTAAGGCCTCTTCATTCCGGCATTTCACTCAAGGCTGGAGTGACGATGATTCTGACGAGGAGATCCTGACATAATATGACCCGATGCCACTTGCATATGCCTTTCCTTCTGTACCTTTTGCTTATCCTATGCCGTCCTCAGCTATCCCGGACGACATGGCTGTCGACGCCGCCCCTCTGAACCAGGGACCTCCTTCCACCGGCGGACGTGCCGGCCGGAAGCGAGGCGTGAAGCCCCAGCCCGACACACCTCAACAACAGAAGAGGCAGAAGGTTGGCGTGCCTATTCCGAAGAAACAGAGGCCTGTTGCCGCGGGGTAAGTTTCTTTTCTTTGCATTTCCTCCGACATATCTCTTGCTTGTGTTATTGACTTGGTGTTTTCTCTCTTTCAGAGCTCCTCTTGCGCCGGAACAAGCTTCTGGCTCGAGTGGCGGCCCGAAGGTTACCAAGCCAGCTGCCCCTGCTACCTCCGACATACCCTCTGCCAGTCATACGACCTCCCCGGCACCGGCATCTTCGCCTGCGCCCGACAAGACCACCTCCCCGGCGAAGGGCGATCCTCCACCGGAACAAGATATCCCTGCCCCCGACGTCCACATGGACTCGGGGGCTCAACAGGAACCTTCGGCTTCTGATGTCCACATGGACACAGGAGCCCACCAAGAAGCCCCAGACTCCGGCGCGCCCACCAGCGACGCCGGCACAACTGAAGAAGCCGGCGCAAGCAACAAGAGCGCCGGCATAGACAACAAGGGAAAGGGCCCTGCAGTGCCGGAAGTCCGGACTACTCCGGAACCTGCCTCTGCTGGCCATGCTGCACCGGCCGCGCCGGAACAACCTGCACCCAAGACTCCCTCTTCTGAGAAGACTCCCGCCCCGGCCAAGACCGTTGTCTCGGCCAAGAGCTCTGCCCCGGTCAAGCCCTCTGCCCCGGTCAAGCCTGGCACTCTCAAGTTCCAGCCGACCAAGTCCGGCATACCAACCGCCGCCACTGCTCCTTCTAAAGCAGCATCCCGGATCAGCTCTGCCCTGGCCCTGCATCTTGGCAGGGCAGCAACCCGGCCTGGCTACCGGCGCAACTTCTTCGACATGCCAGAACTTGAGGGCATCGTCCCCCTGGTGACGAAAAGTGACCAGAGCCTTGGGTCTCTCAAGGAGCACTGTGTCAGGTGGAATGACGCCAGCAACATGGACACAGCGGACTCCAGGAGCAAGAAGATGGCCGAAGCCTCGGCCACTGGCAATCCCTCAGACATCCTGGCCGCGAAGCCCCTTCCAATTGCCTGCGAGCTCCTCAGCCTCCAGCAGAGACTTCACCAACTGGCCGATGCCACCAACGTAAGTCTTCTCTACCTATACACATATCCCCAGTCCCCGAAAATGTCGGCTGTCCGGGATACGGACATCCGGGATTTTCCAATACTCTTGTAGTTAGCTGTTCTCGAATTAACTGCCGGCATATGAGCTCGATCCGAGCTTCAAATCCTAGTCACCGAGAGCCGGGATAGGTGCGCAGCACCTGTGCCGGGTCTTTACCTATTTCACTTTTTAATTATTTTTGAAATCCTCTTGACCGAGATATAAGCTCAATCCGAGCTTCAAATCCTAGTCACCGAGGGCCGGGATAGGTGCGCAGCACCTGTGCCGGGTCTTCCAAAGAGTGATTACTTGATAGAATCTTCAATTTTAACTGATATGCTAAGTTTCTCTGCTGATATTTCAAATCCCAACACTTTTGCAGCGCATGAACAACACTCGGGCCGACATGTATCATGACCTGGTATGCGAGCATCGGAAGTTATCCGACGAGCATAGCAAGCTTCGGCTGGAGCTATCCAAGAAAGGTAATCTTCGCCGGCATACCGCTATATGTCGAATACCTTTCCTCTTTTTACTTTGCAATACTATTCCTGCCGACACATAACCTTGTGCCGACATTCTTCAGCTGGCACTGAAGAACAAATCGCCAAGCTTCTTAAGAGGGTGAAGGAGCTGACAGGTATGCCAGATCCTGTTAATCTTCAACTAACATTCTGTACTTCAAATCCTTTAATCTTTGTCACCGTTTTCTATCTTCAAATCCTTTTAACTTCAAATTTTTGCAGATGAGAAGGCTGGACTGGAAGCACGCCACCAGGACTGTATGTCCTCAGTGGATGTGGCCAAGCAACTGGACGACCGGGATGCCGCTCACAATGCCGAGATAGAGCAGCTGAAGGGCCGGGTCGCCGAGCTTCTGGAGGAGAAGGAACAGAGGGAGGGCCAACTGAAGAAGACCCAGGACCTGCTCGTTGCTTCCGAGACTGATGCCTCCACTGCCCATGCCGAACTGGCTAGCTTAAAGGAGCAAGCGACAAAATGGGAAGTCACAGTCGCACAGCTCAATGCTGACCTCGCCAGTAAGCTTCAAATCCCTTTTCCTTATCCTGCCCGACATATCATGTTCTCTTCCGACATACCCTCTATGCCGACATATTCTCCTTTTGCTAACATCATTTATTTTTCTCAGACATGTTCCCCGCTTCCGTCGAAGACGTTGAGAGGGCTCTGCAGTTGGATCGAGAGAACCGGGGTGTTCCGGTTGACTCGGCCAACTGGGACATGTCGGAGCAGCTGCTGGCTCTGCAATCCCGGAAGAACGCCATGACGCTCTACACCGAAGAACTCTTTTATGGCGCCCAGGAGGCATTCTCTGCCCTCTGGCCGGGACAAAGGACGCCCACTGATCCTGTTGATCTCGGCAATGATCTGCAGCTTGCCAAGGTTCGCCTCCGGGAATGGCGGGATTCCGGCGCGAGGGTTGGAGCTGACGAAGCTCTCAGCTACTTCTTGTCCTGGTATGAAAAAGCTGACTTGGAGACTTTGCGCACTATGCGCGAAGGATCCATCTGGACCACGGATCCGGAACACATCCGGCGTCGGCGGGAGTTGGCCCATAGCTATGTGGATTATGCCGACACCGATGCCTTTGTTCGGGACATCCGCGAGCCGGAGAAGACAGCAGATGATGCCAGGGATGCTGCTGATGCTGAGGGCTCCGATTCCAGCCAAGATGAAGAGGAAGCTGAAGAGGCCGACACTGATGCTCCGGAACGGGCATCTGTCCCGGGCGGAGGTGATGGCTCCATTCCATCTGCTGGGTCCGGCACTCCTGAAGCCGACACTTCTACTGCTACAGCTCCACTGGCCGGCGGCTCTGCTTCTGCCCCTGCTCCTTGACTTTGCATCACCAAAAACTTTAAGTTTTATCAGATCCCCGGAATGCCGGGTGCAGTTGTAAGATATACGTTTAAATTCCTTTGGTTTGGTACCTGAACAAGTTTTATCTCGGTTTGCTTGTTATCAATGCCGGATCATCTTTTGGCTAAGTCACCGAGTTTGTTTTCCTGTTTCCTCAACTTCACAACCTTGGCTACTTGTCTACCTTATTTGGCTTTCGACGTATGAGTCTCAAGGTTGCTTCATCGAACATACAGTACTTTAACTTTGAAACTTAGACTTCAAATCATCCGACATTTCAAGTTTTTATCTTTAGCTTTAACATAAATGTCGGTTCGCTTGCTCTATACTCCTTAGCCGTTTTCCATGTGTAGACAATCTCCGGCATCTACTCTTGCTAGCCATGAAGCCGGGTTTCAGACAGCAGCTGAGTCGAAGAGCGGCCTTTGGTGCCGACACACTACTAGGCCGACATAGGAAGCATTCAAAACAAGCCAGCCGGCATATAAACAAGAACTGAAAATAAACAACGATATATCTCGGAGGCAGAGCCCGCTCTCTTCGGGATGCCGACATTTCATTCATTAGACTTGTGCCGGCACAAAGCGCCGGCACACAAAGCAAAATATGGAAATACATACATTGTGCTGCTCAGGAGTAAAAGGGGCGAAAGAGATATGTTCCATGGCCTCTTGGTTTCTTCTCCGGACCTGTCCGCCTTGTCCTTCTTGGGGGCCTGCGCATCTATAAGATAATAGGCATCATTGTGCAGAGCTCTGCTCACAATGAATGGCCCCTCCCATGGAGGAGTTAACTTATGTCGGCCTTCTGTTCCTTGCCTTAGCCGGAGTACTAGATCTCCCTCTTGGATTCTCCTTGGATTTACCTTCTGCGCATGATAGCGTCTGAGGTTCTGCTGATATACTGCTGTTCTTGATAGTGTTACTTCTCTTGCTTCTTCCAGCAGATCCACATCATTTTCCCTGGCTTCTTTAGCCTCTTCCTCAGTATATAGCACTACTCTTGGTGCATCATGTATTACATCTGTTGGAAGCACAACTTCTGCTCCATACACCAGGAAAAATGGTGTGTAGCCTGTTGACCTATTCGGAGTTGTCCTTAAACTCCAAAGCACTGCTGGCAATTCATCTAGCCAACATCCCGGAGTTTTCTCTAGTGGTTCTATCAGCCGGGGTTTTATGCCGGATAATACTAACCCATTTGACCTCTCTACTTGGCCATTGGTACAAGGGTGAGCGACCGACGCAATGTCCAGCCGGATTCCCACTTCCTCACAAAATCTGGCAAATGGCCCTTGGGCAAAGTTCGACCCATTGTCAGTGATGATGCCATGAGGGACACCATACCTCAAGATTATATCTTTTAAGAATTTTACTGCTGTGTGACCATCACACTTGCTTATGGGCTTCACTTCAATCCATTTGGTGAACTTGTCCACCATGACCAGGATATGGGTCATCTTTCCCCTGGCCGGCTTAAAAGCCCCGACCATATCCAGGCCCCAAACAACAAAGGGCTAGGTTATCGGGATAGTCTTCAAGGCAGACGCCGGCTGATGAATCTGGTGGGCATATCTCTGACACCCATTACATTTCCGGACCAAGCCTTCTGCATCTTGCAGTGCCGTCGGCCAATAAAACCCATGCCGGAATACCTTTGCCACCAATGCTCTGGACGAAGCGTGGTGACCACACTCCCCCTGATGAATTTCCCGGAGCATCTCCAGGCTTTCCGCTGACTCAACGCACCTCTGCAATACTCCGGTGACACTTCTTTTGTATATTTCCTTGTTTATGATGGTATATCCTTTGGACCTCCTTATAACCCGGCGTGCCTCTGTTTCGTCCGCCGGCACTTGATCATCCACCAAGAAATCCATGATAGGACGTGCCCATGAGGGCACTTCCGTGATAGTGAACACTGCCTGATCTATCTCCATCATTTCGACCGACACATAATCGATCTCCATGGGCTGCGAAGTCCCCGGGACTGAGGAATCAGTCCCCGGGTATGCCGAAGCAGTCCCCGGGTATACCGACACAACCTCTTGGTACATTTTACCCTTGCCCCTGGTTCTGCTCCGGAATACTGCACTCACAGCATATGCCGGTGCAGTCCCCGTGACTGAGGAATCAGTCCCCGGGTTATCTGACCTGGCTCCGGCATCTATCTCCATCGGAACTGCTTCCTCCGGACCTGGCGGGACATAAATGGAAGATGACTCCGGCGAGGGTTTGATCGACGGCTTCCTTAGATGCTCCAATGAAATGCTGGGCGGGATTGAATCTCTGGAAGATCCCAGCTTGGACAATGTATCGGCTGCATCGTTCTGAGCCCGGAGAACATGTCGGAACTCACAACCTTCAAAGTAACCACTCAACTGCTGCACCAGGAAACGGTAGGATCCCATGTTAGCATCATGCGCATCCCATATTCCGGAACACTGCTGAATCACTAAGTCAGAATCACCGAAACACATAATCCGGCGAATTCCTATGTCCTTAGACACCTTCAGGCCATGCACGAGTGCCTCATATTCCGCCACATTATTTGATGCTGCAAAATGAATCTGCAGGACATATCTCAATTGGTCATTTTTTGGTGAACTGAGAACTATGCCGGCACCCAGGCCATGTATTGTCTTGGATCCATCGAAATGCATCCTCCAATAATTTGCATCTGGCAATGGCGGCTCATATTGTATCTCGGCCCAGTCAATAAAGAAGTCAGCTAACACCTGGGACTTGATTGTATCCCTCTTATCATACTCAGGTGTATATGGCGACAACTCTATTGCCCACTTGGCTATTCTGCCACTGGCATCTTTGTTGCCTATGATTTCCGAGATAGGGGCCTCGGCCACTACCCGGATTGGATGCTCTTGGAAGTAATGCTTGAGCTTCTTGGCCGCCATATAGACACCATAAGTCGTCTTCTGATAGTGCGGGTAGTTTTGCTTTGAGGTGGAGAGGACTTCACTCAGATAATATACCGGCCGCTGCACGGTTTTGCCTCCTTCCTCTCGCTCCACTACTACCACTGCGCTGACAACCCTGTTGGTTGCCGCTATATAGAGCAACATTGGCTCATGGGGCATCGGAGACGCTAATACCGGTGCTGTTGACAACATCTGTTTCAATTCCTTGAAAGCTGCATCTGCTTGCGTTGTCCAGACAAATGTGTCGGACTTTTTCATCAACCGATATAACGGCAAAGCTTTCTCGCCCAGCCGGCTTATGAAACGGCTCAGGGATGCGAGGCACCCTGCGAACTTCTGTACTTCCTTCAAATCTGTCGGCGGCTTCATTCTTTCTATAGCACGAATCTTGCCGGGATTTACCTCAATACCCCGGCTGGAAACCAGGAAACCAAGCAATTTGCCTGCCGGTACACCGAAGGTACATTTAGCCGGATTTAACTTCATCCGGAATCTCCTCAAGTTTGCAAAGGTTTCCCGGAGATCATCTACGAGAGTCTTGCTCTCCTTGGTTTTTATGACGACATCGTCGACATATACCTGCACATTTTTATCTATTTGGTCATGCAAACACTTTTGCATGCACCTCTGGTAAGTTGCTCCGGCATTTCTTAAACCGAACGGCATAGTGAGATAGCAATAAGCCTCGTACGGGGTAATAAAGGATGTCTTTATTTGATCCGGCTCATACAAAGGGATCTGGTGGAAACCAGAGTAGGCATCTACAAACGATAACAGTTCACATCCAGCTGTGGAATCAATCACTTGATCAATCCGAGGGAGCGGGAATGGATCTTTAGGGCATGCCTTGTTCAAGTTGGTGTAATCAACACACATCCGCCATACTTTCACTATGGCGGGCTGATCCTTCTTCTTTTCCACCAAAACCGGATTAGACACCCAATCTGGATGAAGCACTTCTTTGATAAAGCCTGAGGCTAAGAGCCTGGCCACTTCGTCCCAAATGGCTTTCCTTCTATCGCCTGCATTCCGCCGGAGCGGCTGCTTCACCGGCTTAGCATCCGGTCTCACATGCAATGCGTGCTCAGCCAGCTCCCTCGGCACACCTTGCAAGTCTGAAGTAGACCATGCAAAGATATCCCGATTCTCACGAAGGAAGCTGATGAGCTCGCTTTCCTATTTGGGATCCAAACCTGCCCCGATGAGGGCATGGCGCTCCGGGAAAACTTCATCCAGAGGCACCTTTTTGACTTCCTTGCCCACTTGGAAAGAAGCACTGCCACCGGGATTCGCCATGCCCGGCATAGATTTGCCGGCCACGACCGTTTCAGCAATCTCCACTGCTTGCTTGAGCCTCTTCTTTTCCTCTGCAATGATCAGAGTCTCGGCCAGATTAGATCTGGCTGTTGCACATGCCATCGAGCGCTTGTAATCACCAATGATGGTGATCACTCCCTTGGGCCCCGGCATTTTCATCTTCAGGTACACAACATGCGTAGAGGCCATGATGTCGTCATGGTGAAACAACATATGCCATGGGATGGCTTAAATGGGGTTCGAGCTAGATGCTGGTGGATTCGGGAGAGGGGAACGAGCTAAAAAGCACGACAGAAAGAGACACTGATCTACCCAGGTTCGGGGCTCTCGTAAGGAGATAACACCCCTACTCCTGCTCTACTGGTTGTATATTTGGGTTGATGTAGTACACAACAATGGTGCTTCCAAGCTCTCTGCTAGAGAAGGAAGATGAACTGCTAAGTGTAGGAACACAGAGTGACCAACCCTTTACCAGGGCTCCCTATGCCACCTTATATAGTGGTGGCCAGGGTTACAACGGTCATACAAGACCACAAGACACGGGCTACACTCCAAACAGGAGCTGGTGACGATGGCAGAGACCCTTGACTTTGCCCCTGATTGCTCTCGATGGGACGCCATATCCCTGTACCTTGTACCTCTTGAACTGTGGCCTTACCTCTGTGCGGTGAGCTCGTACTTGTGCACAGTGAGGGTAGGTAACCTCCACTGTGCACCCTGCCATCTTACTCTGCTACCATGCTTGGATGTTTTCTTCCTTGATTGTAGGGATATGACACCTTGGTTGACTTAAGTATCCCGGATATGACCGTTGGCCATACCCAGGACATATATGCCGGACCAACGACCTATGAGGGTCGGGTAATCCGGCCTCCCCTGCTCCTGCACAACACACCAAATGGTTAGGCCGGCATATCTAAGTATATGCCGGCACACATATACCAGTATTCCGGCTATACCGGCATATCCAAGTATTAGCCGGGATACACACATATGCCGGCCTGGCCGATGCTCTTATATTCCGGCCAGGCCCTTTCTTGATAAC